>JBBCBC010000016.1:20250475-20983627 GCA_037126765.1 Stenogyne calaminthoides
GGAAATTTTGAGAGGATGGTGGAGTCCGGATTTGAATTTGGAGATGCATATGTTCATCAATTGATGAACTTATGCACGATTCATGCATATATGCATGTTGAAATTTGGACGAAAATGTGTTCATTTTTTAAAACGTGTTCTCCCTCCATGTACGTCTATAGCAATTAAAACATGTACCGAAGCAAAAAACGAATTTGAAATTTAGATTTGAATGACTGAATTAAGTAATTAAATTTGAGCATAATTCTCTATTAAAATACAATGTTTCCTCAATCCTGAATGAGCAGTTAATTCAGAAATTTTAGGTTGGATTTTCTGGAGAATTTTCTGTTTAATTATGTAATTTTGATTTAGGTTACATGTTAAGTTTGGGGAAGCTCATTCAATGTAATTTAGGTGTTAATTTCATCGAAAGTATGAAAAAAAAGGTAGATATATGTATATGGAAATATCTTTGATTGTTTACTTTTGAAAGGAACAATAGCCACATGTGTATATCAATGCATTATTTATGTGTTTATGTAATATAGAAGAATGAAATGTAAGTTAAATGGACTGGTTTGAACCGAGACAAGATCCCAAATACAGTTAGCTTTGACACTGATTGTTTCATCAAAAAATGTCGAAGTTGTAATGGATTGTTAACATTTATTCAATAAATTATAAATATATGTAATGGTCATTTACCATGAACATTTAATGGGGAAAAATTCTTAGCTATTTGAAATAGCAAATACCACATAACTGTAAAAAATATTTTAAAAAAACCATAGATTTGTAAATTACAATTTACATATCCACATAATTCTATCCACATCTACATAATTCAATCTTACAATTTTATTTCATGCACATATGCATCAAATTGATGAACCTATGCATCTCCAAAATTCAGATCCTACTCATCTTCTTCCTCCCCCATTCACCAAATTTCAGATCGGTAAAATTTCAAAAAATACAATAGATCTGTAAAATAAAAATAAAAACAAATTAAAAAACCACAAATCTGTAAATTTCAGTCTTGTGTTTGGACCAATTACACCACTAACATTGGATTGAAAAGTGAGACTCAATAGCTCCTGCTGCTAACCCAAATTACTAATTCCAACCAACCAACAAATATTTATGATGGAGATCAAATAATATATTTTCCATCATTCACCACTCACCATTACAAAACACTAATTTGCTTTCGATTTTCAGCAAAACACTAACACACAAAACATAACACAAAAAAAAATTACATGCCTTCGACTCAAGCCAAACACAACGATGTCGCCCCGTCGCCGCCCCGATTTAAAATACAAATCTGTAAAAATCTTCAAAAATCACGCTCAGATCCAGAATTTTTTGAATTTGTAGAAATCTTAAAAATACAGGACAAATCTATAAATCTAAAATCCCAAATCTAAAAGACAACTTCAAAATCTGCAAAATCCCAAATCTAAAACAACTTTCAAAATCTTCAAAATCTCAACTCTGCAAAAATCTCAAAATCTGCAAAATCTTCAAAATCACGTTTTCACTGTGGCTGGTTTGTTGAGTCGCATCTCCACCGTCGGACGTCGTCATGCAGGAGCTCTGCAACTCATCGAGTTCGCAGCCTATGGTTAGGTTTCTGCTTTGACGACGAGCCTATGGAAGCGCAGTCTTTGGTGGTGTTGTGTATTTTTGTTAATCGATGTGGCCCGGTCCAAAGGTGGTCGTGTGTGTTTGGGAGAGAGGTGAGAAGTTAGAGAGAGAAAGAGAAGATAATTGTGAGAGAGTGGGAGGGACCGGTTGATTATGTAGAGGAAAATGAGAATTTAATGTGGGGGTATTATTGGTATTATAGGTAGGATTTTGGGCCTAGAGTTATTTTTTTTTTGTTTGGATCTATGAGTAAGTGGGTAGTGGATCTTGAACCTCTAAGCCATTAATTCATAAAACATTAGTCTCATTCAAATTTGGTGGGGAAGGACTCGTTATCTATCCACTTGTACACACGGGTTACAACGTCCACCCTACAATGCTCTGGATTTTTTTTGTAGAAAGGCGGGGTTAAATCCAGATCTTGGCGACGATTTATCCTTGTGCATCTGAAATCTTCTTTGTTTTAAATTCCTCGGGATCAAAAGCCACCGTTATCATCCTGTTATCATCAGCCGTGATGTAGCTTTTAACATTGTGGACCACCATTTCGATATTCTGAATGCTTTTTGATGTCGTGAAAAATTCACAGAAATAATTGAGGACCACTTGTTCAATTCCCTCTTTATCCGCAACCCATACTTCTCTATCATTAAATAAACCTGAAATCTATTTTTTCTTCTTTCTAGAGGTAGCCATTTAATGAAAAAACCAGGTGTTGAGGACACCACCAATCAACCAAGGAGCTTTAGCACATTGCCACCAATGTTTTTCCTCCAGAATAAGTAAGTCAGCAAGTTCCTTTTTAGCTTCAATAAGAGGGTCATGAGAAATTGAATTGTACGGCCCCTGAAGAGACTTGATTTCGAGTTCAAGATCCTGCTTGTTACGATGCTAGGCCGTAGCCACATGTTTCCCCCACTGGCTCAAGACATCCGTCGTTTCTTTGAGCCTATTCAACATGTTAATTAAAATCACCAAACCCCCGCCAACTATTACTTACAACCCGTCTGATGTCCGGTTCTTTAAGCTACTTGTTTTCGAATTTAAACGAGCGTACTTGTCTAGCTACAACTCTAGGTTGAGAAACCAAAAGGATTGGAGTATGATCAGAAATCGGTGAGACCAAGTTGTCCAGACGAGCCCTTGGAAAACATGAATACCAATCAGCATTAGCCAAGGCCCTGTCAAGCCTTTCTTCAATAAGAGAATTGCCTGAACCCCTCCACCAGGTTTATGGATGGCCCGTCATGGGAACGTCTGAGAGATTACAATCAAGTACCGATTCACGATAGCCTTGATACAACCAATTTGGGTAAGGGCCACCCCCTTTTTTGTCACTATCAGAGAGAAGATTTTTGGAATCACCAATTGTTACCTACCCACGGTTTGGCATTTCAAGTTAGACAGATTACGCAGCATATTCCAAGAAAGTCGACGTCGAGTCCTTTCCAAAAAATCATATATTCCTGTAATCCTCCAATCTCCAGCCTCATCCGTCACAGAGATATCATTATGATTTGAGGAGTAATTAAAAATAGCACAATTAGAAGACGCGTTCTAAAATAAACCTAACCCTCCACTTCGTCCCAAACAATTAACTGAAATAACGCATTCGTAACGTAAAAAAACATGCACTTCTTCAATCTTATTAGAACGCGTAAGCATCTCAGAAAGGAAAAGTACATCAGGCTTGTGAACTCTAACCAGTTCACGTAAATAAGGAATTATAGCGGGGTTCCCCAGCCCTCTACAATTCCAACTCAAAACGATCAGTATTCCCGACATGCCCCGAATCCGAGGCCCGCCGTTAAAAAATGTTTGTCACTGCCATCCTCTTCAATCATATCCTCAATCTCTTCTTCCTCCTCTTCATTGATTTCTACTTCTGCTGATTAGAGAATCTTCTTTTCCAGCAATGATACGTTTTGTTTTTTTTTTTTTAATTTCCATAAGGGCATAATTATCTTTTCCTTATTTAAATCAGCATCGTTGACCCTTGCAAAACATGGGTTATCATAAATATTTGTATTTGCATTAACACAATTACCAGTAAAGTCTTGTGCTTGATTTCAGGGCGGGTTTGATTATTGCTGATTTCCTGCAGCGTGAAATCCGCTCGGAAACCTCGGCGCATCACCAATCTTCCCAAAATTTTGTCTCCCTTGATTCGTCTCCATCCGACGTTGCCCACCAAGTATCTCCATTTTGGCGCAACCACTTGATGTTGGTACCGATTTGAGCTCTGCGCGGCGTAACTTTGATCGAGGTGTCCCAACCTCTCTTGACCTCCGATCCATCAGCATTGAATAACTCATCACATAGGCTCTCAGAGTAGCCCAATCTGTCGCAAATAAACAAAACACTTGTAACCGCTCATACGCGAAATCAACCACCGAAGATGATGATCCAGTATTTATTCAGTTTTTCCGCTTCAGTGGCTCATTCACATCAATCTCAACTCGGATCCTCATGATTGATAACCACGGCGCTGACCAGTTGTAGTCATCGTATTCCATAGATCGGCCAATGAAATTCCCTAGCGACACTCCAATCTTTTCCTTGAAGAAGCCCACCGGGATCTTTGTGATCTGAACCCAGAAGGGTAACTTTTTCAGTGGGATTTGATGAGGTATTTCCTCTTTCTTCAAGTGATGTAAGACTAAGGAATGGATCCCAAATGACCACGGGTCATTCGCAAAATTCTCTGTAAATCAAGCGAATGAAAGAATTGAAATATAAATCGGCCCCCTCCTATATCCCGAATTTGGACTCCTTGTTTAGGCTTTCGTCCGTCGCCATTCGTCCCTTCATAATGTTAGGGTTAATGGCACCTTTCACGTCGAAAAAGTGACCAACTAGACAAAGATCAGAACCAACCACCTCCTCCTCATCCTCTCCCTCGACCATCAACGTATCATCCTCATCAGGGGAGATATGAATGTTCTCAAGTAAATGGTCCATGGAAAAGAAAACTCTAACTCTCGAACAAAAAGAAAAATTAAGCTCTCGATAATGGAGAAAGCAAGCTCTCGACAAGGAGAATGAAAGACAAACACACACAATAAATAGATACATCACCAAAACCCTAGTACTAATGACGGTCGAGCGCCCAAGGCATCACAACATCATACATCTGCTTGGGATAAGCGTTAACATTCTTCTTTAAAATAGTATTCTAAGATCGGAAAGGGCGGTAGGAGGCATCACTAATCCGCTTCATTTGCCCGAAAAGCGTTAACATTCCCTCACGGAATTTTAGAAAAAAATTTTTTTCATTTTTTTAATATGAATAAATTTAATATTAATAGATTCATCATTTCTCATAATATGTGCTGATATTCGAATTCGAAAATGAAAACATAAATTGGCTTCAAATAGAATTTCACGACTTTTCTCGAATATCATAATTGATGCAGTGAAGCATAACGAAACAATTCTACAATATAACAATCTAAATAATAATACTAAATCAGAGTTTAACGACTTTTTAGTCCCACGAGACACAACCGCTCACGATTTTGGTCTCAAACCTTTCAGTTTTGGTCCCGTAGCCCAAAATTTTTACACATTTGGTCCCACAGTCAATTTTTCTGTCAAATCCGTTAACACTTTTGGTCCCATAGAATTTTTGGTCAACAGAGGCGCGTGTTGTCTTTTTTTTTTTGGAGGAAAAACTCGATACTTTTTGGTCCCATAGGATTTTTACCTCATTTGTTTCATCAAATTTTTCAGATTTTACGGTGGGAAAATGTAGCCATATCTTTATTATATATATATGTTGCAAAACACTAAATCACTCATTCATACATAGCAACAAAACTTTAAACCACAAAACCAACAATCTAAGAGTCATCAAGTATTTGCACAAAGGAGCTCCTATCTGAATTAGCTTTTCAATATAAATCTAATTCTACAATAGAGCCATCAGACACTTGCACAAAGGAGCTCCTATCCAATAGCAAGAATGCGCAAGTTTGCATTGCTAATACATTCAGCCTTTTATGCAAAACGAAAAATACATGACTCAGAGAAGAACATTAGGACTAAAATACATGCTGAAGCACTATTAACTACCAGCAACTGAACTACTACTATAAAAAAACATTTGGATTAAATCATTAAGCAAAATGTCACAAAGTTATAGCATAGACAAACAAATCAAGCCAGAAAGAGCTGATGAAAAAACATAGCATGTGCTAGATATATCACTACAAATCAACATTATTTTTCTGTATCTTCTCAAGTCACCATAATATAATAAACAATACCTTGAGTGCTGCCTCAGTCGGCATTCCATTCGCCACGTAATGTCCAGCTTTATCAAGACTAGCTTTTTCGACATCAGTGTCATTACAGATAGCAGCAATCTTTGCAATCTTTAAACCACAAATCGTTGTATCCGTTAACCACAAAACACTAATTCAGATATTATCTGTTAACCACAAAACACTAATCTCCATAACCGAATTAATACCAGAAGAGTTCAGCCCCTTCTGATGCAGACCAGAATTCAAATTCGATTCATTTTCATGCCCAGAATTATCAGAATTAACCCTCATCGAATCAAACACATGCCTAGAATTCATATTGAAAGCATTCAAGCACGAACCAGAAGCACCAGCATTTGGAACCAGAAGCACCAGCATTTGGAACCAGAAGCACCAGCCCCCATCAATGAATCAAAAACACCAAAATTCAAAACCATCGAACCAGCCCCCAAACCAACATTAGGATTCATCACAATATGATTACCAGAAGCAAAATGACCCATCTCCACATGACTACCATTAGCAGAAAACTCATCTCAATAGCAGACCCTAAGCACGACTTAGAGCAAGGCAAAGGGCAATTAGAACACTTACCCGGAACAATACCAGAAGCAGCAGCAATGCCATTTTCATCTGCTGCAATGCCGCTGTATCAGCAGCACTGGGAAGCGTATCGGCCTGACTTTAAATACCAAAATCGTTACCAGGCTGTGCGATTTCCAAAGTCTCGTTCGAGATAGTCTGAATACCAGGACGGGAACCCCTGGTATCAGCAGCAAGCGTCGCCTCGGCCGAACCCGTTACAGCAATCCCAGGGCCCGAACCCGTTGCCGCCGCGCAGGGCCTCGCTCGGTGTGGGAAAATCAGTTGGGCATAGTGAAGAATTTCGTTCGTCAAATTGGTGAACCCCAGAACTCGACCCGATCCAATTAGGGCTCGGGCCTTGAACTTTCGAAATCGCCAGCGGGTTTTGAAGACCTGGTATCCCAGGGTTGGGGCGAAGTGATGTAGGGGACATCGATTTCAGATGGAGGTCAGCCTCCGTCGCCGTCCTCGTCGTAATTGGAGTCGCGCCTAGGGCAGGGTAATTGAAATCGTGTGGGTCTGCAAGTCGCGAAAGGAGCAATGGCGGAATGGCGGAAATCGTGGTCTCACCTGGGGTCTCCAATGTCTCCGGTTAAAGGTTGGCAGCGGTAGGAGGAACTAGGGTTACGCGATTTGGGGAAAAATTGAACTCAATTTTAGGAAAGGAACGGTTATTTAATTCGTATTAAAAAAAAATAACGTTTGACTAACGGGCGTGTTTGGGACGTGCGAGTTTGACGGAAAATTGGACGAAAGTTCCAACAAGGGACCAAATGTGTAAGAATTTTGGGTTCTGGGGCCAAAAGTGAAAGGTTTGGGGCCAAAAAATCGTGAGGAGGGGTGTCATGTGGAACCAAAAGTGCTTAAACTCTACTAAATCACACGCATATTTCAAGAAGTCCAAAACAGCAGCCTACAAAAAGTTTTCCTAACAAGAATCGAAGCAAGTAAAAATCGGATTGAAAAACTTACAGATTGTAGATTGGCGCTTGAAATCAAGTGGTAGAGAATTCGTGCTAATAACGTGTTGTAAAATCAAGAGGGAGAACGAATAAAGAACACAAGAAGGCAGATTTTTTTACCCAATTCGTCAAAATGACTACGTCTGGGGCGGCCAAAGTCAAAGAGGTTTTCACTATATTCTTTGTATTCTTCAGTCAACGTCAATACAATAAGCAGACCTATTTATAATAAAAATTGGGCTGAAGCCTTAAAAACCCTAAAGTCCTAAAGCCCACAAAGTAATGTTGACAATATTTCAATATATTTAAACAACATGGATAACCTCCAAAAAAAATAGTGTGTTTCTGTGGGATTTAATTTTTTTTTTTTTTTTTTTTGAGTTTATCTGAATTGGCTCCATTATAGAATTTTGTTTTAATTATTAAGAGAAACTTATCGCATATTAGAGAAAGATATCACGGTTCTATTCTCCTGTTTCACTTTTCGTATTCCATTGATATTTTATTTTATTGAATTTTTAATACATGGATCTAGAATATGGTGGTTCGGAATATTTTTTATTATACCATATGTTATCCATCCAAATTATAGAATATAAAGTGGAACACCAATTATAAAACTGGTAATCTCATTATACGATATCATGTTATAGAATGAGATAACTGCAGCTTTATTAATTCATATGTCATCATCTCAAAACATGCGATATTTGTGCCGTATCGCATATGTATGCACTTGAGATTAATCAATTCCTACATTTTTTTTAGAGACAAAAACTTGTATGAGATGGTCTTATCGTAAAATCTGTACAATTTAAAGACGATAAACACATATTTCTCTCTAAGTGTTAAAGCGTCAGTGCTCAAATTATACTCATCGTGAGTTGGTTTCTTGCAAGTGTACCTCAATGTTGAAGAATTTCAGCTGTACAAATCACAACTATATCTGCTCTCTAATTCCGGGGATCGCTTGTATACTCCATGTGTAATTACATTATAAATATATTTCATTTCAAGATAATTTATTTTGTTTAATCTCCAATATATTTCTGTACTATAAGGGGGCTGCTGTACAAAGGAAATGAAAGCTAGATATAATTTTGGCCAAACGAATGCAAGTACACTCAAGTTTTACGCAAGTTTTTGTCATGTATATATATGCATAATGCGTTATCTGAAAAATCCTTAGTGTTGTAACACCGGAGATAATCACCAGACAACAATAATGTTTATGAGAGGAAAATTAATAATGCACGTAAATGAGACACAATTTGGTGACCCAGTTCGCCAGAAAGACTATGTCTGAGTGCAGTGCCAAGCCAGGAAATATACTATATGCCTAGAGTTCTAAAATTTCGATCATTTACAAAGTCCTGGGTTCTAATATTTATAGAGTACAAAGATGACCGCTGGCCTTCATAGGCTTGGGGGATCAAGCCTTAGTAGCTAATAGAAAGCAGCGGTATCCGACGAAAATCTCCTGATCTGGACCGTGATTCCCCTCGAGTCAAACACCTTGTGGTATGCCATCTGTGATTATCTACTAATGATAAGCCCTCTGATGTGCACAAGATATTTATTCACACTATTGGCGACCTCGGGCGACCTGCTCGCCTGGTTGGGCGAGCTCGTTCTTCATTGCCTGCTCGCCTGGCTTGGCGAGCTTGTTGGAAATTGGTTCCGAAATTGGGTGTTGACCCAACGTTGACCATATTTTCAAGATGATGATCCATTTTGGAAAATGGAAACAAGTTGTAAATTCGTAATCTACGTTTCGAGTAGATTAATATAGTGTATTTATTTGCTCAAAATTAATTTAGGGTGAATGAGATATTAATACATTAAGTTGGCAATTTGTACTGTAAAAGTTGAAGGGGAAATTGTGGGAAAAATGAAAATCCCATCTATCCCACATAGAAAAGTGGGAAATAAATTTGCTTCCTTATTAATAGACTTGTGGTATGAAAATTCAATTTGACTAAAGTCTACATGGTGGTGTTACGGCTAACCTAAAGAGTCTATTGACCGTACTTGTACAGGAACGCGCACGTCACACTTGTCGCATTGGGCGCTTTAGAGGGGCACTTTGCACTTTGCATGTACTCATTGTCGTGAGGAGCTAAGGAGCCTTTATTTTTTGGATCCAGGTGGCTCGGTCGTGGCTCGTGAATGCGGACCGCGGGGATCAAGCCCGCAGCGCGTTGCTCAAACGGGTGTATGAATCATGGGATTCGAACCCTGATCGGACGCAATGGCCCACAGCGGGAGAGTGGGCGCGCGGTGCGATCAGGAATTGAACCCACGATACGGGGCAGATGAACGCGACGTTTTGCGAATAAATGACCCGTGTCGAAACCGCGGACCGGTTCAGTCGAACTGGGTGCAGGAGGCGAGCCGTCCATACGAAAGGGTGCGATCTGGGCTATTGGATCTTGATCTGATCCAAAATACACGATCAGAGGGCCCAGATTCTTCCTATCCAGAAAGTTGCACCCATTCATTAGAAGGCACCACAACTCATCAACTTCTATAAATTATGTCCCCAAAATTCATTTTATTCCATCCTTAAATCTCAAGCATTCAGTGCATACAAAAATCATCCTAGCAGTCAAGATCTTTGCATTAGTAGTCGTGTCAAGAAAGTTCCGGATACCCAAGTTCGTTCGCCGATAGCTTGGAATTCGTAGTGCAACAATCGTGATATTTTAAAGTTGTTGTATCTTGGGGACAATTGTCATTAATATCGTATTGCACCGGAGTACGGGACAATATTGTCTTATGGAAAGAGAGTCCAACTCTTGCCTCGACTTTTCGTATCGTCTACATACACAACATCAATTTTCTAAAAATCGTAAGACGATATTCTGTGTATACGAAGATGTCTTCTACTACTAATCCCATGACCATTCCTGCTTCTCTTATGGAGAAACCGGCGAAATTCATCGGAAATAATTTCAAACGGTGGCAACAAAAGATGTTGTTTTATCTGACGACCCTGAATCTTGCTCGCTTCCTGAGGAAAGATCCTCCATCTGTTGAAGATGATGAAAACGATCAACAACAGTTGAATACACTGGATGCATGGAATCATAGTGATTTCCTGTGTCGCAACTACATCTTGAATGGGCTAGACGACTCCCTATACAGTGTCTACGCCACATTCAAGTCTGCTAGAGAACTGTGGTTGTCTTTGGATAAGAAGTACAAAACGGAGGATGCCAGAATTAAGAAATTCAATGTCGAACGGTTCCTTGACTTCAAAATGGTTGACTGAAGATGGTCTTGGACCAAGTTCAAGAGTTGTAGTTGATCCTTCATGAAATTCATGCTGAAGGTATGCAACTATCTGAATCCTTTCAAGTAGCCGCTTTGATAGAAAAGCTACCGCCTCTGTCGAAGGAATTCAAGAATTATCTCAAGCATAAACGAAAGGAAATGGGACTTGAGGATGTGATCGTGAGACTAAGGATTGAGGAAGATAACCAAAAATCCGAAGTCAAGAGCAACAAGAAAAGTGGAGAGGCACGAGTAAATTTGGTTGAGTCCGGGAAGTGCAAAAAGAGGAAACGTGATGGCAACCACAGAAACCCTCAAACCACAAAAAGTTCAATGGTACCTGTACAATTGTGAAAAACCCGAACACAAGGCAAGTGAATGTCGAAAGCCAAAGAAGGCCGATCAAAATCAGGCCAACCTTGCCGAGCACAAGTCCCTGCTCAAAGAAATGTCTGAACTAGATCTATCTACCGTTGTATTCAAGGCAAATCTGGTTAATAATCTAAGGGAGTGGTGGGTCGACACTGGGGCTACCCGTCATATCTGTTCAGACAAAGAAATGTTCTCCACTTACCAAGATATCAATGGCAGAACTCTCTTCATGGGAAACTCTGAACTTCAAACGTGGACGGACTTGGTAAAGTGGTGTTGATGATGACCTCGGGAAAAGAACTAACTCTCGTGGATGTGTTGAATGTCCCAGACATTCACAAGAACTTAGTCTCCGGCTCCTTGTTAAGTAAAGCCGGATTTAAATTAGTGTTTGAGGCTAATAACTTTTCACTGACCAAAGGTGGTCAATTTATTGGAAAATGATACCTCGAGAAGGGACTTTTCAAGATGAATGTACTGACTATCAAGCGAGACATTAAACGCAATATTAATGGAAATGTTGTTAATTACTTGCTTGAGTGTTCTAATTTATGGCATGACAGATTAGGACATGTGAATTTAAATACACTAAAACAGTTAGTGAATTTAAATTTACTTACTAAATGGAATTTAATTCACAAAGGTGTGAGATCTGTGTTGAGGCAAAATTGGCCAAAACAGCATTCCATTTTGTAGAGAGAAGTACTACACCTCTAGAACTTATTCATACCGGTGTGTGTGATTTGAAGTTTGTGCAAACTAGAGGTGGGAAAAATTACTTCATAACCTTTATCGATGATTGCACAAGATATTGTTATGTGTATCTCTTGAAAAGTAAAGATGAAGTCATTGAAGCATTCATGAGGTATAAGAATAAGGTTGAGAATCAACTTACAAAAGAATCAAAATGATTCAAAGTGATAGAGGTGGAGAATATGTTGCACCGTTTGAAGAATTTTGTTCACAAAATGGCATTATTCATCAAACTACTGCTTCTTATTCACCTCAATCATATGGTGTTGCTGAACGCAAAAATTGTACTCTGAAATAGATGATGAGTGTTATGTTGATTAGTTCGGGCTTACCCCAGAATATGTGGGGGGAAGCCTTATTGTCTGCAAACTACATTCTTAACAAATTACCAAACAAAAAGAGGGATAAGACTCCATACGAACTATGGAAAGAGAGGAAACCTTCCTATAATTATCTTAAAGTGTGGGGGGTGTTGGGGTTATCTTTGGAAAGTATGCTTTTACTTTGTATAATCAAACTGAATTTCTGTCTTATTTAATGAAATAAATTATTTATCACTGATGCTTTAAATATCATTGAATGTTACATATATTTACTGCATAACTGTTCAATAAATAGTACATGTTACATTGTAGTTAATTTAGTGATACCAGATCACAGAAGATTAAATTAACAGTCCCTTGTAACTAAAAGTACGTTGTTCACGACCTAGATGGAAATGAACAATCCATCGTGAAAGGTTGAAGTGTAAGGCTCAAATTGGTTTGTCTTGACCAAGAGATTACACTAGTGCATGATTGATGCCTTTGAATAGGACCCTCTGAGGAGGATAAATTCTTGAAAGACCAATTATGAAGAATTAGACCTCAGTAGTTCGTTATTTCTTAATCTTCGTCCCTTAAATAGGATCGTGTGTGGTTAGTAATTATTCCTTTGACTTATGATGGGTAGAGAATCAATGAGATTCAATACTTTATATCTTGGGCAATATTATTGGTCACATGTGATTGCTAATATTTAATACGAAGAATCGTGTGCAAGTACGCTTGTTCAACTTTCCCCCTTGGGAGGTTCATAAGATTTATCATACCAAATCTTGCAAGTGGAATTAGTTTCTGGTATGGATAATAATGTTGAATCGTTCCTTGACCAAGGACAAAAGATATTAATTAATGGAAAGCTATTTCAGTGGCTTGAATTAATTAATGGGCTAGATAATCTTAAACACGTGAAATAATAATCGGGAGCCATATTAACAGTAATATGGGTTAAGATGGATAGTGCAATATTAATTATGTAGTGGGATTAATTAATATTTATGAACTTGAATAATATTGTGGCTCAATATTAGATATTCAAAGTCCATTAGAAGGTTCAATCTTAATTCTCCTAAAGGCCCCTCAAGTAGCCCAAACATAATGTTCAATAACTGAAAAAAGGTGTTTAAAAATAAAATAAATTATGGTTGCTTATTTTTCCAATTTTTTTTCAAAAAATACAAATAAAAGAGGTAGAAAGATTTTCTTTGAATTTTGTTATGGAATGAGGATATGTATTCTTGGAATACAAGATTATCTCATTAAATTCAAGAAATATCCCACTTGGATGTTTGTTGGAAATTTTCGAAAATAATAAGAAATAAAGGGAAAGAAAGATTTTCTTGAAAAGATATTATGGAAGATATGTATTCTTGGAATACAAGTGTATCTCATAAATTCAAGAAGATCCAAATCTTGGAATCTTTATCCTATATTTCGAAAATACCATAACAATAAGAGAGTGGGATTTTTATGGAATATTTTAATTATGGAGAAAAGAATATATTGGATATATATTCAAGATTTCTTGGAGATCAAGAAAGAGATTTTCTCTCCCTTTTTCCTAGCAAAAAATCGGCCACCACCTCTTATAAATAGGGGATGAGTTTTTCATCCCCAAGTGCAATTCCATGTGTTGGAAAAATTATAAATCCACAAAGGTGGTGCAACATAATTTTATTTTTCCTTTTGTTAAATTGTTCGCGAGTTCCTACCACCGGATTGTTGAACAAGGATAAGGGAATACTTGAGAAGGTCTTTTGGTGTGTTCGTGTGAACGGGATCCATCTTCTCAACGGTTGTCACTCCGAGAGGTTAGTTCACGTAAACCCGTAGCAATTCCGCATGCGTAGGATTTATGTGAACTGTTTATATGCATGATTTGTTGTTGAATTATTATTTGAATTAATATTATAGGATTAATTCATGCTAGTAATAATTGTTAGAATTAAATTTGTATTTAAATATTCATCCCGGATAGATCCGGGCAATTACTTCCCCAACAACTGGTATCAGAGCCTTAGTTTCGGGCTCTGAGTTTTAAATTATAATTTAATTCGTTTTCATTAAATTTGAAATTAGATAGTAGAATTACTAGATCTTTTTTGCAGGTATCCAATTGTCATGGTATTTGATGAATGTTTATATTTATGCATGAATATAAATTGTGGTTTTTGTTTGATTCGTTCAATGTAATATACTAGTCTAGATCTAGGTTTATTTATTTTTTGTAAATAAATTGTAACCGGATCGAGAACGAAGATGAATAATTAAAGACAGGCGACCAAGTGCCCGGACGTACACGAACCAAGGCACGAAGTGCTAGGCGGTCGCGCACGGGGCAGGCCGAGACGCACTCGGCGCACACGGGCGCAAGCCCAGGCATGGCCGAGCGCTAGGCGGAGCTTGGGCCGAGAAGCCGTGCACAGGCAAGCGCAGACACTTGCACGGGCAAGCGGAGGCTAGCGCGCACAAAGATGTGCAGCAACTAGCGCCAAGAGCGCCGGGTCGCGAGGACCGGCGCGCGCAAGAGCGCACGTGGGATCCGTCCGGGCGATGCGCCTCGCTGCCTACGCTGCCGAGCGACGGGCGGGATGGCCGGTACAGGACACTGGCGTACGCCTTGGCGCACGCGGATACGTGTTCCGGACCGTGAGCTACCCAATGCCAGACGTTGTTTCAGACCTAGACGGAGGACGTTTTAAAGAACATGTTGTGGACGAGTGCGAGCTCTTCGAGATGAACGATGAAGGCTATGAAGACGATTTCTCAATATCAAGACATGACAAAAATTAACCGTGACAATTGGATATATGTGTCCAATGTGTTTATTTTTTTGTTTTGATATTTTGCATTATTTTATGCTTATTTAAATTGTGTTTAAATATGCGATGCATGATAAAATATTTTGAAAAATCTCACCTTCGAAAATTACTAAGTATGTTTAAATAATTAATTGACAATTTTATTCCGGATAATAAAATTGAATTAATTTTGACCTCCATGATTTATTTATTTGTGGATTCTTTTGGAGAATTTCCCCCCACGGGACGGCCAAAAGATAGATTTCACATGAATAAATTCCGAAAGGATGATTGTGGGTTATTATTAGTTGTCGCGAGTCATTTTGGTTGATGAATATTATGTGGCTAATTTGATTACAACTCGCAAACAAAACATATACGTGTAAAATAAACAGTAAATAAGATGAATTTGTTGACCCAGTTCGTCAAGAAATGACTACTCTGGGGGCATACCAAGCCAGGATATAGTATTACGAGCTTTACACGTACAGTTCTTGATACATCTTATGAAGATGAATCGATGCAGATTAGCAAATGAGTTCTAGGGTTTCTCGTATATGTGAATAAACACTCTAATTTTTCGGTTCCTCACCTCTCTAGGGATTTTTGTAGGCTACTTTTCTGGGATTATTTTCTGAACCTTCCTCTTCTTCTTTTTTCTTCCTTTTATAGCACTTCGGCAAGCATGAGCTGGATTGGTATAGCATGTGCTGGATTGGTATAGCATGTGCTGGAGTCTTTGGATCATGCAAGAACTCCGGTGGTGTTGCCACGTTTCTGACTTCATCTTCTAGATCGATCTTTGTACTAGCTTCGTCTGTAGGACGCTCTTTTGATCGTCCAAATTAATCTTTTGTTCGGTTGGACTTTTTGTTCGCCCCTTTAATCATGTCAGTTTTATTGTCAGTTTTATATTGAAAAATTGTCCTCCTCGAGCACACTGATTCCTCAGGATATTTGGGTCTTCGGGATATTTGAGCGTCGAGCACTCTGACCCTTTAGGATGTCTGAGTTCTTCAGGAGATCTGAGTTCGAACATACTGACCTGGCTCTTTTAACTCCTTCTTTCCGATCTGAGTAGCGGATACGTTTGTTCGGTAGGCTGGCCGAGCAATTCTGATCGGTTGGCGAACAAAAAGTAACTCATCCACCGGGCATGATTATTATATTCGAATATTACACGTGTCGCTCTTTGATGATCGATTAATCCTGATTTATTATATCGAACACAACATTAGTGGCGACGATGACCCTCCCCACGAGGCTCATTCAAAACAAAATAATAATTCTGTATTTAATCATGGTTATTACTTAGGTATAAAATTGATATGCATATACTTCCCCGAAGTCCCTGTCAATTTTATATTGGTCAAGTGGGAGCCAACTATTAATCTGGATATTAAAGGTTTGTAATTGTTTTCTTGTTTGTAACCTGCTTGAATGTGTTTAAATAATGACCCACCCCACGTGGCTTGTTTAAACTGTTTTGAGATGTTGGCTAATGCATGTTCATATTTTTTTTGAGATTTTAATATGATACATGTGATCGAACCTTGTGATATGTTTGTGCTTATACAAATTGTTATTTATTTCAGTTCAGCATGTCGCAACCTTTTAATCCATTGCTTTATACTCTCAAAGAACACCAACTTTCTGGTGATAACTATGTTATTTGGAAACAAAATATGAAATTTGTCCTCACTGCGCAACTACAACATTATTGGGTTCTTGATGTACCCACTCCCCGTATGCCTACTGAAGGATCAACATATGTGGAAAGACACTTATATAATATTTGGGAGCAAGCTAACGAACCTATGAAGCGTATAATCTTGACTTCACTGTCTGATGATTTGAGATACATTCATGAAGGTGTTGAGTCTGCTGCGGAAATTATACAAAGTCTTGAAGAAATATTTTTAACAAAAGACCGCATGATCAATCAGTTTAAAAACGACGACGTGGCTAGGCTAAAAATGGCGGAGGGAACACCCGTAAGGGAGCATGTTCTCATAGCGCGCCATTTTGACAAACTTGTTTATCTCGGTACTAAGTATTGTGATGAGGCTAAAATCGAATTTCTTTTCCTAACTCTTCCAAGGTGTTTCGATGAGTTTTACTGTAGTTTTGTGATGAGTGATCACATGTTTACTATGGATACTCTGCAAGAAGCCTTGGAGAAAATAGAGAAGTATTTGGGAAAGAAAGATGAAGCATTGGTGACCAAAAGTCTTTTCTCAAAATCTAGGCCAGTGGTAGGCAAGATTCAAGAAAAGAAAAGTGGTCGGATCCAAAGAAAACTCATTACCAAGAAAAGTGAAAGAAAGACAGCTAGCTGGATGGGTGTCAAGAAGGTACCAAAAGGAAAACGTTTTAACTGCGGTGAAAAGGACATTGGAGGTCAGCCTGTTCCAAACCCAAAAGGAATGGAAAGAAAGGTAATTCTCACGCACTAGTTGTTGAAACTTGTTTAGCGGCGTATGCCTCCCATTTATGGGTGGTGGATACGGGATCCACTGATCATGTTTGTTTCACTTTACAGGGGTTTAAGCGGACCCGACAACTTAGTGGGAGTGAGATCCTCATCACACTGGGCGATGCTACGAGAGTGGCAGGTGAAGCAGTGGGAGAAGTGCACCTGTCTTTTGAAGACAGAGTTTTAATTTTAAGAGATGTTCTTTACGTTCCTAGTTTTAGAAAGAATTTAATTTCGGTTTCTAAACTTTACCATGATGGATATTCGGTTACTTTTGATAAAGTTGTTACCATTTCTCTTTATGATAAATTTATCTGTCATGGAACATTGTCGAATAATCTCTATACAATTAACTGTGCACACCACTCACGAAATGCATCCTATAACACATCAACTGTTTCCGATAAAAGAAAACGTTCATCAGACGTGAACGAAACACTTCTATGGCATCTCAGATTGGGACATATTAATCCAAAAAGGATTCAAAGGTTGGTAGAAGATGGTTCATTGGAGTCTCTCTGGGTTGAACCAATCCCAACTTGCGAATCATGTTTGGAGGGTAAAATGACCAAGAGGGCATTCGGAGCCAAGGGGAATAGAGCCAAAGAAGTGTTAGAAATCGTTCACACGGACGTATGTGGTCCAATGTCAATCAAAGCAATAGGAGGTTATGAGTATTTCGTCACCTTTATTGATGATTTCTCAAGGTACGACTATATTTTGCTTATGAAGCATAAATCTGAGACCTTTGACAATTCAAAGAATTTAAGGCTCAAGCAGAGAATCATAGGGAAAAACGTATCAAGTCTCTACGATCTGATCGTGGAGGCGAGTACCTCAACGATGAGTTTTTGAACTACTTGTCAGATGAAGGGATTGTATCCCAGCTAACTGCACCCGGAACCCCTCAACAAAATGGGGTTGCAGAGCGAACAAACAGAACTCTTTTAGAAATGGTTAGATCAATGATGAGTTATGCGGATCTACCCAAGTCGTTCTGGGGTCATGCCTTGGAAACAGCGGCTTATATTCTGAACTTGGTGCCATCCAAATTGGTTCCCAAAACTCCCAAAGAATTGTGGACTGGGCGCAAGCCCAGTTTGAGACACATGAGAATTTGGGGTGTCCGGCCTACGTGTTGGACAAGAAAATCGGAAAATTGGATCCTCGATCAGAATTAAGGCTGTTTCTAAGATACCCCGAGGGAACAAAAGGGTGTATGTTCTATGGTCCCGAAGATCAAAAGGTGGTAATAAGCACCAACATTAGATTTTTGGAAGAAGACTATATGAACGAAAGAAAGCCCAGAAGTGAGATTACCTTAAATGAGCTAAGGGGGCTAACCTCAGTGCCAACTGTTCAAGATGACATACCAAACGACACACTATAACTGGAACCTCATCGCAGTGGGAGGGTTGTAAGATAACCCGAGAGATTCATGGGGGTAGGAGAGTTCTCGGAATTAGTCCCCGGTCAAGATGAATCAGACCCATGGACTTACGACGAGGCAATCCAAGACAAGGATGTGGTTTCTTGGCAAACATCAATGGAAGCCGAAATGGGTTCTATGGATCATAACAGAGTGTGGGAGCTAGTCGAACCACTTAATGGGGTCAAACCCATTGGTTGCAAGTGGGTATAAAAAGAAAAAGAGGACCGGACGGGAAGGTGGAAACCTTCAAGGCAAGGCTTGTGGCGAAAGGTTATACTCAGAAAGAAGGGATCGACTATGAGGAAACCTTTTCACCTGTAGCAATGCTCAAGTCCATCCGAATTCTCTTGTCGATTGCTGCGCATCTAGACTTTGAAATCTGGCAAATAGACGTCAAGAAGTCTTGAAGAGGAAATCTATATGCAACAACCCCAAGGCTTCATTGAAAAAGACCAAGAACACCTAGTTTGTAAGCTCAAGAAGTCCATTTATGGACTCAAACAAGCATCCAGAGCTTGGAACCAATGTTTTGATCAAGTAATAAAGTCTTATTGGTTTGATCAAAACGAATACGAAAGTTGTGTGTACAAGAAGCATGTCGGAACTGCATGGTATTCTTAGTACTATACGTAGACGACATTCTGCTCATCGGGGACGATGTAAAGGTGTTGTCAGACGTAAGGGCATGGCTTTCAAAACAGTTTGATATGAAGGACTTAGGGGAAGCCGGGCACATCCTTGGGATCAAGATCACTCGAGATCGCAAGAAAATGATGATAGGCTTATCGCAAGCTTCATACATAGACACTGTCTTGAAGCGATTCAACATGCAGGATTCCAAGAAAGGTTTCGTACCTTTTAGACATGGAATCCATCTATCCAAGGAAATGTGCCCTAAGACACAAAAGGAGATAGATGACATGAAAGGCATTCCTTATGCTTCGACTGTCGGAAGCCTTATGTATGCAATGTTGTGCACGAGATCGGATATCTGCTTTGTCGTTGGCATGGTAGCGAGATATCAAAGTAATCCGGGTAAAGAGCATTGGACGGCTGTTAAGAACATTCTGAAATATCTGAAAAGAACTCGGGATAGAATGTTAGTTTATCAGTTAGATAGTCTAATCCCCATCGGTTACACGGACTCGGATTTCCAATCAGACTTAGATTCCAGAAAATCTACCTCCGGTAGTGTGTTTTGCATGGGGAGGAGCCATGACATGGAGAAGCATTAAGCGAAATGCATCGCCGATTCTACCATAGAAGCCGAATCGTGGAATGCTTGCGAAGGCAAAAAAAGAAGCGGTTTGGCTCAAGAACTTCCTAGTGGACTTGGATGTAGTTCGATTTGCCCGGCAAAGATCATCATTTCTTTGTGATAATGCCGGAAGCGATTGCAAATTCAAGGGAACCAAGAGCCCACAAGGCCAAGAAACACATTGAAAGGAAATACCATCTTATACGAGAAATCGTTAAGAGAGGAGATATAGAGGTGGCAAAGATCACGTCGAAGACAACCCCAGCGAGATCCATTCACTAAGGGTTCGCGCCGAAACACATTCGAGAGACATGTGGAAGGAATAGGTGTCAAGAGTTGCCGCTAACTGCTTTGAGTATAAGTGGGAGATATTATTAGGTTCACAGAGGGTGACATTAGATGTCACACATTAGGAACTACACGAGATATGTTGTAGTATACTTAAAAGCGGACTTTGAGTATAAGTGGGAGATTGTTGGGGTTATCTTTGGAAAGTATGCTTTTACTTTGTATAACCAAAACAAATTCGTCTTATTTATCAAATAAATTATTTATCATCGATGCTTTAAATATCATTGAATGTTACATATATTTATTTGCATAACTGTTCAATAAATAGTACATGTTACATTGTAGTTAATTTAGTGATACGAGATCACGAAGATTAAATTAATAAATTCCTTGTAACTAAAAAAGTATTTGCTCAAGACCTAGATGGAAATGAACAATCCATCGTGAAATGTTGAAGTGTAAGGCTCAGTTAAATTTGTCTTGACCAAGAGATTACACTAGTGCATGACCGATGCCTTTGAATAGGACCTCTGAGGAGGATAAATTCTTGAAAGATCAATTAGGAAGAATTAGACCTCGGTGGTTCGTTATTTCTTAATCTTAAGTCCCTTAAATAGGATGGGTGTGTGGTTAGTAATTATTGCTTTGACTTATGACGGGTAGAGAATCAATGAGATTCAATACTTTATATCTTGGGAAATATTATTGGTCACATGCGATTGCTAAGATTTAATCTGAAGAATCGGTATTAAGTACGCTTTTGTTCGATTTGCCCCCTTGGGAGGTTCATAAGATTTATCATACCAAATCTTGCAAGTGAAATTAGTTTTCGGTATGGATAATAATGTTGAACCGTTCCTTGACCAAGGACAAAAGATATTAATTAATGGAAAGCTATTTCAGTGGCTTGAATTAATTAATGGGCTAGATAATCTTAAACACGGGAAATAATAATCGGGAACCATATTAACAGTAATATGGGTTAAGATGGATAATGCAATATTAATTATGTAGTGGATTAATTATTATTTATGGACTTGAATAATATTGTGGCTCAATATTAGATATTCAAAGTCCATTACAAGGTCCAATCTTAATTCTCCTAAAGGCCCCTCAAGTAGCCCAAACATAATGTCCAATAACTGAAAAATGTATTTAAAAATAAAATAAATTATGGTTGCTTATTTTTCCAATTTTTTTTCGAAAAATACAAATAAAAGAGGGAGAAAGATTTTCTTTGAATTTTGTTATGGAATGAGGATATGTATTCTTGGAATACAAGATTATCTAATTAAATTCAAGAAATCTCCCAGTTGGATGTTTGTTGGAAATTTTCGAAAATAATGAGAAATAAAGGGAAAGAAAGATTTTTTTGAAAAGAAATAACAAGTATATCTCATAAATTCAAGAAGATCCAAATCTTGGAATCTTTATCCTATATTTCGAAAATACCATAACAATAAGAGAGTGAGATTTTTATGAAATATTTTAATTATGGAGAAAAGAATATATTGGATATATATTCAAGATTTCTTGGAGATCAAGAAAGAGATTTTATCTCCTTTTTTCCTAGCAAAAAATCGGCCACCACCTCTTATAAATAGGGGATGAGTTTTTCATCCCCAAGTGCAATTCCATGTGTTGGAAAAATTAGAAATCCACAAAGGTGGTGCAACATAATTTTATTTTTCCTTTTGTTAATTTGTTGGCGAGTTCCTACCACCGGATTGTTGAATAAGGATAAGGGAATACTTGAGAAGGTCTTTTGGTGTGTTCGTGTGAACGGGATCCATCTTCTCAACGGTTGTCACTCCGAGAGGTTAGTTCACGTAAACCCGTAGCAATTCCGCGTGCGTAGGATTTATGTGAACTCTTTATATGCATGATTTGTTGTTGAATTATTATTTAAATTAATATAGGATTAATTCATGCTAGTAATAATTGTTAGAATTAAATTTGTATTTAAATATTCATCCCGAATAGATCCGGACAATTAATTCCCCAACAGGGGGTTCGTGGCTAAGGTTGATAAGCCCAAACAAGTTAGGACCCAAAACTGATGATTGCATTTTCATTGGACATGCACCTAATAGTAGTGCATATCGATTCTTGGTGCAAAAATCAGACGTTCTTGAGATGAACGAATGGATTACTATCGAATCTAGGAATGTTGTGTTCTTCGAGAACATATTCCCTAAGAAGGAAAAGGAAAATAAAAATGTATAAGTAAGTTCGCGTAAGAGAACTTATGAAACTTCAAATGGTCCACCAACGGTTGGTGAGGAACCAAGACGCAGCAAAAGGGCATGGAAGGAGAAGTCCTTTGGCCCAGATTTCTTATCATACATGATGGAAAATGAACCCAGGACAATTCAAGAGGCATTGTCCAGTCTAGATGCTCCTCTCTGGAAAGAAGCTATCAACAACGAAATTGAGTCCATCATGCAAAATCATACGTGGGAGATACTTGATCTTCCTCCAAAATGTAAAACTTTAGGGTGCAAGTGGATCCTAAAGAGGAAATATAAGGCTGATGGATCAATTGACAAGTATAAAGCTCGTTTAGTAGCAAAGGGGTTCAAACTAAAGGAACGATACAATTTTTTCGATACGTATTCCTCTGTTACAAGGATCACATCCATAATAGTACTCATTGCCATTGCAGCTTTGCATGACCTTGAGATACACCAGATGGATGTGAAAACGACATTATTAAATGGGGAATTAGATGAGGAGATATACATGGAACAACTTGAAGGGTTTGTTGCACCTGGCCAAGAGAAGAAGGTGTATAAACTTGTTAGATCCTTGTACGGACTCAAACAGGCACCTCTCAAGTGGCATGAGAAATTTGATAAAGTGATGTTATCAAATGGTTTCAAAACCAACGAGTGTGACAAATGTGTTTACATAAAGAGCACATCATAATAATAAGTGATAGTGTGCGTATACGTAGATGACATGCTCATTATGGGGAGTAATCATGACTTGATCGTGAATAATAAGAACATGTTAAAGAAAAACTTTGACATGAAGGATATGGGTCTAACAGACGTCAATCTAGGGATAAAGATCTTTAGAACTCCGGACGAAATAGTCCGAACACAATCTCATTACATTGAGAATATGCTTAGGAAATTCGATGTCATTGACGTTTCCCCGGCTAATAACCCTGTAGATTTAAGTCTACATTTAGCCAAAAATAGAGGAGACCCAATATCTCAACAGAAAGAATTATCGGAAGCTTTATGTACTTGACAAACTGTACGAATAGTCTGGATATAGTATATTCAGTTAGTAAACTCAATAGATTCACGAGTAATCCTAGTGAGGATAATTGGAAAGCTCTGATGAGAGTACTCAGATATTTAAAACATACCTCAAGTCATGGAATCCTCTACACGAGATATCCAACAGTGTTAGAAGGATACACTGATGCAAATTGAATATTTTATACAAAAGACTTCAAGTCCACCAGTAGATATGTGTGTTGGGAAATTAATTGCACGGATCTATTCGGGATGAATATTTAAATATAAATTTAATTATAACAATTATTACTAGCATGAATTAATCCTATATTAATTCAAATAATAATTCAACAACAAATCATGCATATAAATAGTTCACATAAATCCTACGCATGCGGAATTGCTACGGGTTTACGTGAACTAACCTCTTGGAGTGGCAATGGTCTCGTCGATTAAACACACCAAAAGCCTTCCCAAGTATTCTCTAGTCCTTGCTCGTTAATCCGGTGGAAGGAAACTCGCGAACAATTAACAAAAGGAAAAATAAGAAATTTGATGCACCACCTTTGTGGATTTACTAATTGTACTTGGGAATGAAAGAATCATCCCCTATTTATAGATGGGGTGGTGGTCGAAAATTTGGGGAAAAAACAATGTGGAAAAATCTTTTCTTGATCTCCAAGAAATCTTGAATATATCTCATATATTCTTTTCTCCATAATTAAAATATTCCACAAAAAATTCCACCTCATCTTGTTATGGAATTTTTGAAAAAATAAGGATCAAGATTCCAAGATTTGGATCTTCTTGAATTTATAAGATATACTTGTATTTCAAGAAATACATATCTTCCATAATATTTTTTCAAGAAAATCAAGAAAATCTTTATTTCCCTTATTCTTTGAAAATTTCGAAAATCTCACCATAAATAACCAAGTGGGAGATTTCTTGAATTTAATGAGATAATCTTGTATTCCAAGAATACATATCTTCATTCCATAACAAAATTCAAAGAAAATCTTTCTCCCTCTTTTATTTATGATTTTCGAAAAATAGGAAAAATGAGCAACAAATATTTATTTTATTTTTAAACACCTTTTTCAGTTATTGGACTTTATGATGGGCTACTTGGGGGGCCTTTAGGAGAATTAAGATTTGACCTTCCAATGGATCTTGAATTATCAATATTGAGCCACAATATTATTCAAGCCCATAAACATTAATTAATCCCACTACATAATTAATATTGCACCATCCATCTTAACCCATATTACAGTCAATATGGCTCCCGGTTATTATTTCCCGTGTTTAAGATTATCTAGCCCATTAATTAATTCAAGCCACTGAAATAGCTTTCCATTAATTAATATCTTTTGTCCTTGGTTAAGGAACAGTTCAACATTATTACCCATACCGGAAACTAGTTCCACTTGCAAGATTTGGTATGATAAATCTTATGAACCTCCCAAGGGGGCAAATCGAATAAGCGTACTTGCACACGATTCTTCGTATTAAATCTTAGCAATCACATGTGACCAATAATATTGCCAAAGATATAAAGTATTGAATCTCGTTGATTCTCTACCCGTAATAAGTCAAAGCAATAATTACTAACCACACGCGATCCTATTTAAGGAACGAAGATTAAGAAATAACGAACCACTGAAGTCTAATTCTTCCTTGTTCAGTTCTGAAGAATTTGTCCTCCTGTAGGTCCTCTTCAGTGCATCAGTCATGCACTAGTGTAATCTCTTGGTCAAGACAAACCAATCTGAGCCTTACACTTCAACCTTTCACGATGGATTGTTCATTTCCATCTAGGTCGTGAATGTTGTACTTTAAGTTACAAGGGACTGTTAATTTAATCTTCTGTGATCTGGTATCACTAAATTAACTACAATGTAACGCGTATTATTTATTGAACAATTATGCAGTAAATATATGTAACATTCGATGATATTTAAAGCATCAGTGATAAACAATTTATTTCAGTAAATAAGTTCGAAATTCAGTTTTGATTATACAAAGTAAAAGCATATTTTCCAGTATAATCCCAACAATGTGTTCACCATAGGTGGAGGAGCAGTGTCATGGAAATTCTCTAAGCAAACGTGCATAGCTTGGTCCACAATGGAATAAGGCTGGTGAAGAAGCAGAATGGCTTCGAAATTTCTTAAAGGATATTCTCGGTTGGAACAAACCAGTACCTCCCGTAATGATACACTGTGACAGCATGTTAGCTATTGAGAGGTCACAAAGTCACTTATATAATGGTAAGTCTCGACATATACGAAGGAGACATAACACAATTAGGCATTTGGTCTCAAGTGGAATAATCTCCATTGACTACATGAAGTCAAAAGAAAATATTGCGGATCCGCTAACAAAAAGCATTGGTAAAGATCAAATATATAGTGCGGTAAGGGGAATGGGGCTAAAACCTACATATTAAAGGGTGTTCATAGCAGTAACTCATCCATGATGACCGGAGGATCCCAAGAACTTGGTTCAATGAGACAACTAAGTTATGAAGCACTCAGTTATGCACTAGAAACCATAAATTCAAGTCCATTCTCGATTCCCTTCAAGTGCTACTTGCACTTTTAAAAGTGCTAAAACCTGATGACATGTGGTGAGGTTAAGTTTTACAGCTTTTAATGATTCCTATACCTTTCTTTAAGGTGGAGTATTGCAGGGTGTTGTGTTCGATATAATAAATCAGGATTAATCGAACACGTAAGAGCGACACGTGTAATATTTATTTATTAAAATAATCATGCCCAATGGACAAGTATTCGCCATTCAGGTCAGGAAAGAAGGAATCAGATGAGCTAAGTCAAGAAGGCCACAAACAAACCTGAGGACTCAGGCGGCCAAAATACTCAGATATCCTGAAGACCTCAGATATCCTGAAGGCGGCCAAAATACTCAGATATCCTGAGGGTCAGTATGTTCGCACCTTAGATATCCTGAGGGTCAGTATGTTCGAAGACCTCGGATATCCTGAGGGTCAGTATGTTCGCACCTCAGATATCCTGAGGGTCAGTATGTTCGAAGACCTCAGATATCCTGAGGGTCAGTATGTTCGCACCTCAGATATCCTGAGGGTCAGTATGTTCGATGACCTCAAATATCCTGAGGGTCAGTATGTTCGCACCTCAGATATCCTGAGGGTCAGTATGCTCGCAGCACAACATTCTGAAGAATCAGGCATCCCGAAGGGTCAGAGTGCTCGACACTCAGATATCCCGAAGACCCGAACATCCTGAGGGCTCAGTGTGCTCGAGGAGGACAATATTCCAGCATAAAACTAACATGGTTAAAGGGGCGAACAAAGCATCCAACCGAGCAAAAGATTAATTTGGACGACCAAAAGAGTGCCTTACAGGCAAGTAAGTTCCAAGATCAACCAGGAAGACGAAGTTGAAAACGTGGCAGCATTACGTGAGTTCTTGCAAGACCCGAAGTCTCCAGCTCATGCTTGCCAAACCAGCTCATGCTTGTTAAAGCACTATAAATAGAAGAAAAAAGAACAAGAGACAGGTTCAGAAAAATTTCCCAGAAAGAGTGATACCTATACTTGAGAGGGAAGGAATAGAAAAATTTGAGTGGTCATACTAGAAACCCTAGCACTCAGAGCCTAACTCTCCAAACTATCTTCATCCGCAATGATTCATCTTCATAAGGTGTATCAAATATTGTACGTGTAAAGCTCGCAATACTACATCCTGGCTTGGCATGCCCCCAGAGTAGTCATTTCCTGACGAACTGGGTCAACAAATTCATCTTCTTTACAGCTTATCGTACACGTGCATGTTTTGTTTGCGAGTTGTTATCAAATTAGCCACATAATACTCTCGATAAAAAACGACTCGCGACAACTGGCGCTAGAAGGAGGGTGTTCTTCACCAAGAAACCAACCCATACACAAACCCTTAGAGAGCCGAGGCAGAAAAAATAAATAGAATGCCTCAATCTAGGAACACACAAACGGAGAGGTCGGGACAAAGCCGACCACATGACCGGAAAGAGGCTCAGCGCCAGCCTCACAAAGATCGGGAAGTAGAGACCATCAATCTTGATGATATTGCCAATGATCCGGCGGCCACGACAAAAGCCATCACTTTCTTGCTGCGAGCGCAGAAAGAGAGGGCTGAAAAAGAGTTGGCCAAATTAGAAACTCAAGAACATGAGGAGCGACGCTCGCGTACACCTGATAGCGAGCAAGCTCAAAAGAAAACTGTGAAGCGGGCGAATCAAAAAGCCGATGATATGTCTGATGACGAACAGCCTCAGGGGTCTAGACCTTCAGCGTTTGGACGCTTGAGGCTCTCCGCCAAAGACCGAATCGGCAATAATAGGCGACAGGATCCAGGGAAGGAACAGCCAATAAACATGCCCGCACCTTCAGATCTTCATGATCATCCGCATGCCGAACAAAAATCGGCAGGAACAAAACTGTCTATCCATCATCGATTGGGTAGTCAAGGACAAGCTTGTAAAGGGGGACTGCCCCATCACGAGCATGACCCAATGGGTCCTCATGATGGAAAACAGCCCCGATCCAAGTCTGTCAGTTCCACAAAATTTGCGGAAATGCAGAAAGCCATCGAGGGATTACAGGCCGACTTGGCCGCGACCAAAGGCCACCCTCGAGCGAGCACAATACCCTGCTCGCCATTATCACCGGCGATCATGGCGGCCGAAATACAAGAGAAAGTAGCAAAGACTCGACCACCAGTCCCCATGTTCGATGCTGAGTCTGACCCTCATGTCCATCTCAGCAAATACTCAGACTTTATGATCGCGATGGGGGCCACAGACGCAACGCAGTGCCGATCATTCCCCATGACTTTGGGTGATCGGGCACATAGATGGTTTTCTACCTTGCCCGCCGCTTCTATCACATCTTTCGCTCAATTGGGAAAACGATTTATGTCCCACTTTTCATCCATGTGTGCTCGTCCAGCGCCAAAACAAAGATTGGCGCATTTTTCCCAACTTAAAGATGAGTCTGATCGGGCATACATCGAAAGATTTGATAAATGTTTGTATGATGGGGCCCCAGTTGAAGAGGATGCCAAGATCCTCGCGGTGGTCGGGGGCTTGACTCTAAATACTGACATGTGGAAGGCCATGCATCAAGACTGGCCGAACACATATTCTGAGTTCCGAGAGCGAGCGGCCAAAATCATAGCCATGCAAGATTTGCTCGCCCAATCACGATTGGGTCAGGAACCTACAACTAGAAAAGTTTTCGGGAAGAAAGTGATGAATGAAGGGGGGTACAAACCCCCAGGCTCTTTCAAACCATTCGAAGAAAGAGCAGAAGCAAATGCCCTACGAAGTCTTTTGGGCATTTCAGCGGAGACAATCTTTAACCAAATCAGAGATCGGGACATGTTGGAAAGGCCAAGAAGAATCATAATGGATAAACATCGGCTCAATGCTTCCAAATATTGTAACTACCACGAGTACATCGGGCACAACACTGAAGAGTGTCGCGATTTACTCCGCCAACTTTGGAAGCTATACGAAGATAATCGTCTTACCCAATTCTTAAAAAAACCGGTGAGCAGAGACTCCGACCGAAAAAAAATAAGATCGAAGGGGTAAACGTAAAGCCGAACAAACATCTGACAGTGATCCCGAAGAATCACGAAAAAAGGACTGAAATACCCAAAAGAGGGCCTCCTACTGTGGGAAGAGGTCGAGAAAGTCAAGAGATTCAGATGATACGTCCTGAATATGGTCCAGTGGGTGGATGTTACCAGGCACCAACATTATCGAATGCATTTAAAAAAAAATGGAGATGCGTGCCATGCAAAAACGTCCATCGTGAAGGTGGCGTAGCACATCGCCCAAAGACGCCACCCTCTCACCAAATTATGTTTTCAGAAGACGATCTCGACGGAATCATAACTCCCCACAACGACTCCTTAACCATCAGTGCTCGTCTCCTCGGGTTGAAGGTGCACCGTCTCCTGGTTGATACCGGAGCTTATGCGAACATTTTGTTCGTCAACACCCTTCACCAGATGGAAAAGCAAGTTGGGGACTTGAGCAATTATATTGAACCATGTAATCATACCATAATGGGTTTTGGGGAATCTGTAACTCGACCCTATGGTATGATTAGATTAGGAGTCGATTTAGAATCAACTCAGAATCCGGACATCCGACGAACTAGAATGCTAGATTTTGTAATCGTCGATGCTCCGTCAACATATAACGGGTTTCTAGGTCGCCCGTTCATTCAGGAATTTAAAGCGGCCTGTTCTACGTATTACTACTGTGTTAAATTTCCAACACAAGATGGAACGGGTAGCGTAAAAGGAGATCAGAAGAAAGCTCGAGATTGTCTGCTATCATGTGCTCCAGAAAAACAAAATATTGTCCACATGATGGAGCAAACATGGGAGATTGGTGAGTCAAGCCAGCGAGCAAATGCCTCGCCTCAATATCCTCCGACGAACATAAGTTTGACGATCACAGCTCTTCGCGCGAACACAGAAGGCGCGAACATAAAATCTAGGGTAGCGGCTCATGCCCCAGATCTCCATGATCAAATGAATATTGATCAGCCGAACAAGCAAACGGACCTAGAACCTCGCATAGGTTTTGAACCCATGGAGGTTGAAGATGAACACCGGGGGTCCATTCAAGATCCTCGGTTGAAACAAAAGAGAAAATGAGCAACACCTATCGAACAACTGGAGTCCATCAACATCGACCCGAACAGACCCGAGTTAGAAGTGTTCATTGGTTCGGAATTACCTGAACCAATTCGAACAGAAATTATTGCTTATCTTCAGGCAAACTTGGATGTGTTCGCATGGTCGCACGAGGACATGGTGGGCATTGATCCAAAACATGCATGCCACTCCCTCAACCTTGATCCAATACAAACTCCAGTTATCCAGAAGCGCAGAAAATTTAGTCCGGAAAAGTATGCGGCAATGAATAGTGAAATCAAAAAGTTGCTCGACAACAAACTGATTCAAGAGGTGAAATGCCCAAAATGGCTTGCAACCCTGTGTTCGTCTACAAGTTTAATGGATCTTGGAGGCTATGTATTGATTTCACAGATTTAAACAAGGCTTGTCCGAAAGATAACTTCCCGATGCCGCATATCGATTATCTGGTCGATAATACAGCAGGCCACGAACTCATGACTTTCATGGATGCATTTGCTGGTTATCACCAGATACCCATGCATCTGGACGATCAAAAGAATACGGCATTCTGCAGTGAGAAGAATATGTACTGTTGGCAACGCATGCCATTCGGATTAAAGAATGCCGGTGCAACATATCAACGTTTGGTAAACAAAATGTTCGACGAACACATCGGCCGAACAATTGAGGTATATATTGATGATATTGTGGTAAAAAGCGAACATAAGGAATACCACATCACCTACCTCGCACAAACGTTTGATATACTCAGGGAGTATAACATGAAGTTAAATCCGACGAAATGCAGCTTTGGGGTTCACTCAGGAAAATTCCTCGGACATATGGTCAGTCAACGAGGGATCAAAGCGAACCCATCAAATATTCAAGCCATGCTCGATATGCAGGCCCCCAGAAATGTGAAAGAGGTCCAAAGGTTAACCGGACGTTTAGCTTCCGTAAGCCGGTTTATATCACGAACTGGAGACAAATGCAAACCTTTCTTTGATACATTAAAGAAAGGGAAATTTCAGTGGACCGAGCATTGCCAAAATGCATTCAAATCATTGAAGCAGTACCTTGCAGATACTCAGACACTGTCTAAGCCTGTCCCAGACGAACAACTCTATATGTATCTTGTTGCATCTGAACATGCAATCAGTGATGTGCTCGTACGAGCAGAAGGGACCATACACTTGCCCATTTACTATGTAAGCCAAGTGCTTAAGGAAGCCGAGCTCCGGTACCCACCACTGGAAAAATTAGCATATGCCCTCGTCATGAGTGTTCGAAAATTATGACCATATTTTTTCGATCACTCAGTCGAGGTACTGACCACTTTCCCATTGCGCCAAGTCCTCCACCGACCTGATACTGCCGGCAGATTATTAAAGTGGGCGGTGGAGTTAGGACAATTCGGTATTACGTTCGCTCCGCGAACAACAATGAAGGGCCAGGCTATGGCCGATTTCATGGTCGAGTTGACATATCCTCAAATGCTCGAAAAAGCTATCGACCAACCATGGCATATGTATGTTGATGGCTCATCAACAAGTTCAAGAGCCGGAGCAGGCGTAGTACTCATCAGCCCAACTAGGCAAACATTCACAATAGCCATCCGTTTTGATTTCCCAGCTACAAATAATGAAGCCGAATATGAAGCTTTGATCGCTGGACTACAGATGGCAATGACAATGGGAATTCAGAGGCTGATGATTTATAGCGATTCTCAGATAATTGTTTATCAAGTGACAGGCGAGTACGAGGCCCGAGGTGAACAGATGGCACAGTATCAACAGCTAGCAAAAGAATTGCTCGAGCATTTTGAACAAGTTTTCATTGAACAATTACCACGATTGGGCAATTCGTTCGCTGATGCTTTGGCACGCCTGGCAACAGCAGAAGGAGTGACGAACACAACAGACATTGTGGTCGTCACAACTTGTTCGCCATCAGTTCCCAGAATTATGATCGCCCAAATAACTAGCGAACAAGAAACTTGGATGACTCCAATCTTGAGTTACCTACAAAAGGGACTTCTCCCTGAAAATAAGGCACAAGCTACTCGTCTCGGACATAATCGCTTTCGTTATACTATCATAGATGAGCATTTATACAAAAAGAAGCTTCTCACTTCCACTTTTGAAGTGTATTACTCTGAAAAGAAGGTCGTGTACTTCGAACAAATCCATGATGGAGTATCACGCGAAATCATACAGTGGGCTGCCCTGGCGCACAAAATAATTAGACAAGGTTATTATTGGCCAACCCTCAAAAAAGGATTCGCCACAGATGCTCGCGCCACAAGTGCCAAGTACATGCCCCACTTATTCCCAAATTTCACCAAGAATTAGTGTCATGGGTCTATATGGCCCGTGGCCATTTGCTAAATGGGGGATCGATTTGATAGGCCAATTTCCTCGCACGCGTCGGGAGTAAAATTTGATGTGGTTGCCGTGGATTACTATACTAAATAAATGGCGGCCGAGGCCATTGTCAAGATCACCGAACAAAGAATGTGGAACTTTGTTTGGAAGAATATCATTTGTCAATTTGGGCTTCCCCAATCATTAGTAACTGATAACGGCAAACAGTTCGATGGAAGTGAATTCAGACAGAATTGTGCTCGCTGGGGGATAAAAAAGCACTACTCAACTCCGTACTATCCCCAGTCAAACGGACAAGTTGAGGCCGTTAATAAAATCATCAAGCATACCCTCAAGGCCAGACTTGATAATTTCAAGGGGGTGGATGGGCTGAAGAGTTGCCTGAAATATTATGGGCTTATTGAACAACTTTCAGATCATCAACTAGGAAGACCCCGTTTGCCCTGGCATTTGGTGCGGAAGCTGTTATACCCGCAGAAATCAAGATTCCAAGTCATTGAACAATGACTTTCGGAGAGCACATTAATGACCAGGCGCTCGCCCTGAGTACAGACCTGTTGGAAGAAGGAAGGACGGAGGCTGATATCAAGAATGCCATGTACAAAAAGAGATCAGAGAAGTTCTACAACTCCAAAGTCCGAACACGCAGGTTCAATGTGGGCGAGCTGGTTTTAAGGCGAGCAACGGGGGTATCAAGTGGTGTGTTCGGCCGAGCATGGGAAGGTCCGTTCAGAGTTTCAGGACGTTTGTTAAACTGGGCCTATGATTTGGAAGACCTGAATGGAATCCCAATATCCTATTCGTGGAATGCGTCAAATTTGAAAAAATACTATCAATAATAGCGAGCATAGAGTCGGCCGAACAAAATCCTCCACACCGCTAAAGCGAGCATAGAGTCGGCCGAACAAAATCGTCCACACCGCTGAAGCAAGCATAGTGTCGGCCGAACAAAATCGTCTAAACGGCTGAAGTGATCATAGTTGGCCGAACATAATGGCCGATGTAGCTGAAACAAACACAAAGGGCCGAACATAATCAGCCATTCAGTTCAAACGAGTAGGACGATTCTGAAAGAAGAGTACATGATGTTCGACACATATCTTCAGGAAAGAAATGTTGTCCAGCACTATCGATAGACAGAAGATACGTGTCAGAACGAGTTGTGAACAGAAGATACGTATCAGAACGAGTTGACAAGTGGTGGCAACCAAGCAGGGATGAGTCAATCTTCGAGCAGGAGCTGTCAAAAAACTGAACAGATGTCAAAAGGGGGAGCAAAAGTAAGAGAGCTAGCACTAGCTAGCTATGCCAGCACTAGCTTGGGAAAGTTCTATAAATAGGGGCATATTGATAGCTGAAAAAAGCAGAGAAAAAACATATGAAGAAGAAAAAAGGAAAAGTATTAGAATTCTCAGAAGGAGATTGGTTTAGTATGCCCCCAGACGTAGAAGAATTCAGCTCTCGATTCAGCAAACATTCAACTGAATCGAGCATTTGTTCTGATACGAGCCTTTTACCCCATATACATCACGAGCACAGGTGGAAGCTCATTGCCGGACTCAAGATGCTAGGCAGAGTTATGGTTGCCACTTCACGTTACTCACTGCTTATGCAGTAGTAAATCACTAGTCCCCTATGCATCCCCAAAATCTCCTCCGAAGGGGAGGGATGTCAAAGTGTCCGCTTAAAGCAATATGCGGACGCTGATGCTTAGGCATCTACTGAAGGGGACAGAATGGTGCGAGCTGAAAAATTTTGCTCGCACCTGCTTTAGGCGAGCAGGAATGCGCGCCACATGCTCATGCCCGCAGCCTCCCGCATAATCACAGCTTGTCCAGGAGGGACGAAAGCTTATGTTGCTGCTGCTTGAGCATGTTACTAAGAAAGAAGGGTAGACAGGATGATGTGCCACATCCTTGTCAACATCAATTCTGCGGACAAGGTGAGGCCAATTCGTGTCTACTCAAGACAAGGTTTAAATTCAAAACCTTAGTCTGATATCTATAGTTGTGTAATAGATTAGTCTTCTTCAAATATGAAGGTTGTAATAGAATACAAAGTGTTGCAAAAAGAAAAAGAAAAAATATATGTACTTTTGTTCGCTAAGATTTTCTAGTTCTACCCTATTTGAGGTCGCACCTAAGTCGGATGACCCAAACAAAGACGAACGAGCCCAAGTCTATGTTCAACCGATTTAACGAGTTCGTCTTTATGATTCCCGCAAAAAAGAAAAAGTAATGGGGGCACGATGCAAAAAAGACGACTTCGATTTCTTACAGATACCCGTAGCACAAGCGGATGATGAGTGCGGGGTCGCAGCTAAATAAGACGGCCCTAGTACGAAGTGATCGCACCTAAATAAGACGATCGCGAACCAAGAAAGAGGGGGTTCATAAAGTAACCCATCTGGTCGCACCTAAATAAGACGATCAACCGATTGCAACGTCAATAAGACAATCAAAAACGAAAAAAGTCAGGAGCGGGCATAGGCAAACCCAATGTTCGAATTCATTCAGAAGAAAAGGGGCAAAGACAGGAAAGCAACAAAGCGAACACGAAGCAACAAAGCAAACATCAAGCAACACAAGTATCAATTTTCATCCTCAACAATTATCGAACAATCAGGTTAGAGGAAACAGTTCAGTATGTAATCCATCCATTCAGTTGTGAATATGTTCGAACAAAAGACAAGAAGTCAGCAAAAACTACAAGTATTAAAGACATTGTTCGAACAAAAAGCGAAGAAGACAAAAAATTACACAACGTATATTCGACAAAACAAAAATAACATCAAGGAGCAAATTCATAATTGGGGGTAGACGGGAGAGAGAAGTCGAAAAAATTGTGCTCAGCCCCCTCAGCAACAACTCCTTTAGTATGGTCAGGTACCAAATGCTCGCCAGAAGGTACATTATGCTTGGTCACATGAGGTCCCCTTTGCTCGGCCTGCACCTGATCGACCCCGAACTCAGTCTGGAGATTTTGGCCAGCAACACCAGCGTTATTCATATTTGAGCCATCCTCCTCATCCAGAATCAGATCATCAACCTTGATCCCTTCAGGAAGAACGGAAGAAATCACACAGATCATTCAAATCCAACATTGGAAGGTTGCGATCTGGTGGGTTGTCGATCAGGTACTGCTGAAAACTGGATATAAGAGGGGCAATTTGTTCGCTGCTGGATGCATGGCGAACAGACCGGATAGCATCGACGAAGGCACAAATGTAGGAGAAGTTGGACATGGAATCAACATACTCATCATCGTGTAGCTTTGAATTTTCGAGACCCAAACGAGTGTTGGTCTCCTCAGCAATGATGAGCTGTTGGTCGAGCGCATCCCTCTCATTTTCCATGGCCTCGACACCAGCTCGGAGTCTACAAAGCTCAACATTCATATCCTCCTGAGCTCTTCATATACTGGCCACCTCCTCCTGAGAGTGAATCAATTCCTCCTTTGTCTGGCGAGCATCTTCCTGAGCCAGGCGTGCATCTTCCTAGAATCGGCGAGCATTTTCCTGAGCCTTGCGGGCATCCTCCTGAGCCTGGTGAGCATCAGCTTGTGCCTAAGAAGATTGTCCCTGAGCTAACCTCAGTTTATCCTGAGTTCTGTTCAGCTCGCCCACCTTTTCTTCGAAGTTCCTGATCAAAGCCAAGTAGTTGGCATGGAGGTTGGTGGACTGAGCATAGGCTTTCTCAAGAACGACCATAGATTGGCCCTAAAGCACCAGACCCAGACGCATATTTTCCAGGGGAGTGGGACCCGTAGTGGACTCTTCCAGCTCGGTGGTCCATGCTCAAACGGGGGTCTGGCACACCTTCTGAACATGCTCAGGAATGCCCGGAACCTTGCGAACACTCGGCGAGCAAAAGTAGTTCTTCAGATTGGGCATCAAGGGCGACAACCTACTCAACCTATACATACACCCGAGCAAACATTATGAGAAAAGCGAACAGAGGTAACCAAAGCAAAAGCAGATCGAACAAAATGTACCTATTCACACGAGCTGGATCCCATCCCAAGAATGATTTATCCTCAGGGGACCGGAGTTCAGGATTCAACGGAGTCCATGATCGGGGCCCGGCGGGAGGCGGAGAAGATGAGCCAACCTCCATTTCAACGATCTGTGAAATTGGACCAACCACGGAGGCGGCCGCTCTGATCGCCTCGACAGTAGGGGTCCGAGTCACCCTAATGGCATCAGTACTCATCTGAGCCTGTTCATTCAGCGCGCTCGTCCGAGTTTGTTCGCTCAATCCCTGCTCGCCGATCTCCACCCTTGGTCTCTTCGGCGACGAAGCTGGTTCGCCAGCCCCTTGCTCGGCCAAACGAGTGCTCCTTTGCCCTCGGCTTGATTCCCCAGGACCGGATGCAGATGCCCTGCTCGCTCTGTTCGCCTCTCCCCTGGTTGTTCGCTGAGCCTCCCGCTCAGCCTGAATCCGAGCAAGCTCCTGTGGTCTTTTTCTCCGAGCCATCTCAGTATGTTCGGATGTACTCATAGCAATGATCACAGCGGGGAAAGCTATAAACAAAATAATTCAGTACACACAAAAGGGTAATAACGAGCAAAATAACACAAAACTTATACAAATACAAGAGACAATCCTTACCAGCAGGGTTAACAGCAACAAGATGATGAGAAGGCACGAACAAACCTCCTTTCTTCCTCTGATCGGCGGTGTTCAGAGTTCTCACAGATCGCTCCAAGCGAGACTCCAGATCAATTTACCAAACACTGCTAAAATAGTCATCGTTTGTCTCCTTGCCCGTCGCTGCTAGAATCCCTGAAATAAAAAGTGAGTTAAAATCAGTTCAAATCGAAGAACGAAAGACACAAAATCACTTACTTCGGTACACCCCAAAGTCAGTGGGATGTCTAAACGAGCATTTGGTTCGCTTCCAGAGGCCAAGCTCTTCCAATCGCCCCCAACGAACCAAAACTTTTCCTTCCAATCACTGATTTTGTTCGGCACATCCTCAATGATTTTTCACTTGGCATTAGCTTGCATGAACAACCACCCGTGTTCACCCCTCGGACGGGTCAAGTGCACCAATCGAGCAAGCTCAGCTCCTGAGGGATAGTATCTTGGCTTCATCTTGCCGAACAAAGTCAGGAAACTCATGATCATATGCCACCCGTTCGGCTTGAGCTGCGTAATGGTGATGTTCCATTCCACGAGCAAACGGGTGATGGCCGGATGGAGGGGAAATCGAAGGCCAGCTTCCATTGTGTCTAAATTTACAGCTACACAACCCTCAGGGGGTTGGTCGGCCCGCTCATCAGAACCTGGTGCCCATAAAAAGACATATTTTGGGGTTTCATAATTCCTATGCAGCCGAGTGAGCATATCTGCATCAATTACGTTCGCTATCTTGCTTGCGGGGTACTCATTCTCAACCCTAATCCTACGAGGTTGCTCGGGCCAATCAAAACTATAACGAGCATTATACTCGTTATATGTTGGACTATGAGGGACACCAACAGGTATATCAAGCTCAGAATTTTGTTCACCAACTACCCCTATGTTCGATTCGCTTATATTTACAGCCGTCAAAATTTCCCCCCTCACGACATTGTCATTCCTATCTACATTAACATCACCAACAGCCCTAGACCCAATTTGAATTTGGGGCAAAAAATTATCACCTGAATCGTCCGAAGAATCATTGCGGACCAAGTCCCTATCCAATTCATTTAGGGATTCATCGGAATCAGAGGAAAGAATGGCAAACGGTTGCCGAATTTGCCAACGAATTCCTGAACCCGAGACATTCATCTCCCACAAGATTTATGCGCCACTTACCTGGGATTCTAATGACGAGGGGGGGGAAGAAGAGGAACTATGGTGGTCTAATTCTAGGGAAATGTAAGAGTTTGAACGAGAGGCCATAATCACAATTAGAGAAAGAATGCACGATTACGAGTAAAATTCTTCATTTAATGTTGAAGCCCTTGCTTTAAATTTTTCGACCGCGTAAAAGATTGAAAGACAGAGGTAAAAAGAAGAAGGTGAAAAGGGTTTAAGGCGGAGAAGCAAGGTATATATAAATATTGGGTTCGATGTCGAAAATTCAGCACAGAATACTAAACGACATCGACTATGGCCCAATAAGATTTTAACAGCCGGGCCCCATGTTGAATACAAAATGACCCGGCTGGGGGGTATTGTTGTGTTCGATATAATAAATCAGGATTAATCGAACACGTAAGAGCGACATGTGTAATATTTATTTATTAAAATAATCATGCCCAATGGACAAGTATTCGCCATTCAGGTCAGGAAAGAAGGAATCAGATGAGCTAAGTCAAGAAGGCCACAAACAAATCTGAGGAATCAGGCGGCCAAAATACTCAGATATCCTGAAGACCTCAGATATCCTGAAGGCGGCCAAAATACTCAGATATCCTGAAGACCTCAGATATCCTGAGGGTCAGTATGTTCGCACCTCAGATATCCTGAGGGTCAGTATGTTCGAAGACCTCAGATATCCTGAGGGTCAGTATGTTCGAAGACCTCAGATATCCTGAGGGTCAGTATGTTCGCACCTCAGATATCCTGAGGGTCAGTATGTTCGATGACCTCAAATATCCTGAGGGTCAGTATGTTCGCACCTCAGATATCCTGAGGGTCAGTATGCTCGCAAAGACAACATTCTCAAGAATCGCATCCCGGCGGTCGAGTGCTCGACACTCGATATCCCGGCGAGACCCAAACATCCCGAGGGCTCGGTGTGCTCGAGGAGGACAATATTCCAAAGATAAAACCCGATATGGTTAAAGGGGCGAACAAAGCATCCAACCGAAAGCAAAAAGATTAATTTGGACGACCAAAAGAGTGCCTTACAAAAGTAAGTTCCAAGATCAACCAGAAGACGGTTGAAAACGGCGGCAAAGATTACGTGAGTTCTTGCAAGACCAAGTCTCCAAAATTCATGCTTGCCAAACCAAAATCATGCTTGTTAAAGCACTATAAATAGAAGAAAAAAGAACAAGAGACAGGTTCAGAAAAATTTCCCAGAAAGAGTGATACCTATACTTGAGAGGGAAGGAATAGAAAAATTTGAGTGGTCATACTAGAAACCCTAGCACTCAGAGCCTAACTCTCCAAACTATCTTCATCCGCAATGATTCATCTTCATAAGGTGTATCAAATATTGTACGTGTAAAGCTTGCAATACTACATCCTGGCTTTGCATGCCCCCAGAGTAGTCATTTCCTGACGAACTGGGTCAACAAATTCATCTTCTTTACAGCTTATCGTACACGTGCATGTTTTGTTTGCGAGTTGTTATCAAATTAGCCACATAATACTCTCGATAAAAAACGACTCGCGACACAGGGTACTCTTGGTAGGAGATCACCTATATAAGTGTGAAGTAGGGCCGCTTCAACTAACAATTCAGTACACACTTATGAATCCAAGATAAGGTCCACGGTCAAAATGGACAACAACGTGAGAACCAAAAAGGTGTTAGAAACATTACTGTATAAATGTCATTGTCTTGGTTTACACAAAAAGATGACTAGTTCAAGACATCGTATTCATTGAGCAGCGAGTAAATCCGATGGAATCTTACTAAGGAAGGTTCAAAGCATGAAGCTACCTATCCTGATGCAGTAACGATTCATCGGGACTTTCTTAGGTGTTCACATTCATGTGGGGGATTGTTGAAAATTGGTTGTGAAATTGGGTGTTGACCCAATGTTGACCAGATTTTCAAGATGATGATCCATTTGTGAAAAATGAAAACAAGTTGTAAATTCGTAATCTACATTTCGAGTAGATTAATTTGATGTATTTATTTGCTCAAAACCAATTTCTGGTGAATGAGATATTAATAAATTAAGTTGGCAATTTGTTGTGTAAAAGTTGAAGGGGAAATTGTGGGGGAAATGAAAATCACATCTATCCTACATAGAAAAATAGGAAAGGAATTTTCTTCCTTATTAGTAGACTTGTGGTATGGAAATTCAATATGACTAAAGTCTACATGGTGGTGCTACAGTTAGCCCGAAGGTCTAACCCAAAGAGTCTATTGACCGCACACGCACGTCGCACTTGTCGCATTGGGTGCTTTAGAGGCGCACTTTGCACGTACGCGTCGTCGAGAGGAGCTGAGGAGCATTTATTTTTCGAAGGCAGGTGGTGTTAGTTTTAGTGTCCTAGAGACAATCCTATTGTAAGAATATAATACTAAGATAATATTCAATATTCATTTAATATTATTGTTTATTTAATATTAAATGTATGACATTACACTTATTTGAATATTATGTTTGATTGTTTGCATTTATTCTTATTTGTGTTCCCATGAGTCATTGTTGTCATTGAGATTATGAGAACTCAGATGACTTAAGCATGATTCTCAAATAGCCCCGATCAAGGATCATCAAGAATGGGATATTGATGATGCAATTGAGATTGGTGTGTGATCTGCATCATACTCATAGAGAGTGTAGTAAGATCTCACTTACTACGAGATACTATGTATCTCATGATGGATGCACAAATATCTCATTTGATGTAATTCCACAATATGAATCTACGGGTGTCTCGGTTAGTGGGAGCGATGAGATACTCCTTTGACTTGAGGTCAATACCCACGACATGTGTGGAGTGATGAACTTTGACCATGACCGAAGCTTGCACTCTTCCATGGGTAGATATGGCTTGGATTGGGTTCATCACGACATGCATATGTGTCGTAGTTGAGCCAAGAATATGATTCATTCCTCAATTTGGATTTAGAGAGAATACTCATCTTCTCATCATATGAATAAACACTTCATCATGTTCAAGATTTAATCGAGTATTCGCGAATGAAAGAAAGTTATCGTAATAGCCTATGTTTCAGTTACAGGTAGTTGCACGTTTCAGGCAACGTACCTCATATATTGAGAATGTCTAATTTATTGTCTAGGGTTCAATTAAGATTGTTAGTTTGACTAATCGCTCGATATATGAGGGCATATGGGTCACACAACAAGAAATTCCCTTTACGGATTAAAGTTTGTTGATTAATTATTAAATTAGATTTAATATTTAATTTATGGAGAATTAATAATACATTAATTTGAAATTAATTGTTATTACTGTTTAATTAAATTGGATTTAGTTAAATAGGAATCCCAAATAATATATGGAATATGATTGTAGGAAAATATATTTATGAAAAATCAAATTTATGGGATTTATTTTGCAAGATTAAGAAAGATATTCCTAATATATGAGATTCTAGGGATTCATTAAAGACTACAAGAAAACCTAAGTTCTCCATAAAATCTCTAGTCGGAATTTTCCTAGCAAATTCGTCTCGGGGATACAATGCTGGCAAATCTGTGTGGATCTGCTAACGAGAATTACGTGGATACCATAGTGGAGGAATATGTGTACAATTTATTGTAAGGATTCTTGTTATGATTATCCCTATTTAATTATGCAATTATATGTTCGTTATTGGTGAACTGTTTAATTCCGCTGCACATGTATTACGTGTTTACGTGCCTCTATATTCCAACAGGTAGCTCGGTCTTGGCTCGTGAATGCGGACCGCGGGACTCAAGCCAGCGCATGGCTCACACGGGTGTGCGAATAGTGGGATTTGAACCCGGATCGACGAGATGGCCCGCGGTGGGAGAGTGCGCGTGCGGTGCGATCAACGTGAATTGAACTCGCGATCTCGAGCGGATGAACGCGACGATTCGCGAACAGATGATCTGTGTCGAGTCCGCGGACCAGTACAGTCGAACCTGGTGCAGGAGGCGAGCCGCCCATACGAAAGGGTGCGATCTGGGCTGTTCAATCTAGATATGATCCAAAAGACACGATCAAAGGTCCCACATTCTTCCTGTCCAGAAAGTTGCACCCATCCACAAGAAGGCACCACAACTCTTCAACTTCTATAAATTCTGTCCCCAGAATTCATTTTCTTCCATCCAAAAATCTCAAGCATTCAGTGCATACAAAAATCATCCTAGCAGTCTAGATCTTTGCATTAGTATTCATGTCAAGAAAGTTCCGGATACCCGAGTCCGTTCGTCGATGACTTCCGATTCGTAGTGCAACGATCGTGAAGTTTTAAAGTCGTTGTATCTTGGGGGCGATTGTCATTAATATTGTATTGCACCGGAGTACGGGGTAATATCGTCTTTCAAAAAGAGAGTCCAACTCTTGCCTCGACTTTTCTTATTAAGTTAATTTTTTGTATCATTTTCGTCTACACACAACACTAATTTTCTAACAGCTCGTTCTTGGTAATCTCGCTATAGGCGACTTCGGTCACTTCTCATAGCAATCGCCGTGTTCCTGTCCTGATGCCTTGTCACTGGCCACGTGGTTGCTAGGCGACTATACAAATACAACACTTAGCTACGCTATTCACTTTCAAAACTCACTAGCAGCAAATGATTGACATTTTTTTTAATGTTTTTTCTTTTCATTTTTTTATGTATTTTTAATTTTTTTATTGAATAGGTAATTTATTTATTGGGTAGATATAATATATTTCAGACACTTTTTATTGTCTGCCACATGTAAAGTTTATAAATCTAGGACATCTAAGCAGAGTACCCCACACTACAAACCTTCACCTGAAAACCAGAATCAGAGAACACCATATTAATATCATTTAATCGACAGAGACTAGCAATTGAGATTAAATTATTCGTCATCTTAGGAACAAATAAGACATCATTAAATTGTTGTTCAATTTTTAACCAAAATTGTTCATGTTCACCGATCGACCTCCATTAACTGAATGCCGCCTGGGAGAGATCATCCCCGCCTCCACTGATTGAACGCCACCAGTACCCATCACCACGCGTCGTCATCTGCGTCGATCTTAAGCAAACTCGTGATCTCGACTGATCTGTTTGCCACCGGCCGCGAGATCCCGACGACGTCGCCTTGGATGGACAATAGTCGATCTAGGATGGATCATCAAACATGGGCTAGATTACAGAGAATGGACACCTTCAAATTCATCAATTTCCGGTACTTATGCTTTGCTTGAGATAATTTAAGATTTGTTTAATTTGTATCTGATTTTATTTTATTTCTTAGTTTGCCTTCAATATTCTCTGCTATTGTTGAATTGTTTGCTCTGTTATTGTCAATCTGGTTCTCTATTTGTCCTTCTTCACATTTCAGAGTATATCTGTAACTAAATTAACTTGAATCTTATTTCATTGAAAAAAATGTACTAGGACTTAAAATTTCGATAGAGATGTTTGAGAATTTCATCTCCACATACTTGGCATAAATCCAATTGCTACCTCTGATGCCAGAGTTTAAGAAAAAAATCCAAGTCATTTTGAACCAAGAGATGATTCTGTGTTTTTCTTTTTCAATTCTAATTTTATTTTTTGGTTGCAAGGTGAGCGAATATTAAAGACATGATGAATCTGTTTATATGCATCTCTAATTGTTACATAATAACGATAATTTTGATACGATTCGTGTGAAACATAACTCACTGGAATTGATTACAATTATTAGGTGCTAATTTCAGCAATAAATTATGTTTTGTTTGGTTATTAGTATTGAATTTGCTTGTTTGGTTTTCTACAGCTGGTACTGATCCTTATGTTGTAATTACTTGCCAAAATCAGGAGAAGAAGAGCAAAGTTGCATCAGGTGCATTCTTCATTCTCTATTATAGTTTGCGTTGCCTAATCCTTATAAATATGAACAAACACAATCCAACACCTATATATTCTTTGAGGCATCCGCATGGATTTATTGTTTTCAATTGTTCAAATGCGTAGATGATGCACTTATGTTGTTTCAAAAGTTGTTGATAGTTATGTGGATTTGATTGATAATACTCTGTGAATTATTGTTGCCCCCAAATGTTACTTGTAGTAGAAGGATCCACTCCTACATGGAATGAAACTTTCATGTTTGCAATCTCTGAGGATGTTACTGAAATCAAATTAATGGATCAAGATAATTTTACTGCAGATGATTTTGTTGGAGAAGTCACGGGAGTAACCTAAGTTATTTGCTTCTATAAAGTCCTTCTAACTGATAATAATTGTGATGCGCAATGTTTTTTTTATTTCCTTCTTTTTGGATACTCGGAATTCCTCTGGAGCCTGCTTGAGGCAGAAAGAGCCCCAGTAACTATGTACAACGTCGTCAAGGATGAGACGTACTGTGGAGTGGTTAATGTTAGCCTCAAGTTTACTCATCAGGTTAGTACGGCCTTAAAACGTGTAATCTGCTTCTGGTGATATTTCATTTACTAATTACTTGTATATGTGTTTGAGACTGTAAAACTTGGCCCTCAACCACGATGTGTTTCTTTGTTGCAGAAAACAAGAGATATGGAGGATGGGCAGCATCTTCGATGGAGTGATATGATGCCATTAAGACAAGTTTCAGCATTTTGAACAACATTCATGTGAAAATTACACATTGCTCTAACTGCTATGTTTAGAACAAAACTGCGACAGATTTTGTGATTCAATAAAGCGACTAATTTTTCGCATTGTTTAATAATTTTGTATATATTACATTTGGTGAAATACATTAAATACACTATTTATTGCAGATTTATGTATAGTCAGATATAGTATTAATTGATAGCTATGGTATATGTCACGACACTAATACAAATTTGGCTTTGGACAGTCCTTAAAAAGGGTCTTGGACAACGGTTATAAGAACTGTCCAAGTTAAAGTTGTCCAAGCATAATAACAACTTAGACAGCGGTTCAAAACCGCTGTCCAAGCTCTTCTACTTGGACAGCGGTTTTGAACCACTTTCCAAACTCTTCAGTTAGACAGCGGTTATAAACCGCTGTCCAAGCTCTTCTACTTGGACAGCGGTTTATAACCGCTGTCTAAAAATATTTTTTTTTTATATTTTTCGAATAATAAATGTTAGACGGCGGTTTAAAACCGCTGTCTAAAGGTTTTTTTTTAATTATATAATTATTTATATTTTTAAATTCCTGTATATACAAAACCAAAACAAACACAAAAAATCAAAAGATATATATATGCATACACATCAATTAGTTAATACAACAAAAACATCAAATAAATAAACATATGCATACACATCAATTAATTAATACAACAAAAACATGAAATATATCGATCATCACAAATTAATATACAATTTAAGGGAGGTCCCGCAAGAATCGATTGAATAAATACCCGATCCAATCAATCTTCCATTGAAGTATTCTTTTGTTGGAGTAAGACGCGAGAGGACGTGGATAGACAAACTGCAAACAACGATCAATCAATATAATTAGATATATAGTATGAATTTTTATGGTTATCAATAATAATTTAAATAAATCGACTTACATTTTTAAAATGAATGGCCGTATCAGAAGTTTTGATTATATCTTCAATAAAGCAACATACAAAGTGCCCACAGTGACTACTATCCTTTTGCTTCGGAACCGGTTGATTAGCAATTATAATCACGTATTACAATTATAATTATTTTCTATTAATCTTATAATATCTAAACTAAATTTACCTTAATATTTGACCATTTCACTTTACAAAGATCTCGAGGTTTGACTCGGAAGGCGAGTCCGAAATAGCATCATCACACTATTATTATTATAATTAAAAAAAATTAAAATACGTACATTACATATGCATAATTTTAAAAATAAAATAAATCGTTATATTAATTAGAATATTCAAAATTAACTTACGTTTCCACATATTTCATGAGTTCGGGCCGATTTGAAACCAATCCATCCCCATCTGGGTCCATAAAATACACATTTAATGTACTCATGTGTATGGCGATCAACACCTAATGGTTCCTATATTATATTAAGAATATTAAAATTAACAACATGTTTATATGAATACAAAATTTAATGAAATGTTCAATTGTACTCACCCCTCATTTGATGGCCAAAAAATCAGATGGTCTCTCCCATTAACATTCAACATATGGGCAACCATCACATCCATGCCCTCTCTACTATCACCAAAGACGCAATTCACATGGGGGAGATGAAGGAATACTTTGCACCCGTCTCGACATCTGCGGAGAGATACTTCTCACCCAAATATCTTTAACCAAAATAGGCTAATTAATATTCAATAAGAAAATTAAAATATATAGGAAGTAAATACTGAGAATGAGTAAACACATATACCTGAGGTAAAAAGTTATGCTAGACGCACTCAACCACTCATCCTGCAAGACTTCACTCACATGCTCCTGAACGATGTATTCGTCAAAAGGACCCTGATGAAAGTGAGCAACTATGGGAACTTTGATGGGTTCGAAAGTAGAGGACGCGACCATCTCGGTCACCATCTCCAAAGTGAATTCATGGTCTAAGTCTGTTTGCAAAGGATAACCATAATTCCGTCTAGACGCACCCACAGTGAAGTCCCTCATTCTCTCCCTCTCACTCTCTATGACAAGAGTCGATTTTTGTTTAGCCTTTTGTCGAGGAGGCAGTTTCTACAATCGATTTGTAATATTATTTAGAACGACAAATAGGATAATGAACTTTAATTAATAACATATATTTTACCTTAAGGGTCGAAGAGACCAATTCCCTCAGCCATTCGAGGAAGTGCCCGATACCTGTTCCGACTGTGACCGCATCATCTACTGGTTTCGGCAGTGGTGAATCCCATAACATCCGGGCCAAAGGGGTAATCCAGCTCCAGCGTCATCCCTTAACTTCTCTGACATATACGGGTGATCTCGTAGATCATCGTGATCATCCTCACTCGGTACATCTCCGAAACTATCCACATCCACTGTATCTTCAAACCTAAAGTCAGTTCCTAGGTTTCTTAAGCTACATTCACCTCGTCTCTCACCATGAGATGTCCAAACGATATATGTTTTATCAATACCGTGAATCATCAAGTGGACGAACAAGCTTTCTCTACCACTAACTGTTTTTCCATTCATACATTTTCAACACGGACATGCAATGTACCGATGGTCGGTGCAGTGTCTAATTGCATGATTACAAAATTCTTCCACCCCATTCCTATACTCCTCTGATAATCGATCTGCTCGAACCCACTTTCGATCCATATAGAAAAAGAGATGCCTATATGAAAGACAATATGAAGTGCTTCTCAAGACATTAATGTATATATACCTAACCATACTTGATCTCAACTTTTATCCTAATGTATCTTCCTAATCATTTTCTTATTAAAAGTAATATCATAATCCTAACGTACCTAAGGTTTTGTTTCTTCTCAAGACATTAATATATATATATCATCAATCATCTAAAGCAACTATCTAAAACACATGCATTTGATCAAACACTTGGTGTGCATCTTATATTCATCTCTAAATTGAAATAAAAAATCACCAATCAACTCAAAAATATATCCCAATCCTAATTAATATTATGCTTAAATCCTACACATGCATTTGATCAAACACTTGGTATATATGCATCATATATTCATCTCTAAATTGAAAAAAAAATCACCAACCAACTCAAAAATAATATACAATCTTAAATTATGCTTAAATTCTACACATGCATTTGATCAAACACTTGGTGTGCTTCATATATTCATCTCTAAATTGACATGAAAAATCACCAACCAACTCAAAAATATATCTCAATCCTAATTTATGCTTAAATTCCTACACATGCATTTGATCAAACACTTGGTGTGCATATCATATATTCATCTCTAAATAAACATAAAAATCACCATTCCAAACTAACAATTTATCCACAAATTACTAACAACAATCAAGCCACACAACATATATATATATATATACATAAAGACATATATATATATACACAACATGATATATATATAACATATAAATTTATAACCCTAACTAATCAATTAACAAAAAGGAAAAAAAGTTTAAGAATTACCTTGTAGAGGGGAGGAGGGCGGCGGCGGCGGCAAGAGACAACAGCGACGGAGGGAGGAGGAGGGGAAAATTGCCAAGTTTCATCGAAAAAATTGTGGAAATGGAGGAATACGAGGCCCGATGCGATCGAATGACCGCATACCAAGAAGTCGTCAGAAGCCTGCTCGAGAAGTTTGACTAAGTCTACGTGGAGTTGATACCTAGAAACGCGAACTCTCAAGCAGACGCCTTGGCCAGGCTGGTAACATCACAGGGACTGGCAAGCCATCCTGAGAGAAATCCGTGAAGGCATCTGAGGAAACCACACAGGAGGTCAATCCCTGGCCCACAAGGCCATCCGACAAGGATACTTTTGGCCAACACTAAAAAAGGACGCGCTCGAATACGCGAAGGCATGCCACCGATGCTAGATATTTGTCCCCTCGATCAATGTATCCCCGGAAGAATTAACCAGGATTTTGAGCCCATGGCCCATCGCAAAATTGGGAATCGACATTATTGGACCCCTACCTACGACCCAGTGACTGTGCGATTCACCCTCGTCACAGTTGACTACTTCATAAATGGGCCGAGGTCGAAGCCCTCGTAACGATCGACCAGGACATCGTGATAAAATTCATCTGGAGAAACATCATCTGCCATTTCGGTCTCCCGCAAGCAATCGTAACTGATAATGGAAAGCATTGTGACAGCCTTAAGATCGACGCTTTCTTCAAAAAATGGAAAATCATAAAGCTCTTCTCCCTCCCTACCACCCACAGTCCAACGGCCAAATTGAGGCGATCAACAAAATTATCAAACACACGCTGAAAGTGCGACTTGAAGGAGGGAAAGGCAAGTGGGCAAGCTCACTGCCCGAAGTATTGTGGTCATACAGAACAACCTGCAGGACATCTACGAAAGAAACACCCTACTCCATCGCATTCGGGGCAGAGGCGGTAGTCCCAAAGGATAAATTACAAAAACAGGACTTATCTTTGCCCTTTATTGCACTTTAAGGACTTAACTTTATACTTTTGCAGGGTAGGTACTTAACTCTAAATTTGTTGCAAAAAAAAGGACCCGGGTGTTATAGCCGAAATTAACCCGACGTATTAACAATCACTCACAAAGTAAAAACAATGAATGTAAACGGAAGAGGATGCAAGATTTGGTGACCCGGTTCGCCAAAATATGGCTATGTCCTGGGGCAATACCAAGCCAAGAATTTCACTATAATATCTGCCTAAAAACTAAGGTTTCGATTCTTTACAATGAACGTTACACAAATTATTTATAGATAATAAACTAGGTTAAAACTCTCCATGGGCTTCTTCCAAGGGCCTGCTAGGGCTACAACTGCAACAGGTGGAGTTTCCTTGTTTATCTGTGATCCCCGCCTTAGGATAAACTTGCCTTTCCCGCATTCCACGATATGCGTGCCATTAACTAACCGTATCTTCTCCATATTTATCTCTTCGGCGACTTCGGATGCTCGCGTGAGACCGCTGACTAAAGTGATGACATCCACTCCCAGATGGTCGCTGTTAATTACCGTTTCACCACACTTTTTCATCTTGTTATGGTCGTCGACCTTCGGAGGATGGTCACCATGTAGATATGTGGCCCCAACAATTTCCCCCCAAGTCGCCAGTGAGGTAGTCGCTGGTCGCCCTGGATAAATATCCCAAATACCGAGACACGATGGTGGTCGCTCTGCTCCCTCGAGAAGGCCAACCGCCACCTTGAAATCGTGCGAAAGATGATGTCGCTTTGCAGGGTCATGATGGTGCATGGTAGCGACGCGCCTGCATATGTCGGGATTTTTGCAGATTCGCCCCAAATTTGAAGTCTTAATTGCATTTCGGTCCCTACTTCCCGCTTATAAATATGGGGTCACTCATTTCTTTCAACACTTTCACGACATAGAGCCTTTGAGTGTATTCTGAATCCTGGTTATCTTGCCTCCTTTCTGCTCCTTGGGTAAGTGTTTTCTTTTGCTACTAAACTCCTTCGAAAAACCCTCTCTTTTTTTGTATAAGTTATGTCGGGAGCACAGGGAGACCAGTCTGGGTCTTCGTCTCCGGTGAGGGTGGTTTCCTCCGCCAGGACCTCTAGCGGCGGTGGTTTATTGGAAGATTTGGGCTCTGCCCCTTGGGACGGAGGAAATGCGCCGTTGGATTCCGACGTGTTTGGGTCTTTATCGGATTTTGGCATATTGACTCCTGAGCAGGGGCAGACGGAAACTGAATCCCGTGCCCCAGAGGGGTCACCTGAGTCCTCCGTTCTCCGTGACTGGGATCACTCGGACTTTTTTTACTATCAAGCATATCTGGCCAGCCTCGAACACCGCTGACCAATCCGAAGGGAAATTCGTATCGCAGTCGAGTCTAGATTCTACATCAACGATGAGAAATATTGTTCCGTTATGACAGAGGCCGACCTGGATGCCGCCCACCGTAAGTACGAAACTCCAAATGACGTGTTCTTTTATCATTTGGAGTCAACTGAGAGAGTCAACCAGCCTCCAGAAGGGATGATCGCCATTTATGAGGCGGTGATGGATGCGGGTCTTCATTTTCCTCTCCATCCGGCAATCTCCCATCTTTTGGCCGCCCGACACCTTGACCCGGCTCAAATCACTCCGAACAGCGAATCAATCTCCGGGCGACCTTGACCGTGCAGCTCGGCGAGCCGACCAGACTGCTTTCCACACCCACCCGAGGTGAATTATTATTGGTCGCTGGTCGCCAAAGACGTATGTGTCTTAAAAATCCCACCGGCGGATCGTGTGGGGGATAGTAAATAAGGTAAAAAATTGGCACCCCCGATGGTGGTTTGTGGGCGGGGCATGGCAGAGTTCCTCCCCTGGTTCTGCTTTGGAGATTCCCATACCTACTAACTTCCAAGAGCGGGCTCCTCGTAAGATTCTGTTCTGAATGTATATCGAGCACCTGTGTACTGATCTAATTTCCCTTGTCTCTCTTGCAGGCTTGCTCGTTGCTGAAGAGGACCAATTGAACTGGAACTTTGTGGCCCCCCATCGGGTCGCCTTTGACTGTCCCTGGGATCTTCGCCGCGTCGACTCTATAATTCCCCTTCTGAGAGATTGTAGGGTGGGCTGCAAACATACCCTCGTGAGACCGGCCGCTTTTGTGAGTTTTCTTCCTTCTTTAAACAGGTTTTTTGTTGATACTTGGTGCATCTCCTTATTGATGGTTATTCTCTTGTAGCTCCTCATATACCCGTTCAAGCGACCGCCCCAACCTCTGAACAGATGGCCTCTTACCAGAATCCTGCCCTTAACTTTTCTTGCACTAACTCTGTGGCCCGGCCCACATCCTCGTCCCGTGGGGGCGGCGTGGTGGAGACCGGGGGGTCCTCGCAGGCGAACCGCTCCAAATACAAGAGAAAAGCCAAGTAGGGCCAAGAGGGTGCTCGCTTGGCCCGCTCGGATGCATCACCCGTTCGAAAACGTGCTCGACAGGGTGATCACTCCCCACGTGCTACTCCTGGGAAGGGGGGAGCGTTCCCCCTCGGGAGTCGATTCTCGCCACTCGCCCCCCATCGACGATGCCGCCTCCTCCACCTGGTCGCCAATTCTCAGGCGACCACACCTTTGTGGGATGGGACATTGACCGCTCCGGGGCGTAAGTGTTCATCTCGTCGTCTTTCACTGTTGCTTCTTTTTTGTTTCCGTATTTCTTCTGAACTGGGGCTGTTTTCTTTCAGGTTCACGAACTTCCCTCCGCCTGTCGCTGACTACCTTCGGTCGAAGATGCTCCTCATTGTTGGGGTTTCTACCGACTGGCCTCAGTATATGCGGCACTCCGTTCGGGATGTGCCGCGGTGCTGGTCTCTGGACGACCATCATGTTGCCTCCTCCAATAGCAAGGAGAACAACCTCTACACCGCCTTGATCTATTCTCAGAAGGCAGCCACTTTTCTTGAGCGGGTTGTGGAGCAAAATGATCATGACCTGGAGATCTCCTGCTCGACCCTCGACACGGAGAAGAAGAAACTGGAGGAGGCGACCGCGACCGTGGCCCGAATGGAGGCCGACCTGAAAGCTGCTCAGGATAGGACGGCCGAGTTATCCCTGCAGGTGGCCGACGTGAACGCCAAACGTCGTGCCGAGACCGACTCCTACCGTCTCGAGTCGATGACCCTGAAGGGTCGGGTTGATGAGCTTACTCGCTAACTGGCAGAGTCCCATGCCCTGGCGGTCGACTATGAGGTAAGGGATTTTCTCTTACATCAGTGCCTACGTGGATGTCCTCCGGGCGGTGTTTCATCGTGACCCCTCTGTAGATGCCTCCGTGCTTGTGGAGGACTTTGAAGCCTTCGTCGCCGAGTGCCCGCCCTAGGCCGACGTAGTGTTGCCCGTGGTGGATTTGGCCGACTTCGGTGTAGATTTGTCCTTCTTGGCCCCGACGAGCAAGTTGCGGAGGCTGGGTGAGGGCACCGATCAAGAGGGCATATCCAGGCAGGCCCCAACCGGTCCTGTTGCGGCGCCTGTGCTTACGTCCGAGGCGGCGGATGGCAGTGGCGCGACAGTGGCTGCCCCGAGTGGAGAGGTCACCGGTGGTGAGGAGCCGATGGGCGACCAGGTCCCGGTCAAGGGGGAGGTTAGGTCGGGGGACTGTGCTTAGCGCCTCCCCTTGTGTTCAAAGTTTGTGTAGGGTGTCTGCGAACCCCTTTCCTTTGAGTTTTTCTTTTTTATGTTTGCGTGACCCCTTGGGGCATGGATTTGTAAGTGGCCTGCGGGTCCTCTTTTTGTACTCGGCCTTTGGGCCTTTATTTAATGAATGAAGCCTTCATATTTTATCTCCCTCGCTGTTCATTCTTGCTTGAGTTTGTTGCTTCGCTTTTGAATTGTTGGTCGTGCAACCCTGGACATACACCAGCGACTATGAGTCTTACATATGTCCTTATCGTCGTTTGGTTATAGTGTGATGTATCCGGACTATGTTTTAGCCGTCTTATATTACGCGGCGTGTCTAAACTTTGGCTTAGTCGTTAAAGGTTGTCGTGTTTGGTCGTGTGGCCAAAGCGATGGGCGACCTTGTCGATGTGAGTTCCGGGTGTTGCTTCATGTCGTAGGTGGTCAGCTTATACGTTTGGCGACCACTCTTTTGACCCACCTTTGTCGTGCAGATTATCCTTGGGACGATTCCTGGTTGACTTATTCTAAAGCGTACAGAACTTTCACAAACGTAATTTATTATAAAAGACTTTTCTTGGAATTAAAGAGCTATTACATAAAAAATGATGAGATGACAAACCGGTTATCATCTATTTTCTATTGGTAGTATTTCTTCAGGTGGGTTGCGTTCCATGGATATTGGGTTGGTGTGCCATCTGGGTCGTCGATCTCGTATGCCCCATTTGCCAGGCATTTGGATATTCTGAACGGGCCCTCCCAGGTGTGGCCGAATACTCCTTTGGGAATACCGAGTATATTTTTTAGGACGAGGTTGCCTTCCTTGAATTGATGGAGTTTGACCTTTGAGTTGTAGTATATTTCTGCTTGTCGTTTGTAGCTGGCATTCTTTATGTTCGCTTCTATCCTTCTTTCTTCCAGTAGGTCCAAGCTAGTCGCCATTGCCATGTCATTGCTGTTCGAGGCTCCATTGCTAGTTCGGTGGCTAGGTACGAGGATTTATGGTATCCACGTAATCCCCAATCACGGACTTGCACGGATTTGCCAGCGTTGAATCCCGAGATGAATTTGCTAGGAAAATTCTAACTCTAGATCTTATGGAGAATAATGAATTAACATTGTTTGTGAATTCCCAAGAGCTTGTATATATATAGAGGAGGCTCAGCTTAAATCTTAAGCTAACCTAATTAGGAAATAAAATCCCTAATCTTGTAAATTAAATCCCATTGATTTAATTCCCATATATAAAATCTATACGGATTTAATTTCCATGTATATCAAATCTCTACGGATTTGATTCCATATATTAAATCCTACAGATTTAATTTTCATGTATATCAAATCTCTACGGATTTGATTCCATATATATTAAATCCTATAATAATATACCATATATTATTATTGAGAATTCCTATTTAATTAAATCCAATTTAATTAAACATTAATAATAATTAATTCCAAATTAATTTATTATTAATTAATTCTCCATAAATTAAATATTAAATCCAATTTAACATTTAATCAACCAACTATAATCCGTAAAAGGGAACTACTTTTTGTGTGACCCATAGGCCCTCATATATCGAGCGATTAGTCAAACTAACGGTCTTAATTGAACCCTAGACAATAAATCAGACATTCTCAATATATGAGGTACGTTGCGAGAAAAGTGCAACTACCTGTAACTGAAACATGGGCTATTATGATTTCCTCCTTTTATTCGCGAATATTCGATTAGTCTTGAACATGATGAAGTATCTATTCAAATAACTTAATCAATTTATCTCTAATCACTAATTGATCATGTATGTCACACTTAGTCACAAAGTCTAAGTTGACGTGCATCGGTCGATGACTTTGATCCAATTATGATGAGAAGATGAGTATTGAACATGATGAAGTGTCTATTCAAATAACTTAATCAATTTATCTATAATAACTAATTGATCATGTAAGTCACACTTAGTCGCAAGTCTAAGTTGACGTACATCGGCCGATGACTTTTATCCAATTATGATGAGAAGATGAGTATTCTCTCTAAATCCACATTGAGGAATGAATCATATTCTTGGCTCAACTACCACGCACATGCACTTTGTGATGAACCCAATCCAAGTCGTATCTACCCATGGAAGGGTGCAAGCATTGGTCATGGTCAAAGTTCATCACTCCACACATGTCGTGCGTATTGACCTCAAGTCAAAGGAGTATCGCATCGCTCCCACTAACCGAGACACCCGTAGACAAATATAGTGGAAATACATCAAATGATTTCTCGGATGGGTATACCAGTACACTCCAAGGTATTTGTGCATCCATCATGAGATACCTAGTATCTCGTAGTAAGTGAGATCTTACTACACCCTCTAAGAGTATGATACAGATCGCACACCAATCTCTATTGCATCATCAATGTCCCATTCTTGATGATCCTTGATCGGGGCTAGAGTCATGCTTAAGTCATTTGAGTTCTCACAACCTCAATGATAGCAATGACTCATGGGAACACTTATATGAATAAATGCAAACAATCAAACATAATATTCAAAAAAGTGTATTGTCATACATTAATATTAAATGAACTATAATATTAAATCAAACTAAATATCATCGAGTATTATGTCCTTACAATGGATTGTCTCTAGGACACTAACACTAACAGTAAGGTCCTTTTTTACAGTAAGCATTTGTTGTATATGGTGTCGAGGGATGATTTGCTTAGTTAGTCCACTAACACTGAGATTACCAGCTGTGTTGTTGATGCCATTTGCTTGATGATTAATGTTGATTTTTTTAAATTTTCTAATGCTTCGAGGCTGCCTCATTTTGTCTTCAGCACTGGTTGCAGTGTAAGTCATTTTAACAACACTTTTTTTTTTACAATAACCCATGTGATTTGTTATTTCTGATATATATATATATATATATATATATATATATATATATATTTATTTATTTATTTATTTATTTTTTATCTGTAGTCACCATTGAACACCATCCTCCACACTAAGGGAAACATTGCTAAACTTGAGCTTGAAATTCTTAGTGCATTTGAAGAATGGGCTACGTTTTTTCCTGGTGATAATATTATTGATGCTGAACTAGTAACTCTCTATTCTTTGCAGTAACACATTTTTAGTCTTCTAGTAAAATTTATATTTTATTTTAATTTTTAATATCTTTTATGTTTTTTGTAATACAATTTTTGTCTTTGTAGTAATACTATAACTCTTGTATGCAGATTTTTATTCCTTTTGTTGTTTTTAGTCACTTTGCTTGTGTTGTTGTGAATTTTTCTATGGGAAAAATTCAGTATCTTGATAGCATGAATCATGTCAATTCTGCTTCCTATGATAAGTGTGTGAAAATACTGGTTAGTGTTCATCATTTTTTTCCTTTTTTTGTTGTTTTTCTGTCAATATTTGTGTTATTTTTATCTGTTTTTTTTTTATCTCATGTTTGTTTATTTTTTTTAGCATAAGGTGATTATTAAGTTTCTGAAGTCAAAGAATCATCTCAATTCTGCTGATGTGTTAATGTATCAAGTTGAACATATCAATTTCCCGTGGCAGAGTGCTGAGTCGAACAAGGATTTGTGGTGTTTTTCTGATGCACCATATCATTCACTTTGATGGCATTCTTTATATAGAGTCCAATCTGTTGGAGGTGTGTTATTATTTTATCTTTCCTTTAGTGTATTTTTTTCTTTTTTAGTATTTATCTGAACAAGGTTTTTTATGGTCTCTTCCTTTTGTGTATTTTTTCTTATTCGTAGGTTATTATCAGGACAGGCCTTAGAGCTGAAATTTGTACAAGGAATGTTATGTCTAATTTAAACGGGTATAGGGATGAAGTCATGGATAAGGTCTATGACTTTTATGTGAACAAACCTGGTCTGGTGAAACTGATTCGTGAAAAAGAAGTAGATGTTGTGAAAAAGAAGAAGGAGCAACAAGTTCTTGCTGAAAATCGCAAGAGGAATCTTAGGCAAAGGCCACCGAAGAAGTAGTATTTTGTGACAAACTGATTGTTTCCTGTTTTTTGTTTTTATAAACTGATGTGTTTTATGATATTTTGGGGGTTAAAATGAGGGGTATTGTTTTCTGACAAAAACTGATCATCTGATAGGGTTGTTTTGCTTTTTTAAGTGGTGAATATGTTGTTGATAATGGTTTGGGGGCTAACAAATCTCATTTTTTGATGAAGGGTTTTGGGTTGGGGGATGTTGGTAGCTGACACGGCTAATTCTTTGTAATGTAAAAACAGATGATGTCTTTTTTTGTTTTTATGTTTGTTTGTGTTATTGTGTTATAAGTGATATGTTTTTATGACTGTCTTTTTCTACGTTTTTTTGTCATCAGGGTGAAATCTTAACACTTGACAAACAAAATCTATATACCTGCATGAAGGTATATAGGTTTGAATATGATTTTTTGTAGTATGGTAACATTTTTTTAATGACATAGTAACACACGCTTAAACTGTCTCACCAGGAACAATCTTCCTATACAATAAATATAATGTGTAATGAAGATTCTGGTGCAGTAACAAATCAATGAGCTAATTATTGTTTTCGTTTTATTGTTTTTTGGTAAATACGAAGTATTTTTCTTGTGTTGTGTTATACAGTAACACACATTTTAAACATGTCGTAACATATATGTATATGTTGCGGTAACACATTCATAACTTAGGAAGATAACTAAGTAATACAGTAACACACATGTAAACATGTGGTAACACATTCATCATATACTGCTACACATGAACAAACTCTAGAAATTAAATCAAGTCATTCAGTAACACACATTTTAAACATGTGGTAACATATATATATATATATATATATATATATATATATATATATATATATGCTGCAGTAACACATGAATAATTTTGTAATACAGTAACACACATGTAAATATGTGGTAACACATTCATAATATACGGCTACACATGAATAAAATCTAGAAAAATTAAATTAAGTCATACAGTAACACACATTTTAAACTTGTGGTAACACATATATATATATGCTGCAGTAACACATGAATAAGTTTGAAAATTAATATAGTAACACACATGTAAACATGTGGTAACATATTCATCATATACGGCTACACATGAATAAACTCTAGAAAAATAAATGAAGTCATACAATAACACACATTTTAAACTTGTGGTAACACATATATATATATATATGCTGCAGTAACACGTGAATAATTTTGTAATACAGTAACACACATGTAATCATGTGGTAACACATTCATCATATACGGCTACACATGAACAAACTCTAGAAAAATTAAATGAAATCATCTAGTAACACACATTTTAAACTTGTGGTAACACATATATATATGCTGCAGTAACACATGAATAAACACTAGAAATTAAATGGAGCTATACAGTAACACTTTTTAAAACATGTGTTAACACAAATGTAAATAATCCATGATGCAACATAAATATCAATTTTTTTTGGTTGTATCATTTTTTTGAACATGTAGTAGTTCAAAAATAATGTCATAGTAACACAAATATCTCAATAAGAATATATCAGAATAAATGAGGGTTTGGTGTCCTTGATCCAAATTCATTGGTTTTTGATCCTGATCCCTTTTCTGCTTCCATGCATTTCTTCTTTCTTCTTGTTCTTTTAGAAATAACCTTTTATTCTTTGGCTCCTCCACTTTGTTTTTGTGCGTTTAGGGTCTAGTATAGCTGTTTCTCGTGTAGAATCAATAGAAGTCTCTGGACTTTCTTCTGATGGTAAGGCTTTTATAGTTGTATAATCCCTGTTGTACCCTTCTTCTAATATCTCCGTGCTTCCGGCTTCCTTTCACTTTCTATAATGAGGTTGTAACTCTTTGTTACCATCTCGTGACGCCATAGAATGCAATTATTAGCCTTCCAGCTTTCTTTTGTGCCTATGTTTCTGTTCCAAACTTCTAACTTTGCAGATTTAGTCCATCTTTTCCTTATGTACAGTTCTGGTATTGTGTTCACAGAATTTATATGTAGTATATATAAGCAGTGATTGCACAGTAATCCACATTCTTCAAAAATTTTGCAAGTGCACATGACATACTTCTTGGTAAAATCATAAGTGACTTTGTTCAACACACCATTTCTTGTTACGACATACACCATCGTTGTGTCCATAACCCTTTCAATCATTGAAGTGCATGAAATACTTCTCAGAAATTCTTGTTCAAATTTTTTGTAAAGAGAAAGTGTGTATATTTCTGCAACGTGTTTCACCATTCGATTGATTTTTAGTAAAGAGAAAGTGTGTATATTTCTGCAACGTGTTGTATTCTTGAAGTTATCTTGTGTTTCTGTTGCCCTCTATGCTTTTACTACTTTGTTGAAAACACCCCAAAAATATGTCAAGCTCGTCGTTTTGTTAGTTTTGAAAGAGATTGAACTATTTGTACTCTCGCTCCTTTGGGAAGAGAATAATCCTGCAGAGAAGAAGTCTTTGCTCAAAGCAGTGCACCACTTGTCTTTCAAGTTGTAGATTCTTGTAAACCATGTGTGATTCTCTAAGTTATAACTTGTAATCATGTCCTTCCAACATCCCTCAAACTCCTCCTCGGTAGCACATCTCGATAAGCATTTGGTAAATGATTCTTCGAATGTGTCATTACATTTGAGTTCTGCAAATCTGCTCACTGCATTTTGTTGCAGGTGCCACAGACAGAGTCTGTGTCTTATTTCAGGGAAAACCTGAAACAGTACAGATATAGTAACACAATTATAAACATATAGTATCATTATTTGTTAATACAGTAACATATATTTTTGTAGTCAGACTATTGTTTTTATAACCTTTTCTATTGCATTTGAAATTACTTGATCCTGATCAGTGAATATTGTTACTGGACCTTTTCCACCCATTGATTTCTTGAACACTGTAAATAGCCACTCAAAAGTTTCTGTTTTCTCGTCGGATAAGAATGCACAGCCAAACATTGTGTTCTTCCAATGATGGTTTATTCCAACAAATGGTGCACAGATCATATTGTATCTGTTAGTTCTGTATGTTATGTCAAAGACCATCACATCACCAAGTAAATCAAAATCCTCCTTCATCATTGAATCTCTCCAAAAAATATTATTCATCCTCCCCTCATCATTCATTTGAACCCTACAGTAACACATATTTGCATATATTCATGAATAAAACATTTGAGTACTGTATATAAATAGCATATAGTAAAAAAGGTTTAATAAATGTTGTAACACACCTGTAAAAGAACTGATTCTCTTCATCCTCTTGGTTTTGTATTAGGTCCTCCTTCTATGTTCTTCATCTTTGTACGATGTACAAAATTCAAATGGTATTTCATTGTATGTCCTATTTGATCCTCACCTCCTGCATTCAATGCTAGATATCTGTATGAATCAGACGGTCTTAATCCCGATGATGTCATTTCTATGATAGCAATTGCTTTTCCCTCTTTGATTGCTCTTTCGGAACGGTGCAAATGATTCCATTCTCTTCTTGTCAGTGGATGATTATGTTCCTGTATGTGTTACCACCTCATATTGTCCATCTTCAGTAAGTTTTACTCTCATTTGAACTTTGCAATTGGTTCGAGTAATTCCACACCTTTTCTTTTTGAAAGTTGTAATTTGCTCTTCATTTCTTGATCTCTTTTCTCTAGTACAAGAGCATACAAACAGTTTGGATGTCAATACCCTGTTGCCATCTTTAGACAAAATCCCTGTTGATTTTCTAACACTAAATCCGTTTGACCGTGCATGTTTACGGTATAGGTCATACATCAAGCATAATGTCACTCTTTTCATCCCAATTAATGAATCACTGTATTCATCAAAATCATTGTCAACTTCTTCATTTGTGCACTCTAAATTTGATGAACCTGCCTCCAGTTGTATAATGGTTGTATTGCCTATATTGTTGTGCATGTAGTAACATTCATATTAGCATATAGTAGAAAATTAACTACAGTTTGTCACACGCAGCAACACAATTAATGAAGTAACACAGATTTGGCATACCGTAACAATTAAAAGTTCATGAAGTAACACACTTTTACCAATACAGTAACAATCGTACACATATGTTTTTCTAATAGAATCACAACATGTTTATGGTCTCTGGTATCATTGCGAAGGAGGTATGCGTTTTTTACCTGGTACTGATGAATTAGCTGATTCTGTTCGGGTTACTATCAAATATTTGGAATTTTCCATGTTTTCTGAATTTTCCATTGTTTTCTAGTGTTTTTTTTCCTGGTTTCTTCTTCGCGATTCGATCTGCGTTGTGTTTTTTATCTGCGTTTTGTGATTTTTGAGTGTTAATTGCGGCGCAAGTTTTGATTTCAATGACGCGGTGATATATTTTTTGATTTTAACGTATGAGCTGAGTTTTTAATTTTGTTTTCATAGGAGACCCACGTGTTTTTATCGGGTGACCCGGGTCCATAGTCGACCTGCGAGTTTTTGTCGGGTGACCCGGGTCCATGGGCGACCCACGAGTTTTTTTAATTTTTTCCCTTTTTAATTTAAATTACACATAAGATTAGTGTGCAATATTTCACACAAGTCTTTCTCTTTAAATTAATATCAAAATAGTCCAAATCATTTGAGCAAGAACGCAATTCTATAAAATACAAAGCCTAATTCCTAAAAAAATTAATAAATTATTTATTTAAAAAATTAGAACGTCGGGCCAATTGGGTTGCCCATTATCCCACGGGCCAAATTGATCCAAGCCCATTAAGTCCACGGACCACATGTATCGGTCCAAATAGGCTTGAATTTTTTTAAGCTTATAATTTTATAGCCCAACCCATACCTACTTTTGGGTTAACTTGGCCGGCCCATCGGGTTGGGCTCAAATTGCCGGCTCTCGTTAAGAGTGAATTGGTAAGGAACACACTAAGTGGGGTGTTTTCAACTTCTACTCATTGGGGTAAAAGTGCTTATTTTTTAAGTTGGTGTGACCCAATTTTTTCCAAAAATAAGCACATCTATCGTTCCACTTGAGTTCTAAAACATGTCCTAAGAGTGAATGGGTAGGGGTCTCACCATTTAGGCCCGAGGCGAGGCACACTTGCATGAGACGGTCTCACGGTGAGACGGGTCATAATTTGGACATTGACGCTTTAACACTTTGGGAGGGGTGAGTATGATTTGTGCTACGTTGTACCCCGTCTCATGCATGAGACCGTCTCATATGAGTCTTTGTCTTTTCTTTTTATTTTATATGGTAAAGTTGTATTTCTTATTTCGTTGGTGGTCCGTTTAATTAAGGTAACCGTTTTTTATCGAAATTATTCTACCCATATTCATGCTTTAATTTTCAAACTATTAAACATGTTTCTATATCGGGTTTTCATGTTTTCTTATTTTAAAATTGAATATTTACTCTGTTTTTTTTTGTCTATTTTATTCACTCTTGTACTAAATTCTTGTTTGGGTGGTGAAAGACTCTGATTGTTGGTTTGGTTATTGTTCTAATTCTTGAAGCTGTTTCGGTTCTTATTCAGATTAAAAGGTAGCCGACTTGAATTTAAATTATTTTAAATAGAAGCGGTTTCTTTAACTGATTTGTCATGCTTTGCTGTTTAAACATGTAAATTTTGCTCAATTTTATAATACTCCCTCCATTTTTAAATAGATGTCGTTTTAGTCTTTTGAAATATTTTTAAAATAGATGTTGTTTTGGGATTTTCTCCCCTTTAATGTCATATTTGCCCTTAATATGGTAATTTCAAATTTCAAATTTCCTATAAAAATGTTGTGTGTATATTTTTTCAGCCAATAGACAATTATTGTAAAGAATATTTAAATAATAATAATTACGATTAATTTTGAAAAAAAAGTATGTCCTTAATTTGTCTTAAAAACTCCAGAATAACATCTATTAAAAAATGGAGGGAGTATAAAATTTTCATGTTTGTGAGATTCTGGTTTGGTTGTCTGGATACTAATAACATAATATTAATAATTATTATTATTTTCTTAATTATTTCCCAAGCCAATCCGCTTTAAATTAAGGCGTTGAATATATTTTACATACTATTATTTCACCTTTCTTTTGGATCAATTTTCAAATAATTTGTATGTAGATAAAATTAGCATGACGAGAAGTAGGAAGCAGCAGAAACAACTTAAACGTGTGCACAAGGTGAGGTGATGCCTAGTTTTTTCCCCATGTAACAAATTCATTATATTATATATATTCTTTTAGAAGTAAGTCTCCAATGAAATTTGTTAATTCATATATTTATACAATTACACTTATAAACTAAGATCGTAATACTAAATGATATTGATATTAGTTTATATGAGCAGTGATATCAATTTATAAGTGTAATGATATCAATTTCATACTATACCAAGTTTCACAGGAGAGTTTGTGTTATTTTAATTAAGAGAGTTCAATGACAGGTTGGTGCAGAGGTAGAGAATGTGGGGGATAGAATCAGCGAATTGCCCGACGATATTTTGGGATCTATAATCTCTCGACTGACATTGAAAGAAGCTACAGCTACTAGTGTCCTTTCAACTCGTTGGGGACCACTCCACACTCGTAGTTCTCAACTCAACTTTCCTCCATTAATTCCTTGTAAAGTTTATTATAACATTGAAGTTCCAAATGCCTTGAAGAAATTTAAAAAATAATTAAACATGTTCGATCATACTTTGGATTCATACGAGGGTGGTCACATGTTGAAAGAATTCAAGGTACACTTGTATTGTTTCAATGGAGCCAATATGAAGAGGTGGCTGGAGTTTGCTTTAGCTAGGGAAGTTGAAATCGTAGATATACATTTGGACATTTTGAAAAATATCAATTGCGGGCGATACTATCTTCAACATGAGAAATGATTAGTACGAAGAGTCGTCCGTCATTACAAGGCCTCAAATGTCTGAGGCAATTGTCTCTATCTGGAGTCGATGTGGATGATGGAGATATTACACTCTTACTCGCCACTTCAACTAATCTCGAAAGTCTATCTCTTGAAAATCATAATACGTTGAGACATGTTTCAATAGTTGGGCATCGCAGGTTGGAGCATGTCAGTATATCTTATGGTAGCGTTGAATCTATCAAGATAGAAAATATGATCAGCCTCATTTCTCTAAGGTTTCATAGATTGCCGCGTACATGTGTTTTATGGGTCGATGATGTCCCAAACCTTATCGAGTTCAATGCTGGTGACCTATATTGTGACAGCCGCTCAATTGATGATCAACTCTTGTTTCAAATGCCATCTTTCGTACTTAGGCAACTACAAGTCGTTCGATTTACTATTTGGGGTTTAATTTCGTTATGGGTAATGATACCTAATTTTTTCTACTTCCCTCTTTATATTTCTATCTCTAACATGAATTATATTGGATGTTTGAAGGTTGTCTTGCTTCCTGAATTGGTAAATGTGAAACACCTATAGATCAAATGGAATGACCCACACTCTGGCACGTCCGTGTATGCATTCACTAAACTAATTGAATTATGTCATTCGTTAGAGAAATTTGAGATGAAGGTATGTATATTTTGCATGTCCTTAACTTCTTTATACCGGACTAGAATTTATTACATGCATGGTTTGCTATAACGCATCAAAAAGTTCATAAACTATCAACTTTTATTTTGACATATTTCTACTTTTTTTTGGTATAAAAATCCCTTTAAGTATCAAACTACGATTTCACGAGCTCTGATAAGTCGAGTTTAATGAGTTATTATTGAGTTAATTATAATCATTTTGTGGTTATTAATTTACTATTATTTTAATTTTACTCGACTTATTATATTTTGGTCTCGATACTTTGATATTTCAGGTTATTTTTTGAGTCCTTTTTAGTTGGAGAAAAATTGACAAAATTGGATGCAAGTTACGTGTAGACCGGAACCATAGAAACATGCAAACAGTGGACAAATTGACCGAAAAATCGAGCACAAATATCGCCCCATTCATTACCATTCATTTGTTAGTGTTAGTGTCCTAGAGACAATCCTTTGTAAGGACATAATACTCAGATAATATTCAGTATTGGTTTAATATTATTGTTTGTTTAATATTAAATGTATGGCGTTACACTCATTACAATATTATGTTTGATTGTTTGCATTTATTCTTATATGTGTTCCCTTGAGTCACTGCTGTCATTGAGTGAGTGAGAACTCAGATGGCTTAAGCATGATTCTTAAATAGCCTCAATCGAGGATCATCAAGAAAGGGATATTGATGATGCAATGGAGATTGGTGTGCGATTTGCATCATACTCTTAGAGAGTGTAGTAAGATCTCACTTACTACGAGATACTAGGTATCTCATGATGGATGCACAAATACCTTAGTGGGTATTGGTATACCCATCCGAGTAACCGTTTGATGTAGTTCCACTATATATGTCTACGGGTGTCTCGGTTAGTGGGTGCGATGCGATACTCCTTTGACTTGAGGTCAATACGCACGACATGTATGGAGTGATGAACTTTGACCATGACCAATGCTTGCACCCTTCCATGTGTAGATATGGCTTGGATTGGGTTCATCACGAAGTGCATGTGCGTGGTAGTTGAGCCAAGAAAATGATTCATTCCTCAAAGTGGATTTAGAGAGAATACTCATCTTCTCATCATATCATTGGCCAATGCACGTCAACTTAGACTTTGTGACTAAGTGTGACAATAATGATCAATTAGTGATTTGAGATAAATTGATTAAGTTAGTTGAATAGACACTACATCATGTTCAAGACTAATCGAGTATTCGTGAATGAAAGGAGAAATCACAATTGCCCACATTTCAGTTACAGGTAGTTGCATGTTTCTCGCAATGTACCTCATGTATTGAGAATGTTTGATTTATTGACTAGGGTTCAATTAAGACCGTTAGTTTGACTAATCGCTCGGTATATCTAGTTCCCTTTTATAGATTATAGTTGGTTTATTAAATGTTAAATTGGATTTAATATTTAATTTATGGAGAAGTAATTAATAATAGATTAATTTGGAATTAATTATTATTAATATTTAATATTTAATTAAATTGGATTTAATTAAATAAAAATTCCCAATAATTATATTTGGAATATAATTGTAGGATTTAATGCATATGGAAATAAATCGTAAAGATTTTCATATAAGGCATTTAAATCCGTAGAGATTTATATTTAGGGAATTAAATTAAAATGAATTAATTTAATTCAAGATTAGGGATTTTATTTCCCTAATTGGACTAGCTTAGGGTTTAAGATGGGTCTCCCTATATATACAAGCTATAGGGAATTCACAAACAACGTTACTTCATATTTTCTCCATAAGATCTAGAGTTTGGATTTTCCTAGCAAGTCTGTATCGGGATTCAACGCTGGTAAGTCCGTGTAAGTCTATAATCGGGGATTACGTGGATACCGTAGTAGAGAAATTTGCTCTCAATCTACTGTAAGATTTCTCGTTATGATTATTGTAATATGTATGCAATTAAATTGTTCAGTGTTGGTGAACCTTTATTTCCGCTGCACATGTGATTACGTGTTTTACGTGCCTCTATTTTCCAACATCATTGTCATCATCAATACCAATGACCAAAGAATTGGGCCATATGAGCTAACATCAAGGAAGACAATGAATGAAGGACTTTATTTCTTGCAACGTTTAGTGGTTAATTTTATATTCTAGCTCGAGGTGAGCCGAACCCTGAATGTTTTGATGTTTTAATTAATTAAGTATCGTCTTTCTTGCTTAACTCGTTTTCTTCGTTATTTAATCTTATGCTATGCATGTGTAATTAATTTAATTATTAGGTTTGGCCATCCATATATTTCTTTTGATTATTTCTAGCTAGATTACACTTTATAAATTCGTAGTTGTTATAATTGTGTAATCGGAGTAGCTCCATGGCTTCTTTTGCCTCAAATCAAATGGATTAAATATTAAACATCAGTTTTTCATCCATCAACGAGATGGCGAACTGTTCGCCGCATCTAATGGGTGAGGGGAGAGCGAGCAGGATGCAGAAACGACTTGAACGGTTCGGTTGGCAATGTGTATTGTATTTTTAAAAAAAAAATTGTGTTTTTTGAAAATTAAAATTAATCGGGTTAACCGGTTCGCCGATTCGGCCGGTTAACCAGGTTTTTAGCCGGTTCTCATTGGTTCTTACATGACTCGCTGATTGCTAATAATCGGACCGGTACCGTAACCGGTTCCCGGTTAACCGGTCGAACCGTCTGGTCCGGTCCGGTTTTAAAAACACTGGTTGTTTATTTTTGCTAGGGACTAGCACATGTTTAAGTGTGGATAACGAAGTCTAGATTGTATGAAACGAATGTCTCGTATTCATAGTCTAGTTTGTCCTATTATTTTGAATCTTTAATGCATTCTAAGAGTTGAATCTCGAATACATGTTTTGAGGTTATTTCTTGGAATAGGTTAATAAGAATCGTATTTCTTTATTAATTAAACTTAAGAAATAATTCTAACTTGTTTGGTCGTACCCCTGGTTTAGGGGCAAGATTCGAGTAAAGTTAATTAATGAAAAAAATAAAAGAATTTAAAATATATTTTTATACTACATATATAATTTAAAAATTAATTTAAATAATATAATTATACCATAATATTCGAAATATTGAGCTCATTCTCTAAAAAATTATATATATATATATTAATTGAATAATCAAATAAAAAAATGTGAATTTAATAAAGATTATTAAAAAAAAGCGTCTAAAATTAATTGTAAGTGTGATTTATGATTAAAAGAAGGACCTTCAATATTTAGCCCCATATAATTTGTACTAAAACTAAAAGAAAGGGAAAAAAATAAAGAAACGGAAATGTGATCAACAAAAATTAAAACCTGAAAGAATAAAGAAACTAAAGTGTGACTAACAAAAATTGAAACCTGATCTACGATTGATAGAATGTCATTAACAAAGAGACACGAACCAATTTTAATAATACTACTTATTAAAAATAAAATAGAACTTATAATATATATATATATATATATACTAGTATTTAGACCCGCGTGCTACGCGGTTTAAAATATATCATAATACTACTATTGAATTATTTTTGTTATCTGATATAATGGGTTTAGGATTATTTTATAATATGTTGTATATTTTATCTTATTAGAAATAAAAAATAATTTTGTTTACATTAAGCGGTATTTGTTATGTATATATTAATATTGTTTAAAACATCAAAATACGAAATATTAATTTCATGGTCAATCAATACATAGTATAATGAGGAGCAATAAAAAAATGTATTCTCAAACTAAATAGTAAAGAAGCCTATTCAAAAAACTATAATAATAAAATAATAATAGTAATAACTTTCATATAATTCTATTTGGTGTTTATCTTATATCTCCCGTTTGTGGCATTATTCCTTCTCAAATTTGACCTTCAAGAGTCGCTTAGTGGTCGACACTTGAGTCTCACCACCACCATCATCGTTTTCCTGATATTCATCCCCTTCATGCTTCCTCTTATTCTCGAGAGTTATTTCTTCATATTCCACCAATTGGTCGTCACAAATTGATGAAGGAGTATCCGCTAAATTAAACTATAAATTAATATTCATAATTTGAGGAATAAATAATATATATTTTTTAAATTTTACCAAAATATTTAAAACAAATAAAAAATTAATAATAATACTAAATACCTTGGATAAATGATTTTTCTCCTCTATTTTTCTGATCAAATTTTCATTAGTAGATAACTTCACAACGTTATATATATCGTAATTGTTATTCAAATTTGAATTGCGAAATATGGAATCGACATATGAATTTTCTGTCAACCAACTCTTCTAATTCGGATGCAATTTATCACATAATCCTTTCTGCATAGTGTCTTAATATAAATTATATATGTATCATTACCATCAGTAGTGTTGGTGTCCATGGTTCCACTTCTTTCACATACAACATGACTTCGTTCACGCACTCCTAATAATAAATATTCATAAACATGTATCAGTTATAATTTAAACAAATGAGTTTTTTACATTCATAAGAAATTAACAAAAATATTCATTATATGATATAAATACATATCATACAATGTTCTAAAGAGCTTACATGATAGTTTCTGTACATAATTTAATAAATTTTATAATATATGATTATTTTATTATTATAAATAACAAAGTAGTGAAGTTCGTACTATAATTAGTGGGTTATTATTAGTGGCGACGATTACCTCCCCACGAGGCTCGTTCAAAACAAAATAATAATTCTGTAATATACTTAAAGACAATTTGCTTACTAGTGAAAACTTCGTTGATTGAAGTCGTACACTTACTATTGTCCTCACTGCACAAAGCCATAACTGGGTTCTCACTACACCTAAACCAGAAAAGCCAAATGATGAGTCAGCTAAAGCGGTTAAGAAAGAGTATGCTGACTGGGAGCGTTCCAACGAAATGGCAAAGTGTACCATCTTGGCTTCAATGTCAGATGTGTTGCAACACCAACACCAAAACGTTGAGACCGCTGCAGACATCATGACTAGTCTTAAAGCGATGTTTCAACATTAGAACCATGTGGCTAGTCAGATCACCATGAGGGACTTTCTCTCTATGAAAATGGTGGAGGGAACGCCCGTAAGGGAGCACGTTCTTCAGATGATGGCTCACCTTAACAAGCTTGAGGTGCTTGGCGCTGAATACGACATCGAGACCCAAATCAATTTCTTGCTCCACTCTCTGCCTGAACAGTTCAGGTTGAACTACCAAATGAACAATCAGAAGTTCTCGATGTCTGACCTGTTGCAAGCTTTAGTCTCGGCAGAGACGATATTGGGGCAAAAGAGCCAAGCCTTGGAGGCAAATGGACCTTCTTCTTCTTCTAGGCCAAAGGATGGTAAGAACAAGAAAAAGGATAAAAGCCACAAGCAAGTAAAATCAAGTGTTGCCAAGGGCAAAGAAAAGGTGAAGGGAGGTGGAGGAGTGAGTAAACCAGCTAAGGGGAAGTGCTTCAACTACGGTGAAAAAGGACATTGGAGGTCAGCCTGTTCCAAACCCAAAAGGAATGGAAAGAAAGGTAATTCTCACGCACTAGTTGTTGAATCTTGTTTAGCGGCGTATGCTTCCCATTTGTGGGTGGTGGATATGGGATCCACTGATCATGTTTGTTTCACTTTACAGGGGTTCAAGCGGACCCGTCAACTTAGTGGGAGTGAGATCCTCATCACACTGGGCGATGCTACGAGAGTGGCAACTGAAGGAGTGGGAGAAGTGCACCTGTCTTCTGAAGACAGAGTTTTAATTTTAAAAGATGTTCTTTACGTTCCTAGTTTTAGAAAGAATTTGATTTCGATTTCTAAACTTTACCTTGATGGATATTCGGTTACTTTTGACAAAGTTGTTACCATTTCTCTTTATGATAAATTTATCTGTCATGGAACGTTGTCGAATAATCAGATATACAATTAATCGCGCACACCACTCACGAAATGCATCCTATAACACATCAATCAAGCTTCCGATAAAAGAAAATGTTCATCGACGTGAACGACACTTCTATGGCATCTCAGTTTGGGACATATTAATCCAAAAAGGATTCAAAGGTTGGTAGAAGATGGTTCATTGGAGTCTCTCCGGGTCGAACCAATCCCAACTTGTGAATCATGTTTGGAGGGAAAAATGACCAAGAGGGCATTCGGAGCCAAGGGGAATAGAGCCAAAGAAGTGTTAGAAATCGTTCACACAGACGTATGTGGTACAATGTCAATCAAAGCAAGAGGAGGTTATGAGTATTTCGTCACCTTTATTGATGATTACTCAAGGTACGGCTATATTTTCCTTATGAAGCATAAATCTGATACCTTTGACAAATTCAAAGAATTTAAGGCTCAAGCAGAGAATCATAGGGAAAAACGATCAAGTCTCTACGATCGATCGTGGAGGCGAAAGTACCTCAAATGATGAGTTTTGAACTACTTGTCGATGAAGGATTGCATCCCAACCGATCGCACCCCCCTCAACAAAATGGGGTTGCAGAGCAAAGAAACATAACTCTTTTAGAAATGGTTAGATCAATGATGTGTTATCGGATCTTCCCAAGTCGCTTCCGGGGTCATGCCTTGGAAACAATGGGCTTACATTCTAACTTGGTGCCATCCAAATCGGTTCCCAAAACTCCCAAAGAATTGTGGACCGGGCTCAAGCCCAGTATGAGACACATGAGAATTTGGGGGTGTCCGACCTACGTGTTGGACAAGGAAGCCGAAATTGGATCCTCGATCGTAATTAAGGTTGTTTATAGGATACCCCGAGAATAAAAAAAGGGTGTATGTTCTATGGTCCCGAAGATCAAAAGGTGGTAATAAGCACCGACTTTAGATTTTTGGAGGAAGACTATATGAACGAAAGAAGACCAGAATGAGATTACCTTAAGTGAGCTTAAGGGCCTAACCTCATTACTTAACCTGCATGAGATGATATACCAAACGACACACTTTCACAACCTAACCTCGTCAGAAGTGGGAGGGTTGTGAGACAACCCGAGAGATTCATGGGGATAGGAGAGTCCTCGGACTTGATTCCCGGACAAGATGAATCAGACCCATGGACATACGATGAGGCAATCCAAGACAAGGATGCGGTTTCTTGCCAAAGGCAATGAAAGCAGAAATGGGGTCTATGGATCATAACAACGGCTTATATTCTGAACTTGGTGCCATCCAAATCGGTTCCCAAAACTCCCAAAGAATTGTGGACCGGGCTCAAGCCCAGTTTGAGACACATGAGAATTTGGGGGTGTCCGGCCTACGTGTTGGACAAGGAAGCCGGAAAATTAATCCTCTATCAGAATTAAGGTTGTTTATAAGATACCCAGAGGGAACAAAAGGGTGTATGTTCTATGGTCCCGAAGATCAAAAGGTGGTAATAAGAACCCACTTTAGATTTTTGGAAGAAGACTATATGAATGAAAGAAAGCCCAGAAGTGGAATTACCTTGAATGAGCTAAGGGGGCTAACCTCAGTGCCAACTGTACAAGATGACATACCAAACGACACACTTACACAACCGGAACCTCGTCGTAGTGGGAGGGTTGTAAGACAACCCGAGAGATTCATGGGGGTAGGAGAGTCCTTGGACTTAGTCCCCGGTCAAGATGAATCAGACCCATGGACTTACAACGAGGCAATCCAAGACAAGGATGCGATTTCTTGGCAAACATCAATGGAAGCCGAAATGGGTTCTATGGATCATAACAGAGTGTGGGAGCTAGTCGAACCACTTAATGGGGTCAAACACATTGGTTGCAAGTGGGTATACAAGAGGAAAAGGGGACCGGACGGGAAGGTGGAAACCTTCAAGGCAAAGCTTGTGGCGAAAGATTATACTCAGAAAGAAGGGATCGACTATGAGGAAAACCTTTTCACCTGTAGCAATGCTCAAGTCCATCATAATTCTCTTATCGATTGCTACGCATCTCGACTTTGAAATCTGGCAAATGGATGTCAAGACAGCTTTCCTTAACTGGAAGTCTTGAAGAGGAAATCTATATGCAACAACCCCAAGGCTTCATTGAAAAAGGCCAAGAACACCTAGTTTGTAAGCTCAAGAAGTCCATTTATGGACTCAAACAAGCATCCAGAGCTTGGAACCAATGTTTTGATCAAGTAATAAAGTCTTATGGGTTTGATCAAAATAAATACGAAAGTTGTGTGTACAAGAAGTGTGTCGGAACTGCGTTGGTATTCTTAGTACTATACGTAGACGACATTCTGCTCATCATGGTAAATGCGTTGTCAGACGTAAGGGCATGGCTTTAAAAATAGTTTGATATGAAGGACTTAGGGGAAGCCGGGCACATCCTTGGGATCAAGATCACTCGAGATAGAAAGAAAAGAATGATAGGCTTATCGCAAGCTTCATACATAGACACTGTCTTGAAGCGATTCAGCATGCAGGATTCCAAGAAAGGCTTCGTACCTTTCAGACATGGAATCCATCTATCCAAGGAAATATGCCCTAAGACACAAAAGGAGATAGATGACATGAAAGACATTCCTTATGCTTTGGCTGTCGGAAGCCTTATGTATGCAATGCTGTGCACGAGACCGAATATCTGCTTTGCCATTGGCATGGTAGCGAGATATCAAAGTAATCCGGGAAAAGAGAATTGGACGGATGTTAAGAACATTCTGAAGTATCTGAAAAGAATTCGGGATAGAATGTTAGTTTATCAGTCAGATAGTCTAATCCCCATCGGTTACACGGACTCGGATTTCCAATCAGACTTTGATTCCAGAAAATCTACCTCCGGTAGTGTGTTTTGCATGTGGGGAGGAGCCATGACATGGAGAAGCGTTAAGCATAAATGCATCGCCGATTCTACCATGGAAGCCGAATACATAGCTGCTTGCGAGGCAGCGAAAGAAGCGGTTTGGCTCAAGAACTTCCTAGTGAACTTGGATGTAGTTCCGAATTTGCCCATCACAATCATTGTTTACTGTGATAATGCCGGAGCAGTTGCAAATTCAAGGGAACCAAGAGCCCACAAGGCCAGCAAACACATTGAAAGGAAATACCATCTTATACGAGAAATCGTTAAGAGATGAGATATAGAGGTGGTAAAGATCGCGTCAGAAGACAACCTAGCAGATCCATTCACAAAGGGTCTGCCTCAGAACACATTCGAGAGACATGTGGAAGGAAAGAGTGTCAAGATCGTTGCCAATCTGCTTTGAGTATAAGTGGGAGATATTATTAGGTTCGTGTAGGTGACATTAGATGTCACGCATTAGGAACTACACGAGATATGTTGTAGTATACTTAAAAGCAGACTTTGAGTATAAGTGGGAGATTGTTGGGGTTATACTGGAAAGTATGCTTTTACTTTGTATAACCAAACTGAATTTATGTCTTATTTACTGAAATAAATTATTTATCACTGATGCTTTAAATATCATTGAATGTTACATATATTTATTGTATAACTGTTCAATAAATAGTACGTGTTACATTGTAGTTAATTTAGTGATACCAGATCACAGAAGATTAAATTAACAGTCCCTTGTAACTAAAAGTACATTGTTCACGACCTAGATGGAAATGAACAATCCATCGTGAAAGGTTGAAGTGTAAGACTCAGATTGACTTGTCTTGACCAAGAGATTACAATAGTGCATGACTGATGCACTGAATAGGACCTACAGGAGGATAAATTCTTCAGCACTGAATTAGGAAGAATTAGACCTCAATGGTTCGTTATTTCTTAATCTTCGTCCCTTAAATAGGATCGTGTGTGGTTAGTAATTATTGCTTTGACTTATGACGGGTAGAGAATCAATGAGATTCAATACTTTATATCTTGGGCAATATTATTGGTCACATGCGATTGCTAAGATTTAATACGAAGAATTGTGTGCAAGAACGCTTGTTCGATTTGCCCCCTTGGGAGGTTCATAAGATTTATCATACCAAATCTTGCAAGTGGAATTAGTTTCCGGTATGGATAATAATGTTGAACCGTTCCTTGACCAAGGACAAAGATATTAATTAATGGAAAGCTATTTCAGTGGCTTGAATTAATTAATGGGCTAGATAATCTTAAATATGGGAAATAATAACCGAGAGCCATATTAACAGTAATATGGGTTAAGATGGATAGTGCAATATTAATTATGTAGTGGGATTAATTAATATTTATGGACTTGAATAATATTGTGGCTCAATATTAGATATTCAAAGTCCATTAGAAGGTCAAATCTTAATTCTCCTAAAGATCCCTCAAGTAGCCCAAACATAATGTTCAATAACTGAAAAGGGTGTTTAAAATAAAATAAATTATTGTTGCTATTTTTCCTCTATTTTTTCGAAAACAGTGAATAAAAGAGGGAGAAAGATTTTCTTTGAATTTTTGTTATGGAATGAAGATATGTATTCTTGAAATACAAGATTATCTCATTAAATTCAAGAAATCTCCCACTTGGTTATTTATTGGGCAAATTTTCGAGAATTTGGAAAATAAAGCGAAGGAAAGATTTTCTTGATTTTCTTGAAAAGATATTACGGAAGATATGTATTCTTGCAATACAAGAATATCTCATAAATTCAAGAAGATCCAAATCTTGGATTCCTCATCCCATTATTTTCGAAAATAACCATAACAAGAGAAGGTGGGAATTTTATGGAATATTTTAATTATGGAGAAAAGAATATATGAGTTTTTCATCCCCAAGTGCAATTCCATGTGTTGGAAAAATTAGAAATCCACAAAGGTGGTGTAACATAATTTTATTTTTCCTTTTGTTAAATTGTTCGCGAGTTTCTACCACCGGATTGTTGAACAAGGATAAGAGAATACTTGAGAAGGTTTTTTGGTGTGTTCGTGTGAACGGGATCCATCTTCTCAACGGTTGTCACTCCGAGAGGTTAGTTCACGTAAACCCGTAGCAATTCCGCATGCGTAGGATTTATGTGAACTGTTTATATGCATGATTTGTTGTTGAATTATTATTTGAATTAATATAGGATTAATTCATGCTAGTAATAATTGTTAGAATTAAATTTGTATTTAAATATTCATCCCGAATAGATCCGGGCAATTAATTCCCCAACAGAGATCATATTGCAGAAAAAATGATCATTTTCGAACACAGATATCAAAAGTGTTTTTGAAAAATTCATGTTGGACCAATATTGCATTTTATTCAAAAACTTCTCATAATAATATTTGTATTACATTATAGAATAATTTATGTAATATATAATAAATAAGTATAAATACCTTTGGATGTTCTCATGCGTTTATTTTGAAGTTTTTTGTTCCTTGCCATTTTTATTGATCCAAATTCGTTTGCTTCCAAAACTGGATTAAATTTTTGTTATCACATTCTAGCAAGTATTAAATTTTATATAATTGACAATCAAATCAAATTACTATAATAAAATTATTTACAAAATTTATAAAACAAAATACTATTTAAAATTTACTACTACCCTAAGTAAAGAATAATTTAAGTGATATACAAAAAGATTGTGTGTACATACCTCCGGATGTCCTCGTGCATTTATTTTGAAGTTTTTTTATTCCTTGCCAATTTTGTATTTCCAGACTCGTTTGCATCCAACATTGGAGTATCTAAAAAATAACAAGTATTAAATTTTATATAATTGATAACTAAATTAAATAATTTATAATACAATTTTTTTAATCAAATAATATTAAATTTTATTAATTACTTACCACGTTCAATAGTAGTATCCATTGCAGCACTTCTACTCTCGGTAGAAATTAATATTTGCTAAATATTTTCTATATCATAAATTTAAGTTAAATAATAAAATAAATAACGAATTAATTAATTTAGCTTATAATAAAGTATATATGCTTAATATAAAAGTTAATTATAGATAAATAATAAAATAAATAACGAATTAATTAATTTAGCTTATAATAAAGTATATATGGTTAATATAAAAATTAAATAATTAGATTAAGAACTTATTTCAACTAACAAATAGTATTGATAATCCCCCACGTTTTTTCAAGAGGATTGATCTTTGGACCATTCTTGCATGCTTAGCACAATAATCTTCATATGTAAAAAATTAATTAAGAAAAATAAAAAGTATAAAAATTATTCAAATATGCTAAGAGAAATGATGAAAAGATGAATTAAATGATATCAGTTGTACAGTTATAATAAAAGTTTTGTGTGTATAGACTTCTAGCATATTCAAGAATTTTATTTTATTATTTGTAAGATATTTTATTATATTATTTTTAATATATTAAAGGAAAAATAAAAGATATGGGTAACATATGAAGGATGATATCTTTTTAAAAATTGTTATATATCTTAGAATACTTTAAATGTACGGTTGAGATTAAATTTAAAATTAGAGTTATTGAGATTAGAGGGATTTTGAAATAGTGTGATTTGACTTTGCTTAAAAGTTTGTTTTTATATATATAATTTCGTAAAAGTTTAAGGGGGCCCAGTGCCCCCCGTACCCAATGTGGCTATATCCTTGTCGCCATCTCCTACCCCACCCTTGACTGGGCGAGCAACTCCTGCATGATTATAATTTTAAGTATTGTATGTGTTATTTCAATTGAAATTATTATGTAATTAACGTAAACTGACAATTTATTTAGTAGTCGTTATTAGTATTTTAATTTGTAAAGTGGTATGCGCCAACTTTTGGGCACGCAAGTTAAGAAAAAATGAATAATGAGTGGAGTGTTAGAGGGTAATTTTATAAACTTTTATGTATAAATCATAAAAAGTAGTATTTAGACCCGCGTGCTACGCGGTTTAAAAGATATCATAATACTACTATTGAATTATTTTTGTTATCTGATATAATGGGTTTAGGAGTATTTTATACTATGTGTATATTTTATCTTATTAGAAATAAAAAATAATTTTGTTTACATTAAGCGTTATTTGTTATGTATATATTAATATTGTTTAAAACATCAAAATACGAAATATTAATTTCATGGTCAATCAAATTTATATTACAAAATGGGAGAAAATTTTAATGCATAGTATAATGAAGAGCAATAAAAAAAATGTATTCTCAAACTAAATAGTAAAGAAGCCTATTCAAAAAACTATAATAATAATAATAATAATAGTAATAACTTTCATATTATTCTAATTGGTGTTTATCTTATATCTCCCGTTTGTGGCATTATTCCTTCTCAAATTTGACCGTCAAGAGTCGCTTAGTGGTCGACACTTGAGTCTCACCACCACCGTCATCGTTTTCCTGATATTCATCCCCTTCATGCTTCCTCTTATTCTCGATAGTTATTTCTTCATATTCCACCAATTGGTCGTCACAAATTGATGAAGGAGTAATCCGCTAAAGTAAAATTTATAAATTAATATTCATAATTTGAGGAATAAATAATATATATTTTTTAAATTTTACCAAAATATTTAAAACAAATAAAAAATTAATAATAATACTAAATACCTTGGATAAATGATTTTTCTCCTCTATTTTTCTGATCAAATTTTCATTAGTAGATAACTTCACAACGTTATATATATCGTAATTGTTATTTTGGTAAAAATAAAACTACTTATTAAAAATTTATATTACAAAAGTAGTTTGATTGAGTGTATATGTGGGTCTCAAAAGTAATCACATTTTATGTAAATATTTAAATATTGTGAGTGTGAGATTTAACAAGGAGTTTCCTTTTTTAGGTATGCAATGTGTTGTGGGACGTCCCAGTAAGGAAAGTATGCAATGTGTTGTGGATGGGGGTAGTATATAAAATGACAGAAATACACCTTGTGTTGACTTTAAAATTATATGAGTCATTTTTTTGCAATAAACTTATTGTTCGGTACCTACTGCAAAAGTCAAAAATTGAGTACTCAAAATGATACAAGCGACAATAAAAAGTTATGTTTTTGCAATTTGTCTTAAGTATTACTAGGATAAATATTCACTGTAGTCTATATGAATAGAAAAGGTTATACATGTTTTTTAATAATGAGAAAATTAATTTGTGTGAATGAATAAAATGAGATGGGGTAGATAATAATAAACAAAAAAACACCAGATTACATTTTACTTTTCGCTTTCCATTACATTTATTTTTCACTGTATTAATTTTAATGCAATACATTTATCGTGCATGCACACGACTTTTTTCTTTTTTTATCGGGAAAAGTACTCATTAAAAATGAATGTTTTGGGTATAAGACAATACCTTGTTCAACTTAGTAATAAAATGGAACGCAAAAAAAAAAATACCAAAACATATGATTCAGTGAATATAACCCACATCATCTCACCTTCTATTCACTTGACGTCATGCTAGATTTGCAGTTGAAGAATGTAAAATACGTCAAAAAAAAGTTCAATAATTAAATAAAAAAATATACATCCTTTACCATATATATAAATACACCCCCACATAACCCCACTTTTTAATCACAGCCAAAAATAATGATAAGTAACAAACTCATTCACAAGGAAACAAGATGCCCTTCTCTGCCTGGCGTGAACAAGGCGGTGCCACCGCAAGACCACCACCTCTATCTCCACCGTGTCCGTCAAGAACCACTAGGGTTTCCTTTCACGACTTGCAAATCCCTTTTCACCGTGCGCGTTTCAAGCGCCGTCAAGAAGTTGTTCGAAGATCATGATCCTTTCTTGATTGCTTACAAAAAGGTGACAAAAAGAACAAATTAAAGGATAAAGCCACGTCTAAGAACATGTCGATCTTTTAGTGTAAACAACCACATTCTTGTAATGTTGTGGAAGATATATAGTGTTGTTAGAACTAGCGAGAAACCTACTGATTTCAAGATCCCATAGAGATTGAAAAAACTTATTACTTAGATAAAATGTTTTTCGATTTTAGTTTTATGGTCGCGAAATTTGAGATCAGGACAAATATTATATCATACAAGTCATTAAAGTATAATATAATTTTTTTCAATTATTTTGCAATAATGAATACATTTAATTATTTTGTATGTGTTGTTTATCATATCAATCTATCATAGATTCAAGACCTCTATATTGAACAGAAACGTACTCAAAGAAAATATGAGCACTTGAAAAAATTATATCATGCAATTTTAAGATGAAAATGTTTGTGTTTCTTCCCTAAATTAATTTGACAAAGTCTAATGTGCAACTGGTGCACGGATCTAAGATCAGTGTGCTCGCGTCAACCCTACACATGTATCCATAGAGCATGTCTAATATATTTAATGGGTCAAATATTTTTTTAAATGGGTCATCCAGTTATATGAGTGTACGCATTTGGGTGCACAAGAGACTCACTCATTTAATTATTTATTTTTTATCTTCCTTTCCGAGAGAGTTCGACAGAAGTCCTAAAAAGAGTGGTCTCATGTACATCCAGGTGTCCCGTACACTTATAATGCATTTTAGAATCATGCAATTCGTTATACTGAAATATGCAATTTGTTTACACTGAACTGTGCAATAATTTTTTTCATACTAATAGTTGCGTGGTTCAGAATAAATAAATTGTATCTTTCAATATAACAAATTGCACGATTCTAAAATGCTTTGTAAGTATACGGTACAGCTGAATACATACCAGAGTTACCCTCAAAATTAGACTACGAAAGTCTTTAATTAAGAGTGAGTCAGTTCGACATTTAACAAAAGATTATTTGGCCCATGTGTTCGAACTGATGAAATTGGTGAACACAATAATCAAATCTCACGAGTTAGAATTGGATCGATTGAGCCGGGCATACAAATTTAATTTAGATCTTTAGTATAATTTACGATGATGAAATTTATTCAATTTATTCAGGGCACATTGCAGGATAAGAACTATTGTTTTGTCTACCAATTAAATAAAGGAACGGTCGTGTATGCACCAGGTGCACCGTGTAATTCAAGCAAAGTCAATCCTAAGAATTATAGAGTCCCTTTTAAAATTATTACTTAAATAGAACCTGTTTTACAGTTTGACAAAAAATTATGTAAACCTGGTTCATGTTATGAACACGAGTCAAATCTGACCCAACACTACAAAGCGGGTAAGATATAAATCGTTTAGGTTATTCTTTCTTTCGCGCATCTCCTCCTTCCCCCTAAAACAACCCCTTCAATGTATAATTCAAACCCCCCCCTTCTTCCCTCAACATCACCGATCTTCTCGACACCACCGCCATCATCACTGATTTCTCCACCCGCAGCTTCGGAGCCAGCTTCAGCCGCCACAGACGCTTCCCCGATTCGAACCTCACAATTTTGAGTTTGAGTTTGTTGGGTGATAATAGTCTGTTGTAACCTCGTCTTCTCCACTGCCTCTTCGAGAAGCTTCTAGCGAACGACATTATTTTCATTGTTGTTTAACTCTGTCTTTAGTTATGGAGACGGAGATAATGGAATAAATAGCTCAATGTAAAAGTAAATATTATTTTATGTCATTAAATTTCAATTTGTTCTTTTCTAGCCAAAAGAATTATAATTTAGACTCTTATACCCATATTTAATTAACTAAAATAATTAAATAAAATAGAAAAAAAACAGATGTCTTCTTAAAAAAATATCAGCGGTCTTTTATCCTCAAAATTAGAACAACTTTCTCTCTCCTTCATTCAGTCAACACTCTTATACTACACCATATTCAAACATTAATTCATCCCGTACCATATTTTATTAAACTCGTACTACCATTAATTCACCACATACCATACTTTATTAACGGCATATCATCATTAATTTACCATGTACCACACACTATTGAGGTCGTATCACCATTAATTCACCTCGTACCACATTTTATTTAAGCTCTACAACAATTAATTCACCTCGTACCACATTTTACTTAAGCTCGTACCACCATTTTTTCACCCGTACCACATTTTATTGAAGCTCATACCACCATTAATTTACCACGTACCGCATTTTATTTAAGCTCGTGACACCATTAATTCACCAACCACCATTTTTTCACTTGTACCACACTTTATTGAAGCTCGTACCACCATTAATTAACCACATACCACATTTTATTTAAGTATGTACCACCATTAAGAACTGGTCTTTTTTTTAAAAAGTGATGGGGTATAGTTGGTAAAAAAAAATCTCTTGGCTAGAAATGATAAAATTAAAATCATTGACAAAGAAGAACTTTTTAAAATAGAATTGATTAAAAATAGGGGTTCCGTAACGAGATTTTATTAGTGAGAATGAAGATTTCTGGATTTGGAAATTATGGTCATTGGCCAATGTGAGCTAGTCAATAATGGCATCGCGCTCAATAAATAATAACAGTGAGAATTTTTCTAAATAACAATGAGAGTTTTTCTAAATAAGAGTGAAAGTTTTTCTGAATAAATTGTGAGTTTTTCTGAATAAGAGTGAGAGTTAGTGTAGTAAAAGTTTTTTCTGGATAATAGTGATAGCCTTATAACCAAACAATAAGAGTTTTTTTGGGTAAAATTGAGAGTTTTTCTGAACAATGTTTTTTTCTCATAACAGTAATAGTTTTTTACCTAACAGTGAGAGTTAATTTGAATAAGAGTGAGAGTTTTTCTGAATAACAGTGAAAGTATTTCTGAATAATAGTGATAGTGTTTTAACATAACAGTGATAATTTTATAACCTAACAGTGAGAGTTTTTCACAATCGCGCTATTGTCCCTTATACCTTCATGTTCATTGCTCTTCATTGCGTGGGTTGGTGAGCGTAAAAGTGAGAGTTTTTTACAATCACGCTATTGTCCCTTACACCTTCATCTTCATTGCTCTTCATTGCGTGAAATGGTGAGCGCACACCTTCCTCTTCATTGCTCTTCATGTGTGGATTGATGAGCGCGTGAGGGCACGACGGCGAGAAGCAAGATAGATGATTGAGAGTGCCGCACGACGACACGAGAGAGATGATTGAGCGTGCGAGAGAGACCGACGTGAAAGACTCGAATCAGACTGGGCGTGTGCAAGACAAATTCGGGACAACCCACTTGAAATGGGTCATATTGAATTAGGGTTCATAGTGTGAACCTGGTTCACAAGAGTGTTACTCTTACAGTTTTAGTCGTTTCAAAAAAAAAAAAAAAGTTCACTATCCCAATTCAAAATTTCATTTTCCCGTTTATCACCATTTCCTTTACCCAAAGTATTCTCAACTTCATTATTTTTCTTAACTACTTATTTATTTGAACTAAAATATATATTGTTATCACCATCTTGATGTTGAGTTAAAATTTTTAATCCCTTAATTTTTTTCTGAAATATAATCTTAGAGTCCATTTACTTTAAAAATAAAGATTAGAACGAATATGATAAGGTGAGATGAAATAGGAGATATACATTGAACTTTTTAATCTCATACATCATTTACTTAAATTAAGTTGATACATTTCATTTTACTCATTTACTGAAATATTTGCCTACATCCCGCCTCCACCTTCATTCTCTCCTCAAAAGTTTATATTTTGTAGTAGGCATATGATTGCATTTCAAACACAGAGGCACATACATTTCAAAACTCAAAAGATTAATAAAAGAAAAATTAATATCAAAAGGTAAAACAAAAGCAAATACCCAGAATTTGTACGCACCGGACCGGAAGCATCAGAGTGCAATAATATTTTCATTACATAATAATAGTAGTCATATACAAATCTATCTATTTCCGAAATACAAAAAAAAAACAGGATCTGCAAAATAAATTAATTACATAACTTTAGAAATCATATAAAAAGATCCTATGAAAAATGGTGGATTTGAAATTGATCCGCATGAAGACAACGGATGCGGGCCTGCGGCCTTGGTTTATAATCTTTATTCCAAAAATTATGTGTAGAGAAATACGGAGATTAATAGTGGAGGTGGTGGTGACGATGAAGCAACAAATTGTTCGGGCGATTCCCAACTGCATTAGATGAACCAATAGGGGTGGTTCCATTTTTATTATGGAAGGGTATTTGAGTAATATCAATAATATCCCACAATGAAATAAATTATCACACCTCTTTTGGTGGAATTTACTATCCACAAAAAATTGAAAATATCCGGTTATTTTCGGGTCATGGGATAATAAAAAAATAATCATCATTCAAAGTAAATAGATGATAAGGGTAAATCTATAATCTCTATAATGCAAAACCTCCCTAAGATGATGTGTTAAATGATAAAATGATGTGGCAGGTGATGTGGCAAAGCCTTGGGCCTCTATTTTTAATCTCTCTAATCTCATTCATTTAGAGTGTTGTTTTGATCTCAGCCGTTGATTTTGTCTTCTATTTCCTATAAATTGTGACCTCTCGTCTTCATTTTTCATTCATTCTCGAAAACCTATTCATCCACGGTATGCAGAGATTATCGTTGTTCTCTTTCTTTTTCTCTTTATTTTTTTTTCTAGTAATGTTTTGATTCATTATGTAGTTAATTTAAAGTTGATCTTTTTCTCTTTATTTTTTTTTTCTGGTAATTGTTTTGATTCATTATGTAGTTAATTTAAAGTTGATCCTGTTTATAGATTTCTTCCGATATTTCTTGATTCTTATTTGAATTCAGTATTATTTCATTTCATTCTAATATTTTAATTTTTATATAGGTGATCTAAATTATTCTACATATGGAGAAGATTATGAGATACCAGAAGAAGATTATGTGAAAATGAATGCATGAAGGTTATGTGCTATCTACTATGAAGATGAGAACAAGATTATATGTGTAAAGATCTAATGCGAAAATAATTGTAAAATGTTCATAAATTTTCGTTTAAGATTTAGATTAATGTACTTTTTTTAATGTAAGTAATGATGATCCTTCAACAATAGTATTTTAGTGTTAATTTGATAAAATATTTCAAGTTTGATTTTTTTTTTTTGTAGTATTTGTCAAACAAAATCCATTACTCTGTTTAGATTATTTCAATACCTAATATTTTTGCACTGTGAATACTAATACTATATAAAATAGCGTAATTTTATTTGTATATCAATATTCTTGCTTTAATTAAATAGAATGTGTAATTAATGATAATTTATTAATAATATATTTACCAAAAATATAAAGTCAAGGTCCATTTAATTATAATAATTAATGATAACTGATTTACAATATATTTACAAAAAAATATAAACTACTATAATCTGAGGTGATATAAAATCGTGCAATTAAATTCCTGAATTATGATTTAAAAAAATAAAATGCACAAAATCCATTACGCTGTTTAGATTATTTCAATATCTGACACTTTTGCATAGTGAATACTAATACTATATGAAATAATAGTGTAATTATTATTTGTATATCAATATTCTTGATTTAATTAAATAGAATGTGTAATTAATGATAATTAATTAATAATATATTTACCAAAAATATAAAGTCAAGGTCCATTTAATTACAATAATTAATGATAACTGATTTACAATATATTTACCAAAAATATAAACTACTATAATCTGAGGTGATATAAAATCGTGCAATTAAATTCCTGAATTATGATTAAAAAAAATGAATGCGCAAAGGTTGTGTGTTTTCTACTATGAAGATGAGAACAAGATTATATGTATATCAATCTAATGCGAAGATCATTGTAAAAAGCATAAATTTCCGTTTAAGATATAGATTAATGTACTTTTTTTTAATGTAAGTAATGATGATCCTTCAACCACTATATTTTAGTGTTTATTTCAAGTTTGATTTAATTTTTATGGTGTAATATAATATTTAATTAATAATAATTAATTTATAATATATTTACAAAAAATATAAAGTCAAAGTCCATTTAATTATAATAATTAATAATAAATTATTTATATTATATTTATCCAAAATGTAAATATATATATTTGGAGTATATCAATTATCTTTACTTATCTTAAATTAGATATAAGTTCAAAAAATATGATTTAATATTATATCCAATGTCATATTAGATCCGTAAATCATACATTCTAATTGTATGAAAATAAAAAAATACGACCAGTTCAAAAATATGTGTTTGAAATTTTTGGTAGATCTAAGTTTTAAAAAAATAATTTATATACTATATTTATGTTTTTTATAGGAGTTTCTCTACTATATATTATGTAATTTTTCAAACTCAATATTGAAATAAACGTATAATGAAATATTTTCATGCACATCTTTTTTGACTGTTTGATGGTGAAGAAAATTTTCCATATAATTAAAGATTTTTTTTAATATATTAGGGGTGTTTGCAAAAAAAATATTCTTTTGAAAAAAGTTATTAAAATTAGTGATTATGAGAAAATTGAATAATAATGTAAATTGACGGTAAAAAAAAAAAAAAAATTGATAGTCTTTGCAAAAAAAGTTAATAATACTTAAAATGTGCTCATAAGCTACAAAAAATCACCCACTTTTCAACTTTTAGCTTATAATAACTTTTAAGAACTTATTTAATCTAATATAAGAAAAATAAAACACTCCAAATTATTTATCCACACAATTCTAGGTGACTATAGTTATTTATATAGTCTTCCAAACACCCTCATTATGTTATATTGTAAAAAATGTATAATTAATGATAATTGATTATAAATTACTACCAAATATACAAAGTCAAACTATATTTAATTAGATGCAATATTTTTTTAATGGAAGATATGCACTGAAAAATATAATCTTGTCTGTCTAATTTATTTAAATATTTTAAATAATGTTCGTGTATTAAAGTATTTGTAAATGTAAATCATCTGATTTTTAGACAAAATAATGATTTTTTATAGGTATTTAAATGTACAAATTAACTGGATCAATTAAATTATTTAGTAGCAGTATATTCTTGAAAAGTATCGGGGGCATGAACATTACGAAAAATTATATATAGTTTTTCGTTGAAAATTTTATTGGACTTATTGGTACATAAGTACCATAATTTATTTATCTTTAATTATAAATTTAATTAAATAAGTAAAATGAATATATTATTTTATTATGATTGTATTGGTTTTTTCATGGATAATATTATTTTTTTAGTTGAAAATAACCATAATATAATATTATAATTTTTCATATTTGTAATATTTAGTGTTAAACGTACACTCCTCCAACATGATTTTTAAGTTATCCCATTCATGATGAACTAAGATTTCCTATTTCGCATAATTACATAATCTTTGTAATTGAAAATATAAATTGGTATAATTAAACTTGATATAAAAATTACAAAATTTATTAGTAATGTACAATTAATAAATGTAAACGCAACAAATTCCAAAATTTTAGATATTTATGTTTAATTAAGAGATATAAATCGCGTACTTAAAATGATTAATTTGATGTCGTAAAAAATATATTCATTACATAACGAAATTTTTGAAAATTGATTAGTTGACCAAATCTTCAAAAGTGATTATTTAAGTACAATTTATAAATGTACAAGTGTAATAAGAATTTTTTTTATTATTGCAATGATTAATACTTAAATTACAATACGTTCAAAAATTTAATTATAAATATATCTTTAAGATAGCGAAATTTATTGACTGGAATATATCATGGTAGCAAATAATTTTGAGTGAGTCTCATGTGCACCCGGGTGCACCGTGCACTCATAATGCATTTTAGAAACGTGCAATTATATAAAACAGAAACATGCAACTATTTCAAATAGAAGCATGCAACTATGTTCTCATATTAAAAGTTGCATTTTTCTATGTAAATAAGTTACATTTTTTAGCATAACAAGTTGCACGTTTCTAAAATGCAGTATGAATACACGGTGCACCCGGGTGCATACAAGACCTAAGCAATAATTTTTTGCAGGTGAATAATTATTTCTAGATATAGGTTTAGTATTATTTAATATTTTAATAATAATAATTAATTTTAAATTAATTACCAAACATAAAAGGTCAAACTATATTTAATTAGATACAACATTTTTTTTATGGAAGATATGTATAAACTAATGGAACATAATTTTCTCAGTCTAATTTATTTAAATATTTTAAACATTAATGTACGTGAGCCAAAATATTAATAAATGTAAATCATCTGATCGTTAGACATACAAATGCATTTTTTTCGGACAAGATATTTGAATGTACAAATTAAAAGGAACAATTAATTTATTTATTAGCGGTATATTCTTTAAAATTTTTAGGTGCATGAAAAATACGAAAAAATCTATATACTTTTGATTGAATTTTATTGTATTTATTGATTATAAGTACTACAATATGATTTATTTATCCTTAATTACAAATTTAATTTAATTAAAGAGTTAAAAAAATTAGTATATTATCTTACCTTAATAAAAGAATTGCTTAATTAATGCATATCAATAAAACTATCATTCAAGATCTAAATAAAATATAAACTATAATAGTACAAAAAAAAGCTGAGATAATGAAAATGAAGTGAAAAATTAATTTATACAATATGTCGTTATTAAATTATAAATCTTTTTTATTTATTAACCGTTTACATGATTTTATTAAATCATACAATATTTTATGTTCTATTTTTTTTTTAAAGTTACAACATATTTTATATTAAATTTATTTACAAAATATATCATTTCAAACTTGACCTAAATATACAAAGAATTGTATATATCATATCAATTAATGATACTTTGCGATCATTAGATTAATACTAAGTTTGTTTTGTAAATTATAAAGAAAAATAAAATACAATAGATAAATCTTATATAAAATATTAACATTAAAAAAATAAAAAATTAGTAAATATGTATTCGTACCTCAAAAGTTTGATATTCGTTATAAGAGAATAATTTAGGTAATTAATGATTTATGTTAAATTCAAAACTTTGAATTTTTAGACTAATTAAGTATTTGTGCTAAAATTGGATCATCTTTAAATGTCTAATTGAATTGATATAAAACATAATACAAATAAATATTTATAAAAAAAATTATAAAAAATCTAGCTACATTACAATAATTTTTTCACAAAATATATTATATATAGTAAAATATATTTTGATTAACATATGACTTTAACGGAAAAATATAATATCTTTTTGTTTAAATAAAATGTCCTCTTAACTTTTGAATATTTGAATTATTTTAAAAAAATGAAAATAGTATTTTGTATAGGCATTTGGTGAAATACACACATATATAGTAACTCATTAATATATAATTCAGGATGTTAGCTGATTTTTTACTTATTTTCTATAAAGTCTTGGTCAAGTCTGCTCTAAAAGTATAAGTAAATGTGATGTTTATTCAAATTAAATTAATTAGATAAGTCAAATATATAAAACTGAAAAAAGTTTTACGTTTTAAATTATTTTATTGTTGTCAATCATACCATTTAAAATATTTATAATTTTTTTAAAAAAAATCTTACCAATATATTATGCATAATGAATTGTCGTTTCTTAAACTGCTAATGACATAATAATTTATTTATATAATACTATGAGTGTATGATATATCGTAATTATAATAATTAGCATAATGTAAAATCTTTAAAATACTATTAATATATTAAATTTTGTATATGTGAATTGTATTATACGAGGATAATTAATTAACAATGAAAATACAATAAATATTGAATCAACATGATATGAAATTGCAAATACTTTATGTTTAAACATATATTATAATTTATAATTTAGATTAATAAATTAATAGAAATATATATCACATAAATGTTTTAAAATATAAATCATAGGTATACTTTATGAATGAATATAATAAAATTAAATTAATCAAATTAAATAAATGTTTGAAGTATTTAAAAATATATTTTTTTTTTAAAATCTCGCGTGTTATGCAAAATGGAGATTATTAGTATATTTGACTCTGAAATAATATAGGTTTATATTATCAGATTATGAGATTTATTTAAATTCTATACAATCTAAAAATTATATAGGATTATATTTAAATAAAATTATATTTCATATTTAAATATAAGTATTTTTCACTTAGAATAAGATATTGATTTTTTATGTGGTTGTCGTTTATAGAGTTATCAAATATAATAACACATAAAATTATAATTGCATATTTAAATTATATTCATTTTTAATATTTTAAAAATTACAAATTATTTAACCATAAAAAGTATTAGTAAATAACAAAAAAAAATTAAAATATTATTAATTATTTTATATAAAAAAATCTTTCAGTCCACGAAGTTCGCAGGGCTAACACTAGTAATTAAATATTATCAAACATTATCCCTCAAAGTAAATGCAACTTTAAGGTATGACAGAATATTAAAGATACACAGTTAAATATGTCAAATTTAAATTGTAATTTTAAATTTGGAGTTTTAAATTTTAGGATTTTTCCCCTGAATTTGTGACTAGTACTAATATAAAAAGGAAGTTGCGTTGGCATGGCCAGTGTCCTCCCGGTGGTCGGTAAGTGTCCTATTAGGCAGTGATGTCAGAACCGGACCGGATCGGCCGGTTCGATCGATTGAACCGAGAATCCGGTGCCGGTACCGATCCAAAAACTCCCTAAAAACCGTTTTATCGGTCGAACCGGTCAAACCCGGTTCGACTGGTTATTTTAAAAAGAAAATTGAAATTGTTAAGAATCAGGATTTTACGGTATCTGCGAATCGGTGAAGGGGCACGCATAGGTAGCGGAATTCGTGCCGGTGAGTGAAACAGCGCAGAACATGCCGTTGTCGTCGAAGAGGTGGTGACCGGCTACCGGTCGTAGCAAGCTCCTGTGCGGTGAGTCGGTTTTAGGAATTGTTGGAGTTTGGAGGGGATTTTGGTAATGAAAGGAGATTGAAGAGTGCACTGGATTTCACCTCTTCTATTTGGTTTTCTCATTGAAATACTATTGTTGAAGATAATTCCATATCAATTAGAGAATTTGATGAGAATGGCTGAATTTTGGTCCAACTCTTTGTAAGGATATGTGTTTTGAACTTTTGAGGAAGATAAGTGCGTGGAGAGAGGGAGAGAAGAGTGAGACGGTGAGTGAGTTTTTCTAGCTGTTTCACATTGAAAATGGGGTTTGAATATAGGAAATGATGTAATTTGAATTTGGTCAAAAGTATAGACACGCGAAGAAGACTACGTGATGAATTTGGATAGGCACTTTGGGTGGACATTACTAATAAATTAAATAAATATTTAAAGTATAATATATATATATATATATATATATATATTTACATGACATTATAATCTCATTTGTTGGTTATTCACATTTGACATTATGATTCATGTTAATATTTGTTGGTTATTGAGTATCATCTTGAATTTTTAATTTTTTTAAATGTATATTTATTTTATTTTTTAAATAAACATAAATATTAAAAATAATAGGTAGAGATTATTTCAGCCGCTGACTGGTGGTCTGTCCGGTTTGATCACCGGTTCGATTATGAAAACACTGTTGTTAGGTGTCCCATAATGATTAGCCCGGTTTGATACGTGTAATTTCTACTCGAAGAAAAAAAGAAGAAAAAACCCACACACTGCATTCTCATTTTCTAAATTTTTCCCCGATTTTTTTCCCTGTACGCTGCTGAGAAAGGTTTTCATTTGCAACCAAAAAAATTCAGGATTTTTATGTTGTAAAATTCTAATGGGAGTTTCCCTTTTTCTAGGTAACAATTATTCTTTGAAATTGATTCACTGCCTCCCCGATTTTCCCATGTCGCTGATTCAACTCCACCTCCTTGCTCGGCGCGTAATATAGGTATCCCTCTACTCTTCTATTCTCTATACGCTCTTCTGACTTTGCCCATATATGTGGGTTGGTGTGTTTACTTATATCTATGGAAATTAGACATAGTTACTTTGCAGTTCGTCTCACTTAATTGAGTTTGTTGTTTCCCTTACTACACTTTACTTGGTTGATTATTTATGTGGGGTTTAACGAAGCTTTCAAATATCCAACTTGATAATTGCTTGCTCACCACTTGTTTGATAAATTGTTGGTTGGGCCAAACACCTTACTATTTAAATGATTTTCTTAACTTGATTTCTGAGAAGCCGTGAAATAATTATGGGTCTTAGTTCACATTCACATATTTATAAGGATAAACATCAAGTTAGACATATGTTCATCTCTGAAGAGGCATGAGTCAACATGATGAGCCTCAAACTTCTAATAAAATGTTTTAATCAAGCTTGGTGTTTGTAAATATCTCGACTTTGCCACATGTTTTCTTGATATTTACTTTTCAATGTGCTCGACAAAACATTCTAGAACTAGAAATTTTAATGGGGCTCAATTTCAAACGAAGTTAGCACTTGAAAGAAACACAAATCTTGGTATGCTATTTTTCCTTTATTTTTCTGTTTGATACTGTTCTTGAAAAAATGAGAGCATATCTTTCAGGGTTTCAAGAATTGTTTGCATTTAAGGTTTCAGAACTTGTCAAGAAAGACTGTTTCTGTATTTGTCAGAATACACTTGGGCATATGACTGTAAATTGTAGATTTTTATGATGTCGCACATTGTTGATTGTTAATAAAATGGAAAGATAAAATTTTAAGAATAATAGAAGGGGTGGATGAAGTTCCATCCCCACAAAAAAAATTTAGTTGTGTTGTAGGTATAAGTGGAAGCAAAAACAACAAATATTTTGTGAAATGGGCAGTTGATAAATTTTGTTTTCAGTAGGGATGTACTGCTTCAGGTTATTGCAAATCTGCTCCGTGATTTCAAGAATTCCTACTCCTAAGTTGTTCCCCAGATATTTATTGCCTTAGTTATGTGGTGATTGTGGATTGCATGTTAGTTCCAAAACATAAAAGCATCTAGACGATGTTATGCAGTTTTTATTTTGATTATTTATAGATTACAAAGTAGCTGAGTTGATAGATTTCACTGTGTGTGATTGGTGTTTAGGCATTTGCCACCTTCTGCTACTTAATATTATTTATTTGTGCAAATGAACTGATTCTTTAATTCACAAAACACTTAAAATAAAACTTTTATTGAGAATCATGTCGATTGACACTAGACATACGAAAACAAAAACTTCCTTTATCAAACACTAGGAGTCTTAGTTAACTTGTGAACTGAGATTATGACAGCCTACTTGTGTCCGCTTAGGCTATATCCTCTTTTGCTTAGTTTTTATTTGAAGTTTGTTAATTTCACATTCTTATCCAGTGGACTGAAAGCTTTACTAAATAATTAGTATTGAGCAGATTTAAATGGAAGGCATGTGCATCGGAATTGTAATTTACCATAACACAATATTTAAATAGGTACCTTGTTATCTTAGAAATACATAATATAGGTACATATACTAGCTTTAGATTGTGTTGTATGTCTGTAACAAGTAATAACTAACATCATTAACAAGTAAAAAAGTTATTGTACTGTACATATTTAATATTGTAAAGAAGTTAATGTATGATATTGCACATGAAAGTTTCTTTTGTTTCACTACCGTTGTTCCTTTCTTTCTTGAATAACACTCCTGTGAACTGTACATGAACTCTATCCATGTTATATATAAAACTATCACTGTTATATATATAAAATTCATTATTTAAAAATATAAAATGTTTTTTATGCATAACAGTAATACTAAAAAGACCGAGTTCAACGTGAACTCGGTTTCACACAAGTTTTTATCTTCTTTCTTCTCTTTTTTTTTACAAGCTTCAAAACAGTAATACCTCTCACTCAAAGAAGTATCACAACTACTTTACATTGGGTAATATAAAAATGAAATATATATATATATATATATATATATATATATGGTTAACCTCAAGGATTGAGATGCACGGCAACTAGTATTTATAAAAGATCAAAATAAATTGAGAGGAAAAGCATACATAATTTGTGGTGTGTTTGTTTGTGCTTAAGAGACACCTGCCATGGTCATAAAAATAAGTCGATGAATGTTGAATTAGTGTTTGTTACGAGATACATTGTAATATTATTGTAAAAAATTAAATTCGAAATTTTTTTTCAAAGCGGTGCATGATCAATAAAATCGATCTCATTATTCTGGACATAACATAAATAGGATTAAGACAACAAGAAGAGAGTGCGTATATCTATACCCTAACATGAGTATTTAACGACCATACTTAACCTTATACTCCCTCCAAACTTGATCCACAGATTTTCCCAACAAATCACGAAAATACTCCACCTTAAACACTTGTCTCATCTTTTCATTTAAATCCGCAACAAAGCCGGGTCTCAAAGTATCACAATACTCTAAGAATCGGGCCGTTACGCCGTACCCCTCGTCCCACCTCTTACTTCACCAGGCTTAGCATAAGTCTCAGGATGATAGTAATTCGCTTTTAACATTAACATACTCCCCAATTCCTATCGTTAGACCTTTCGGCGTTGTCCCTTGACCCGACCACTCAAATATTTGAGTTGCAAAAGTGAACAACAACGAAGTGAACTCGAACTGGGCCCTAGCTTCTGGGAAGTAGTCTTCGATTGCGTCCGTGTCTATGCATACGGTGTCCCCAACCTCGTCGCCCAAAGCACCCGTGTTTAGAGTAGTGATGTTAATGTGTAGAACGGGGACGGTTTTTCTTTGGGCGGGAGTGGTTTGTTCGAATACTTTCCATATGAATTCGTTCACTTCTCTGGCTATCCTGACGGCCGTTGGAATGCCGATTTCTTTGTCGAAGCGGCGGCAGCCGACGGTGTTGGGAGCGTTGTTAGCGACGGTGTATTCTACACAGAGGACTCCTTGTACAAGTGATGCTAAAAGGAAAAGTGAGAGAAGCTGGGACATGTGGAGATTTTTTGTCAACATCTTTTGTTGGGTTCAAATTGATAATGTTCTTTTGGGTCATGTATAAGCTCTATATTTATAGGGTTGGGTTGAGTCAAATTTTGTAATTGACATTAATATTATGGCGTAATTATTGATAATTCCATGTAGGAATTTGGAAATTAGGGCGTCATTATGGCGTGATTATTAGGCAATTAATGATTTGATTTAAATTAGAGTATTGTAATGAACAAGTAATATATGGATACTTAATTTACACGAGGTAATCTTGGAAACGTCACTATGGATTATGCTTTAATTTTGTTTAGAACATCAATTTGAAATAAGCATGGTCAAATTCTCCATCAAGTGTTATTTCTCTTACTAGATTTCAACATTAATTTGAATATCTTGATGTCTTTTTTGAAACGCCCAAATATTATTGCAGAATCCAACGAAATCTTATAAATTTAAATTGAGGCACACTTGAATGAGACGGTGCATAAATTGGGTTTTGATGCTTTAACACTTGACAAAGTCTAGTATGAAAATTTTTATACATAATTTTTTTTTAATTTACAACCAAATTCTGTAATTGGTGAAGATAAGACAAAATTGAGTGATTCATGGTTCACTCGGCCCGAAGTGATTCATGGTTCACTCGGCCCAAGTGGTTCATATGGTTCCCTCGGCCCGAATAGGTCATAATTTAGGGTTAATTATTTAATGTTTAGAGTGTAGATGTTTGATTTAGGACAATTTTATAGATTTTCATACATGAAATTCACACTAGACCTACTCTTAACACTTTGGGAGGGGTGGATGTAATTTGTGTTAAGTTGTACCCGTCTCATATATGAGACATTCTCATATGATCAGTTTTTGTCATTTAAGTTTATATTGTAAAATATTATTAATTAGAGTAGGTCTACAGTACAAATTTGTATAGATACAAATCAATCAATTTAGGAAGGGTCAGCGGGTCAGTTGGTCAAAAACGGGTCAAAGTGGGTCAAGGATGGATTGGACAAAGTAAAATTGGGTCTGAATTGGGATTTGTATGCATACAAATTTATATCCTAGACTTTATCTATTAATTATGTAATTATGTATTTTAATTAAATAATTATATGTGTGTATATAGAGAGAATTTATATTTATATTGATGTATAAAAATAAGTAATTCTTTCAACCATTTTTAAATGCTAAAAAATCTTTTAAGTTGAAATATATCATCAATTAATTAATATTTATACATGGCATAATATTCTTTTACCTATTATCTAATAACAGTGAATTCCTTAAATACTATTGGATCATTGATTCAACTCTTGAAATCATTTTTAAGTGATTGCACTTTGCATTAGTGTGTTTGCACTGTGCTATCAATAAATTAATTTAATAATTATGAAATAACAAAATTACCTTTTAATTTAAAATGAGTATAAATATTAAATTATAAAAGGAAAAATGTCAATTCAGGGCTGACACGTGTTTTACCACACTAACCTCTCAAGTATAAGAGGGTCGTTGAAGTGCCCGGTTTTATATCAATCCACGAGACTATGGTGTGGAGTATAGCCCAATCGCTATGTGTTGGCGCGTGATTAGAGTATCGAACATGTTTTGATTTTTTTAAGAAAAAAAGCAATTAACAACTAGGCAAAGATAAATAACAACAATATAAAAGAACAAGCTAGCAAATAAGTAAAATAAATACACGAAAATGTTTTGTACTTTGAGTGTGAGAGGTGTTCGGGTGTTGATCCTCGATGATGTTCGATTAACGATTGCCTAGGTGGTTGTCTCTAAGTCCGGTTACTCCTTAAGAACGATCACTCTTCTTTAACCATCACAATACTTGGTAAGCCTAGATTCCGATTACGTTTAACACCTATGATCGGGATGTGAATTCACTCTTTCTCACCCTGGTAATTGCAAAGGAAGGGTCCTCTAACTAACTAAACTACTCCCTACCCTTGTGTTCCCACTTGTAGCATATAGATTGTTGGAGATGAATTTAATAAAGAAGTTTTGATTAGATCCCAAAAACCCTAAGTATGACATGTTCAGGATATTCTTGATAGACTGAGTCAAGTTTCAGTATAGATTGTTCAGGAAGTTATCTGCACCATGTATAGTCAACATATATAGATCAGGTTAGATTTTGAAGACACTGAAGATTAGTAAGTAATCAAGACATCAAGACTCAAGATAATGTCATCAAGACATCAAGACTCAAGAAGTCATCAAGACATCAAGACTCAAGATGTCATCAAGACTCAAAGATGTCATCAAGACATTGAAGACTCAAGATGTCATCAAGACATCAAGACTCGTAAGATATCAAGACCCAAAGAGTTATCAAGACTCAAGAAGATATCAATACTCAAAGATAACCCAATGTTCAGAGGCAATCAATATAAACTATCCAAGACTACAAAAACCGAGAAAAACGCAAATATTCGTAAAAGTAGATATTGCCCAAAAATATTCATATGCGCATAAAAAGGAACTAAGTCTAAGTGTTGTTTAAGGTTGTCTCATTCGGAGAGATTGACCAAAAAGAGCCGCTTTTGTTTGTCTACATTCATCAAGACAAGAACCAAACAGAGGAAGACAACATCAGATTTTTATCGACACCGAAATTGACAGACCTCAATCATGTCGATAATACTAAGTTCCAGACTGCAAAAATTGGTGATTGGCTACATGACTGCATATTTTCTAAAACATGCAAGGGAGTATTCAAACCTTAAATATAGTCGTTCATCAAACACCAGAAGAGGAAACTCATAAAGTTATCTCTTCCAACGGATAGTTTTCAAAGAGTAACCTTGGTGAAGTTGCTTTATAAATACCAAAACCCCTTTACATTGAGAGGTTACGGAAATTTCAAAGCAACTCAAGAGCTCATTTTCGTATTATTGCAAATTGAAGCACTCGAAAAACCCTAGAATTTCCCAAGTGTTTCACATTTGAGAGAGCTCACTATTCTAAGCCTAGAGTGATAGATATATCCAAAGCTTAGAAGAGATATCCTAGCCTTTGCATTAGTTCTTATTGTAAAGGATATCTCACCCTAGTTGGAAACCAACCCAAAACCCAAACCCTTTGTTAAGGTAGTTTGTGTGTGTTTTGTTGGTGAGTTAGAGTTGTAAAGAGTTAGTAAGCTACAAAGGAGTTAGCCGTAAAAACTCTAGAGAAGAAGGTAGTAAGCTACTTGTGGTAGTCCCAACACTTGTGTGTGTTTGAGTTAGTAAGTCGCAGTGAGTCAGCCAGAAAACTCAAGGTAGAAAAGTGAGTAAGCTACAGTGAGTTAGCCAGAAAGCTTTAGGAAGTGGTTAAGGAATTTCTCTGAAGATCAGAGAGAGTGGACGTAGGAGCTTGAGTCTCTGAACCACTATAATTGCTGTGTTGTTTTACTTTTTCATCTTTGCATTATTATTTGTTGCATGTTTTTCACTGAAAGCATAGTTCACTGATATTCAGTTGGAACCAATCCACTGAACTTGCATCAAATTGATCACAGCCTTAATCACTGTTTTATTGAAGGGAAGATTTTCAAAGAAAGCTAAAACGAAAGTATAAACTTAGGGCCAACCATTCCAAGACACTTGAGTAAATAGAAACGGATAGTTACCAAATCGAACTAACTCTCTTCGAGGGTTCAAGAAGAAAAAATTATCTCGATCCAAGCGCCTCGGGATATCCGATAAACTTCGAGCTCGGGGCTAATATGAAACTTCCGAAAGCGGCTCGGGATCATTGTCTCGATGAGACTTTGACTCGAGGCAATCCGTGCTTCTCGAGGCAAAATCATCAAGATAACTCGACCCATCCGACCTCGATGAAAGAAAAGTTTTCAAAATCATCGAACACGTGTATTCCCCCCCCACACGTGTGAGACTCGATTAAGACCGACCAACAAGTGGTATCGGAGCGCGGTGGTTCATTTTGACCACTTGCTTTGGTAGCCATAGTCTTTTTTTGAAAGACTTTGGTGGTCTACTGAATAGATCTGTTTGTTGATATCTTACAAGGCTCAGTCATCATGCCTTCTAAGAAACTTCCTATGTTCTCTGTTGAGAGCTATGACCTATGGATATTGAGAATGCAGGCTCATCTCAGATTCAAAACATGAAAGAATGTGGAGAGTGGTTTACGAAGGACCATTCAAATTCTTATCATGAATCCTGGAATCACCGATCATCGAGAGGAATGATCCCAGAGATGAAATTCCAAAGCCTGATGATCAACTTACTCCTGATGAGAAAAATTTAGTCAATCTGGACTACATTGCTAAAGATACTTTGTATAGAACTATTGATGATGGTGTTATGGGGATGATTTCTCACTGTGAAACTGCAAAAGAAATATGGGACACACTTGTTGTTATGTGTCAAGGCACAGATCATATTAAGGAAAACAAACTTTATGTTGCTATTGGAAAGTTTGATAGATTTGAAATGGAAGATAGTGAATCCATTGACAAACTTGAGGTCAGATTCACTAGCATCGTGAATGATTTGAGTGCTCTTGGGAAAAGATACCCACAGAGAGAAGTGGCACTGAAAATTCTTAGAGGATTATCTAAGAAATGGGATATACATGCTGTGGTGATTGAAAACACCAAAAATATTGATTCCATGTCATATCAACAAGTTTTCTCTGAACTGAAAGCTTATGAGTTTGTGATTGACAAGAAAACTAAGAAATCGACAAAGAAAGATGATTCTTCATCTAGCAAGAATGTGGCTTTCAAAGCCAAAGAGAAATCTGTCAGAAGTCTAGAGAGTTCGAGAACTCACTTGCCAAAAATCGGGATGAAAGCAGGAGGATAAGCTAATCTTGATGGCAAGGAGGTTTGAAAGACTCAATAGCGTATATGGGAAATATAAGAAATATTACAGGAATCACAGGTACAAGAGAGACTCAGAAGCTGAGAACAGATACACTGAGAAAAGGAAGGACCAGAAAGTTGAAGGATCCTCATCCAAGAAGAAGGACTCCAAGACCAAGGAGGAAAGTGATCAGGAAGATGATACCAACAGATGCTACAACTGTCAGAAGAAAGGTCACTTTCAATATGACTGTCCTGAGTTGAGTGCTAAAGAAAGAAAGGAGAGACAAGCCAAGAGAGACAGGAAGATCTCCAGCAAGAAAGCTATGATTGCAGAAGAGGAAGAACATTCTGAAAAAGGTTCCAGTTCCTCGGATGAAATTTTCTCGCATAAAATGATGGCGATGATGATGTCCGCCTTTATGGCCGTGGAGGAGGTAAATTCTTCTATCTCTCGTTGTTGCTCCTACACAAGCACATGAGTTCTCAAGTTCAATTGTAAACAGTAACTTTGACCTGATGGATTCGTTTGAGAATCTTATGAAAGACTATTCTGTGTTACAAGAACTACTCACTGAAACTCAAGAGCAGAACAAGGAACTGACTGCTGAGAATCTGAAGTGGAAAGAATCTAAAAATGCTGAGATCACTTCTCAATTGATGGGAACTATCGATGAACCGGATGTTCTCGAAAGTACAACTCTCGAAAAAAGAGAAGGTGATAGAGATCCCGAATGGAAAATTAGAGAAATCTACTAAAGAGATTCACTTTTCGAATCCCGAAGTTCAATGACCTCTTTGAGAAGCATGAAACTCTAAAGAAATGTGAGGATAGTCTTGCATAGAAAGTTAGCTCTATTGAATTCTCGTGATCTAAAGTGATAGATAAAATTTAGAGTTATCAAAGACCTGCAACTATAAAAGTTGGATTGGGATACATTCCGGGGGAACCTCACAAGGTCTTCTCGTCTTTCTTCTAGTAGCACCAAGACTGTCTTTGTTAAACCAATGGCATCTAATCTTCTTCTTGAAGAACCGCCCGAGTTTTAGACAAGGGTAAAGGACCTATGGTTTGAGAAAAAGCGAAGGTTCAGGGAAGAAAGCCTGCACCTCGGGAAAAGGCTAGAAAACCCGAACACTCGAGAGGAAATTTTCGAAGCCAAGATTTCAAAGCCTCAAAGCTAAGAATACCAACCTAAAGAGATCTCTTGCCTTTGAACCATCGGAGGAATTTTCGGAAGAGAAACACTCAAAGATAGATATTCTCAACCTAAAAGACCAAGTCCTCGACATCGAAAGACCCCAATTTCAGTACAGGCAACCCAAACCCCACTTGCCTAAGGGTAAAGGTTTCCTGAACCCAAGTCAGCAGAGACAGAGACCAGTTGCACCAAAGCTAAGACACTTGAACAAAAGGCCTGAACCCAAGAAGAACTCTAAGGCTCATGTTCATGCTAAGGCTGGCACTCATGCACAGGATACTGCCAAGGCTACTAGGGTGGTGAATGTGTATGTAGATGTTTATGGGAGACAAATCAGCCACTTTAAAGTAATTAGAGTTGTTAGGCAGATTTGGGTTCCAAAAGGTACAGCTAACCTGGTAGGACCCTACACTAAATGGGTACCTAAGAACTGATCTGTTTTTCAGGTGAAGGAAAAGGGCACTGAGCTGAATGAAAACAACATAGCACTTATGAGTGGAAATGAATTGGCTCCTGTTGTATGGTATCTGGACAGTGGATGTTCAAGACATATGACAGGATATAAGCAACTAATCACTGACTATGTTGAGCAAAAAGGCCCTCAGATCACATTTGGAGACTATTCCAAAGGACAAACCCAAGGATATGGAACTCTTGAAGTTGATTCTGCTCATATCCATGGTGTTTCATATGTGTCCCGGTCTAAAGCATAACTTGCTTTTATCGATCCAATTCTGTGACAAAGGATTCAGTGTTGAGTTCTCAAAGAACTTATGTTATGTAAAAGACAATACTTCACAGAAAATTTTACTGACTGGTACTAGAAAAGGAAATGTGTATCTTGCTAATTGGAGTTCAACTCCTAAAGATACATGTTTGGTTGCAAAAAGTTCCACTGATACCAGTTGGTTGTGGCACAAAAGAATGAATCACTTAAACTTCAAAAACCTGAACAAACTTGCAAGATTAGCACTTGTAAGGGGGTTACCCAATGAAGTGTTCAGTAAATATCATGTATGTGATGCTTGTCAGAAAGGAAAATAAATCAGAGCATCTTTCAAAAGCAAAGTAGATGTTTCTACTGATAGAATACTACAACTGTTACATATGGATCTCTTTGGTTCAGTAACACCTGTGAGCACTAATGGCAGAAAATACACACTTGTGATAGTTGATGACTACTCTAGATACACATGGGTCATATTCTTAATCAGTAAGAAAGAGACTCAGACAAAACTACCTGAACTACTGAAAAGGCTCAGTACTGAAAAGAATCTGAGTGTGGTCAAAATCAAATCAGATAAAGGAACTGAGTTTATCAATCATATCATATCTGATTATTGTGCAGCAAATGGAATAGCTCATGAAACATCAGCTGCAAGGACCCCATAACAGAATGGTGTTGCTGAAAGAAGAAATTGGACTCTGAAAGAAGCTGCAAGGACAATGATTGCTGAAGCTGATATTCCTAAGAGATTTTGGGTTGAAGCTATCAACACTGCATGCTACTCTCATAACAGATCCATGCTGACCAAGAACCAAGGAAAAACTCCATATGAGTTGTGGAATGAAAGGAAGCCTCTTGTTTCTTTCTTTCGTGTGTTTGGTTGCAAGTGTTTCATACACAATAATGGTAAAGATCGGTTGAAAACTTTTGATAGCAAAAGTCGATGAAGGGATATTCTTAGGATATTCTCAAGTCAAGAAAAGCCTTCGAGTTTACAACCGTAGGACTCTTTATTGTGGAAGAAACACCTCATATTGTTTTTTTGATGAATCTACTTGTGTTCGTAAGAAACCGAACATGACTTCAGAGAACTAATCAAGAGAATCATCGACTTAGCTTTGAAAAAGAATGATAAAACATCCTCTAACTCGAAAAGAAGAAGTCACTACTTTCTATGAATGGAGTGAATCGGACTCGCACAAAGAAGTTCGAGATGGAAAAACTTCGGGAAGGTGAGACTCGGGATGGAAATTCTCCAATTGAAGGAAAGCCAACACAATCGGTCGACCAATCTAAACATACACCGCCTCGACTCGGTATGTAATGCCGATGAAGATGTGGTCACAAATTGAGGCAAACTCGAATCTATCAACCAATGGGGAACAAATGTCTCGACAATGTTTTGAATGGAATTTCCCCGAGGAAGATGATTCTCTTTCTCCTTTTCTCGTTGTTCCCCGAATTTAATGAATTACCCGAACCTAACATTTCGATGTTGAGGATACTACTTGAAGGGGGAACATCCAGGGAAAAAATGGTTGGATAGTCATCCTACAAGTCGATTGTGGGTGATCTATCGATGGTGTCAAAACAAGAAGGTTCCATGGAGAAAGTGCTTTGTTACGCTTCTTCCTATCTCAAAAAAGAACCTCATTGAGATTGAAGAAGCTCTACAAGATTCATTTTGGATTCTTCTTTATGCAAGAAGAGTTGAATCGGTTCTCAATGAATAAAGTTTGGGAGCTAGTGGATAGACCTAAGAGGCACAATGTGATTGGAACTAAGTGGGTGTTCAAGAATAAGAGATGAAAACAACAACATTGTGAGAAACAAGGTAAAATTTAGTTGCACAAGGTTATTCCCAAGAAGAAGACTTGGATTATGATGAAACCTTTGCACTGTTGCAAGACTAGAAGCCATCGATTATTTTTTTGCATATCTTTGCCACATGAAATTCACATCTCTATCGGATGGATGTGAAAAGTGCATTTCGAATGGTGTGCTTAAGGAAGAGCTTTATGTGGAACAACCTCCTAGTTTTTATGAATGACCAAGTTTACAAAGCTCGGGAAAGCCTTGTATGGTCTTAAGCAAGCACCCCGAGCATGGTATGATACCCTTTCTCAGTTTCTTATTGACCATGGTTTTATCAAAGGAACTGTTGATAGGACTCTGTTTAGGATAGAAGATGGGAAAGACATCTTACTTGTTCAGATTTATGTAGATGACATCATATTTGGATCTCCAAATCATCAGCTGTGTGAAAAGTTTTCTACCCTGATGAAAGGAAAGTTTGAGATGTCAATGATGGGGAGATGAATTTCTTTCTTGGACTTCAGGTGAAACAAACTAAGGAAGGAATTTTCATCAATCAAGCAAAATACACCAGAGATCTAATTGCAAAGTATGGTGTACAGAATTGCAATACAGGCTATGAATACTAACTACAAGATGGATCCTAATCCTGAAGGCAAATCAGTAAATCACACTGATTATAGAGGGATCATTGGATCACTGCTATATCTCACAGCAAGTAGGCCTGATATAACATTTGTTGTTGGGATATGTGCAAGATACCAAGCTAATCCTAAAATTTAGTCACATGGAGGTCGCCAAAAAGATTCTCAAATATCTTAAAGGCACCGTTGTGAATAGAGGATTATGGTATCCAAATGATGATAACCTTGAATTAACCGGTTATTCGGATGTTGATTATGGAGGATGTAGAATTGATGTGAAGTCTACCACAGAACTTGTCAATTTCTTGGAAGTAAACCGATATCATGGTTTTCAAAGAAACAAACCTCAAGAGCAACCAAGATTCAATGGGTTTGAATACATGGTCACAAAAGTCAAGCAGCACAAATTCTTTGGCTCGCACAACAATTGAGGGATTATAAGATTATAGCCAATGAAGTACCTATATTTTGTGATAATAATAGTGCAATTGCTATTACACAAAATCTCAGTATTGCACACCGGATGTAAGCATGTTGATATCGATATCACTTCATCGAGATCATGTTGAGAAGAAAGACATCGAAATGGAGAAAATTCATATTGATAAACAAAAGAGTCGATATCTTGACTAAACCTTTGGTTTGAATCAAGATTTCGTGAACTATCGATTGAATTAGGTATGTTGGATCCAGTGAATAAAGCAAATCAAAAAATTGAAGGTTTTCGGATGCATGAAGTTTTTCTCAAGTTTTTATTGAAAAACTCGGGATAAAATTGAAATCTTGAACACTGAGTCTTGGGAAACTCAGTTATCCTGAAGACCAGTACTCAATATTATACTGACATTTTATCAAGGTCAAAACTCAGTAAGACTAATGGAGAAAATTAGTCTAAAGAAGTATTGACTCATGCAACACATTTATTGTCTAACTGAATCTCAGTAATCATTGGCAATAAATGACAAAACACCTGAAGAAATAATTGGGCGGGACCTTTGAAATCCACGAGGAAAGTCAATGGTCTGCAGGAACAGTAATTAAATGCACTGTTCATTAATCACCAATAGGGATAAAATTGGCGGCTTAGTATTTGCGAAATCGTCCTTTCATATACCCATTTTAGTCGGTTTTTAATCTCAACCGTCGATTTCTTCATCTACGCGATTTTCCATAAATCAAAATCCCATATCCATTGGAAAATTTTCTTTCAAAGCCCTATTCCAAAAAGCCTTCATCTTCACAAACACTCTGCTTCGAAACCCTCGATTGCCCAGAATTTTTCACCTATCTCAAAACCCTTCACCAGAAATTCTCCAAAAATGACACTTTCTGTATACGACAAACTCGCCATTTCCAATAAACCTTGGTACGAATATGTCGTTTCTCTAGAAAGCTAATCCAATGAAACTCAGGAGGAGGAGGCGTTGCATATGATTCGTTTGGCAAAGCTTACATGTCTGGTCGCGAATCAACCAGAGGCTGAATAAAACGTCCCCGTTCTCATTAACATCACTACTCTAAACACGGGCGCTTTGGGCGATGCGGTTGGGGACACCGTATGCATAGACATGGACGCAATCGAAGACTACTTCCCAGAAGCTGGGGCCCAGTTCGAGTTCACTTCGTTGTTGTTCACTTTGCGACTCAAATATTTGAGTGGTCGGGTCAAGGGACAACGCTGAAAGGTCTAACGATAGGAATTGGGGAGTATGTTAATGTTAAAAGCGAATTACTATCATCCTGAGACTTATGCTAAGCCTGGTGAAGTAAGAGGTGGGACGAGGGGTACGGCGTAACGGCCCGATTCTTAGAGTATTGTGATACTTTGAGACCGGGCTTTGTTGCGGATTTAAATGAAAAGATGAGACAAGTGTTTAAGGTGGAGTATTTTCGTGATTTGTTGGGAAAATCTGTGGATCAAGTTTGGAGGGAGTATAAGGTGAAGTATGGTCGTTAAATACTCATGTTAGGGTATAGATATACGCACTCTAGACCTTCGTGTATCTTAATACTATTTATTTCAAGTCCAGAATAATGGGATGATTTTATTCTGCACAGCTTTGAATACAAAGTTTGGAACTTAATTTTTTACAATAATATTACATTAAATTTATCTTGTAACAAACACTAATTCAAAATGAGTGCCCACTAAAACACTCTAAAATTTTCTAAACACACCCCCACAATTTTATAGACAAAAATAGATTTATGTAAAATGACTAAGTTTCCCTATATAAATATGGGGTATTATTTGGCAATTAAGTTATGTTTATTTTAGTCTTTTAAATTTTTTTCACTTTGAAGAGTACTTTATTTTTTGTCAATTTATTTTTATAAAATTCATGAATTAGTAAAAATATCTTTTTTTTTCCATCATACTTATTTTTATAATAGCACATGCTTATTTTTATAGTATCGCATACTTATTTTTATAGTAGCACATGCTGGAGCGAGTTTTCTTATTTTATTTTTGTGCAAATATTTGAAAAAATATGCTTGACCCGGTTCGACAAATTCGTGAATTTTCTACTCCTTTCCATTTAAATTATATTTCACAGTGAAATATTTCACAGGAAAGTCCATATTTTTGGGAAAATTGCACATAGGTACTTTTTTTTTAACTTGCAACCAGGTACATTTTGGTTGCAAGTAACCAAAATGTACTTGGTTGCAAGTACACTTCAAAAAAATTTACCTGGTTGCAATTACATCCCTATTTTCTTTATAAAACAAACCATAATCAAATTTTAATTAACATAGAAATAGACATTCAAATTAATTTAATTAATTAAATTGTTATTCATTTTAATTGTAAGTGTTCAACGAAAATGATATAGAGTCCACCGCCTACGTGATGTCTACGTGGCAATGCCACATAATATGCCACATAATAATTCTGATTTTTTTTTTATTGTTATATATATTTTTTAGATTTGAATTTATTATTTAGATTTTATACCACAATTATAATATTTTATTTTCTAAATTTATAGAAATCTTCATCTCTTTTAAAATAATCTGACCTTTTTTTTCTCTGCTCTCGCCTACTTTCAACGAATCCATGTCATTTTCTTGAACTCAAATATTCATATACAGATACTAGCAATATTGAAGGCTAAAACATATGCAAGGATCAAGGCTATCAGCTTTAGCATGGTGAGCAACTTCTTTAATAATAACTATGAATTAAATATAATTAGGCTTTAATTTTAAGAAATAGGGCTGATAATAATTTAATTTGATAGAGAAGTTACTTGTATATTTGATCAAATTGGGTTCAAGAAAATGACATAAATTTGTTGAAACTAGGCGGGAGTAGAGAAAAAAAATATCGCAAATTATTTTGAAAGAGATGAATTTTTTTGTAAATTTTAAAAATAGGATATTATAATTGTGGTATAAAATTTAGAGGATAAATTCAACTCTAAAAAATATGTATGGCAATAAAGAAAAATAAATCAGGATTATTATGTGGCATTGCTACGTAGGCACCATGTAAGCGGATCGGTTGACTCTATATCATTCCCAAAGTGCTTAAACCATAAAAATATATTGATAGACCACATTATTAATTTTAAATTAATATTATAATTTTTTTTATTCAAGCTCGCGTAGTATGCAAGATTAAGTGCTACTCCCCCCATATACTAACTGGAAGTTTTTTTGTTGATGTGTCGTCTTCTCATTAAGTTTACCTACGTGTCATCTTCTCCTTAATTGTGTATGATGTGTCATATTTTTATAAAATGTCTATCTAATGTCATTATGTATGATATTAAATATCATCATTCTTTTAAAGGAAAAAAAATATTTTAGAATACTCAACTATTAATAATTCATAATTTTTTAACGGAAAGTATTTTTATAAGGAAAAAATTTATTTAATGAATATTTAATGTTTACTTCATAAATAGAGAGTTTTTGGGTTGATTTCTCGTCTTCTCCTTAAGTTTGCTTACGTGTTGTCTTCCTTTTAATTTTGTATGATATGTCATATTTTTATAAAATTATCTAAATGTCATTATGTACTAATAACTAATAAAATAAAGAAGAAAAAGAAAAATTTAAAGCCATAAGATCACATGTCGATAAAAAGGTCGGAGCCCCACTAAAAATCTTGCTAAGGTAAAACTCTCCTTAGGACAAAACTCTTAGTTAAGGGAAAAAAATGGAATCCCTCTAAAATAAAGGAATTATTCCGCAATGTGAAAATAATCCTCGTTAAGTCAACAGACAACACGAAAATATTCTTTTTTTATGTCAGTGAATAAAACATCCTGAAGAAAGTCGTGGCATCGCCCAATCCATTCTTGGGCGACGCGAAATTTGGCAAGACGATCTACAACCATGTTAACTTACCGAAATATATGTGTTACTCGAATATATAGAATGAAAAGAAAGTCACGTATCTGACTCCAAAGAGCCTGGAGTCACCATGGTAGCTTTGTGCACTAATTCCGAGTCCGACTCAATCCAATGGTTGTACCAACCTTTCCCCGCAGCAAAACGAATAACCAAGAAACAAGTTGCAAGTTCAGCCTCCAAAGGCCAGCCTCAACATGAAGCTGCAACGACAAAGAATCCGCGAGAATTGCGAAAGATCATCCCCGCAAATCCATGACCAGGCGAGACTGAGCTACCATCAACATTATATGAATTTAAATTATTTAATGTCATCATACTTTTAAAGGGAAAAAATTTATTTAAGATTACAATCATAATTTTTGAAAGAAAAGTTTTATATAAGGAAAAAACCTATTTAATGAATACTTATGCCTCGATTGGTAGCCCTTTATAGGGGCTAAAAGGGGTGGACCACTAATTTTGTCAACCGATTGGTAGCCACTATAACAAACATGCCGACCCGACTTTAATCGGCCGACCCGTCAATACTTAGAGCAACCACATTGGTTGCCAAGTTATAACTCTTATCTTCCTTCCACCTCATTGACACATCATCATTCTTGCATAAATAACTCAACTCCACTAACTTCCACATTCATCTAAAAGTTATAACTTATTTTTGAGGGACCCACAAGTTCTTTTTTATTCTTATTTTTCATTTAATGTTATAACTTATGCAAAAAATATTAATATATGTAAAAATTTAATATATTAAAATTATTTTATCTATTACCTAAAATTATCAATTAATATATTTTATAATTTAAAATAAATATTTATTACTAACTCATTTCATTAACTAATGAAGTTGAAATCTAAACTATTAAATAAAGTTCAAATATAAATGAAGCTGGGTAAAGGTTTTAAACGTTTGTTGCAGAGCATTTTGGGTAAAGTTCAAAAGGTTTTAAACTATTAAAGAAATAAAGAAAATAAAATAAAGGGGCTGCACTTTGTTGTTGAGCTTTGTCAGGCTGTTCACGCCCCCACTTTCAAGGTTTGATATTCACGCACTCATATCATTCATTTGGTGGCCTGAGTGTATTTCACATACCCAAATTTAAACTGTTTTTTATTTTATAAATATTGGTTACTCTGCAATAACCAATTTTGAGAGAGATGATGAAATATTGAGTTATAACTTACTATCACAATGTTAGTAACCAAATATTTTGGATTATAACTATGAGAGTAACCACCATTGTGTTGCTCTTATCGTACGATTCACTGTTCACTTCATAGTAAATAATACCACCAAAGATGTGGTATTATTTTTTAGGGACTTCTACAGTATTTTTTGTGTTCCAAAATTACAAATTTACCCAAATTTATTTTGCTCTTTTTGCACTCAAATTGACAGACTCTTCAGTCTTCACCACCAAATTTACTCTTCACCCATCATTTATAGACACCTTCGCCGCCTCCCTTCTGCGAAATCCTCCGCCGTTCTCCGCTTCCTCTTTTCCGGCGACCTCCACGAAGGCGGCCAGGAGGATCGTATTCTTCAATTTATTAAATCGGATTCTTAAATTTTTTTGCATATTTTCCGCCGACTCTGTTGGAGATGACATTAAAATGAGGGTATGTTTGGAGAAATTAAATACGTGCGTTTGCGCGTTGGGGAAGAAACGGAGAGAGATTGAAATTTCGTATTTAGAAAAAAGATGACATTTACTTTTCTTTGAGGTTGTAATTCTTCAATTTGGGGCAGAATCTGTTTGAGGTTGTAAGTTGCGTATTCTTCAATTTCCTGCAATCAATTTGAGGTTGTATTCTTCAATTTGCGTATTCTGCATATAGTTTGCGTAATTCTTCAATTTGGGGCAGAATCTGTTTGAGGTTGTAATTTGCGTATTCTTCAATTCCCTGCAATCAATTTGAGGTTGTATTCTTCAATTTGCGTATTCTGCATATAGTTTGAGGTTTAGCTAAAATTATGGTTGTAATTTGGGGCAGAATTTGTTTCCATTGATGTGATATATTGAAGAAGATGGGGACAAAGTAGTAATTTGTTAATATTTTTAATTTTTAATTTTATTTTATTCACTTTTAATACTACATCCTACCAATCAAGATATAATATTTAACATTCTCTTTTTAATAATTCCTACCAATTAATTTAGTAGCATCTTTTCTCATTAAATTAGTCACGAGACTAATATTTAAGAGATTCCTATGTAGCCTACCAATCGGGGTGTTAATGTTTACTTCATAAATAGAGAGTTTTTTTTTTTTTGCTGATGTGTCGTCTTCTACTTAATTGTGTATCATGTGTCATATTTTTATAACATATTTATCTAAATATCATTATGTATGATATTAAATGTCATCATATTTTTAAAGGAACAAAAGATTATTTGAGTGTTATATAACATGTTTATCTAAATATCATTATGTATGATATTAAATGTCATCATATTTTTAAAGGAACAAAAGATTATTTGAGAACACTCAAATATTAATTTTATTAAGAGAAGTTATTGTGTGGACAATTTTTTTAAAGGAAAGCATTTAAATAAGGATAAAAGTTTACTTAATGAATGAGTGGGTCTCATGTGCACCCGGGTGCACCGTGCACTCATAGTGTATTTTTGAAGCGTGCAATTATACGAAATAAAAACGTGCAACTATTCTAAATAGAAGCATGCAACTATGTTCTCATATTAACAGTTGTATTTTTTTGTGTAAATAAATCGCACTTCTCAGCATAACAAGTTGCACGCTTCTAAAATACACTATGAGTGTACGATGCACTCTGGTGCATACAAGACTTAGCCTTAATGAATATAGAAAGTTTTTTTCCTGATGTGTCGTCTTCCACTTAATTGTGTATGATGTCATATTTTTATAAAAATCTATGTAAATTTCATTATGAAAAAAAATTTATCTGAGAATATTCAATTATTAATTTTATTAGTAATTCATAATTTTTGAAAGGAAAGTATTTATATAAGGAAAATAGCTTATTTAGTGAATACTTAATGTTTACTTCATAAATTAATGAATATGTAATTAAATTTAATTCATTAATTTCATGAAAATTATGAAATATGATTAAGGTACATATTATAAATATAAAGTAAAAAATAGATTATCTTTTTCTATCTAAATTAAAATTAGTTTTACTTTATTTTCCTTTTCAAATTGAAAATAGATGAGTTTATGCGTCACTTTTCAATATATAGATGATAGTCAATTGCATGTGAGCAATATTGAATTTTTTGAATTATTAAATAATTTTTAACTCAATTACATTTAGAGTAGGTTTTATGTGAAAATTTTCATGTGTGAAAATATCTATTTTGATGGACAATAACAGTAGATAAAAAGAAATTAGGGACAAGTTCAAAAATTATATGGGTTTGTAGCTTGATGACATGCGACTTCTTGTTCTGGTTGCTAGGCGCGGATTCGAACCCTAATTGGCTCAAATTAATTATTTCTTTTTAAATTAAAAAAAATTAAAATTCAGTAGAAAAAAATGATATAAGGGACAACTTCAAGTATCTTGTGGCTTAGTGGCTGGCAACTTCTTCTGGTTGCTAGGCGCGAATTCGAACCCTGCTTGGCGCAGATTTATTAATTTTATTTTAAATCAAAAAAAATTAAAATTCAATTATTCTCTAAATTTGATGCAAAATTAAAATTTATTTATTTTTTAAATCAAAAAAATTTAAAATTCAGTTATTCTCTAGATTTGATGCAAGATTAAAACGGTATTACATGTAATAATATAAACGTATGGCATCCAAAAAATTAAAAAATATAATAAAATTCTGAAGTGTATTAAATGCATAACTGAAGCAGTATTAAAATTCATAATAACAATCATTAATATTTTCTACTTTGATTTCAAATAAGAGACTGAAACAATATTACAAGCAAAAACATAACAGTATTACAATTTAAACATAAAGAAAAAATAAGGTAAGTTATGAAGAGTATCTAATAAAAAAATGGACAATATTACATGCAAAATATAACATTATTACAATAAAAATACAATTCTGAGTAAAAGTGAGTTTTTCACATTCGTTCATAGTGATTGGTGAGTGTTATTGTTCTTCATTGTGTGGATTGGAGAGTGCGCGACGCAAGAGAGATGATTGAGCGACGTAAAAGAGAGATGATTAAGCGCATGATGCGCGCGCGAGAGAGACGAGATGATTGAGCGCGCGATGGCACGAGAGAGATGATTGAGCGTGCGACGGGCGATGCGTGAGAGATTGAGCGACGTGAACGACTGGAATTAGACTGAGCGAGTGTGATGCAAGGGCGAAAATTTGGGTCAACCCATCCCTTAAAATGAGTCGTATTGAATTAAAGTTCATAGTGTGAACCTAGTTCACAGGAGTGTTACTCAACATTAAATAAACATGATTTATTGTATGTGTCTCAACAGGGATGGATCGGGGGGGGCGGCCGCCCCCCTAGAATTAAAGTTTTTTTTACTATATATGTGGAAAATTTTATATTTATGCCTTAAAATCATTAAATTTTGTCATTTCGCCCCAGTTGGGATTCTAGAATTTTGTCGCACTTATCTAATGGAAAATTTCGCCCCCCTTGGGATAAAATCCTGGTTCCGTCCCTGTGTCTCAAAATGAAACGCAAGAACTTGTAGCATAAAGGTCAGAGTCTCTGCTCTTGCTCCCTCAGACGCGGGTAGTTCAATTTTATAACATAAATAGGTGAACAGTGGTCATGTCTCCTCTTTACAGTCTGTAACCCAGTTCGTTCCCTTCAAACAATGGCAATTTTATTTTAATAAGGCAATTTTTAATTTTTTTCACATGTGAAAATTTTGACACAAGACTTTTTCTTACACTAAACATTAATATATAAAATATTGTATTCCCTCTGTCCCCTTCTTATTATTATTATTTTTTTTGACGGAAAAAAAATTAGGTGCAAGAGGTGCACCTATTCAGTTGGCTCACCACAGAGATCGGCGGTTCAACCTAACAATGGTGACTGTCAAAATCACGACAAGTCCTAGCTAGATTATGTGCCAAAACATTGACACTTCGACAAACCCAAGAAATAGAAATAAGCGGATGAGCCCCCTTCTTATTTAAAAACCGTGTAACATACGAGATTTATGCTAGTATATAATATAAGCTAAGGCGCCTCCAACTGGTGTAGTAATGTAATTAAATTAATTTTTAATTGAATAAACAAGGACATTACAAAAATGACGTTTAGAATTACAACGGAAGACTAATAATATCCTTAAGGAAAAATTACTCATAACTACCATTTTTCCCCTCTCTTACTCTAAGGTGCCACATATTTTTTTTTTTTTTTTTGAGGAAGAGACGAGAAACTCCCCCCACCCGTGCCGTTGGTCCCTCAGTCGGGCGGGTTGTAAATCAAAGGATGTGCCCAAGTGACAGACACTTGTGGGAGAGAACCAACAAGATTCAATCCCCAGGACAAACCCCCATAATATTTCAATGGAGAATTTGTCTCACACGGGGTTCAACTGCGTTCTTGACTTCTCCCACATCACCATGTTTACCACTGACTACGCTTTTTGGGCGGGTGCCACATATTTTTGCTCATACTCTAAGTTGCAAAATGTTCCAATTTGCCCTCACCCACGCTCCACTAATTACTCCCCCAGCCGGTTACCCCCAAACCCCAGCTTAAATGCAACTTCCTTTCTCTCCCTCCATTATCACAACCAATAAACGGACAGATAATAAAAAAAAATTGGGTTGTGCAAAATTTTTTACGGGTGTGCTAAATTTTTTACGAGTTTGCAGAATTAAAAAAATTAATTAAATAAAATGACAGATAATTAAAAAAAATTGGGGGTGTGAATTTTTTATAATTTGCAGAATGATTAAGAATGTACAATTTAATATATATACGAATATGTAATTTTTTTTTTGAAAAATAATTAAATAGATGATTAAAAATAAATTGGGGTGTGCAAATTTTTTAGGGGAAAGAGTGTTTAAATTTCGGTCAAGACATTCCAAAATAAATCAAAATTGTACAAATTTGGTATTTTGTATCATATAAGGTTATTTAAGTCTTTAACACCTTTTTTTTGGACCTAGGAGTAACACTTAAAAAGTGTAGCACTTAAGAGTAAGAGCTACTTATAAATGGTACCTAATAGTAACTACCCCATATCTTAAAAACATGATTTATCTTAACCAAGAGAGTGGGTCTCTCGTGGGGATCATACTTATATGATGTTGGTCATTCAATTATGTGTATATTTAGATTATTCCGGTGTGTAACAGTGAGTCAGGGCTCTATTCAGTGTTTCATTATATATTAGCGATTTCAAATGAGAGTGCATGGGGAGGTGTTCTAAAGAATCACATTATTATACATAATTTTTACTTACTGAGATTTATCTCACGTACTTTATGCATTGTAGGAAATCCTGAGATAATGTGACGTGGTGGACTTATTGATTAAATTGTGGAGCTCTTGCAAGATTTTTAGTGGTTTTGTACATTGACGACGGCCTATTGGGTTAGACCGTGTGCTTGTATTTTTAGGTGTGTTACATAAAGTTTTGTATATTATGTTATGAGTCCTTATCAAGTTCTAAGGTATTCAAATGATTCGTCATTTTGTTACCCGTTTAAAAAAAATAAAGTTACACGTGTGCACGAGTCGTTTCTTGTAAAATTATTTTGGGCCCACATCTTGTTGAATTATCAGAAAGAAAGTGGGTGTGACAGAGGGATATCAAACATTTCTTTTTCCCATTAGGAAAAAAAAATTCATAGTACAAGATGCTTGATCAAATTACATTGTTTACTAAAGAATGAAAAAATTACCAAGCTCTTTTTTTGTTCTTTGATCTATTGTCTTGTGTAGTACAAAGAAATAGGCCTCCCTTCTATAAATTTATAATTAGAATGATATTTACATGAAGCACAGAAGCTCCCTTCTTCCAACAAACAACTCAGAATGCTCCCAACAAAATGTGACTGGTTTAGGAGGTATTCTTTCCAACAAAATTTAGGAGCTCTTGCTTTGCTGCTTCCATTATTGCTCTGAAGTCCACATGCATGTATCGTCCCCTGCAATACATTATACATTCACTTTTAAGCAAAAATATCTATATAAATAAATAGTAATAAAAGACGTCTAAGTTTCACCAGAAATGAGTTCTTGACCACGTAGCAGAAGGAAAGCCTGGACTGGAAAGCCCGTGCAATATCCTTGCAATCGCTCTGGGTGTAAATTTTGCCTGTGCATTACTTTGCAGAAAAACCTAATACATTAACAAATAATGAAAGATTAATGGCTTATCTTATAAATTTTTTTTCTTCTGAAGGAATAAATTAGCAAGTTTTTACCTTTATATCCGCCCGCAGAAACGCACTGCAAAATAAAACACATTAAAAGTTAGTATGCTGATCTATTCCTTTTAAAGAAAATATATATGCATCAGTTGCACTGTGCAGCTCAAATACATTTTTAAAAGGTATTAATTGTTTTTACTAAAAGGTTTTAGTTGTTTAGTATTAGTTATTTCATAGAACATAATTAGGTACAACCAAGTGCTACTTTTATTTTAAGCAGCAGTTAGGCTTATGATGATCAATAAATCAGGAACTAGTTTATACGATGATCCATTTAACTAAAATCATTTGATCATTAGGTGGTTACAAATATACAACCCCATGCAAAGAATTGAATAATTTTAAACAACGTGCACAGTTCATAACCTGTTTTGAACTATCTGAATAGGTACATTTGCATCACCATCACCATCTTCATTGAAGTAGTCCTGAATCTTACTTTGCAAGCAAGGGGTATGTTCGTCCTTATGGCAACCGAGTGCATTATCACAAAGTTTTGCAGCAAAGTGTGCAGCATTATACACCGTATCTATTTTACGTACCTATATTGACGCAGTTGTATGTCACCATGAGATTGCAACTTAAGATAATTTTAGAACACAACAGGTATATACTAGTTCTGAACCAGAAGGGTGGCACAAAGAATTTCAAACAATTACCAGAAGAACTATTATTGAAAAAAGAAATGACAGTGATCTCAGGAATATTTTGAATCTTCGTCAACATTAACACAGAAGGAGACTTGAGAAATTTATCTACCAACAAACTGTGCAGGACGGAAACTAAAATGACAGGTTGAAACTGAAATATGAGAAATCTCAAAATAGTTAGGGGGAAAAGTTTTTTCAAGTCCTAAGTTTCCCAATTTTTGATTTCAGGACACTCCACTTTCCCAAATCGAATTTAGTCTTGTTCACTTTCAAATTTATACTTCTCATGCTTTTGACTGACTAAAGAGGGTGAGCTGACGCGGCATTTTTTTTACCTTTTTTTATATTTCAAATTTTGAATTTCACCCTGTTAACTTTCAAAACAGGATACTTACCCATTGTAACCGGTCAAAGAACTAAAAAGTTAATTTTTGAGTTAACAGAATAAATTTCAGTTGGGAAAGAGTAAAGAGTTCTGAAAGCAAAACTGGACAAACTTACAAGACTAAAAAAAAATATTCCCAAATAATTATATACCAAGTTTAACTATTTAGGTAATGAACATGCATGTTTCAAGTGAAAGTAGCAAGAAATGTAGACTTCAATGCTGCAAACTTCCATTATGGTAAACCAGTTAATCAGGTATAACTGAAAGCGAATAGCAATAAGAGAAAGAAAACAACCAATAGCATGAAAAAATGATAATTACCTTACAAGTTTCAACCTCCCCAAGCCACTTTGTTAACTGGGCTGCCAAAGAACAAATATCCTTTGGGACCTCCACAACTGTATAACAAAAGGCTTGATCCTTTAATTCATATGAAATTTCCCCCTTCAGCTGCTCAAAATAAAAGGAAATCCTATTAATAGCAAGTCTAAAGTAGAAAATTAGAAACAAAACAAAAGAAAATAGTAAGTTTATAACTTTAAAGACGCAGAACATGGTTTTAAAAGTCACAGCAAGTACTAGCTCCAGAGAAGGCAAATAAATTTGTTCAAATATCATTCTCAGAATTACACGCGTAGTTCAAATCTGTGGAAGATGGTTTAAATGTTAAAGGTTCAGTTTTGAGTAAAAAATATTGAATTCGTACATCTATTAATTTGTACCAGAATTTGACATAAATTTTGCTTCAATCATGGCATGCATTACATATAAAGACATATGAGCTCTGAGACATTGATTATGTTTCTATTAAATAAAACATATAGCTAAATATTCATCATGACTAAGAAAACAAAGATAACTGAATTAATCACTTCTACTTTTTTTAGGATATCCTGGCCAGATAAGACTTCATTTCCAAGAAAAACATCCCTTCCTCGTCCTATCTCACCCCATTCTCTCTCTCTTAAAGTAATGATATGTAACCACTTTCTCTTAACCTCTACTTTTGATGGTATAAAACGTATGTCATAAGCACGCAAAACATCTCCCACTGTTTAATCTATAATTAAAACCTTGGATAAAGTAAAACTGGATACATAAAATAAGAATCATGGGTGTACGTATTTCTAAGATGTTCTATGAACTGCTAGTTATAAACAAAACAAGGTACTGCTATGGAGGACGAGAGAGTTGTCGGGCGAATAGGTGTGCTTCGGAAACCACAACCTTTAACTCCACTCAAGTATTCAACAAGGATAAATTATAATTTCACACCAACCTAAGATAACAGTATATGAATAATTCATACAATCATTCTCTAAATCGTCTGCAGAAAAAGTGAAGATGATGCAGATGACAGATCATCAGTGCCCTTAATCAGCTGCTAATTACTGATACTTTAAAGCAATTGGTGAAACATAAATCACACAAACCTTTAGACTCTGCAAGTGATTTGACAGATCAAGAGCTTGAACTCCGATGCTATTTGCAACAGATGGAATGTTGAACACATACTGCCCCCCTTTCATTTCAGACCTGTTATAAAAGGGCACGTGTAAGTAAGTGAGAAGACCTGAGTAGATAACTGCTGTCAGTTTGAGCCAGTAAATATTTCTCACTTCTTTAAGATTGCAGCAACCATAATATCTCTAGCTGCTAGAATTGGTGGTTGAGTCTGCAGTAGGGAAAAACATCAAAATTCATGCTGGAAAAAACTTGATTTAAAAAAGATCAAAATAGTCTAAATTGTATTAGAGTGAGTCCCTTGTACACCAGTGCAACTGTATACAACTAATACTTTTCAGTGAAAACAACCAATACTGTTCAGCGAAAACAACTAATACCGTTTAAAATTTACACTTGAGTTGCACTGCTCACACAAGACTTTGTCATTGCAATAATGCACATGACTGCTAGATAATATTCTAGACAAGGGCACAAACACTTAATATGCTTGTATATTATAAATCTTCACAAAAAGTTGAGCTATCCACCTGATGGAAATTCAGAGTGCACGTTACATTTATCTGCGGAAGCAATTTTATATACCGCACTACACCCAACTCCAACTGTGTCAGGATTGTTAGAATCACCTGCATACCAAGAGAATAACCGATGATCAACCATTAAAAGATTAAGCTTGATACTGGTACATCGAATTTTAACATATCATTTCCATTTGATACATTGGCATATTAAGGGGTCGGTACTTTCAAAACTTATCACACAATTAGTGAAAGTTAGCTAGCTCATTAGAGAAACAAATAGGCCCCCAAGATCTGGAAAAAGTGGAAAGTTCTGATTTCTAAAAACAAAAGGCATGAACAACATGAAGCAAAAGCAGCTAAGTGAAGGACCTCTTCTTTCATGTCAAATTTACGAGATGCTGATTCTTTGACTATTGAATGGACTTCTTCCTTTGAGAATCTGTCACTTGTAAAGATTTGACAAAGCAGCTTGTTGACAGTATAATCATCCACACCATCGCTGAATAACAGAATATGTGTTAGCAAAATCCAGATACTAAACTATATAAAGGGAGAACTGACCTCATATCAATTACCTATGAATCAAACTACGAAGCTTAACATATGTTGCATCATCAAAAAGAAGATGGCAATAAGACGAGCTACCATCACGTCCAGCACGACCAATTTCCTGAATGGAATCAGCAGCTTGACATAAAATTTATCTTTTGACTAAACTACTTGGGAAGATAATTTATGTTTAGAAGGTAATTGCAAAAAGTGTGAACATTTTACCTGAACATACTCTTCCAAGCTTTCTGGTAAACTATAATGAACTACCTGAGACGAGCAATAGGAAGTTTAGCAGAAATTATTACAAATATGGATAGAAAAAATCAAATGCATCCGTTAAAAATTATCTGCGTCAATGCAAATGCCACTACAAATTGGGGCAGCAGACCTTCTAATCAAATCAATTAACCATACATAATGTAGGAGTTTCTTTATCTAGTATAAAAACTCTTTAAGCCTGCACTCTGGGTGTTGTTCCCTGAACTAGTTTACGAGTAGTTCATTCAGTCTAATGAATTAAATGTGATAGGATGGTGTGTTTTCTCTGAAAGGTCATATGATGACTCGAACCTATGATCTACGGCATAAGTATTGGTGCCCTAACCACTTGAGCTACTCCACTTCGTCATGTGATAGGATGGTGTTGATCAAAATTTTGAGCATAGATTTGTTCGAATATAGGCCTTTGAATACTGCAACAAATATGGCTAAAACGATGAAAAATATTTATTTTCAATAGAATCATGCCTTATATGTAATTAAACGCAAATATATGAAGATACACGAATGGAACAATCTCTTACAGCTCCAACATCACTTTTATCAAGCCCCATACCAAATGCAACAGTTGCAACAACCTTCCAGAAACAGAAAATTCACATTAGTAAACCGAAATTGTTAACATACCTTAACATTAAAAAAAGAACACATAGGGCATCAAACTACTATGATAATAATAAAAATAACTTCTTACCACTCTAATCTTGTTTTTACAAAACAATTCCTGCACACGATTTCTATCTTTCGCAGGAATGCCACTGTGGTAACTCTGAGAAAAGAAAAGAAAAATTATCATAATTACACAAGTACAGAATAATACCCAGATAGAAAGCAGCTACATTTCAACCAAATGAAGCATCAACACTAACCTTTGCAGAGATATTGTTATCACACATATACTTGCTTATCATGTCAGTTTCAAACTACAAACAAACATTGAAGAGAAAAAAGTTAATTGGAATTAAGTAATAATAATATTCGCTAATGAATTTAACTAAGTCTTTAATTTAAGAATTGAAGCTGCAAAGTTATTATTGTATACAATTTATGGTGGGATATGTATACCTGAAATTTACAGTAAACAATGATGCTTTTGATATTCAAAAATCGAGAAGATTTAAGAAGTGCCATCAAATCTTTTATTCTGCAAAATTGTTGAATTGCGGAGTATTAGATACATAGATAACATGGCCACCACCAGAATTAGATAATTGAAAAGGCTTGATGATGTGAATGCACACACCTATTCCCACTACTCGAAATGGACAGATGCAGATTATCCCTCAACTTGGTTGACAGGATAAGATTTGGGTGAGGAATATCTAAAGCATGCATCACATCGCATAAGGTTTTGTTTGTTGCAGTTGCAGTCATTGCAAGAATGCTTCCTGCATTAAGGGTACCACGCAGCAATGAGGCTCTAAGCCTCATATATGATGGTCGAAAATTGTGTGACCTGCCAAACAGGGAATAGTGCTAAACAAGAATGTGACAAGATGAAATCTGGAAAGCAAAGAAATAACTGTCAACAAGCACTCACCACTCTGAAACACAGTGTGCTTCATCAACAACCACAGAAGATAACTGTAAATGGTCAGAAATGATGGAGATAAATTCTGCATTCAGAAATCTTTCAGGCGAGACAAAAAGGACCTGTAACAAGAATTACAAATTAGTACAAAGTATCAACTCTCCAGAAGATCGTTCAAGGGTTTTCAACAAAAACACAGATCCATGAAAGAACTAGAGAACGGACTTTTGGTTGCAATGGTCTACCTACACAAATTATTCAAGTTGGATGTATTAGTTGCCTCATGCAACTGGTGCTTAACTAATACGGTTCAATGAAAGCAACTAATACTATTTAGTGAAATAAACTAATAACCTTTTAGTAAACAACTAATACCATATAAAAATGCACTTGAGTTGCACAGTGCAACTGGTGCATAGAAGTGTTTGCCATTATTTTCAAACTCTATCGTCATGCCCAAAAAGACTAGTGATTTGGTGCTGCTGAAAATTCTTCAACCTTAAAAATCGTGAGGGTTCATTCTCCATATCTCTTGTTATTTTTGGAGAGTAAGTCTCGCTTACAACAGTTGCACGGTGCAATTATACACAACTAATCCTTTCCGTGAAAATAACTAATATTGTTCACAGAAAACAACTGATGCTGACCAACTAATACTGTTCAGTGAAAGCAACTAATGTCATTTAAAAAATGAACTTGAGTTGCACGGTGCATACAAGACTTTGTCAATTTGAACACAAAATATTACAAGTTCATGAATAGAATTATAAGCAGATATATGTATGTGTGGTGGTGGAGGTGGGGTTTGGGGAGTTCAGAGCCAATGAAAACAACAAAACCTTAATGACTCCTTCTTGCAGCAACCGTAGTGTTTCTGAAGCCTCTTCTAGAGTCTAACCAGCAGCCAAATATACGAAGTTAGTAAAACTCAATCACGAGTTAACACAAATGCAAAGCACACAATTAAATCACCAAGAGAGAAGCAACCTGATTGCTACTTAAAAGACCACCCCGAATGACAGGTGGCAGCTGCTTGAGCTGATCAATCATCAAAGCTATTAAAGGGCTAACCACTAGTGTGACCCCAGGTAACACTAGCGCAGGTAACTGATAACATAAGGACTTTCCAGCGCCAGTAGGCAACACCAGCATTATCGATTTCCCCGAAAGCACCATCTTTATAGCCTCTAACTGCCCATCTCTAAATGATTCATAACCATGTGTAAGCTTCAATAACTTCACCAAATTCTTATCTGATACCTCGTTTCTCACCCTCATCACAGCCTCTTCAATCAATTCAGAATGAGGGTTCGATCTTTTCTGCCCCTTTCCAATTTCCACACCCACGCCCTCTTCATAAGAAACAGCAGTTTCTTCTTCTCCTCCTCCTTTACCTCTTTCACTACTCTTACTATTTCTGGAATATTTCCAACGCTTGTTGGAAGAACTAAACCCTGTTCTTTTATTCTTAAACGCAAACTTTTTCCTCCCATACCCATTGATATTAAGCTTCACAAAATTCCCTTCATTAGAACATTTAAAACTTTTACTAGTGAGCGGTTCAGAACTACTACCTCCAATCAAACCGAGGGTTTTTCTCATTTTTTTCAATATAACCCCCTCATCAACAACCTCATTTTTCACAGAATCTCCCACACCACCCGCAGTTTCAACAGAAATCCCCTTTTTCATCTCAACTACATTATCCGGCTCAAAATTGAGATTCCTATCCTGAGATTTCGAGAAAGAAGATGCAAACCTCGACGCGCAGTGGCCTCTTGGAAGAAGACCATCTAGGGTATTATCGACATTTTGGGGATTAGCTGCATTCCTGATTTGGAAAGGCAAATTGGAGAGGATTGAAGAGGTGTCTAGAGGTGTGAACTGAATTGAGTCCGGATTGGGATTTGGAAGTGGATTTAGGTTAGGATTAGGTTTTCTCTTGCAGATTTTGGGAAGCAAAATAGTCCTTGAAGTGGCAGAGGTGGAGACTGAGGTTTTGTTTCTTAGTTTGATGGAGGAGAGAGGGATGGCGCAGCGCCCCACCGGAGGCGAATGGGCGGCGGCGGGTGACGGAGAACTAGGCGGCGTGGCGGAGATGTGAGACCCGTCGGAGTCTGAATCGGTCTCCATGGACACGCAGTAGTGTGGGAACTGTGTGTTGTGTGGTGTAGATGATTTTCCCGCCTATTTCTAAGAGGGCGCTTTTATTCTGGTCTAAGATGAGCATAAAATGAAATAACTTAATTTTCCAAATCAAACAAAAAAAAGTCGGTTTGTTTTACCAAATGTTCCGATTTTAAAATTTGAACCCAATTTTTGAGAATTATGTTTGATATTTGATATCTTCAGAAGAGGTGAGATTATTAATTTTTGTTGGGATATACCAAATATTATCGAAATACCTATTAATATTATACTCCCTACTCCCAAATTTTTTCCACACTATTTTTTTTCTCGTGTTTCAGCGAACAAATTATTTATTGATATTTGAAATGATAAAATAATTTTTAAGGAGATATATGATATATTTATCTTTTTTCTATTATATGTCTTTTTAAAAATTATTTTATCATTTCAAATAGCTCGCTCGTTAAAACACGAGAAAACGGTAACTTTGAAGAAATAGTTAGGATGGAGGTAGTAACAGAAAGGCTGCTTCTCCATTAATTTTTTTGGGTCAGCATTTCCGGGCACTGAAAGCCCATTAGTAAAATCTCAAACCCTTGTACAACATCATGCAAATTTCGTTCAATATCTAAAAAAACAGGGGAAAATCATCACGATTTACACAACACCTAACTAGTTGAAAAAACTTAAAAACGATTGGGAAGTGAGGACGATGATCAGATCAAAGAAACCGACACTTGTCAGAAACCTAGCAACACCGCTGAACAAACAGAAGTGATCGCCAGTGGAATCTATATGTTTTTATTATCATATTTCTAATTTTAATTGCAGTCAGAACAAAAGTGGTCATTTGAGCGACGATGGTGCGTGGTGGTTCTGAACGGCGGCTTCGCGATGGATTCACGTCGAACGCCAATTTGTTTGGACCATGGACTCCCGATGTGGGAGGAAGAATCGTGGTTTTTTATTTTCAATTGATTATAATTTATAAAAAGTTCTCATCATTATCGTAACAACCATCATGCCAGTGAAGAATACAACTCCTCCTCCCCCCACCTCTCCCAAATGGGTTTCAAAAATGGTCTTTTTTTTTTTTTTTTTTTTTGCCTTTGATCTCATATTTTTACATTACAGAAGAATTGAGTCATTTAGATGTATTTTTTTGGATGAATTTTTTAGATCAATTTAAAATTGAGTCATTCTTTAGATGAATGTTTGAGTCAATTTTTTAGATGATTTTCAGAACTAAGTTAAGTACGTTCTCTGTGATGAATGGGAAATGGAGATGGAGTTTGGGAGGAAGGTATTTTAGTAAATGTGTGTATTGAATTTTATCAAATTCACTCTCTATCTCCGGTCTCATCTCACCTAATCATATCCACTCTAATTCTCATTTTCAAAGTAAACAAAGCCTAAGTTGATAAAAAATGCAACTCAAAAAAAGATTAATAAAAAATGTAATAGTTATGTATGTCAATTTATTTATTTTTAGTTATATAAAAATAGTGTCAAAACTTGTGTGAGACCAATGAGACGGTTCACAAATTATCACAAATTAATACATACCCCTTTCAAAATGTTAAAACATCATTTTAAAATTATGTTCCATTTTATTGTGAGACGGCTTCACACATTAGACTTACTCTTAAATATTATGTCAATTAAATTTTTACATTTATAATTATTTATGTCAAATTATTGTAAAATAACAAATTGTAAATTATCGTAAATGTTCCATAACCATAGTCAATATGTTGGGAATTATAATAAACATTACCCTACCCTTTTTTTTTTTGATCGGAAATGAACATTACCCTACCTGCTCTATCATATCCATATCATATGCATATGCGACACACTTGCATGAAATAATTTTTCGGTGAGAAGGAGTACAATTTGAGTTTAACACTTTAATATTTTGGAAAAGACGGTTATTGATTTATACTAATTTATACCTCATTTCATGAAAGATACAGTCTCTTACGAATTTTTATATTTATGTACAGAGATTGTGTTTACATTGGTGGATAAACCTGAATTGGCATAAATAATCCAGGATTTTGTTTTTTTTATAACTCGGTATTCGGTCCAAAGGCCGACTAATCAGTGGGACCAGAACCCACCGTCCATTAGCTTTTATACTTTATGCAATTTTTCTAAACCATTGCAAGTTGTGTTTTAAGTCTTCCGTTGATTCAGTTTAAACTGATGTTACTTTGAATGTTGCAACATTCATTACAAAATTACTCTGATTTTTCATAAACATTACCTCATTCCACACTTTCAACCAACAATTTTGGTACGAGTAGGGAGTTGATGGAGTCGTTCGTGACTTATCTCATCTGATCTAAGTATTTAACCTACAGTTTGGTAGTAGCTAGTGATCGTAAATTTTTTTTTTTTCAAACACAACTTTCTACTCACCCACAAGTGTATGAGGTCGTCGTAGTAGTATAAGCAAGTTGACCAAGTTAAATTATCGAACCACGGGAGGGGAACTAGTGCAATGAGTCCCTAAAACTATGTGATGGCATGCTACTATAGCTACTAATCATGGTTTTGAAATCAATTAAACTAAACAAATTAAATAAAATATTTTTGGAATTTTTAAGCAAAACAATACTTCAAACAAAGAAGCAAGTAAGCTTAACTAACAAATTAAACTAACTCCCAAAGAAGTGCAAGATGAGATGAAATGCTTTGGATTCAATTCACTATGTGATTATCAAGAAAAACTCGATTTATATTGACTCTAAGTTAAGTACGGGTGGTGCTAAGGGTAAATCTAAGTGCTAGCAAAGAACTAATACACTTAAACTCACTGGGGTCGTCTATCCTTTCCTATCGGGTAATATAGCCTCGAGATGTTCCCTTAGAAGGTACTATAGCCTTTGAAAGGTGTTCCCACCAAGTAATCAAATAAACTCCCATTTTCCCTCACTAATTACCTGAACTTTCATTCAAATAACCAATGCCTAATGTTGGGGTTCTAATGCATTTAACTCTCTCTTGACAAATTAAAGCATAACTAATACTTTTGCAATTTCACAACTCACACCATAAAATTAGTAATGTTAATGTAACTCTCGTCTACACTAAACATTCTTTAAAATATGGATTAAAGAAATTCAAGTACAAAGCACAATAAATACCCATCAATTAGGAGCAATCACCCAATACTCAACAAAAATATGACATAAATCAAGTAAAACTCAATTCTCACATAGTTTCAATCATCCAAAGCACAAAAAATATTAGCCCATGAATTTAAAAACAAAACTCATGACTAAAAGAGACTCAAACTCCATAAACAATGAAATAAAAACTAAATAAAGAGAGTAAAGGGTAGAGTTCACCTAGCAATGGTGATTACAACTTGAATGAACCATAAAATCCTCTAAACTTGCAAGAAAATGAAGAAATGGAAGAACACCTAAAACTATGTGAAAGTGTGTGTAAAAATCTGCTGCCAAGTGTTGGTGAGTGAGTAGTGCCCTAGAATCTGCTGCTGCCCCTAAAAATATATCCTCCAAAAGCGCTGAATTGCTAACTTTTTAATTCCTCCTGCCAAGAAACACTTTCTCACCCTAAGAAATGGACCCAAAACTTGCTTCTCTAATTAGTGAAAACGTGGGTCCCATCTTAACTAATTAATTGCATCTCTCGTTGTGCTTTCCTGGTCAAACGACGGCATGGAATGAAACAGAAAACAGCAGCAACAATTTCCACTTTGCAATTCCTTCTTCTTTTCAATTTAATTGTGGGACCCGCCAATCAAATGAAATATTTGCTTTGCTCCTCCAATTTATTTGCTGACTTCTGTTTATTAATAATGGGCTCAACCACTTTTTCAGTTTGGGCCGCCAATTGGGCTTCTGCTGTTGGATTTCGCGAATTGGGCCGAGGGATATTTTCCTGTTGCGCGCCGTTTTTGTTTCGCTCATAACTTGAGCTCCTAACCTTCGATTGAGTTGATTCTTTTTTCTTTGTGATCGTCTTTTCGAGGAGCTTCACGTGGTTCAACTCTCTTCTCCAATGTCCTTCTAAATCTGAACAGGCTTTGCATTATTTCTTGCTCATTTTCTTTCATTTCCCAAAAAATCAACACATTCTCAAATAAATGGGATTAGTAGCAATTTTCATTACAAATGAGATCAAATCACGTCAAATAAGACACAAAATATGACCATAAAACAAGCAATTATGACCCTCATCACTCCCTCAAACTTAAAATGTTGCTTGTCCCCAAGCAATGAAAGAAAAGAATAAAGAGGGATGATTGCGAAGTGGATGATTATTTGGTGCAACAAATCATGGTGAAATAAGATCAAGTAGCTCCCCAATGTAATCAAACTCACTCAATCAAGTTCTCTAACCTTCTTCTATCATGCTATGATCAAGACAATGAAAGCTCAAATGCTTATCTCAATACTCCTCTCAAGGTGTGTTTCACTCATCACTCAAGTGTATGAATAGGACGTGTTTACACTAAAAAATCACTCCACAAAATGTAAAACCATATGCTTGTCATTAGTCTCAATTCTCCACCTTTTACAAGAGTTTTGATAATCAAATCAAGGTGGTCTTCATAGGGTTGTAATGTAGGCTCTTTGGACAAGGGTATGATGAATTTGGACAAGTGACTCGCAAACTTGTAGAGCATTAAGAGTTGATTAATTCTTCACATTCCTTTTCAAAATTGATACAACTCTCTTTACTCTTTCTTTTCTCATTTCAAGCTCACAAAAATTCATTCATCTTTCTCTTTTTCCTTTGAACCTTCTTTGCACTTTTTTTTTTCAAGCTCTTTCTTACGAGGTTCTTTCTTTCATTCTTTTCAATTTCACTTTAAAACTTAAACTCCACACATTTTTTTTCGATCATTCACTTCACCAACAATTAAGCTCTACAAGTCATTAGGGATCAATTAAGCTCAAGAAAGATAGGTGACATGGTTGAATTTGTGTAGGTTGCCAAAGAATATAAGCATAAAGGCTCAAAGGGGCTTACTACGGAATTAACTCATTTGATGGTAATTTATTTGGCCAAGTGACTATCAAATCAAAGAATGCCTCCTATCATTTTTAAAAATCCCAACCCAAGTCAAGTTTCAAGCAAGACCAATGACAAGTTCTAGAATGCACAATTATGAATGATACACACAAGAATGAAATGAACCAAAATTATGATATGATTCACAAGGCTCAAAACTCTCCGGCTCATTCGTGAGAACAAGCACCATCACTATCATCAACCATCACATAGCACATCAAGAATTCAAGCTAGAAGAGCCAAATCAAGCAAATCATCATCCAAAAGTGAACCATCAATCCATCCACACAACTAAATCACAGTACCAAACACACACCCCTTCTTCACAAATTACACATACCCCACCAAAATCATCACATCAAACATCAAGACTATCTCACACACCAAGAGAGCATACAAAAATAAGCAAAACTCCACAAAACGAGGCGTGCGCCTGTGCAATGTACATATGAAGCCCCGTGTGCGCCTGTGCATATGTAGACATGTGGAAAAAAATAAAAACAAACAAAATAAATACTCCCCCAAAATTAGACATTGCTATGCAATTCTAAGTTTGGGGTCATATTGGTACCTCAACCTTGCACCAAGCACATCTTCTTTTCTTTCAAGCACTTTTGCACACCCTAACTTTAAGCTCCAAGAGTATGCTTCTCCTAATCACAAAAGCTCAACAAAAACTATAAAACAAACTACGAAACTAACTAATAAACAGAAAGAAAGCGATAAAAAATGGCCTGCCTCCCATCGAGCGCTAGGTTTAACGTCCTATGCCGGACGGAACTTTTTCAAGTTCGAATCTCATCAAGAGATTTGGTACCTCCACCTTCCTTTTGAGAAGGATCCATGAAAAGCTTCACATGATGGCCATTGACGGTGAATTGACTTCCATCTTTACTTTGTATCTCAAGATATCCACTAGCAAACACCTTTGTGACTATGAATGGCCCACTCCATTTTGACTTGAGTTTTCCTCCAAAAAGTTTCAACCGTGCATTGTATATTATCACCTTATCTCCTTCTTTGAACTCTTTCTTCTTGATACGAGCATCATGCCATTTCTTTATCTTCTCCTTGTAAATTTTGGCATTCTCAAAAGCAAAGTCCCGAAATTCTTCAAGCTCGTTCAATTGGAGTAGCCTCTTTTCACCCACCAAATCACTATCAAAATTCAACTTCTTAACCGCCCAAAAAGCAAGGTGTTCAAGCTCCACCAGAAGATGACAAGCTTTTCCAAACACTATTTGGTAGGGAGATATGTCCAAAGGAGTCTTAAAGGCCATTCGGTAGGCCCATAGAGTATCGTCTAACTTTGTAGCTCAATCTTTCCTACTCGTGTTCACCGTCTTCTCAAGGATTTGCTTTATTTGACGGTTGGACACCTCCGCCAAGCCATTTGTTTGTGGGTGGTAGGCGGTAGAGACTTTGTGCTTCACATCATACTTAGCAAGCAAGTTGCTCATTGCCTTGTTCACAAAGTGACTTCCCCCATTACTAATCAAAGCTCTTGGAACACCAAATCTAGTGAAAATGTGCTTCTTCAAGAATTGCATCACTATCTTAGCATCATTCACTTTTGTTGGTATGGCCTCTACCCATTTCGACACATAGTCCACTCGCACCAATATGTAAAGATATCCATTTGATGGTGGAAATGGACCCATAAAATCAAGGCCCCACACATCGAAGAGTTCCACTTCCATAAACATGGTCATTGGCATTTCATCTCTCTTTGAAATTCCCCCCATCCTTTGACAACGGTCACACCCTCGGACAAATAAGTGGCAATCCTTGAAAATTGAGGGCCAATAAAATCCGGATTGGAGGACTTTCATCCCCGTTTTTGAAGCACCAAAGTGGCCCCCACAAGGAAGAGAGTGACAATGTCTAATGATATCCTCCCATTCTTCTTTGGGTACGCACCTCCTCAATACCAAATCAACTCCCCTCTTGAAAAGAAAGGGATCATCCCATATGTAACCCTTGACTTTCTTGAAAAATCTCTTTCCTCAATAGCATCTAAATCACTCGGAGGTTCTCCACTTGCCAAGTAGTTTGCAAAATAGGCGTACCAAGGAGCTTCTCCCTCTATTTTATTAAATGAATATCATCCACCCTTAACAAGCTCTCATCGGGGAAGTTCTCATTAACCATTTCTTACTCTTTCTTCAATTCTTCACAATGTTCCAATCGAGAGAGGTGATCGGCTATCACATTTTCACTTCCCTTTTATCTCTCACCTCCATTTCGAACTCTTGAAGCAATAGAATCAATCTTATGAGTCTTGGCTTTGCATCTTTTTTGTTCATCAAGTACCAAATAGTCGCATGGTCGGTGTACACTATTGTTTTCGCACCTACTAGGTAGGGTCAAAATTTATCAAAGGCATACACTGTTGGAAAATAGAGGCACGTAAAACACATAATCACATGCGAACGGAAATAATAGTTCACCAACAACGAACAATTAATTGCATACAGATTACAATAATCATAAAGAGAAATCTTACAGTAGGTTGAGCGCAGATTTCTCTACTACAGTATCCACGTAATCCCCGATTATAGACATGCATAGATTTGCCAGCGTTGAATCCCGAGACAGATTTGCTAGGAAAATCCAAACTCTAGATCTTATGGAGAAAATATGAAGTAACGTTGTTTGTTAATTCCCCAGAGCTTGTATATATAGGGAGACCCAGCTTAAACCCTAAGCTAGCCCAATTAGGGAAATAACATCCCTAATCTTGAATTAAATTAATTCCTTTTAATTTAATTCCCTAAATATAAATCTCTACGGATTTATATGCCTTATATGAAAATCTCTACGATTTATTTCCATATGCATTAAATCCTACAATTATATTCCAAATATAATTATTGGGAATTCTTATTTAATTAAATCCAATTTAATTAAATATTAAATATTAATAATAATTAATTCCAAATTAATCTATTATTAATAAATTAAATATTAATTCCAATTTAACATTTAATCAACCAACTATAATCCATAAAAGGGAACTACTTGTTGTGTGACCCATAGACCCTCAAATACCGAGCGATTAGTCAAACTAACGATCTTAATTGAACCCTAGTCAATAAATCAGACATTCTCAATATATGAGGTACATTGCGAGAAACATGCAACTACCTGTAATTGAAACGTGGGCAATTGCGATTTCCTCCTTTCATTCACGAATACTCGAATAGTCTTGAACATGATGAAGTGTCTATTTAAATAACTTAATCAATTTATCTCAAATCACTAATTGATCTTTATTGTCATACTTAGTCACAAAGTCTAAGTTGACGTGCATTGGCCAATGACTTCGATCCAATTATGATGAGAAGATGAGTATTCTCTCTAAATCCACTCTGAGGAATGAATCATTTTCTTGGCTCAACTACCACGCACATGCACTTCGTGATAAACCCAATCCAAGTCGTATCTACCCATGGAAGGGTGGAAGCATTGGTCATGGTCAAAGTTCATCACTCCATACATGTCGTGCGTATTGACCTCAAGTCAAAGGAGTATCGCATCGCTCCCACTAACCGAGACACCCGTAGAAACATATAGTGGAACTACATCAAACGGTTTCTCGGATGGGTATACCAATACCTTCTAAGGTATTTGTGTATCCATCATGAGATACCTAGTATCTCGTAGTAAGTGAGATCTTACTACACTCTCTAAGAGTATGATGCAGATCGCACACCAATCTCCATTGCATCATCAATATCCCTTTCTTGATGATCCTCGATTGGGGCTATTTAAGAATCATGCTTGAGTCATCTGAGTTCTCACTCACTCAATGACAGCAGTGACTCAAGGGAACACATATAAGAATAAATGCAAACAATCAAACATAATATTCTAATGAGTGTAACGCCATACATTTAATATTAAACAAATAATAATATTAAACCAATACTGAATATTATCTGAGTATTATGTCCTTACAAAGGATTGTCTCTAGGACACTAACACTAACAATCTCCCACTTGAACTAGAGCCAATCACCTACATGTTTAACCCCTAGACCATCAAAATGTCTAGTATGTACATGAATACTCAAAGCCTTGGTGAAAGGACCAGACAGGTTATCTTTCGTGGGGACACGTTCTAACTCTATCTCTCCTCTAGCGATTATCTCTCTTATCAAGTGATAACGCCTCCGTACATGCTTGTTTCTGTTATTGGATCTCGGTTCCTTAGCTTGCGCAACCGCACCAGTATTGTCACAATACAACTTTATTGGACTGCTGACACTCGGAACTACCCCTAGTTCTTTTAAGAACTGTTTTATCCAGACAGCTTCTTTGGCAGCTTCCGCCGCAGCAATGTACTCAACTTCGGTTGTTGAATCAGTGGTAGTATCTTGCTTGGAACTATTCCAACTAACCGCCCCACCATTGAGAGCGAAGATATAGCCCGACTGTAACTTGTAATCATCACAATCAGATTGGAAACTTGCGTCAGCATAGCCGGTCGCGACTAGCTCTGACTGACCTTCGTAGACTAGAAGCAATCTTTAGTACGTCTGAGGTACTTAAGAATGTTCTTGACAACAATCCAATGGGGTTCACCCGGATTCTATTGGTATCTACCAGTAGTGCTGACAGTGAAGGCCACATCTGGCCTAGTGCAAGTCATGACGTACATGATGGATCCAATTGCAGATGCATATGGTATATCCTTCATGCACTGGATGTCAGCTTCTGTAGAAGGACAATCCTTCTTAGACAGCTTTATCCCATGACATGTTGGTAGAGAACCTCTCTTAGAGTTCTCCATCGCAAACCGCCTCAACACCTTGTTTACGTAGGTGGACTGTGTCAGTCCCAACATCCTCTTGGATCTATCCCTATGGATCTTGATCCCTAAGATGTAGCAGGCTTCTCCAAGGTCCTTCATCATGAAGGTTCTTGACATCCATTCTTTCAAGGACTGCATGAGCGGGATATTGTTTCCCATAATGAGTATGTCATCGACATACACAACTATGAACACAATATTCTTCCCACATCATTTCCGATAGACGCACGGATCTTCTGAGTTTCTGACGAAGTCAAATGATTTGACAGCTTCATCACATCGGATATTCCAACTCCTAGAAGCTTGCTTCAATCCATAAATGGATCGTTTAAGCTTGCACACGAGATTAGATTTTAGCTTTGATATGAAACCTTCAGGTTGAGTCATACACACTTCCTTATCAATGTTGCCATTGAGGAAAGCTGTTTTGACATCCATCTGCCAAATCTCATAATCTAGATGTGCTGCTATCACAAGTAAAATTCGAATGGACTTGATCTTAGCAACTGGTGAGAAAGTTTCGTAATAGTCAATGCCTTCGCATTGACTATAACCTTTCGCCACCAACCTAGCCTTGTAGGTTTGTACTTTGCCATTTGCATCAGTCTTTCGTTTGAAGACCCACTTGTAACCTATGGGTCTAACCCCTTTCGGCAATTTAACCAAGTCCCAAACTTTATTGACGTACATCGAGTCCATCTCGGATTTCATGGCTTCATGCCACTTCTTTGAGTCAACATCTAACATTGCCTCAATGTAAGTTCTAGGTTCGTCCTTATCCGGGATCTCCACATCATCATGCTCCTCTACGAGGAAGCCATAATATCTTGTGGGTGGATTACAAACTCTAGTGGACTTACGGAGTTGTGGTTGCTCAGACTGCACATTCTGATCGTGAAAATTTTGTGGTGCAGCGATTTCATCATCGACCGGGGAGGCCTCAAGAGCGACACTTCCGGATGCTCCTTGAGCACTTCCAGATGCCTCTTGGGTGAGAGTTTGAACTATGATGTTCTCATTCAGCCCACTTGGAGTCCGTTGCTAGGGCAATGCAACTCCAATTACGCTCTCACTGGCTGAAAGAGGACCACTTAGTGATAAACTTCCACCATGTGAGCTGTTAAATGCTCTCACTGATTCTTTGTCATGTTGCTTTGACAAGACATCAGTCTCCTTGTTAAGTTGTGGTTCTTGAATTTCTTCAAGTTCTATCGTCTTACGACTTTGTTCCTTGAAGACGTAGTCTTCTTCAAGGAATTTAGCCTGCCTTGAAACAATCACTGTTTGTTTCTGAGGTAGATAGAAATAATATCCTCTAGTTTCCTTAGGATATCCCACAAAATAACCCTTTTCACATTTTGCTTCCAACTTATCAGTGAGCATTTTCTTCACAAACACGGGGCAACCCCATGTTCTAATGTGAGAGAAATTTGACTTCTTGCCATGCCATAGCTCGTATGACGTATGCTCAACTGATTTGGATGGAATCATATTCAGAATGTAGATTGAGGTTTGGAGTGCGTATCCCCATAAGAACGTCGGAAGGGAGGAGAAACTCATCATGGACCTTACCATGTCTAACAGGGTTCGGTTTCTCCTCTCGGACACTCCATTCATTTGGGGTGTACCGGGAGGAGTCCATTGTGATTGGATTCCATGCAACTTCAGATGATCAATGAATTCATGGCTAAGATATTCTCCTCCTCGATCTGATCGAAGAGTCTTAATACTCTTACCAAGATGTTTCTCTACTGCAACTTTGTACTCCTTGAATTTCTCAAACGATTCGGACTTGTGTTTCATTAGATACACATACCCAAATCTAGAGAAATCGTCAGTAAAAGTAATGAAGTAGCCGAATTAATCCCTAGCTAGAGTGGGCAGTGGTCCACAAACGTCACTGTGGATCAACTCTAGAACTTCTTTGGCACGAACCCCTTTCCCAGAAAATGGTTTGTTGATCATCTTGCCCTTGAGACCGGATTCACAATTACCATAAGACTCAAAGTCGAATGGGGTTAAGTAGTCTAACTTTCTTAACCTTGCTATCCTATTCTCATTTTCATGACCAAGCCTACAATGCCACAAGTATGTAGGATTTTCATGATTACTAAGTTTGAGTCGTTTGTTTTGTATATTAAGAATGTTATGTCCACAATGCAACAAATATAAACCATTAGATAAAGGAGCATTTCCATACACATCACCATTAAGCGAAAAATAACAATTATTATTTGCAAAATGGAAAGAAAAACCTTCAATATCCAAAAACGGAATATAAATAATGTTGCGGGTAATAGAAGGAACAAAATAACAATTATTCAGTTCAAGTCTAAAACCAGAGGGTAAATCTAAAACATAAACACCAACACGTCCAGCAACAACTCTTGCTCCATTCCCAACGTGTAGGGCGACTTCACCCGGCCTAACTGCCTTGCTATGCTTGAAACCCTGCACATTAGTACAAATATGTGAGCCACAACCGGTATCCAATACCCAGCAGTTAGTATCATTTGTGGACATGTTTATCTCAATAACAAACATACATGTTCCAGTGGCTGAGACACCTTGTGTCTTCTTTTCAGCTGCTAGAACCTTACAGTCCTTCTTCCAATGCCCCTTCTGCTTACAGTGGAGGCATACATCCTTGTCCACCCTATCCTTCTTTTGAATTCCACCTTTGGGCTTAAGGAAGCTAGGCTTAGAGCCTTTCTTTGCCTTGCCTCTCCACTTCTTCTTTCCTTTCAGACCAGAAGAAGTAGAGGCACTCACCATAAGTACGGGCTTCTCTTTAGCAGTGGAGGACTCAAAAGTCTTGAGCATGTTATGCAGCTCGGGCATGGTCGATTCTGTCTTATTCATATTAAAGTTTACTACGAAACTCGAATATGAATCAGGAAGCGACTGAAGAATGGCATAAAGAGCAACGTTGGTCTTGAGCTCAATGCCCAGACGACTAAGTTTCTCGATTAGCCCTATCATCGTCAATACATGAGGAGAAACCTTCCCTCCCTTGGACAATCGACATCTAAACAGATCTCTCATCACTTCATAAATCTCAGAACGAGATTCAGAATCAAAGAGATCCTTCAGATGCTTAATCATCTAGAAGGGAAGCATCTTCTCATGTTGCCTTTGCAGCTCGGGAGTCATTCCGAGTAGCATAACACACTGAGCCTGGGAAGCATCCTCTTAATGCTTCTTTTGGGCTGCAGCGTCGAACTCTTCAGCCTCTTCAGTACCAACCTCAGGGGTAGCAGGGATTGGCATGTCCAACACGTACTCAATCTTCTCTTGCCTGAGCACCAAACGAACGTTTCGGTGTCAATGACAACTTGTCCATTTCCAACTTGTTCGTTTCCAAAACGCTTCTCAATGACAAGTTATTCATTTCAACAATCCTAGAGAAATAAAATAAAACGGGAATTAAAACACATAATTCCTATGATCAATATTCATTCAAAATAAACATGGTCTTTCACTTTATTTTGTCTCCATTATTTTCACATACTTAACGACCTCATCGGAAAAGTACGAATTTATATCTAATATAAATCATAATGGACTAGGATCCACATTACTACCATCATAATCCCAGCGAGGGCTGATCATTATGATAGCATAACCGGTAGGTCTCCAAACCAATTGCCAGATTGCAACTCCTAGTTCTCGAACCTAGTTCGACTGATGTCACTTATCCTTTGTTCCCCGTGAGGGCTAGCGAAACAAAGTTAAGTTCGTTTACAACCATCAAGCGGCGACATTTTCATGTCCCTATAAAAGTCCCGTTAGATGTAGATCCGAGCAAAAGATGAGGGTCTTTAAGTACTCATTGGAACGAAATCTCCGGTTTACTTTTAATTTCGATGGAAGACATCTTATCAAGTTAATGAGAAAACCATATTTTAGTGAGGAACGTTTTAAAAGATGGGGTATTCATTGCTTAATCGAGATCCATGAAGTCTAAGTCATATTTGAGTAATTACGGGCGCTGCCTACCCAAACATGATGTATACGGACTCACAAATATTTGGGCGCCGTCTACCCAAGCATTTAACACGGTCCAACATTTATTTGGGCTTTGCCTACCCAAACATTTATAACGCGGACTTAAACGTTAACTAATTTGAAAACGATTAAGCTAGTTAACAGTGGGTTTTTAATAAATCCTTTGAAAATGAATTTAATTTTAATTAAAGATCCATTTTAAGATTATTAAAATTGATTAATCCAATTAATCGTCTTGGTTCCAATAAAATTCCAAAATTTAGTTTTTATTTATTTTAATCCTGGGGGCTCAGGTGTAATTTCTAAAATTTGCACGGGAGGACCTGTCTCAAATTGAATTTGCAAAACAGCCCTCCTACATCATCACCCAACCAAATCGAATCCAATTTGAAGTCCAAACACCAAATTAACCCAATTTCAGAATCAAAATCGTATCACAAGTAATCAAATTAATTTCATCCGTTCAATCCAAACAAGAAACCAAAACAAATGAAACAGTTTGGGTCCCAACGAAGACGAACATAATCAAACGAGGCGACACGACACGGTTCGGTCAGTGGTCCGATGATGGCGACCCGTCATTGATGCGGACAACGCGACCCCGTCATCGATGCAGATGAGGTGGAGGGGTAAGCGTGGTGACGCACCCCTGGTCGATCTCTGGTTCAAAACCAGATCGACGAACACAAGCAGGCGACGAGTCGGCGGCGCGTCGCCACTGACTCTTCCCGAGTCTGGTGACGCGCCGCCTTGAAACGCATTGAGATGGGCACGCCGGACAAGCCACGAGTATGTTCAAGCGACCAACGTCAAAATCAGAAAGAATCGGCGGCGATTCGCCTTGAATTACGGACAAAAATGATCGAAGCCTCCAAGGCGAGATCGGGGCATTTCGAGGTCGAAGGCGAGTTCTCCGCAAGACGTCGCGGGAGGCGGTGTTTAGTCTCGCCCTTGGCGACGTGGGTGTAGCACCGCCGTCGCCGAGGTCCGATATCTGCGAGGCGGCCACGGCGGCGAAATTGGGGAGAAACCCTAATTTTTGGGTTCTCGGTGAAGACGAAAGGGGACGAGCGAAATAGGACCAAAACAAAACAAGGGGCGTGGTTTAATGAGAAAAACCGTGCCCCACTGATTATTAAAAAAAAAATTAATTTTAAAAATCAGATTTTATGCAATTAAAATAAGAGCCTGGAGCTCTGATACCACTGTTGGAAAATAGAGGCACGTAAAACACGTAATCACATGCACAGCGGAAATAATAGTTCACCAACAACGAATAATTGATTGCATACAGATTACAATAATCATAACGAGAAATCTTACAGTAGGTTGAGCGCAGATTTCTCTACTACGGTATCCACGTAATCCCCGATTATAGACTTGCACGGATTTGCCAACGTTGAATCCCGAGACAGATTTGCTAGGAAAATCCAAACTCTAGATATTATGGAGAAAATATGAAGTAACGTTGTTTGTGAATTCCCTAGAGCTTGTATATATAGGGAGACCCAGCTTAAACCGTAAGTTAGCCCAATTAGGGAAATAACATCCCTAATCTTGAATTAAATTAATTCTTTTTAATTTAATTCCCTAAATATAAATCTCTACGGATTTATATGCCTTATATGAAAATCTCTACGATTTATTTCCGTATGCATTAAATCCTACAATTATATTCCAAATATAATTATTGGGAATTCTTATTTAATTAAATCCAATTTAATTAAATATTAAATATTAAATATTAATAATAATTAATTCCAAATTAATCTATTATTAATAAATTAAATATTAAATCCAATTTAACATTTAATCAACCAACTATAATCCATAAAAGGGAACTACTTGTTGTGTGACCCATAGGCCTTCATATACCGAACGATTAGTCAAACTAACGATCTTAATTGAACCCTAGTCAATAAATCAGACATTCTCAATATATGAGGTATGTTGCGAGAAACATGCAACTACCTGTAACTGAAACGTGGGCAATTGCGATTTCCTCCTTTCATTCACGAATACTCGATTAGTCTTGAACATGATGAAGTGTCTATTCAAATAATTTAATCAATTTATCTCAAATCACTAATTGAACATTATTGTCACACTTAGTCACAAAGTCTAAGTTGACATGCATTGACCAATGACTTCGATCCAATTATGATGAGAAGATGAGTATTCTCTCTAAATTCACTTTGAGGAATGAATCCTTTTCTTAGCTCAACTACCACGCACATGCACTTCGTGATGAACCCAATCCAAGCCGTATCTACCCATTGAAGGGTGCAAGCATTGGTCATGATCAAAGTTCATCACTCCATACATGTTGTGCGTATTGACCTCAAGTTAAAGGAGTATCGCATCGCTCCCACTAACCGAGACACCCGTAGACACATATAGTGGAACTACATCAAACGGTTTCTCGGATGGGTATACCAATACCCTCTAAGGTATTTGTGCATCCATCATGAGATACCTAATATCTCGTAGTAAGTGAGATCTTACTACAGTCTCTAAGAGTATGATGCAGATCGCACACCAATCTCCATTGCATCATCAATATCCCTTTCTTGATGATCCTCGATTGGGGCTATTTAAGAATCATGCTTGAGTTATCTGAGTTCTCACTCACTCAATGACAGCAGTGACTCAAGGGAACACATATAAGAATAAATGCAAACAATCAAACATAATATTCTAATGAGTGTAACGCCATACATTTAATATTAAACAAATAATAATATTAAACCAATACTGAATATTATCTGAGTATTATGTCCTTACAAAGGATTGTCTCTAGGACACTAATACTAACATACACCACCGCACGGAGCTCCTTTTCGGTTGTTGTGTAATTCATTTGAGCCGAATTAAAGGTCTTTGATGCATAGTAGATGACATGGAACTTTTTCTCCCTCCTTTGCCCCAAAGCAACCCCATAGCAAAGTCACTTGAATCACACATCAACACGAAAGGTTCCCTCCAATCCGGTGTCACTAGTATGGGAGAGTTCACCAATGCCTTCTTAAGAGTAAAAAAGGCTTGAAGACACTCGTTAGTAAAATCAAAGGGAACATCTTTTTCAAGCAGGCGAGAAAGGGGCTTTGAAATTTTAGAAAAATCTTTGATAAACCTCCGATAAAAACCGGCATGCCCTAGAAATGATCTTATCCCCTTTTTATTCAATGGAGGGGGAAGCTTCTCAATGGCTATCACCTTTGCCCTATCAACTTGCAACCCTTTTGATGATACATGATGACCCAACACAATACCTTCTTTCACGATGAATTGACATTTTTCCCAATTAAGCACCAAATTTGTGTCTTCACACCTTTGTAACACAACATCAAGATTTGTTAGACAATTATCGAATGACTCTCCAAAGACGGAGAAGTCATCCATAAAAACTTCCATAATCCTTTCAATAAGCCCATGAAAAATAGCCATCATACATCTCTGAAAGGTGGCAGGTGCATTACAAAGACCAAATGAGATTCGCCTCCAAGCAAATGTGCCATAAGTGCATGTGAATGTGGTTTTCTCTTGGTCCTCTGGAGCAATCATAATTTGATTGTAACCGGAGTACCCATCCAAAAAGCAATAGTAATCAAATCCCCAAACCTATCAAGCATTTGATCAAGAAAGGGTAAAGGGAAATGATTCTTACAAGTTACCTTATTTAATTCTAGGTAATCCACACACACAAGCTACCCCGTCACCAACCGCGTGGCCACTAACTCATCTTTTTCAGGTTTTTACCACCGTAGTACCCCTTTCTTAGCTACAACATGCAAAGGACTCACCCAAGGACTACCAGAAATTGGGTAAACCATACCCGCATCCAAAAATTTCATCACTTCTACCCTAATCACTTCTTGCATTATTAGGTTAACTCTCCTTTGATGTTGCACTACAGGTTTACTACCTTCCTCAATTCGAATTTTGTGCATGCAAATTGATGGATTCACTCCCTTCAAGCCCTCTATCGACCAACCGATGACCGACTTGTGCTTACGTAGAACTTCAAGCAATTTTTCCAATTCAAAAGGTGTAAGGAAAGAAGATACAATTACCTGACACTTCCCATTTTCTTCCAAGTACGCATATTGTAGATGCTCGGGTAGTGGCTTCAAATCGTCTTTCTTCTTCTCCAATGGAGGGATCTTTTCCTCCATCTTCTCTAAGATTGATTCTTCAAGTTCATCACAAGAGAAAGCAAAACTTTCATATATCGTTTCCTCAATAGGTGAAATAGTATAACCAAAAGAAAATAAAGAGTAAGAAGACTCCTCCAAGGCCTCTTCAATGCAAATGTCAATGATGTCAACCGAATTGCATTCCTCATTATCCATGGGGTGCTTCATCTATTCATAAACCGAGAAATTTATCTCCTCCTTGTCCATCTTCAATGTGAGTCTTCCTTTGCTAACATCTACCACTGCCCCCACGGTGGCTAAGAAAGGTCTCCCAAGTATTATAGGAACATGAGCATCCTCTTCCATCTCAAGCACAAGAAAATCCACCGGAAAGACAAAACTTTCAACTTTCACTAGAATATCCTCAACCACCACTTTTGGCATAGTTGTTGATCGATCCGCCAATTGTAGTGTAATGGATGTAGGATTCAACTCTCCTTGATCTAGCTTCTTATAAATGGACATGGGTATCAAATTGATGCTAGCTCCCAAGTCACACAAAGCATGTCTCTTCACTCCGTTTCCCAAGTCACACAATATTGTAAAACTCCCGGGATCTTTCAACTTTTGAGGAATGTTTCTTTGTAGAAGAGCACTACACTCCATAGTGAGTTTGACCGTCTCGGGCTCATCGATCCTTCTTCTCTTTGCTATCAAATCTTTCAAAAACTTTGCATAGTTTGGCATTTGCTCAAGTGCATCGAAGAATGGAATGTTGATATGCAATTTCTTGAAAATTTCAAGAAACTTTCCAAACTTTTCATCCAACTTTTTCTTCATGAATCTTGGGGAAATGGAACGGGAACCATTGTTTTTAGAACTCCCCAATGATCATGTTCAACTTTTCTTTCCTCATTCTTTGCTTCCTTAACCCTCTTCCATTTAGGAGCTTTCATTTCTTCTTTTTGATTCTCCTTCTCACCTTTGTTTTGCATGTTACCAAGAGAAGTGGTCAATTGGCCCATTTGGAACTCAAGGTTCTTGATTTGATGACCATGTTGTTGGATCATAATCTTGACTTGTTCTTTAAGCTCTTCCAACTTTGTATCCTTCTCCTCCGACTTTCTCATTAGAGCGGTGAACATGTCTTCCACCGTTGGCTTCCCTTCACCACTAGCAAGTTTGGCTCCGGGTTCAAATTCGGGTGGAAATTGAACCGCTCCCTTGTTGTTGACATATGAAAAGTTCTCATGCCTCTTGGTGTTAGGATTGTAAGATGAGGAACCTCCTTGAAAAGATGGTTGATTGTTGTATCTCCCTTGATATTGAGGTGAAAATGAGCCTTGAGGTTGGAATGGGGGTTGGCCTCCTTGGAATTGATTTGAAATTGGTGTTTGCCTTGACCAAAGTTTCCTTGTGGCCCGTGATAATTTTCCCTCCCCATGTAGTTCACCTCTTCAATTAGCCCTTGTCCTTGGATTCACTCATCATGATCTAAGGGTGACATAGAGTTCCATTAATACCATCATGGATGAATTAAGAGCCCTCATTCCTTCACTTTCTTCCACTTGAGAGATATTTCCATTCCAACTATTTTCATTTGACCACCCAAAAGAATTGTTGACCATATCATTTATAATGCCCTTCGCCGTCTCCCAATCTTTCCCAAACAATGATCCACCGGTCGAAGAATCCAACAATTCTCTTATTTTCCCACTTACTCCGGCGTAAAAGAAACTTATAGCTTGATCTTCATTATAGCCATGTTGAGGGCATTTTTAGAGCAATTCTTGATATCTCTCCCACACTCCATGCAAGTTCTCCCCTCTTAATTATTGAAATTGTGCAATTTTGTGTTTTGCTTGCAAAACTCTTGAAGGAGGGTAGAACTTAAGGAGAAACTTATTGCTCAAATCTTCCCACGTTGTCAAACCTCCTCGTGGTAGAACACTATTGACCCAAGTCTTTGCCTTGCCCGTGAGGGTGAAAGGAAACAACCTCAATAACTTTGCATCTTCGGACACCCCATTATACTTTGATGTGTCCGCATACTCCATGAATTAGGCCAAATGTTGATTCGGATCTTCATTGTCTTCCCCTTTGAATTGATTCTTTTGAAGCATATTGATTAGGGAAGGGTGTAACTCAAAGTTGTTAGCCTCCACGTTTGGCCTTGCTATTCCATCGTAGTATCTTTGAACTTGAGGCTCGAGACAATCTCGGATTGGCCTTCTTTGTGGTTGGTACCCCATTCCTCCTTGGGGATTGCCCACATTTCCCTCATTGTTTTCCATATTTTCAAGTGGTTGATGTTGCCTTGCTTCCGCCTCTCTCCTATTCCTTTCTCGATTTCTCCTTGTCGTAGCTTCTATCTCAAGATTTATAGGCTCAATTTGTTCACCACGTATTCTTGTGATCATGCACCTACAAAAGTCTCAAGTTTTCTCCACAAATAGGGTAAAAAGAAAAATAAAGCAAGATAAATGTAACTAGTATTAGCACTCAACGAATCTTAAGTCTCACTTAAAGCAAAATGTCACCTCCCCGGCAACGGCGCCAAAAACTTGATCGTAAAAAAATTGTTTTTTCAAACACAACTTTCTACTCACCCACAAATGTATGGGGTCGTCGTAGTAGTATAAGCAAGTTGACCAAGTTAAATTATCGAACCACGGGAGGGGAACTAGTGCAATGAGTCCCTAAAACTATGTGATGGCATGCTACTATAGCTACTAATCATGGTTTTGAAATCAATTAAACTAAACAAATTAAATAAAATATTTTTGGAATTTTTAAGCAAAACAATACTTCAAACAAAGAAGCAAGTAAGCTTAACTAACAAATTAAACTAACTCCCAAAGAAGTGCAAGATGAGATGAAATGCTTTGGATTCAATCCACTATGTGATTATCAAGAAAAACTCGATTTATATTGACTCTAAGTTAAGTACGGGTGGTGCTAAGGGTAAATCTAAGTGCTAGCAAAGAACTAATACACTTAAACTCACTGGGGTCGTCTATCCTTTCCTATCGGGTAATATAGCCTCGAGATGTTCCCTTAGAAGGTACTATAGCCTTTGAAAGGTGTTCCCACCAAGTAATCAAATAAACTCCCCTTTTCCCTCACTAATTACCTAAACTTTCATTCAAATAACCAATGCCTAATGTTGGGGTTCTAATGCATTTAACTCTCTCTCGACAAATTAAAGCATAACTAATACTTTTGCAATTTCACAACTCACACCATAAAATTAGTAATGCTAATGTAACTCTCGTCTACACTAAACATTCTTTAAAATATGGATTAAAGAAATTCAAGTACAAAGCACAATAAATACCCATCAATTATGAGCAATCACCCAATACTCAACAAAAATATGACATAAATCAAGTAAAACTCAATTCTCACATAGTTTCAATCATCCAAAGCACAAAAAATATTAGCCCATGAATTTAAAAACAAAACTCATGACTAAAAGAGACTCAAACTCCATAAACAATGAAATAAAAACTAAATAAAGAGAGTAAAGGGTAGAGTTCACCTAGCAATGGTGATTACAACTTGAATGAACCATAAAATCCTCTAAACTGGCAAGAAAATGAAGAAATGGAAGAACACCTAAAACTATGTGAAAGTGTGTGTAAAAATCTGCCGCCAAGTGTTGGTGAGTGAGTAGTGCCCTAGAATCTGCTGCTGCCCCAAAAAATATCTCCTCCAAAAGCGCTGAATTGCTAACTTTTTAATTCCTCCTGCCAAGAAACACTTTCTCACCCTAAGAAATGGACCCAAAACTTGCTTCTCTAATTAGTGAAAACGTGGGTCCCATCTTAACTAATTAATTGCATCTCTCGTTGTGCTTTCCTGGTCAAACGACGGCATGGAATGAAACAGAAAACAGCAGCAACAATTTCCACTTTGCAATTCCTTCTTCTTTTCAATTTAATTGTGGGACCCGCCAATCAAATGAAATATTTGCTTTGCTCCTCCAATTTATTTGCTGACTTCTGTTTATTAATAATGGGCTCAACCACTTTTTCAGTTTGGGCCGCCAATTGGGCTTCTGCTGTTGGATTTCGCGAATTGGGCCGAGGGATATTTTCCTGTTGCGCGCCGTTTTTGTTTCGCTCATAACTTGAGCTCCTGACCTCCGATTGAGTTGATTCTTTTTTCTTTGTGATCGTCTTTTCGAGGAGCTTCACGTGGTTCAACTCTCTTCTCCAATGTCCTTCTAAATCTGAACAGGCTTTGCATTATTTCTTGCTCATTTTCTTTCATTTCCCAAAAAATCAACACATTCTCAAATAAATGGGATTAGTAGCAATTTTCATTACAAATGAGATCAAATCACGTCAAATAAGACACAAAGTATGACCATAAAACAAGCAATTATGACCCTCATCAGCTAGCGAGTTGATGGGTTGTTTGTGATTTATTCCATCTGATCTCTTGAAACTCTATTTTGACTCTCTTATTTATAAGATATCTATGACTTAGGGAGCAAGAAAAAAATATATATTCTCAAATCTGAGAATAAGGAAAATATAATCTCAAATCTTGGAGAAAAGGAAAATATCATCTCAAATTTTGGAGATATTCTTATATTATCATCTCCAAAATTAAGATTTACACAAATATATGACATTGTTAAATTTATTAAAATTTAAGAGTCTACAACATGCTTTGAGTGTAAACATGAGAGAATCGTGAGGAAATCTTGAGTGAGGTTGATACTGAGAGAGTTCTTATCATTAAGTGTTGGAGAAATTGGTTAAATACTACTCTCTCCGATCACTAAAACTGTGCTCATTTCGTTTTGCAATGTTGTACGGGAAGGTAAATTAAGTCCATTTATAAATAACATAATTGATTGTGAAAGTATAATGATAACTTGAGTAATTAAGTGATTGTTGGACGATGAAGATAAAAAAAATTGTGTCCATAAACGTACTTAATTTACCTTTCCGTATAACATGTCAAAACGAAATAAGCACAATATTGGTGGACGGAGGGAGTATTTAATTATAATTAAGAGGGTGTGAGACACTCGTCTTCAACTAAATTAAATAAAGGGCTTAAAGTTTAATTTTCACAAAATTAAACATCGTAATGTCGATCTACTATCGGAGTATATGACCGTAGTATATTTATAATCTCAAAATTGAATTTCGGTGAGTGAGAAAGTAAGTCATGAAGTTGAAACATCAACACACTTTTTATGAATTAAAAAGTGTTGGAAAATGTGGGAGAATTAATTAGGAATTAATACATCAACATTAAATAATTAGAGCATTTAACAACTCCTTATAAGTAGGAGTTTGTTAGTAGAAATCAATTATAGTGGCTAATGACTGGTTCAATAGCCCACACGCGCGCGCCGTCCGCCCGTCCGGCCGTTCCTGAGCTTGTGGCAATTGGGTGGATTTTAGTCTTGGGCTTGGAGCCCATAATAATTTTTTGGAGCTTGGCCCAACTAAAATAATATGAGCCCAACATGCAGAGCCCAATCCGGGATTGAGTTGGCCCAAGTGAATTTCAGCACATGTTTGCAGAAATTCGGTTACAACCTGGCCATCAATTCCATAACTTCTGGAAATTGAATTCAGGAGGCTCCCCATTGAGTGGACATGCTCCTATAAATAGGACAACATGCATGGTTTTTCACAACACCAACACACTGAAAATTACTTTAAATTTGAGCTCACAAAATCCTACATTCTGAATGCAACATTCTCCTTGCGCCAATTCTTTGCCGGAGCTTTACACGTTGCGGTGTTGCACGTGTAAAGATAAAAGTCGTTTTACCTTTGGAAATGATAAGTCAAATCGAGAGCACTACCGAGGCGTATTTCGTTTTGTGGGAAAAGGTTCCACCTTGACTCAACTTTGGTGAGTTCTTCTTATTTTTTTTATTCTATTTTTGCTCGTGCGGTTGCTGTTGTTTGAGTATTCCAGAAATCTGCTAGTGCGTGCGAAGTTCAAGTTATATTCCAGAATTAGTACGTGCATAGTTCGAGTTGTTGTAAAAAATTAGTTCGTGTAAAGATTAATATTATTCAGAATTAGTGCGTGCGAAGATTGAATTGCTGGAAAGTAATTCTTATTTTACTAGAAAAGTAATAGTTAGCTTGTTGTAAAGTACTATTTTATTTTCTGCAATTTGATTTGTATTTTTTATTATTTCTCCCATATTGTAAGCCATCATTTGGTGCTCTATAAATCCAACAATCGCAAAACGAAATACTCGGATTGAACAATGGCATCGGGTGGAACTAATGATGGAAATAACATCGATAATCCTACCCTTACCTCTGTTGCAGCGGAAGGAGGACAATCCTCAAATTCAATGGTTGTGCCTCCTTTCATGCAAGTCGAACCTAGATCACTCATGATCCAGGGGGAGAAACCCGAGAAATTCTCGGGAAGTGATTTTAAAAGGTGGCAACAAAAAATATTATTTTACCTAACTATGCTAGATTTAGCACAATTCCTCTGGGAGAATCCGCCCGTGGTCGATGAAAGCGACACAGACGTGGCTAGGAGAATTGCCTTTGATCAATGGGGTCAAAAGGATTTCCTATGTCGCAACTATATCCTTGGAGGATTAGTTGATGCATTATACAATGTATATTGCAAGGTTCGTACTGCCAAAGAGTTGTGGGAACCTTTGGAACGGAAGTACAATACTGAAGACACCGGAACTAAAAAGTTTGTGGTAGCTAAATTTTTGGACTTCAAGATGGTGGACGGAAAATCTGTCGTCGAACAAGTTCAAAAATTTGAGGTTATCCTACATGATATCCTTGTAGAGGGTATGGTCCTTCCGGACGCTTTCCAAGTAGCTGCTGTAATTGAGAAGTTACCCCCTTCCTGGAGGGAGTTCAAGAGTTATCTCAAACACAAGCAAAAGGAAATGATCCTTGTAGACTTGATCGTCAAACTCTGTATTGAAGAAGACAGTCGGAAGATGGATGGTAAATCGATCTAAGTCTCGGTAGAGGCAAAGGAGAATTTGATGGAACGTGGAGAACCATCAAAGAAGAGAAAGAGGCCAAATGATGTCAAAGGCAAGAAATCAGTCTCGGGGAAATCAAAGTTTAGTGGTGATTTCTATAACTGCGGCAAACCAAACCACATGGAACGAGACTGCAAAGCTCCCAAGAAAGACTATAAGGGAAAAGGTAAACACAGTGCAAATGTGGTGCAATACGAGCTAACCGACATGGATATGTCTGCTGTTGTGACCGAAGTGAACATGGTGGATAACCCAAAATAATGGTTTGTGGATACCAGCGCCACCTGCCATGTTTGTTCCAAGAAGAGTGCTTTCTCTCTCTACTTATGTCCCGACTGATGGGAACAACCTGCTTCATAGGGGAAACAAGGCTACGTCTGAGGTGGCTCGTGTTGGAAGCGTCGTGCTCAAGCTTACGTCCGACAAAGAGCTTAAGTTGAAGGATGTGTTGCATGTCCCGGACATCCACAAGAACTTGATCTCGGCTCACTCCTAGTTAGTCATCATTTTAAACTATTGTTTGAGTCTCAAAAAATTGTACTTAGCAAATATGGGCAGTTTCTTGGTCGAGGCTATCTCGATAATGAACTGTTCAAAATGAACACAATGGTTGTAAGTTATAAGGGCGAGAAAGTTATTAATAAAACTGCTTCTACTTCCGCTTTTACGTGATTGAGTGTTCCTCTTTATGGCATTTACAATTAGGACATGTGAATCTAAAAGCTATAAAACGTTAAGTAAAACTCGACTTACTAAATATTGCAAATATTGAAGCACCTAAAAGGTGTGAAATATGTATTGAAGCGAAAATGGCTAAGTTACCATTTAATTCAGTCGAAAGGAACACTACACCTTTAGATTTAATTCACACTGATATATGTGATTTAAAATTTGTGCAAATTAGAGGTGGTTAAAAGTATTTTATTACTTTTATAGATGATTGCACAAGATTTTGCTATGTTTATCTCTTACGAAGAAAAGATGAAGCCCTGGAAGTTTTTAAGCTCTATAAGAATGAAGTGGAAAATTAACTTAGCACTTGAATCAAAGCACTTCGAAGTGATCGAAGTGGAGAGTATGTAGCACCGTTTGAGCAAGTTATGTGTTGAGTCCGGCATTATATATCAAACTATAGCTCCTTACTCATCACAATCAAATGGTGTTGCGGAATGAAAGAATCGAACGCTAAAAGAGATGATGAACACAATGTTGATCAACTCGGGTTTACCGCAAAACTTGTGGGGAGAGGCCATCTTATCGGCTAACCACTTTTTAAATAAAATTCCTCATAAGACTAAGGATTGTACTCCTTATGAAATGTGGAAAGGGCGGAAACCATCTTACAAATACCTTAAAGTGTGGGGGTGTTTAGCAAAAGTTGAAGTGCCAGCTCCTAAACAAGTTAAAATCGGGCCTAAAACAGTCGATTGTATCTTTGTAAGATATGCTTTCAACAGTAGTGCTTATCGGTTTCTGATTCACAAATCTAATATACTCGATATGACAGAAGGCACTATGATTGAATCAAGGAACACAATATTCTTTGAAAATATATTTCCTTGTAGAGATAAGGAAGATGTAGGCTCTAGTACGAGACCTCTCGATGTAAGAGAAGAGGAAACTGCTGGTCCTTCTACTCAAGAGAGTGTAGAACTGAGACGCAGTAAGAGAGCTAAAGTTGCTAAGAAATTTGGTCCTGATTTCATCACTTATGTATTGGAAGATGAACTTATGTTTATTAAAGATGTTATGTCTAGACCAGATGCACCACTCTTGCAAGAAGCTATTAACAACGAAATATATTCGATTATGCAAAATCATACTTGGGAGTTGGTTGATCTCCCTAAAGGTTGCAAAATCTTAGGATGCAAGTGGCGTTAGTGTTAGTGTCCTAGAGACAATCTATTGTAAGAACATAATACTCGATGAAATTCAATTTGATTTAATATTATAGTTCATTTAATATTAATGTATGACAATACACTTGTTTGAATATTATGTTTGATTGTTTGCATTTATTCATGCAAGTGTTCCCATGAGTCATTGATGTCATTGAGGTTGTGATAACTCAGATGACTTAAGCATGATTCTCATATGGCCCCGATCAAGGATCATCAAGAATGAGATATTGATGATGCAACTGAGATTGGTATGCGATCTGCATCATACTCTTAGAGAGTGTAGTAAGATCTCACTTACTACGAGATACTAAGTATCTCATGATGGATACACAGATACCTTAGACGGTATTGGTATACCCATCCGAGAAACCGTTTGATGTAATTCCACAATATGTGTCTACGGGTGTCTCGGTTAGTGCGAGCGATGCGATACTCCTCTGACTTGAGGTCAATACGCACGACATGTGTGGAGTGATGAACTTTGACCATGACCGACGCTTGCACCCTTCCATGGGTAGATATGGCTTGGATTGAGTTCATCACAAAATGCATGTGCGTGGTAGTTGAGCCAAGAATAAGATTCATACTCGTCTTCTCATCATAATTGGATCTAAGTAATCGGCCGATGCACGTCAACTTAGACTTTGTGGCTAAGTGTAACATACATGATCAATTAGTGATTAAAGATAATATGATTAAGTTATTTGAATAGACACTTCATCATTTCAAGACTTAATCGAGTATTCACGAATGAAAGGAGGAAATCGTAATAGCCCATGTTTCAGTTATAGGTAGTTGCATGTTTCTCTCAACGTACCTCATATATTGAGAATGTCTGATTTATTGTCTAGGGTTCAATTAAGACTGTTAGTTAGACTAATCGCTAGATATATGAGGGCCTATGGGTCACACAACAAGTAGTTCCCTTTTACGGATTATAGTTGGTTGATTACATATTAAATTGGATTTAATATTTAATTTATGGAGAAATAATTAATAGTAGATTAATTTGGAATGAATTATTATCAATGTTTAATTAAATTAGATTTAATTAAATATGATTCCCAATAATAATATATGGAATATTATTATAGGATTTAATATATATGGAATCAAATCTGTAGAAATTTGATATACATGAGAATTAAATTCGTAGAGATTTTATATATGAGAATTAAATCAATGGGATTTAATTTACAAGATTAGTGATTTTATTTCCTAATCATGTTAGCTTAAGATTTAACTTGGGCCTCTCCCTATGTATATGAGCTCTTGGGAATTCACAAAGAACGTTAATTCATTATTCTCATCATAAGATCTATAGTTAGAATTTTCCTAGAAAATTCATCCCGGGATTCAACGCTGGCGAATCCGTGCAAGTCCATGATTGGGGATTACGTCGATACTGTAGTTGAGAAATCTGCTCTCGAGTTACTCTAAGATTTCTCGTTATGATTATTCTAATAGTTTATGTAATTATATGTTCGTTGTTGGTGAACTATTAATTTCCGCTGCGCATGTATTACGTGTTTACGTGCCTCTATATTCCAACAGTGGTATCAGAGCTTTAGGCTCTTTGTCTTAATTGCATTAATTAAAATTGATTTTATAATTTTTTTATTAAACCGTGGGGCACAGTCGTTTTTGTTGGACAAAAGGACCGCACCCTTTTTGTTTTTGTTTATTTGTTCTCGCTCGCCCATCGTCTTCTCCGTTGCTTCCCCAAAAACTAGGGTTTTCTGGGAAAACCCCCTTTCGCCGCCGTTGTTATGACTTCTGGTCTGTGGGCCGCGGTGACGACGCTCGAGTCGGCGGCCTCGCGCCGCAACTTGCGTCGGTCGCGTGAGCCCACGTCTCCTATCGCCCCTTTTCGTCTTTTTCACCGCGATTGAAGAGCGATTCCTCTGGTCTCGTCTCTTTTCACGGCTGTGCGCCCTCAAATCATCTCGGCTCGTGGCGGTGCGCAACCGATTTGTCTCAATTTGAGTCACCGTTGTATGAGTCCCTTCGAGGCTTGACCTTTGTGTCCATCCCGATTTGATTCTAGGCGGCACGCCAATGAAATCGAGACGAACTAGTGGCAGCGCGCCGCCGATTAGACCGTTCAACTTTTTCTGGTTTCGAACCAGTTTGAGAAAAAGCGGCCGCGACCCTCGCCCGCGCCCCACCTGGTTGCTTCATTCACGACTGCAAGTCGCCCGCACGCGATGAGCGATGGCGGCTACTCGTACCTGTTTGTAGACTGTCTCTGCTAGTTTCATCTTCGATGCTTGTCAGTTTCTTGTTTGGGGCTATTTCGATTAATTGTTGCGTACTAATAATTGTTCGATCGATATTCTGGGTTTGGAACAGATGAATTTAGAAATCTGAATGAACCCGTAATAATTGAAACAGTTTTTGGGAATTTTTTGAAATAATTCTAATGAACTGTGATGAATTGTTGTGTGTTTGGTTAGTTTGGATGACCCGATCGGAAATAGTTTTGGAAACTGAGCGATGATGAGGGGAAGGACTGTGCTGAAATTGAATTTAGGACAGACCATTCCGTGCGATTTTAAAATTGCACATGAGCCATTGACAAATAAAATAAACATTAAAATCTGGTTTTAGAATTAATAAAGTATTGAATTAAAATCGGACTTTGGTTTGACCAAAATAATTAATTAGATTAATTATCGTTTTAATAAACTTAAAATAAAATCGAAATTGAATTTTGAATTTTTTTTGAAAGGTTTATTAAAATTCCACTCGTTAACTTGTTTATTTAAATTCGTTAATGCCCTTTACGTCTGCACTATAATTGTTTGGGTAGGCGGCGCCCAATAATTGTCAGACCGTATTAATTGTTTGGGTAGACGACGCCCATATAAGTGTTAGTCCGTATAATGTTATATTTGGGTAGGCGGCGCCCAATAGATGCTCAAATGTGATGTAGATTAACAAGTTGGTTCTCGATTAAGAAATTATTATCCCGCCTTTAAAACGTTCCACACTAAAATATATTTTTCATTAAATTGAACGATGCCTTCATCAAAGTTAAAAGTAAATCGGAGATTTCGTTCCAGTGAGTATTTAAGGCCCAAGTCTTTTGCTCGGATCTACATCTAACGGGACTTTTATAGGGACAAATAGTGTCGCGGCTTGATGGTAGTAAATCAACTTGACTTTGTTTCACTAGCCCAAGAAGGGAAACAAAAGTCAAGGGGCATCCGATTGAACTAGGTTCAATCAACTAGGAGTTGCAAGTTTTGCAATTGGTTTGTAGACCTACCAGTTTTGCTATTATAGTAATCAGTCCAAGAATATATTATGATAGTAGGAATGTGGATCCTAGTCCATTATAATTTATATTAGATATAAATTCGTATTCTTCCGATGAGGTCGTTGAATATGTGAAAATAATGGAGACAAAATAAATGTAAAAAGACCATGTTTATTTTAATTGCTGAATATTGGCACCGAAACATGTGTTTGGTGTTATGGCAAGAAAGGATTGAGTACGTGTTGGACACGCCAATCCCGGTTACCCCTGAAGCTGGTTCCCTGAGGCAGCTACGTTTGACGTAGCAGCTCAGAAGAAGCATCAAGAAGATGCTTCCCAGGCTTAGTGTATGATGTTGCTCGGCATGACTCCCAAATTGCATAGGCAACATGAGAAAATGGGTCCCTTCTAGATGCTCAAGCATCTAAAGGATCTCTTTGATTCTGAATCTCGTTCTGAGATTTATGAAGTGATGAGAGATCTGTTCAGACAGCATTAGCTGAAGAAGGAAATGTTTCACCTCATGTGCTTAAGATTATAGACTTAATCGAGAAACTTGGTCATTTAGGCAGTGAGCTTAAAACCAAATTTCCATTTATGCTATCCTCCAGTCGCTCCCGAATTTATATTCTAGCTTCATTGTGAACTATAATATGAATAAGACCGATGCGGCCATGCCTGAACTTCACAATGTGCTAAGGACTTTTGAGTTCACTATCACTAAGATGGTTTCAAAAGAAAGAGCGGGTAGACAAGGATGTGTGCCTCTACTGTAAGCAGAAGAGGGCACTGGAAGAAGGACTGTAAGGTTCTGGTTGCTAAAAGGCACTGGGTGCTTCTGGCACTAGAACATGTATGTTTGTTATTAAGATAGACATGTCCACAAATAACGCTAACTACTGGGTATTAGATACCTGATGTGGCTCACACATTTGTACAAATGTGAAGGGGCTCATGTGTCTTTGGGCAGTTAGGCGGGTGAAGTTGTCTTACACGTGGAAATGGTGAAAGAGTTGCTACTGAACGTGTGAGGACTTATGTGTTAGACTTACCCTTTGGTTTTAGATGAGAACTTAATGATTGTCATTTCGTTCTTTCTATTACTCGCAACATTATTTCCATTCCAATATTGGATGTTGAGGGTTTTTCCTTCTATTTTGCAAACAATAATTGTTATTTTTTGCTTGATGGTGATGTTTATGGAAATGTTCCTTTATCGAATGACTTATATTTGTTGCATTGTGGATATGATGTTCTTAATATACGAAATAAAAGACTTAAACTTAGTAATCATGAAAACCCGACTTACTTGTGGCATTGTAGACTTGGTCATGCAAACGAGAAGAGAATTGCAAGGTTAAAAAAGTTAGACTTTTTAACCCCATTCGACTTAGAGTCTTATGATAATTGCGAGTCTTGTCTCAAGGGAAAAATGAACAACAAACTCTTTTCTGGGAAAGGGGTTCATGCCAAAGAAGTTCTAGAGTTGATCCATAGTGATGTGTGTGGACCATTGCCCACTCTAGCTAGGGGTCACTTCGGCTACTTCATCACTTTCACTGATAATTTTTCGAGATACGGATACGTATATCTTATGAAACACAAGTCTGAATCCTTTTGTGAAATTCAAAGAGTTTAAAGCTGAAGTAGAGAAGCAACTTGGTAAGAGTATTAAGACTCTTCGATTGTATCGAGGAGGTGAATACCTTAGCCATGAATTCACTGGTTACTTAAAGTTACATGGAATCCAATCGCTATGGACTCCTCCCGGAACACCTCAGATGAATGGTGTGTCAGAAAGGAGAAACCGAACCTTGTTAGACATTGTGATGTCTATGATGAGCTTTTCCTCTCTTCCAACATTCTTATGGGGATAGACGTTACAAGCCTCAATTTACATTCTGAATAGGATTCCATCCAAATCGATTGAGCATACACCATATGAACTATGGTGTGGTAAGAAGCCAACTTTTACACATATCAAACATGGGGTTGCCCCGTGATTGTGAAAAAGATGCTTACCAACAAGTTGAAATCCAAAGGTGAAAAAGGTTACTTTGTGGGATATCCTAAGGAAACTAAAGGATATTACTTCTATCTACCTGAGAAACAATCAATGTGATTATTTCTTGGCAGATCAAGTTCCACGAAGAAGACTATGTCTTTAAGAAACAAGGTTGTAAGTTGATAAAACTTGAAGAAATTCAAGAACCACAAGTTAACAAAGAGACTGAAATTTTGTCAAAGCAACATGACAAGGAATCAGTGGGAGCATTCATCAACTTTCACGATGGGAGTCTTTCACTAGGTGATCGTCTTTCAGCCAGTGGGAGCGTAATTTGTTGGGATTATACTGAAAAGTATGCTTTTACTTTGTATAATCAAAACTAAATTTCGGACTTATTTACTGAAATAAATTGTTTATCACTGATGCTTTAAATATCATCGAATGTTACATATATTTACTGCATAACTGCTCAATAAATAGTACGTGTTACATTGTAGTTAATTTAGTGATACCAGATCACAGAAGATTAAATTAACAGTCCCTTGTAACCAAAAGTACATCATTCACGACCTAGATGGAAATGAACAATCCATCGTGAAAGGTTGAAGTGTAAGGCTCAGATTGACTTGTCTTGACCAAGAGATTACACTAGTGCAAGACTGATGCACTTGAATAGGACCTACAAGAGGACAAATTCTTCAGAACTGAACAAGGAAGAATTAGACCTTAGTGGTTCGTTATTTCTTAATCTTCGTCCCTTAAATAGGATCACGTGTGGTTGGTAACTATTGCTTTGACTTATCACGGGTAGAGAATCAACGAGATTCAATACTTTATATCTTGGGCAATATTATTGGTCACATGCGATTGCTAAGATTTAATACGGAGAATCGTGTGCAAGTACTCTTGTTCGATTTGCCCCCTTGGGAGGTTCATAAGATTTATCATACCAAATATTGCAAGTGGAACTAGTTTCCGGTATGTATAATAATGTTGAACCGTTCCTTAACCAAGGACAAAATATATTAATTAATGGAAAGCTATTTCAGTGGCTTGAATTAATTAATGGGCTAGATAATCTTAAACACGGGAAATAATAATCGGGAGCCATATTGACTGTAATATGGGTTAAGATGGATAGTGCAATATTAATTATGTAGTGGGATTAATTAATATTTATGGGCTTGAATAATATTGTGGCTCAGTATTGATAATTCAAGATCCATTGGAAGGTCCAATCTTAATTCTCCTAAAGGCCTCCCAAGTAGCCCAACATAAAGTCCAATAACTGAAAAAGGTGTTTAAAAATAAAATAAATTTTGTTGCCTATTTTTCCTTGTTTTTTTTCAAAAAATATGAATAAAAAGGGGAGAAAAATTTTCTTTTGAATTTTGTTATGGAATGAAGATATGTATTCTTGGAATACAAGATTATCTCATTAAATTCAAGAAATCTCCCACTTGGTTATTCATATTTGAAATTTTCAAAATTTTTGATAATTAAGGGAAAGAAGGATTTTCTTGATTTTCTTGAAAAGATATTATGGTAGATATGTGTTTCTTGAAATACAAGTATATCTCATAAATTCAAGAAGATCCAAATCTTGGAATCTTGTCTCTTAATTTTTGAAAAATATGCCATAACAAGATAAGGTGGGATTTTTGTGGAATATTTTAATTATGGAGAAAAGAATATAGAAGATATATTAAAGATTTCTTGGAGATCAAGAAAAGATTTCCCCACATTGTTTTTCCCAAAATTTCGACCACCACCCTATCTATAAATAGGGGATGATTCTTTCATTCCCAAGGACAATTCCATGTGCTGAAAAAATTAGTAAATCCACAAAAGTGGTGCAACAAAGTTTATTTTTCCTTTTGTTAATTGTTCGCGAGCATCCTTCCACCGGATTGTCGAGCAAGGACTAGGGAATACTTGGGAAGGCTTTTCGGTGTGTTTAATCGATGAGACCATTGCCACTCCAAGTGGTTAGTTCACGTAAACCCGTAGCAATTCCGCATGCGTAGGATTTATGTGAACTTTTTATATGCATGATTTGTTGTTGAATTATTATTTGAATTAATATAGGATTAATTCATGCTAGTAATAATTGTTAGAATTAAATTTGTATTTAAATATTCATCCCGAATAGATCCGTGCAAATAATTCCCCAACAACTGGTATCAGAGCCTCGGTTTCGGGCTCTGAATTTTAAATTGTAATTTAATTCATTTTCATTAAATTTGAAATTGGATAGTAGAATTGCTAGATCTTTTTTGCAGGTATCCAATTGTCATGGAATTTAATGTGTTTATTTATGCATGCATATAAATTGTGGTTTTTAATTCAATTCGTTCGAATTCGTTTTACCTCGTGAGAAAATTCACGAGTAGATTAGGATTTGTTTGATTTGATCAATGTAATAGACTAGTCTAGATCTAGGTTTATTTATTTTTTATAAATAAATTGTAACCGGATAGGAAACGGAGGCAGAGATGAAGAATTAAAGGATAAATCCAGAACCGTACGCGGACGACATGCATCGCGCGAAACGTGCCAAGGGAGGCACGCGCACCACGCGGACGTCGCCATGCGGACGGGCACGACGCTAGGCATCGGGCGGGATCGGCTGACGCCTTGCTTAGCGGAAGCGCGACGGCGATTGGCGCATGGCGGGCGCAGGCGCTAGACCACGCGGTGGCGGCCGAGGTGGACGGGCAGGCGATGACGAGTGCGCGTGGGGACGCATGGCGCTGGCGAGATCCACGGGTGAGGCGAGGCTAGCGAGCGCGCTTGTGATATCGTCATTACTGCCGAGCCGCTACTCGTACTTCGTCTTTGAGGTCGATTTTCGACCAAGGGCGGCGGATGCGGCGTGCATCCCGCCATGAGCTACTTGGCGTGGCATTTCGAGACGGAGTTCTTTTCGAGACTATCGAGTGGGAGAAATTCAAGACGGCGTTTCTTCAAAATCAAGCCAAGAAAAATCAAACCATGACAATTGGATAATTTGTGCCCAATATGTTTATTTTTCCGCTTTGCTTGATTTATTGTTGTGATTTCTTGTGCTTTATTTAATTTGTTTAAATGTGTTTGCATGAGAATTGCCCAATGAAAAATCTCACCTTCAAAAATTACTAAGTATGTTTAAATAATTAATTAACAATTTTATTCCTATAATAAAATTGAATTAATTTTGACCTCCATGATTTATTTATTTGTGAATTCTTTTGGAGAAATTCCCCTTTTACGGACGGTCAAAAAGATAGCTTTCACATGAATAAATTCGGATGGATGATTGTGGATTATTACTAGTGGCGGCGATGATCCTCCCCACGAGGCTCGTTCAAAGCGAAATAATAATTACAGATTTAATCATGGTTATTACTTAGGTATAAAATTGATATGCATATACTTCCCAAGTCCCCGCCAATTTTATATTGGTCAAGTGGGAGCCAACTATTAATCTGGATATTAAAGGTTTGTAACTGTTCTTGTTTATAACCTGCTTGAATGTGTTTAAATAATGACCCACCCCACGTGGCTTATTTAAATTGTTTTGAGATGTTGGCTGAATGTTCATATTTTTTTTGAGATTTTAATATGAAACATGTGATTGAATTTTGTGATATATTTATGCTTATGCATATTATTATTTATTTCAGTTCAGCATGTCGTAACTTTTTAATCCACTGCTATTATACTTAAAGTCAATAGAATAAGTATGGAAACTATATTGATTGGAAACGAAAAAATTATAATTGTCCTAACTGCACAAAAGCACAAGTGGATTCTTGACACACCAAAATCAGATGAGCCAACTGACGAGTCAAAAATGCGAGACTCGTCAGATCACCTTGCGAGAGATGTCGTCGCTAAAATTTGTGGAGGGCAAACCCGTAAGGGATTACGTCCTCAAAATTGATGGCCCATCTGAACAAACTTGAAGTTCTGAGTACAGATTATAATCTGGAGACTCAGATGAATTTGGTACTTCACTCTACCCCCAAAAGTTTTGAGCAATTTTGCCTCGCTAGCTAATTTGTTGCAAGCTTTGGTCTCGGCAGAGATGTTGATAGGGCACCAAACTCAAGCTTTGACGGCAAGTGGTCCATCTTCATCTTCTAGGCCAAGGGATGGCAAGAAGAAGAAGGTGACCAAAGGCCATAAGCAATCAGACTCAACTGTTGCCAAGGGCAATGATAAAATGACGAATGCTGGTGGTGTCAAGGAAAATCCAAAGAGGAAGTGCTTAAGCTGTGGTTAAAGAGGACAATGGAGGTTTGCCTGTTCCAACCCCAAAAGGGCGAAAAAAGAAAGGTAACTCTCACGCACTAATTGTTGAAACTTGTTTAGCGGCGATACTTCTCATTCGTGGTGGGTAGTTGATACGGGATCCACTAATCATGTTTGCTTCACGGTTCAAACCGATCCGACAACTTAGTGGCGAAAGAGATCCTCATCACATCGGGCGATGCTACGAGAGTGGCGGTGAAGCGATGGGAGAAAGTTCACCTGTCTTTTGAAAGACGAGTTCTAATTTTAAGAGATGTTCTTTATGTTCCCGGTTTTAGAAAAAGAATTCACTTTCGGTTTCTAAAATTACATTAATGGATACTTAGTTTCTTCTAATAAGAATGACATCATTTCTAGAAATGATGAGTGTATCTGTTACGGGACATTGATGGAAAATCTCTATACAATTAACTGTGCACACCACTCACGAAATGCATCCTATAACACATCAACTGTTTCCGATAAAAGAAAAAATGTGAACGAGATACTTCTATAGCATCTAAGATTGGGACATATTAATCCAAAGAGGATCCAAAGGTTGGTAGAAGACGGTTCACTGGAGTCTCTCCAAGTTGAACCAATTCCAACCTGCGAATCATGTTTGGAGGGCAAAATGACCAAGAGGGCATCCTAAGCCAAGGGGAATAGAGCCAAAGAAGTGTTAGAAATTGTTCGCACAGACATATGTGGTCCAATGTCAACCAAAGCAAGGGGAGGTTATGAGTATTTCGTCACTTTTATTGATGACTACTCAAGGTACGATTATATTTTCCTTATGAAGCATAAATCTGAGACCTTTGAGAAATTCAAAGAATTTAAGGCTCAAGCAGAGAATCATAGGAAAAAACGTATCAAGTCTCTACGATCCGATAGTGGAAGCGAGTACCTCAGCGATGAGTTTTTGAACTACTTATCTGATGAAGGGATTGCATCCCAGCTGACTGGACCCGGAACCCCTCAACAAAACGGGGTTGCAGAGCGAAGAAACAGAACTCTTTTGGAAATGGTTAGATCTATGATGAGTTATGCGGATCTTTCCAAGTCGTTCTGGGGTCATGCCTTGGAAACAACGACTTATATTCTGAACTTGGTGCCATCCAAATCGGTTCCCAAAACTCCCAAAGAATTATGGATCGGGCGCAAGCCCAGTTTGAGACACATGAAAATTTGGGGGTGTCTGGCCTACGTGTTGGACAAGGAAGCTGGAAAATTGGATCCTTGATCAGAATTAAGGTCGTTTGTAGGATACCCCGAGGGAACAAAAGGGTGTATGTTCTATGGTCCCGAAGATCAAAAGGTGGTAATAAGCACCCACTTTAGATTTTTGGAAGAAGACTATATGAACAAAAGAAGACCCAGAAGTGAGATTACCTTAAATGAGCTAAGGGGGCTAACCTCAGTGCCAACTGTACAAGATGACATACCAAACGATACACTTACACAACCGGAACCTCGTCGTAGTGGGAGGGTTGTGAGACAGCCCGAGAGATTCATGGGGATAGGAGAGTCCTCGGACTTGATTCCCGGACAAGACGAATCAGACCCATGGACATATGACGAGGCAATCCAAGACAAGGATGCATGTTCTTGGCAAACAACAATGAAAGCCGAAATAGGTTCTATGGATCATAATAGAGTGTGGGAGCTAGTCGAACCACTTAATGGGGTCAAACTCATTGGTTGCAAGTGGGTATACAAGAGAAAAAGAGGACCGGACGGGAAGGTGGAAACCTTCAAGGCAAGGCTTGTGGCGAAAGGTTATACTCAGAAAGAAGGGATCGACTATGAGGAAACTTTTTCGCCCGTAGCAATGCTCAAGTCCATCCGAATTCTCTTGTCGATTGCTGCGTATCTCGACTTTGAAATTTGGCAAATGGATGTCAAGACAGCTTTCCTTAACGGAAGTCTTGATGAAGAAATCTATATGCAACAACCCCAAGGCTTCATTGAAAAAGGCAAAGAACACCTAGTTTGTAAGCTCATGAAGTCCATTTACGGACTCAAACAGGCATCCAGAGCTTGGAACCAATGTTTTGATCATGTTATAAAGTCTTATGGGTTTGATCAAAATGAGTTCGAAAGTTGTGTGTACAAAAAGCGTGTCGGAACTGCATTGGTATTCTTAGTACTATACGTAGACGACATTCTGATCATCGGGAACGATGTAAAGGTGTTATCAGACGTAAGGGCATGACTTTCAAAACAGTTTGATATGAAGGACTTAGGGGAAGCCGCGCACATCCTTGGGATCAAGATCACTCGAGATCGCAAGAAAATGATGATAGTCTTATCGCAAGCTTCATACATAGACACTGTCTTGAAACGATTCAGCATGCAGGATTCCAAGAAAGGCTTCGTACCTTTCAGACATGGAATCCTTCTATCCAAGGAAATGTGCCCTAAGACACAAAAGGAGATAGATGACATGAAAGGCATTCCATATGCTTCGGCTGTCGGAAGCCTTATGTATGCAATGCTGTGTACGAGACCGAATATCTGCTTTGTCGTTGGCATGGTGGCAAGATATCAATGTAACCCAGGGAAAGAACATTGGACGGCAGTTAACAATATTCTGAAGTATCTGAAAAGAACTCGAGATAGAAGGTTAATTTATCAGATAGTCTAATCCCCATCGGCTACACGGACTCGGATTTCCAATCAGACTTAGATTCCAGAAAATCTACCTCCGGTAGTGTGTTTTGCATGGGGGGAGGAGCCATGACATGGAGAAGCGTTAAGCAGAAATGCATCGCAGATTCTACCATGGAAGCTGAATATATAGCTGCTTGCGAGGCAGCGAAAGAAGCGGTTTGGCTCAAGAACTTCCTAGTGGACTTGGACGTAGTTCCGAATTTGCCCAGCACAATCACTGTTTATTGTGACAATGCCGGGGTAGTTGCAAATTCAAGGGAACCAAGAGCCCACAAGGCCAACAAACACATTGAAAGGAAATACCATCGTATACGAGAAATCGTTAAGAGAGGAGATATAGAGGTGACAAAGATCACGTCAGAAGACAACCTAGCAGATCCATTCACAAAGGGTCTGCCTCTGAATACATTCGAGAGACATGTGAAAGGAATGGGTGTCAAGACCGTTGCCAATCTGCTTTGAGTATAAGTGGGAGAAATTATTAGGTTCGTGTAGGTGACATTAGATGTCACGTATTAGGAACTACACGAGACATGCTGTAGTATACTTAAAAGAAGACTTTGAGTATAAGTGGGAGATTGTTGGGATTATACTGGAAAGTATGCTTTTACTTTGTATAATCAAAACTGAATTTCGGACTTATTTACTGAAATAAATTGTTTATCACTGATGCTTTAAATATCATCGAATGTTACATATATTTACTGCATAACTGTTCAATAAATAGTACGTGTTACATTGTAGTTAATTTAGTGATACCAGATCACAGAAGATTAAATTAACAGTCCCTTGTAACCAAAAGTACACCATTCACGACCTAGATGGAAATGAACAATCCATCGTGAAAGGTTGAAGTGTAAGGCTCAGATTGGCTTGTCTTGACCAAGAGATTACACTAGTGCATGACTGATGCACTGAATAAGACCTATAGGAGGACAAATTCTTCAGAACTGAACAAGGAAGAATTAGACCTCAGTGGTTTGTTATTTCTTAATCTTCGTCCCTTAAATAGGATCACGTGTGGTTGATAACTATTGCTTTGACTTATCACAGGTAGAGAATCAACGAGATTCAATACTTTATATCTTGGGCAATATTATTGGTCACATACGATTGCTAAGATTTAATACGGAGAATCGTGTGCAAGTACGCTTGTTCGATTTGCCCCCTTGGGAGGTTCATAAGTTTTATCATACCAAATCTTGCAAGTGGAACTAGTTTCCGGTATGGATAATAATGTTGAACCGTTCCTTAACCAATGACAAAATATATTAATTAATGGAAAGCTATTTCAGTAGCTTGAATTAATTAATGGGCTAGATAATCTTAAACACGGGAAATAATAACCGGGAGCCATATTGACTGTAATATGGGTTAAGATGGATAGTGCAATATTAATTATGTAGTGGGATTAATTAATATTTATGGGCTTGAATAATATTGTGGCTCAATATTGATAATTCAAGATCCGTTGGAAGGTCCAATCTTAATTCTCCTAAAGGCCCCCCAAGTAGCCCAACATAAAGTCCAATAACTGAAAAAGGTGTTTAAAAATAAAATAAATTTTGTTGCCTATTTTTCCTTGTTTTTTTTCGAAAAATATGAATAAAAAGGGGAGAAAGATTTTCTTTGAAATTTGTTATGGAATGAAGATATGTATTCTTGGAATACAAGATTATCTCATTAAATTCAAGAAATCTCCCACTTGGTTATTCATATTTGAAATTTTCGAAATTTTTGATAATTAAGGGAAAGAAATATTTTCTTGATTTTCTTGAAAATATATTATGGTAGATATGTATTTCTTGAAATATAAGTATATCTCATAAATTCAAGAAGATCCAAATCTTGGAATCTTGTCTCTTAGTTTTCGAAAAATATGCCATAACAAGATAAGGTGGGATTTTTGTGGAATATTTTAATTATGGCGAAAATAATATAGGAGATATATTCAAGATTTCTTGGAGATCAAGAAAAGATTTTCCCACATTGTTTTTCCCAAAATTTCGACCACCACCCTATCTATAAATAGGGGATGATTCTTTCATTCCCAAGGACAATTCCATGTGCTGGAAAAATTAGTAAATCCACAAAAGTGGTGCAACAAAGTTTATTTTTCCTTTTGTTAATTGTTCGCGAGCATCCTTCCACCGGATTGTCGAGCAAGGACTAGGGAATACTTGGGAAGGCTTTTCGGTGTGTTTAATCGACGAGACCATTGCCACTCCAAGAGGTTAGTTCACGTAAACCCGTAGCAATTCCACATGCGTTGGATTTATGTGAACTGTTTATATGCATGATTTGTTGTTGAATTATTATTTGAATTAATATAGGATTAATTCATGCTAGTAATAATTGTTAGAATTAAATTTGTATTTAAATATTCATCCCGAATAAATCCGTGCAAATAATTTCCCAACATAATTGGAGTATGCTTGCCAGTGCAAGAACCTCCTAGTGGGTTAAATGAGAACAACATAGTTCAAACTCCCGCCCAAGAGGCATCTGAAAGTGTAGCTCTTGAGGATTCTCCAGACATTGATGAAATCGATGCACCACAAAATTTTCACGATCAGAATATACAACCTCACAACCACAACTCCATAAATAAATTAGGAATCGTAATCCGCCCATTAGATACGGTTACCTCTTGGAGGAACTTGATAATATGGACATACCGGATAAGGACGATCCTAATACTTATTCTGAAGCAATATCAGATATTGATTCAGGAAAGTGGCATGAAGCCATGAAATCTGAGATGGACTCGATGTACACTAATCAAGTCTGGGGTTAGACCCATATGTTGTAAATGGGTCTTCAAGCATAAGACTGATGCAAATGACAAAGTACAAACCTACAAAACTAGGTTGGTGGAGAAGGGTTTTAGTCAACGCGAAGGCATTGACTATGATGAGACCTTCTCATCGGTTTCAAAGATCAAGTCCATTCGAATTTTACTCGTGATAGCAGCACACTATGATTTTGAGATTTGGCAGATGGATGTCAAAATAGGTTTCTTCAATGGAAACATTGATGAGGAAGTGTTTATGACCCAACCAGAAGGGTTTATATCTAAGCCAAATTCTAATCTAGTATGCAAGCTAAAGAGATCCATTTATGGATTGAAGCAAGCTTCTAGGAGTTGGAATATCCGATTTGAAGAAGCTATGACTTGTACTAGGCCCGATGTGGCCTACGCTGTCAACATCATTAGTAGATACCAACAGAATCTGGGTGAGTCTCACTGGATTGCTGTCAAGACCATTCTGAAGTATCTTAGATGAACTAAAGAATATTTCCCAGTCTATGGTAGACAGTCAGAACTAGTAATGACTGGTTATGCTGACGCAAGTTTCCAATCCGACTATGATGATTACAAAACACAGTCAGGTTACGTTTCACTTTCAATGATGAGGCAGTCAGTTGGAATAGTTCCAAGCAAGTCACCGCAAATTCAACAACTGAAGCTGAGTACATTGCTGTATCAGAAGCCTCAAGGAGGCTGTCTGGATTGTATAATTCTTAAGAGAACTAGGGGTAGTTCCGAATGCCAATTGTCTAATAAAGTTGTATTGAGACAATGCTGGTGCGATTTCTCAAGCAAAGGAACCGATATCAACAAACATAAACAAGCATGTACCCAGACTTTTCATTTGATCCGAGAGATCATAACGATAGGAGAAATATAATTAAAACGTGTTCCCACATATATAATTTGACAGATTCTTTCACCAAAACACAGAGTGTTCATGTACACACTAGACATTTGATGGTCTAGGGGTTAGACATGTAGGTGATTGACTCTAGTCCAAGTGGGAGATTGTTAGTATTAGTGTCCTAGAGACAATCTATTGTAAGGACATAACACTCGATGATATTTGATTTAATATTATAGTTCATTTAATATTAATGTATGACAATACACTTGTTTGAATATTATGTTTGATTGTTTGCATTTATTCATGCAAGTGTTCCCGTGAGTCATTGCTGTCATTGAGGTTGTGATAACTCAGATGACTTAAGCATGATTCTCAAATGGCCCTGATCAAGGATCATCAAGAATGGGATATTGATGATGCAATTGAGATTGGTGTGCGATCTGCATCATACTCTTAGAGAGTGTAGTACGATCTCACTTACTACGAGATACTAGGTATCTCATGATAGATGCACAAATACCTTAGAGGGTATTAGTATACCCATCCGAGAAACCGTTTGATGTAATTCCACAATATGTGTCTACGAGTGTCTCGGTTAGTGGGAGCAATGCGATACTCCTTTGACTTGAGGTCAATACGCACGACATGTGTGGAGTGATGAACTTTGACCATGACCGACACTTGCACCATTTCATGGGTAGATATGGCTTGGATGGGGTTCATCATGAAATGCATGTGCGTGGTAGTTGAGCCAAGAATAAGATTCATTCCTCAATGTGGATTTAGAGAGAATACTCATCTTCTAATCATAATTGGATCTAAGTCATCGGCCGATGCACGTCAACGTAGACTTTGTGGCTAAGTGTGACATACATGATCAATTAGTGATTAGAGATAATATGATTAAGTTATTTGAATAGACACTTCATCATGTTCAAGACTTAATCAAGTATTCGCGAATGAAAGGAGAAAATCGTAATAGCCTATGTTTCAGTTACATGTAGTTGCATGTTTCTCGCAATGTACCTCATATATTGAGAATGTTTGATTTATTGTCTAGGGTTCAATTAAGACCATTAGTTTGACTAATCGCTTGATATATGAGGGTCTATCACACAACAAGTAGTTCCATTTTACTGATTATAGTTGGTTGATTAAATGTTAAATTGGATCTAATATTTAATTTATGGAGAATTAATTAATAATAGATTAATTTGAAATTAATTGTTATTAATATTTAATTAAATTGAATTTAATTAAATAGGATTCCCGATAATAATATATGGAATATTATGATCGGATTTAATATATATGGAATCAAATCCGTAGAGATTTGATATACATGGGAATTAAATCCGTAGAGATTTTATATATAGGAATTAAATCAATGGGATTTAATTTACAAGATTAGGGATTTTATTTCCTAATCAGGGTAGCTTAAGATTTAAGCTGAGCCTCTCTCCATATGTATATGAGCTCTTGGGAATTCATAAAGAACGTTAATTCATTATTCTCTCCATAAGATCTAGAGTTAGAATTTTTCTAGCAAATTCATCTCGAGATTCAACGCTGTCAAATCCGTGCAAGTCCGTGATTGGGGATTACGTGGATACCTTAGTTGAGAAATCTACTCTCGAGTTACTGTAAGATTTCTCCTTATGATTATTGTAATCGTTTATGCAATTATATGTTCGTTGTTGGCGAACTATTAATTTCCGCTGCGCATGTATTACGTGTTTACGTGCCTCCATATTCCAACAAGTGGATCCTTAAAAGAAAATATAAGGCAGACGGGTCAGTTGACAAATATAAGGCCCAACTAGTAGCAAAGGGCTTTATACAAAAGGAAGTGTATGATTTTTTGATACCTATTCACCCGTAACAAGGATAACCTCCATTCGTGTGCTTATCTCGATTGCTGCTTTGCATAATTTAGAAATTCACCAAATGGATGTTCGAGAGCACTACCGAGGCGTATTTCGTTTTGTAGGAAAGGTTCCACCTTGACTCGACTTTGGTGAGTTCTTTTTTTTTTATTCTATTTTTGCTCGTGCGGTTGCTGTTGTTCGTGTGTTGTTCGAGTATTCCAGAAATCTACTTGTGCGTGCGAAGTTCAAGTTGCTGTCAAAAATTAGTTCGTGCAAAGATTAATATTTTCCAGAATTAGTGCGTGCGAAGATTGAATTGCTGGAAAGTAATTCTTATTTTACTGAAAAGTAATAGTTCGTTTGTTGTAAAGTACTACTTTATTTTTTGCAATTTCATTTCCATTTTTTTATTATTTCTCCCATATTGTAAGCCATCGTTGGGTGTTTTATAAACCCAACAATAAGTTCTCTTCATACATTGATAGCGTGATTTTTCGGTCATCCGACTTGAGCATCAAAGTGTTGCACCGGAGAATCCTCCGATGTGTTCTCCAGGTACTTGTTGATCCTAGAGAGGAGCTCGCTCGCGTTTGAAACCATTGTCGCCTTTTCAAACTCATCAATCCAAATCTCTGGTCTGATTCTTCTAAGTACCTTTATTTTGCATCTATCAATAAAGGGTTTTTCACATTCACATTCAAATTCAAATTTTTAATTTTTTCTAAACAATATTTAGAAAAGAAAATTTAGATCATGAAAGTTCCATATGAAACAATTCAGTCTTTATAATTTCATATGTTATAAAGGAAATAAAATTGCATAATCCATTTTCACGAGTGTTAATAAAATTAAAAGTATTTAGGTCCAATTAAAAGGAGTATAAAGATAAGAATATGGACAACTTAACTCGAAGAGAAACTGGAAATGCGCTAAAAATGTCTATTTTCCAAGTTGTATTGTACGACGTAGCGCTAACATGTCAAACATAATGCAAATATCGTGTCATTTATATCTAACTACTTAATGAATTTTTTTTATCTCATCTATAAGTTCGAACTTGTAGAGAGATGTGAATTTAATTCACTCATATAGTTCTCTGATAATCTCCTTCACTTTTGGGTTGGGTTATCCTCTGGGCTTATCAACTCCATTATAGGGAGGACTAGGGAGGTTGAACAAGTATATAATTAATATGGATAGAGCTGTGAAACTGTGAAGAATTTCAATGCCAAAGAAGTATGAAAGACCAAGATCCTTAATCTAGAACTGAGAGCTAAGAGCACGAACCACATGAACTAGAAAAGTTGAGTTACTCACTGTGAGAACAAAATCATCCACGTATGCTAGAAAATAAGCCACAATCCCACAAAAATTGTAAATAAAGAGAGGCTCATCCGATTTTGTGTGGACGCAACCAATGCCAAACAAGAAGCAACGTAGTGCATTATACCACGTTCGAGGGGCTTGTTTCAAATCATACATGGGATATCCTATAGAAACTAAAGGATATTACTTCTATCTACCTGAGAAATAATCAGTGATTGTTTCTAGGCAGACCAAGTTCCTCGAAGAAGACTATGTCTTTAAGGAACAAAGTCGTAAGCTGATAGAACTTGAAGAAATTCAAGAACCACAAATTAACAAAGAGTCTGATATCTTGTCAAAGCAACATGAAAAGGAATCAGTGGGAGCATTCAACGACTTTCACGGTGGGAGTCTTTCACTAGGTGATCGTCTTTCAGCCAGTGGGAGCGTAATTGGAGTAGGCTTGCCAGTGCAAGAACCTCCAAGTGGGCTGAATGAGAACAACATAGTTCAAACTCCCGCCCAAGAGGCATCTGAAAGTGTAGCTCTTGAGGACTCTTCGGACATTGATGAAATCGATGCACCACAAAATTTTTTACGATCAGAATGTACAGCCTGCACAATCACAACTCCGTAAGTATATTAGGAATTATAATCCGCCCATTAGATACGGTTACCTCTTGGAGGAACTAGTTAATGTGGACATACTGGATAAGAACGATCCTAATACTTACTCTGAAACAATATCAGATATTGATTCAGGGAAGTGGCATGAAGCCATGAAATTCGAGATGGACTCGATGTACACCAATCAAGTCTAGGACTTGGTTGAGTTGCCTAAAGGGGTTAGACCCATATGTTGCGATTGGAACTTCATGCAAAAGACCAATGCAAATGGCAAAGTACAAACCTACAAATCTAGGTTGGTGGCGAAGGGTCATAGTCAACGCGAAGGCATTGACTGTGATGAGACCTTCTCACTAATTGCAAAGATCAAGTCTATTTAAATTTTACTTGCGATAGCAGTACAATGTGATTATGAGATTTGACAAATGGACGTCAAAACAACTTTCCTCAATGGTGACATTGATAAGGAAGTGCTTATGACTCAACCTGAAGGTTTCACATCTAAATCAAATTCTAATCTAGTATGCAAGCTAAAGATATCCATTTATGGATTGAAGCAAGCTTCTAGGAGTTGGAATATCCGATTTGATGAAGCTATCAAGTCTTTTGACTTCATCAGAAATTCGGAAGATCCTTGTGTTTATTGTAAACACAACGGGAAGAATATTGTTTTCATAATCGTGTATGTCAATGACACATTGATTTTGAGAAACAATATCCCGTTAATGCAGTCCGTCGAAGATTAGTTGTTGAAGACCTTCATGGTGAAGGATCTTTGTGAAGCCTGCTACATCTTAGGAATCAAGATCCAAAGGGATAGATCCAAAAGGATGTTGAGGCTGTCATAGTCCACCTATGTAGACAAGGTGTTGAAGCGTTTTGCGATAGAGAACTCTAAGAGAGGATCTCTACCGGCAAATCATGGGATAAAGCTGTCAAAGAAGGATTGTCCTTCTGATGAAGCTGATATCAAGCACATAAAATATGTCCCATATGCATATGCAATTGGATCAATTATGTATGCCATGACTTGCACTAGGCCAAACGTGGCCTACGCTATCAACATCACTGATAGATACCAACAGAATCCGGGTGACTCTCACTGGATTGTTGTCAAGACCATTCTGAAGTATCTTAGACGAACTAAAGAATGTTTCCTTGTCTATAGTGGACAGTCAGAACCAGTAGTGACTGGTTATGCTGACGCAAGTTTCCAATCCGACTATGATGATTACAAATCACAGTCAGGTTACGTTTTACTCTCAATAATTAGGCGGTCAGTTGGAATAGTTTCAAGCAAAAGGACCGCAGATTCAACAATCGAAGTTGAGTACATTGTTGTATCAGAAGCCTCAAGGAGGCTGTCTGGATTTTATAGTTCTTAAGAGAACTAGGGGTAGTTCCGAGTGCCAGTTGTCTAATAAAGTTTTTATTGAGACAACACTGGTGCGATTGCGCAAGAAAAGGAACCGAGATCAACAAGCATAAACAAGTATGTACCAAGACTTATCATTTGATCCGAGAGATCATGATGATAGGAGAAATAGAATTAAAACGTATTCCCACATATTTAATTTGTTAGAACCTTTCACCAAAACACTGAGTGTTCATGTACACAATAGATATTTGATGGTCTAGGGGTTAGACATGGAGGTGATTGACTCTAGACCAAGTGGGAGATTGTTAGTGTTAGTATCCTAAAGACAATCCATTGTAAGGACATAATACTCGATGATATTCAGTTTGATTTAATATTATAGTTCATTTAATATTAATGTATGGCAATACACTTGTTTGAATATTATGTTTGATTGTTTGCATTTATTCATATAAGTGTTCTCATGAGTTATTGCTGTCATTGAGGTTGTGAGAACACAGATGACATAAGCATGACTCTCAAATAACCCCGATCAAGGATCATCAAGAATGAGATATTGATGATGCAATAGAGATTGATGTGCGATCTGCATCATACTCTTAGAGGTGTAGTAAGATCTCACTTATTACGAGATACTAGGTATCTCATGATGGATGCACAAATACCTTGGAGGGTATTGGTATACCCATCCGAGAAACCGTTTGATGTATTTCCACTATATGTGTCTACGGGTGTCTCGGTTAGTGGGAGCGATGCGATACTCCTTTGACTTGAGGTCAATAAACACGACATGTGTAGAGTGATGAACTTTGACCATGACCAATGCTTGCACCCTTCCATGGGTAGATACGGCTTGGATTGGGTTCATCACGAAGTGCATGTGCATGGTAGTTGAGCCAAGAATATGATTCATTCCTCAATGTGGATTTAGAGAGAATACTCATCTTCTCATCATAATTGGATCAAAGTCATCGGCCGATACACGTCAACTTAGACTTTGTGACTAAGTGTGACATACATGATCAATTAGTGATTAGAGATAAATTGATTAAGTTATTTGAATAGACACTTCATCATGTTCAAGACTAATCGATTATTCGCGAATGAAAGGGGGAAATCATTATAGCCCATGTTTTAGGTACAGGTAGCTGCACTTTTCTCGCAACGTACCTCATATATTGAGAATGTCTGATTTATTGTCTAGGGTTCAATTAAGACAGTTAGTTTGACTAATCGCTCGATATATGATGGCCTATGGGTCACACAACAAGTAGTTCCCTTTTACGGATTATAGTTGGTTGATTAAATGTTAAATTGGATTTAATATTTAATTTATGGAGAATTAATTAATAATAGATTAATTTGGAATTAATTATTATTAATGTTTAATTAAATTGGATTTAATTAAATAGGAATTCCCAATAATAATATATGGTATATTATTATAGGATTTAATATATATGGAATCAAATCCGTAGAGATTTGATATACATGGAAATTAAATCTGTAAGATTTAATATATGGAACCAAATTCGTAGAGATTTGATATACATGGAAATTAAATCCGTAGAGATTTTATATATGAGAATTAAATCAATGGAATTTAATTTACAAGATTAGGGATTTTATTTCCTAATCAGGTTAGCTTAAGATTTAAGCTGAGCCTCCCCTATATATATACAAGCTCTTGGGAATTCACAAACAATGTTAATTCATTATTCTCCATAAGATCTAGAGTTAGAATTTTCCTAGCAAATTCATTTCGGGATTCAACGTTGGCAAATCCGTGCAAGTCCGTGATTGGGTATTACGTGGATACCATAGTAGAGAAAACTGTATACGAATTACTGTAAGAATTCTGTTTACGTTTACTCGTATTTAATTATGCAATTAATTGTTCGTTGTTGGTGAACTGTTTATTTCCGCTGCGCATGTATTACGTGTTTATGTGCCTCTAAATTCCAACACTTACTACATACAGAAAAAAGATATGACAAGAAAAAGACATTATAAATCACAAAAATAATAATAAAAACACTATGAACAACCAATTTTTCACCACAAATTCAGAAACATATCCAGCACCAGTTCCAGCCTCAAACTTATTCAGAAACAACTTAAAATGAACACCAGCCTCAGAATCAACACCCTATTCAGCAGTACCGCCCTCTGTACCCACACCCTCATCAATCTCACCATCACCATCATCGCTTTCCTTATTCACTTCTTCATTCTTTCCATCGCTACTCTCCCCACTATCCTGACTACTGTCATGGCTGCTCTCCTCACTACTCCCCTCAACAATCTCTTCCTCAGCAGTAGAATGATCCTTCTCAATATCATCTTCCTTATTAGCACCTGCTGCACCCTCATCCTTATCCTCTTCCTTATCTGAAGTTGCTGCATCCTCAACCTTGTCCCGTGCCACATGAGTAAAAGGATTATCAGGAAAGAGCTCAAAACTTGGCATCCCCTCAACAAGCTCTTTAGCACGGTGGAAGGTGAGACAAATATTATCAACTATCACCCATACATTACTATCATCATAATTAAACTGAGAATCAGATGCAACTTCTACAAGATTATCAACTTGGGACGGAATACGTCCAAAAGACTTCTTCAAGGAAATCAACTTTGACATGTACAACCCAGATATTGTAGAAATATCCTTCATCATGGAATCCAGGATAGAAACATGATCCTGCAAAAAAGAGGAAATGTGTGTTACTACAATACATTTTATGTGTTACCATAAGAGGAAAAATGACATACAACAGAAAGGTACAAAAATAAACCTTACTGTCAGAAGAAGCCTGACTAAAAAATCCTTTCAATCTAGGTGTTTACTTTGCACGACTGTTCACAGTAACATGATACACATCCTCCACGAGATCACCATACACACATGCACAACTCTTCTGAGAACATCGAATCTGCATCTTCTCATCTGTCCAGTGTTATAAAAAAGAGGAATACTGGACGGTTCAACAATACCACGCTATTTAATCCTGTGCAGATAGACGATTTGGAGAATAAGCAAGCATCCATTAACATTGTTAACATCATTGATGTTAACAGCTTCTACACCCTCACACAATTTCTCAAACACAAATGAACACCAGTCAAGTTTAGGAATCATGGCCACATCCTCCAGAGACTTCAACACACCACTGCGCAGTAGATGATTTGAAGTAGGGGCAAACAAAGATGAAATCGCGAAGTACACAAACATATGCTTAAAGTCATCCCCACCATCTTTCAAATCTTCATCACCCAATTTTAATAATGTGAGGTCCCGATTTTGAAGTCGAAAAACCCATTTGCGCGTGCGGAAGAAAACATTTTTAAAAGCGATGCATATAAAACAGGGCAGAGTGATTACAGATTTTTTCGTTTTTAAGCTCATGTGTGTTGTTTTGCTTATAATAGAATGCATATGACAAGTATAAGCATAAAGCAGTAAAGAACACACGATTTTATAGTGGTTCGGAGTCCAACTCCTACATGCACTCTTCCCTATCAACAGGGCACCTACTTAACCAACTGGACTTAGTTTAACGTGTTAGTCCAACACCCAACAGATGTTTACCGAGTTCACACTCAAACGGGACTTATCACCCTCACGGGATTGCCTACCCTCCCTTTCGGGATTGCTAGATGTTTACCGAGTTCACACTCACCTACAAACTTAACCGACTCTTGAGTTTGGGTATAAGATTGTTTGATTTCCAACTAGGTTGAGATTTTCCCTTACATTTGTTTAGCCTCAATGCTAAGGATGGGAAAATCTCTCTAAGCTTAGGATATGGCATTTATGCTTAGATCTAGGGTAGAACACTTCTTGAATATATGCGTGTATTTCTTTCTCTGTGTTCTATGGTGGAAATGCTAGATGATTTGACTCTGTAGCTTCAATGGTGTTTTCACGCATTTCACACACTTCCACACTGATAATGAAGGAAGAACTTGTATTTATAGTGTGGATTTGAATGTTACCGTTGGAAGGAGTCACATTCAAATCCATACTATTCTGTAGCTTCTTGCAGCTTTTCCATGCTGGTTGTCTTCCTCTCATTGGTCCACGTCAGTTGAATCTAACGGCTATATTCCTCAGATTTCTCGCCTTGGAATCATTCAGGATTCTCTGAGTCTCAGTGTCTTCAGAGACATACTGAGTCTTCAGTTCTCATCTGAGCCTCCAGTTCTATCTGAGTCTTCAGGATTATCTGATCCTCAGGATACTTGATTCAGCGGACTTCTCTTCAGCGGACCTTGTTTGATCGAGCATCATCGACACTCAGTGGCCGAGTTCATTCTCTGAATTCGCACATCCCGACCTTCAGTCACTTTGACTCAAAGCTCCGATTTTCTTCTTTACTGATCGATCGGCTCGTGATCAGTCAACATATCTTCGGTCGAGATCTCGAGGATAGCATCGAGTCGATTACATCGAGGTTAGCATATCGGGTTTATCACATCGATCTCAATCACGTCGATCTTGATCATCCGCTCATCTTCATATCTCGATCTCGATCACGTCCCGATCTCGTCGATCTCTTTCCGCTCCTCTTGGATCGCAACCTTCTCTTCGATCTTACGTCGTTTCTTTTCGTCGACTTTTGATATTCTTGATCACCATATCACTGATTGTTCTTCCGGTCTTCGATCGGTCTTTTCCGGGTCATCCCGATCTTTTGACCTTGATTCTTCCGATCGGTGGCTTAGCTTATCTTCTCTTCTGATTTTGCACAGCTCATCAGTTGACTCGGAACTCATCTAACTAATCTGATCTCGATCAGTCTCGTCTGCAGCCTCGTCTGATCTCGATCATCTACGTCTGATTCCGTGAGTTCCCCCTCAACTTGTTCTCTCGTTCCCCCTCAACTTGTTATCTGTAAATTAGATTCAATAACACAAGTTGATAATGTTTTGGCATAATTCATCAAAACTAAAATATCCCAACAAATAACTTATCAGAGAGAGACAGATCATAATCAACATTAAACCTGTGGGCAAGAATCCATCTCTCACCCCTAGAGTAAGTAACAATATCAGAGCCTGGATTCCTGTGAATCGTAAAAATGTCATGCACATCGTCGGGTGTCAAGAGAAAACTACGGTTTCCACCAACATTTAACATCCAGCTAGTGTGATTGAAGCTTTTAACTAACCACCGCAACATCTTATAGTGTACTAACTTCGACAACTTCAAATCCAACAAACCACCAAATCCTATACTACGAACATCGTATTTCTATTTGTCAATCAGAGTACTTATCAAATCAAACAACCCTTTAGGCCTACCATGAGGTACAAGATCCCTGTAAAGAAGGGAAAAATAATATACAAACATTAAACAAACAAAAAAAAGCCATGAAAAACATACTTTTAAAATAAAAATAGTAACACACTTTAAAAAAAAAGATTAGACCTCGTTTTAGGTCCTTTGATATCATCATTAAGATCAGGATCGGGTCCTTTTTTCTGTCTATTTTTTGGGGCTTCTTTTTTACCCACTCCAGCATCTCTTGACCTTTTGCCTCTTTTTTCAACATTCTCATCACCAGAATGTCCTGGCAATTCTAAGAAAAGAACAGGTGAACTGTATTTGTCCTCTTTACTCATCATATAAACTGCAAAAAAACAAAACACAAAAACATTAATGTTATTGTATTAATAAATTCATAACATATGTTACTGTATTCAACAAAATTTTGGTACTGCTTGAAAAAATAAACATTAATGTTCTTAAAAAACTAAGCAAATACTGAACTACTGTATATAAACATAAGTGTTACTATATAAAAAACATATTTGTGTTAATACGCAAAAAAATAAATGTGCTACTACATACAAAACGAGTGTTACTACATAAACATTGTATATGTTACCACATCTCTAAAACTTTTAAAAAATCAACCATAAGCGAAAATAATAAAAAAAACACCAAACACACAGAACAAAACAAAAACCTAGGGATCAAAACCAAAAGCACCAGAAGAAAACAAAAACATAGTGATCAATTCCAAAAAAACCAGAAAATCGTAGCAAACATAACACATATATGAGCAAACGTACATAAACATATAAAAAAAGTACATAAACACCAGGAAAAAACAAAAACACCAGGAAACACACCTAGGGTTTAAGAAAAACACGAATATAAACTTACAGAAACCTAGGGTTTTTAAAACGAAAACACAGAAAAACTACACATTATCTTCAATGCGGCATACACACATACATAACAACCGGAAACCTCATGGAAAAACAAAAGAAAATACTTACATTAGCAGTTCAAAAACCTCCTTCGAAAAATAGTAGTAACACAGGCCTCCTCTGAACACCCTCCTTATACGAAAACGACACAAACCGTAAGCAAGAAAACCATCGATGATGAAAACCGCCAGAAAACCGTTGATTGTGGCCATCGAAATCGGAAGAGGAACAATGAGCGCGAAAAACGAGAGAGAGAGAATGAGAGAAAGAAGAACAAAATCAAAAACTGAAAAAAAAAGATTTGATTCGAATTTTTTTATTTAGATCCGCGCGTGATGGAGATAATATTGCATTTCATATTTATATTTATATTTTATAATTTTAGGGTTTGCTTAAGTTAGCTCTTAATTATGTGTTAATGGGTCGGGCTTTTAGGTTAAACACCTAAAACTCTATTTTTGCTATTATATATAGGAGTCTCAGGAATAATGTAAAATAGCTTTTGATGAAATTAAAATATTGTTGAGAGAATTTTCTCTTATTTCCTCTCGTCGGTATTCCTATGGGAATCATCGGAGATTGAGAAGATTGCCCAGTATCATGTCTTCCGAGCTGCATCAGCGCGTCAAGCCAAAGCCCGACCCGATCCGGCGACTCGCGAGAAATTAAGAACCCAAGAAAAAAATTGGGCATTTTACTCACATTGCACATAAGACTTGTATGTAATATTGCATACAAATTTTTGTCTAATTTTAAATTTATATTTTCAAATATAGATTATTAGTATGGAGCATTGAAACTATTTTTTAAAATTATGTGCTTCGATTCAACACAAATCCTTATGTGTGAGAAAAATATTCATTTGCTCTCAATTTCTTATATTATCAATGACTTCAGATGTCTATAATATTTTTTTTTTACAATATTTAACTTTGAATGATCTAACTATGTGTATGTATTCGAGAAAAAAAGTTTTTTGGTCTCATAACTTTTCTGTAATTCATTTTTGGTCCCAAAAAATTTAACTATCTAATTTTGGTCCCCTAACTATCTCGATTGTCCAATTTTGGTCCTATTTTTATCGAAAATTAGAAAATTTTATCATTTTCAGTCATGCGCAAGTCACATATTGATTAAAAATGTGGGTTTTCGAGCTTGTATTTGATGTGGACACTGACTGTTAAAAGAAAAGTTCATTTTTCAAAAAAATTAGAAAGAGCAAGAAAATTTCTCCCAAGTGCGGAATTTATAAATTTTTAACGTCCACGTCAACTACGAGCTCGGGAAACGCCAATTTTAACTGGCATGTGACTTGTGTGTGATAAAAAAAAGAAAAAATATTATGTTTTTCGGCGAAAATGAGATCAAAATTGGACAATCAAGATAGTTATGGGACCAAAATTGAAAAGTTAAATTATTTGGGACCAAAAACAGATTTCAGAAAAATTATGGGACCAAAAAACTTTTTTTCTCGTATGTATTCTAGGTGAATTAGTATCTTTATGCTATTTTTTGTCTCCAAAAAATTAAACTTAACCCATTTTTTTTTAAATTTAAAATATAAAAAATTAGGCTTTGGGCTGGGCAGGCCCGTTGGCCCGCCAGCCCATGTAAGACTGGGCTGGGCTACATTTTTATAGGCCGAATGAGAATTTGGGCCAACCCGACCCAGCCCATGAACATACATTGGCCTGATGAATTGGGCTAGGCGGGGTCGGCCGCCCGAATTATTGCCAGTTCTACTCTTAACTTGTTCTATTAGTTAAGGCCAAATCTAGCGGTCCACAGACTAAATGAACAATGAATTAAAAAATTCAAAATTAAATTAAAATTCAAAATATGAGAGTCTAGGTCTAGAAGAATCGAGAAGATATGTTAGTGAAAGGAGTCGGGGAGAGTAATATGATATCTTTTCGGGTCATGTTGGGTAAGGTCTTAAGAGGGAGTTTTCAAGAGTGGTCGGAGATGGTCTTAAAACTGTTTTCAAGAGTACTCTATAATTTAAATTTCCCAGATTATTCAGATTAAGTACGCAAAAGGAGTCAGTGATAGGTGAGATGGGAAATTGAGAGGAAGGAGCGTGGGTCTGGGATTTAAAATGGATTCGAGATTTACGTCCTAGGGAACTTTATATTATTAACGATCTCTTGTCTTGTCTTAAAAGTGTTCTGCTATACCAAGCTAAGGAGGACATTTGAAGATGAAAACATTCAAGCAACGGCCTTTACTCAACCAAGATGGCTTATTCGATTTTTAGTAATGAGAACGGTGACAATCTGGATTTGCAACGGAAATCTTTGGAGTTCGAGAGGTTGTGGAACAGTTTTGTTCCCCGGAGACACAAAGCTATTGTTTTGAAGGTGCTTCGCCAACGCTTAATTACAATGGATAATCTCATTTGAAGGCGAATTATTTTAGCTTCCGACTCACAATGTCCTTTTTGTGGTAATGTTGAGGAAAATGCGTCCCACCTTCTCCTCTGGTGCAACACTTCAATTTTGATTTGGTCCCACCTTCTCCTCTGGTGCAAATATTTTTACTAAGGTAAGAGTGTTAAAGTTGCATAAACATTGTGGATTGGAATTGTTTGGTCATTTGGAAGCATAAAAACAATCTGATCTTTAATGGAACTTTGATCAACACGGACAAAATCTGCAATGAAATTAAGGCCATTACTTGGTCCTGGTTAGCGATGAAGGAGACGAACGTGAAGAATCGTCAAATTTCATAGTGGTTAAAGGAGCTGAGAAGTTGTTAAGGGTTGATGTCTTGATCTTAGATTAAGATGTTGAGATTATAGAGGTGTATTTTCTTTTAAAAGCTACTTCTTATTTGTTTTTAAATCTTTTTATGGGTTGGAGTACCTATTGTACTCCAACTAGTATGAATAATTAATTTTTTGATTAAAAAAAATCATTTTGCCTTTTTTTTCAAATATTATATTAACAATGAGAATAAAATTAATTAAAAAGAATGAGTAAAAATGAGAATGAGAAGAACAAAAATAAGTAAAAAATTTAATAAATTACGTATGAAGGTTAAACTCCACTTATTGTCATTCACATGCCATGATTACAAACACCAACAATAAAAGGAGAAACATGCTCGAAACAATTACAACAAAATGACGACTCAAAGTGAACATAAAAAAAAAGACACATAAGCTATTTTAAGAAAATAGCATCATCATCGAGACGGAGGATAAAGTAAAAGTTTAATTCCTCATAGATATATATATAGGCATCGTCCCATCAAAGATCAACTTTTGTTGTTTGGTCCCAATTCTTCTTATCCTCGTTGGTGATGTTTTTCAAATACGTTTCCATCTGCAAAAAATAGACATAAAAAGATATGTCAAATACGTTCAACTAATTTCATAATTAACGTGACTAACAATTAATAAAATCTACCAATTTCAACATATAACTCTCCAACGACAATTACTTTAAACACTAGAAGTAGACATGAAACGTAATTTTGATATGGAGCTTTTGCAACTCACTCGTTGAAGGATTATAAGGATGCGAATAAATGGCCTGAACGAAGTGATCAGACTCTTGTCTCGCTCCTGGATCCGGCCACCAGACCCGTCCTTCAAGATTTACTTCGTTGGCTCTGTTTCTGTTCCAAATGTGTGCTCGGGGAATGGCGTGTATGTGGAGGATTGTGATGGCAAGTTCGTTTTTGGAGCAAGTCGAAACTTTCCGGGCATTGAGGACCCTCATCTTGAGAGAATTCTGTCTCATCTAAAAGCTCGAGCTTGTAGAGAGGGTTGAGAATAATCTATTTATTTAATTTCCCTCAACATTCCCCCTCACTCGTGGGCCGAATCATTGTCTCTGCTCTCTGGAGAGGAGGCCCAACAGAGTGGACAATTTAAATGGGTGGAGTGTTTCGATGAGAATCGAACCCACAACCTAGGCTCTGATACCACATGAGAATTTCGTGTCATCTAAAAGCTCGAGCTTTAGAGAGGGTCGGGAATAATCTATTTATTTAATTTCCCTCAACACATCTCTCGGAGTTCTTGGAGCTAAGAGAGGCCCTTATGCACTCTCTTATTATGGGGATTCAACCTGTGGCAATCATTGGCGACACACAAGAAGTTATCTTGGAAGCCTTGGGAGAAGAGCGTTGCCCAGCTAACTGCTTACCTGTTTGTGAAAAAGTTCAAGATCTGATCAAGACCTCCCAATGCTTGGGGATTTTCTGGGGTCCGGCGTGCTTTCAATCTTATTGCTCACGAGTTAGCTTTTCATGCTAAGAATAATCCCTCTTGTAATTCATCTTGATCGTCCCCTCCGAGCTTCTTTGTTTCTGTCAGTGATGCGTGTCCTTTTCCTTTCCAAAAAAAAAAAGTTGACATGAAAATAATAGTTGAAACAATGCCATATAACATCTTTAAATTAATAAAGAACTCCATTGGAAACAGATCAATATTCAAATAATACTATCAGGCTTTAACGCGTTTAGATATATATTTAATTAAGAGAAAACGTTCAAAGAGCATCAATGGTAATTAAGATTAAAAAGATATAACTACTTTAGGGAGGACGTTTCTCGTAGAACGTACTGCCGAAAACAAACATAATTATTGTAGAAAATTAATTAAAAAGGAGAGAGAAGAAATAGGGATTATAAGTGAGTGGTGTGAGGAAAGATGGTGGAATGTTGGATATATATAGATGTTGTGTAGTTATCAACATAAGCTCTCTAATAATGGTAGAAAGATGCTAGTAGAATAATTAAGAAAAATTTATATAGGCAAAATATAGGGTGAATAAGTTTCACGGTGAAACTGGTTTAGGAGTGTGACTTATATTACTAAAGAGTGTGACTTATATAACTGAAGAGTGTGACTTTTTACAATAAAGAGTATTACTCATAAAATGAAGGGTGTGATAAATATTACAACAAAGAGTGTGGTCGTGATAACTAAAGAATGTGACCTATATTACTAAAGAGTGTAATCGTGATAACTGAAGTGTAAAAATAAACCAGTTTCACGGTGAACAAGTTTCACAGCATACGTGTTGTGCTAGAATAATTAAGCGGCACGCGAGGTCTAGCATTTAGGAATAATTTTCGTATTTGGTCAGGCGAAATACTAATCAGGATCGCCAGCGACCTAAGTAGGTCGCTAAAAAAATATCAATCCGACCATACTAAGGTCGGGGTAAGATCTCGTCGTTCCCGAGCTACATGGTCGCAAATTAACGGGATCTCGGGAAACGACCTCGGAAAGGCTCGATTTCCCAATGACGGCGCCTGCGCGCCTGAGTCCCAAAAAGTAAGCCTGGTTAGAGAAGACTTTCTCAAAGAGGAAGCTGCTCTCTGGCCATCAAAAAACGATTAAAATAGGATGCTCTAATAGGGAAGGATCAGATGAGCTACCTCGAAGTTTGGATCAGCGACCTCGAGTACTGTGCCAGCGACTTCCGGCGAGCAACCCAAGGTAGGGAGGTCGACCTTCAGATCGGCTGAAACACTCCACCCAGCAGCCAAAGTCGGCGCCATTTAATGCCCCCTGCGGGACAATAAATGCCTAGACCCTAGGCCCCTAGAGGGGCTATACCCCAAGGGTTTGTAGTATAAATACATGTAATTAAAGCTCATTTAAGGGTTCCAACACTCTCATTCAATACAAAGGCTTTATAAGCCAAAAAAGAGGTCTTTGACCCAAACACTCTTGCAATTTATTGCTTTCCAACACTTAAAATCAAGCATTAAATAGCATATTCATTACATTAATGAAGGACATTCCTTTTGTTCTTCATTTACTCTCACCAACCTTAAAATTCTAACTAGTTTGATGCCAATCAAAGCCACATAAATGTCTTAATCTTTTCATCATGTTTTTTGTATCAACAATTGGCGCTAGAAGGAGGGTCTATCAGTAGAACTTTTCTAGATTTTCTATTGGTTTACCCTTTCGAACCTTCATATCTTCAAAAATCTCACTCAAATCTTCATAACTCCGTCCCAAAACACGATATTCCGGTATGGCATCAGTAGGAAGGCAGTTTTCCGGTCAACAGGAGGCCACCTCCAGCAATGAGGGCCCCCTCAAGAACCTGGCCAACATCAAAACTCCGGAGGACCTCCGGGAAGCGATGAGAATCCTCCAGCAACGTCAACGCGACCCCACTAGAGAACGCAGGGGCCCACACCGGTGAGCCAAATCCCATCGCCCCTCTAGATCCAGGGGGAAAAGGAAAATTGACGGAGGATCCCGGTCTGGGAACCGACCGGCGAAGAAAAGCCACATGGTGAGTGAGTCCGGTGGGGCAAGCCATGCTCAAAATCACCGGGAGGAAATCCCTCCGCCGAGATGGTTTCCAACCTCCCCAACAATCTGAATCTATCTTCGAAAGGTTGGGCAGTCACGCACCACGGAGACCCCGAGGTCGCAAAAACCTTTCCAGGACTGACTCTTTTACGGTCCGACGAAACCTGGAGACCTCATTCGAAGTCGAGAAAGATTTCCGAGCTCGAGAGAACGAAGCGACCAAAGGCTTCGGTGCATACCCGATTAGTCCCACAGGGGGCCCTCCGACCTCCCAACCCCGGGAACGAGCAACTCGAGGCTATCAAGGAAACCCTAAAAAAGTTGCAAGATCGAATGGATCTACAAGGGGGATCGTCGACATCGGCTCTCGTCCCGATCTCAACCTTAGTTCCCGCTATTGTCTATGTCCCCGCACATGTCAAAATCAACACGACCTCGATCAACCAGTATAACGGGGATTCTGACCCGACCATCCACTTGGGGAAGTTCTCCGACCACATGGCCTCGATGGGAGCTACAGACGCGACACAATGTCAACTTTTCCCACTTACTTTAGGCGACCAAGCCTATAGGTGGTTCAAATCCCTAACTCCTAATTCCATCGAGTCTTTCCATCAGCTCGTTGGTATTTTTCTAAACCATTTCATCACTCTGGCCCCAAGGTAGCCGACGAAACAACTTTTTACAACTATCCAGTAGGGACCGACAAAGTCAGATCTAGATTAAATTTCCTCTTGGGCGGCGAACCCATGGGGGATGAGTTCAAGGTAATGGGTGCAGTCCGAGGTCTATGATTCAACACGAAGTTATGGAAACTCACGTACAAGGAGTATCCGAGTTCATATGCGGAGTTTTGATTCGAGGCGGGGAACCACATTAGCCGGGCATAAATGATGGCCATGCGTTTGGGAGAGCAGGTCCTGGGGGACGAGGTAAAGAAGCCCGAGGTAGCGGCACCGAGCTCGCATAAGAAAGGAGGGTCTCAGCGCAAAGCCAATAACCATGAGAGCATCGGGCATAACACCAGCGAATGACCTGACCTTCTCCAGCAACTGTGGAAGCTTTATGAGGACGGCAAACTAGACAACGCCCTCAGGGAAGGGCGGCCCAGATGATCTCTCCATTGGGAGGTAGCATCGGCGAGATCCTCCCACCGATGATCATGTCACAACGAAGATGAAAGGCCAAGATACGAGCTTTGACCCATGTCCACCAAACCTTTTTCCAGGTCAACCACACAGCTAAGAAAACCAATTCGCTCGCCTTCTCAGACGAAGACAAGCATGGGGTGCAATATCCAAATAACGATCCTATCGTGATTTCGACCAAGATCATGGGGGTAATGGTCCATCGTTTGCTAATTGACAACTACTCTTTTTTCAACATCTTATTCAAGGGGGCCCTCGACCAGATTGGAGATTTCTCTGCATATGTTGAATCTTGCGACCTCACTATTAAGGGTTTCGGAGACTCATCTGTAAAGCCCTATGGGGCAATCCGCCAGGCAGTCGAACTGGTCTCAGACCGTGACCCGGAGGTAAAGGTAACAAGACACCTCGATTTTATCATTGTCGATCTCCCTTTTACATACAACGGCTTTCTGGGGAGACCCTTCGAGCATGAATTCGGGACAGCAACCTCGGCCCGTTATTACTACATCAAATTCCCTACCCCGGGAGGGGCCGTGGGCATGATCAAGGGAAATCAGGCAAAATCAAGAGGATGTCTGTTACAGGTCGATGCCGAGAAGGACACGACCACCCGACGATCGAGTCTCGCTGCTAGAAAATGAGCCCAATAAAAGGTTTAAGGCCTCCAATACCGAGGGACATGCCGACCTCGAACCCAGAATTGATTATTAACCCATCAATGACCCGAAGTGGTTGGGAGGGAAGCGAGCAACACCAGCTAAGGAGCTCAAGAAGGTCCCCATCAGCGAAGCTTAGCCCAAGATGGAGGTGATCGTCGGGACATCCCTAAGTCCCGAGATGCGAAGTCAGGTGATCGTATTCTTGAAGGCCAATTTAGATGTTTTCGCCAGGTCACACAAAGATATGGTCGGGATAGATCCCAAGATCACTTGTCACCAGCTCAATATCGACCCCTCCAGAAAACCAATCTCGCAGAAGAGAAGAAAATTTGGCCCCGAGAAATATGCGGCTCTGGCCGAGGAAGTCAAGAAACTCCTGGATAACCAGCTTATCGAGCAAGACGATAAGCCCCAATGGGTGGAGAATGCAGTGTTAGTAAAGAAAGCAAACAACTCATGGAGGTTGTGCATCGATTTCACGAACTTGAACGATGCTTGTCCCAAAGATCATTTCCCCATGCCGCACATCGACCACCTAATCGATAACACAGCAGGGCACGAGGTGATGTCCTTCATGGACGCATTCGCGAGATATTATCAAATATCAATGCACCCGGACGACCAACAACACACTTTTTTTCTGACAGAAAAGAACATCTATTGCTGGAGGCATATGCCTTTCGGTTTAAAGAACGTCGGGGAAACATATCAGAGATTGGTTAACCGGATGTTCACAGATCAGATCGGCAAGACCATGGAGGTATACATCGACGACCTAGTGGTTAAGAGCGAGAAAAGAGAGGATCATTTGGGATACCTCGCCCAGGCCTTTGACATCCTAAGGCAATACAAGATGAAATTAAACCCCAAGAAGTGCAATTTTGGAGTTAAATCCGGAAAGTTCTTGGGTCATATGGTGAGCCAACACAGGATCGAGGCTAACCCGACCAAGATCAGGGTCGTGCTCGACATGAGAGCACCACAGAACATCAAGGAAGTTCAGAGGTTAACAGGACGATTAGCCGCCCTAAATCATTTTATCTCGCGAATGGACGACAAGTGTAAGCCCTTTTTCGATACGATCAAAAAGGGAAAGTTCAAGTGGACGGCTCAAAGCCAACTCACGTTCGAAAGCATGCAATATTACCTCTCGAACACACAGATACTCGTAAAGTCTATCCCGGGGGAGAAGCTCTACCTTTATTTGGAGGCCTCGGAGACCGCATTAAGTGCAGTATTGGTTCCGGCGGAGGGGCAGGATCACCTGCCGATCTATTTTGTAAGCCATGCCCTAAAAGACGTCGAGCTAAGATACCCCCTCTGGAAATATTTGCATATGCGCTCGTAATGAGCGTCCGAAAGCTCCAACCATACGTCTTCGACCACCATGTCGAGGTCTTGACCTCGCAACCATTGCGGCGAATACTCCATCGACCAGATACCGCAGGAAGATGCCTCAAATGGTCGGTAGAGATCGGACAGTTTGGCATAACGTATGCACCCCGAACAACAATAAAGGCACAAGCTCTGGCAGACTTCCTCGTGGAATTAACTTTCCCAACCGAGCAAGAGAAAGCAATGGGGCAACCTTGAGAATTATATGTGGACGGGTCATCAACCAGTGAGCGAGCTAGGGCAGGCGTAGTGTTAATCAGCGAAGAGGGAAGATCATTCACAACAGCAATCCGTTTCGATTTCCAAGCGACGAACAAAAGGCCGAGTATGAAGCTCTAATCAACGGTTTAGAAATGGCAATGACCATAGGAGTTCAACGTGTCAAGATTTTTTGCGATTCTCAACTGGTAACCTTCCAAATGACGGGCAAATACGAGGCGAGAAGCGAGAAAATGATTGCCTACCACAAGATAGCCCAAAATCTGATCGAGAAGTTCGAACAGGTCGAGATATCCCAGATTCCCAAAAAGAAGAACACCCAAGCAGATGCTCTAGCTCGGTTGGCGACATCCGAAGGAGCGGCCGATATGTCGAATATAACAATCATCAAGCTCGTTGTCCCCTCGTGCAGCTCGGCCCTTGTCGCACATTTGGCAACTGAGAAAGTTACCTGGATGAGTCCGATCATCAAGTACATTAAGGACGATGAGATCCCTATTGACAAAGTCGAGGCACGCCGACTTCAATTAAGGGTAGGCCGGTATACGATCATCGACAACCAACTATACAAGCGAGTTTTGCCCTCCCTTTGCTAAAATGTGTGACCCACGAGGTCGGGAAAGAGATCTTAAAGGAGTTACATGAAGGGGCATGTGGTAACCACGCTGGGGGGCACTCTCTTTCCCACAAGGTCCTGCGATAAGTCTATTTCTGGATAACGCTGAAACAAGACACGCTCGACTTCACCAAGGCTTGCAAAAGGTGTCAAATCTTCGCACCAAAAATCAAGGTCGCCCCCGAAGAGCTCGCCTCGATCTACAATCCTTGGCCTTTTTCCAAGTGGGGCATCGATCTGATCGGACCGCTACCTACGGCACCTGGAACGGTCAAGTTTGCGGTGGTTGCGGTCAATTATTTCACTAAGTGGGCGGAAGTAGAAGCCCTCGAGAGCACGGATCAAGCTGAAATCATACGATTCATATGGAAGAATATCATATGTATATTCTGTTGGGGAATTAATTGCACGGATCTATTCGGGATGAATATTTAAATATAAATTTAATTCTAACAATTATTACTAGCATGAATTAATCCTATATTAATTCAAATAATAATTCAACAACAAATCATGCATATAAACAGTTCACGTAAATCCTACGCATGCGGAATTACTACTAGTTTACGTGAACGTACCTCTTGGAATGGCAATGGACTCGTCGATGAAAACACACCAAAAAGCCTTCCCAAGTATTCCCTTAGTCCTTGCTCGATAATCTGGTGGAAGGATGCTCGCTAACAATTAACAAAAGGAAAAATAAAAAATTGTTGCACCACCTTTGTGGATTTACTAATTTTTCCAGCACATGAAATTGTACTTGGGAATGAAAGAATCATCCCCTATTTATAGATAGGGTGGTGGTCGAAATTTTGGGAAAAAATAATGTGGGAAAATCTTTTCTTGATCTCCAAGAAATCTTGAATATATCTCATATATTCTTTTCTCCATAATTAAAATATTCCAAAAAAAATCCCACCTCATCTTGTTATGGAATTTTCGAAATTTAAGGATCAAGATTCCAAGATTTGGATCTTCATGAATTTATGAGATATACTTGTATTCCAAGAAATACATATCTACAATAATATCTTTTCAAGAAAATCAAGAAAATATTTCTTGCCCTTTATATTTCAAAATTTTCGAAATTTATTATATGAATAACCAAGTGGGAGATTTCTTGAATTTAATGAGATAATCTTGTATTCCAAGAATACATATCTTCATTCCATAACAAAATTCAAAGAAAATCTTTCTCCCCTTTTATCCATAATTTTCGAAAAAAACAAGGAAAAATAGGCAACAAAATTTATTTTATTTTTAAACACATTTTTCAGTTATTGGACTTTATGTTGGGCTACTTAGGGGGCCTTTAGGAGAATTAAGATTGGACCTTCCAATGGATCTTGAATTCTCAATATTGAGCCACAATATTATTCAAGCCCATAAATATTAATTAATCCCACTACATAATTAATATTGCACTATCCATCTTAACCCATATTACAGTCAATATGGCTCCCGGTTATTATTTCCCGTGTTTAAGATATCTAGCCCATTAATTAATTCAAGCCATCAAACAAAATTTTCCATTAATTAATATCTTTTGTCCTTGGTTAAGAAACGGTTCAACATTATTATCTATACCTAAACTAGTTCCACTTGCAAGATTTGATATGATAAATCTTATGAACCTCCCAAGGGGGGCAAATCGAACAAATTTCTGTGCTTTGCGCGATTCTCTCCGTATTAAATCTTAGCAATCGCATGTGACCAATAATATTACCCAAGATATAAAGTATTGAATCTCGTTGATTCTCTACCCGTGATAAGTCAAAGCAATAGTTACCAACCACACGTGATCCTATTTAAGGAACAAAGATTAAGAAATAACGAACCACTGAGGTCTAATTCTTCCTTGTTCAGGCCTCAAGAATTTGTCCTCCTCAGAGGTCCTATTCAATTACATCGGTCATGCACTAGTGTAATCTCTTGGTCAAGACAAGCCAATCTGAGCCTTACACTTCAACCTTTCACGATGGATTGTTCATTTCCATCTAAGTCGTGAATGGTGTACTTTTGGTTACAAGGGACTGTTAATTTAATCTTCTGTGATCTGGTATCACTAAATTAACTACAATGTAACACGTACTATTTATTGAACAGTTATGCAGTAAATATATGTAACATTCGATGATATTTAAAGCATCAGTGATAAACAATTTATTTCAGTAAATAAGTCCGAAATTCAGTTTTGATTATACAAAGTAAAAGCATACTTTCCAGTATAATCCCAACAATCTCCCACTTATACTCAAAGTCTGCTTTTAAGTATACTACAACATGTCTCGTGTAGTTCCTAATACGTGACATCTAATGCCACCTACACGAACCTAATAATTTATCCCACTTATACTCAAAGCAGATTAGCAACGGTCTTGACACCCATTCCTTCCACATGTCTCTCGAATGTATTCTGAGGCAGACCCTTTGTGAATGGATCTGCTAGGTTATCTTCTGAATCTATCTTTGCCACCTCTATATCTCCTCCCTTAACGATTTCTCGTATAAGATGGTATTTCCTTTCAATGTGTTTGCTGGCCTTGTGGGCTCTTGGTTCCCTTGAATTTGCAACTGCTCCGGCATTGTCACAATAAACAGTGATTGTGCTGGGCAAATTCGAAACTACGTCCAAGTCCACTAGGAAGTTCTTGAGCCAAACCGCTTCTTTCGTTGCCTTGCAAGCAGCTACATATTCTGCTTCCATTGTAGAATCTGCGATGCATTTTTGCTTAACGCTTCTCCATGTCATGGCTCCTCCCCCCATGCAAAACACACTACAGCAGGTAGATTTTCTGGAATCTAAGTCTGATTGGAAATCCGAGTCCGTGTAGCCGATGGGGATTAGACTATCTAACTGATAAATTAACATTCTATCTCGAGTTCTTTTCAGATACTTCAGAATGTTTTTAACTACCGTCCAATGTTCTTTCCCCGGGTTACTTTGATATCTTGCCACCATGCCAACGGCAAAGCAGATATCCGGTCACATACACAGCATTGCATACATAAGGCTTCCGACAGCCGAAGCATATGGAATGCCTTTCATGTCATCTATCTCCTTTTGTGTCTTAGGGCACATTTCCTTGGATAGATGGATTCCATGTCCGAAAAGGCACGAAGCCTTTCTTGGAATCCTTCATCTTTGAATCGTTTCAAGACAAAGGTCTATGTATGAAGCTTGCGATAAGCCTATCATCCTTTTCTTGCGATCTCGAGTGATCTTGATCCCAAGGATGTGCGCGGCTTCCCCTAAGTCCTTCATATCAAACTGTTTTGAAAGCCATGCCCTTACGTCTGATAACACCTTTACATCATTCCCGATGATCAGAATGTCGTCTACGTATAGTACTAAGAATACCAATGCAGTTCCGACATGCTTTTTGTACACACAACTTTCGAACTCATTTTGATCAAACCCATAAGACTTTATAACATGATCAAAACATTGGTTCCAAGCTCTGGATGCCTGTTTGAGTCCGTAAATGGACTTCATGAGCTTACAAACTAGGTGTTCTTGGCCTTTTTCAATGAAGCCTTGGGGTTGTTGCATATAGATTTCTTCATCAAGACTTCCGTTAAGGAAAGCTGTCTTGACATCCATTTGCCAGATTTCAAAGTCGAGATGCGCAGCAATCAACAAGAGAATTCGGATGGACTTGAGCATTGCTACGGGCGAAAAAGTTTCCTCATAGTCGATCCCTTCTTTCTGAGTATAACCTTTCGCCACAAGCCTTGCCTTGAAGGTTTCCACCTTCCCATCCGGTCCTCTTTTTCTCTTGTATACCCACTTGCAACCAATGGGTTTGACCCCATTAAGTGGTTCGACTAGCTCCCACACTCTGTTATGATTCATAGAACCCATTTCGGCTTTCATTGCTATTTGCCAAGAACCTGCATCCTTATCTTGGATTGCCTCGTCATATGTCCATGGGTCTCGATTCATCATGTCCGGAATCAAGTCCGGGACTCTCCTATCCCCATGAATCTCTCGGTTGCTCTCTCACAACCCTCCCACTACTGACGAGGTTCCTACAGCAAGTGTGTCGTTTGGTATGTCATCTTGTACAATTTAGCCGAGGTTAGCCCTTAGCTCATTTAAAGTAATCTCACTTCTGGGTCTTCTTTTGTTCATATAGTCTTCTTCCAAAAATCTAAAGTGGGTGATTATTACCACCTTTTGATCTTCAGGACCATAGAACATACACCCTTTTGTTCCCTCGGGGTATCCTACAAACAACCTTAATTCTGATCGAGGATCCAATTTTCCGGCTTCCTTGTCCAACACGTAGGCTGGACACCCCCAAATCTTCATGTGTCTCAAACTAGGCTTGCGCCCGGTCCACAATTCTTTGGGAGTTTTGGGAACCGATTTGGATGGCACCAAGTTCGAATGTAGGTCATTTTTTTTAAGGCATGACCCCGAGCGACTTGGGAAGATCCGCATAACTCATCATAGATCTAACCATTTCCAAAAGAGTTATGTTTCTTCGCTCTGCAACCCCGTTTTGTTGAGGGGTTCCGGGTGCAGTTAGCTGGGATGCAATCCCTTTATCAGACAAGTAGTTCAAAAACTCATCGCTGAGGTATTCGCCTCCACGATCGGATCGTAGAGACTTGATACATTTTTCCTTATGATTCTCTGCTTGAGCCTTAAATTCTTTGAATTTCTCAAAGGTCTCAGATTTATGCTTCATAAGGAAAATATAACCGTACCTTGAGTAGTCATCAACAAAAGTGATGAAATACTCATAACCTCCTCTTGCTTTGGTTGACATTGGACCACATACGTCTGTGTGAACAATTTCTAACACTTCTTTGGCTCTATTCCCCTTGGCTCTGAATGCCCTCTTGGTCATTTTACCATCCAAACATGATTCACAGGTTGAAATTGGTTCAACTTGGAGAAACTCCAGTGAACCGTCTTTCACCAACCTTTGGATCCTCTTTGGATTTATATGTCCCAATCTTAGATGCCATAGAAGTGTCTCGTTCACGTCTGATGAACATTTTCTTTTCTCGGAAATAGTTGATATGTTATAGGATGTATTTCGTGAGTGGTGTGCACAGTTAATTGTATAGAGATTATTCGACAACGTTCCATGACAGATAAATTTATCATAAAGAGAAATGGTAACAACTTTATTAAAAGTAACCGAATATCCATCAAGGTAAAGTTTAGAAACTAAAATTAAATTCTTTCTAAAATTTAAAACGTAAAGAACATCTCTTAAAATTAAAATTCTGTCTTCAAAAGACAGGTGCACTTCTCCCACTACTTCAGCTGCCACTCTCGTAGCATTGCCCAGTGTGATGAGGATCTCACTCTCACTAAGTTGTCGGGTCCACTTGAACCCCTGTAAAGTGAAACAAGCATGATCAGTGGATCCCGTATCCACTACCCATAAATGGGAGGCATACGCCGCTAAGCAAGTTTCAACAACTAGTGCGTGAGAATTACCTTTCTTTCCATTCCTTTTGGGTTTGGAATAGGCTGACCTCCAATGTCCTTTTTCACCGCAGTTAAAACACTTCCCCTTAGCTGGCTTGCTCACTCCTCTACCTCCCTTCACCTTTTCTTTGCCATTGGCAACACTTGAGTTCACTTGCTTGTAACTTTTGTCCTTTTTCTTGTTCTTACCACCCCTTGGCCAAGAAGAAGAAGAAGGTCCATTTGCCACCAAGGCTTGGCTCTTTTGCCCCAATATCGCCTCTGCCGAGACCAAAGCTTGCAATAGATCAGGCATCAAGAACTTCTGATTATTCATCTTGTAGTTCAGCCTGAACTGTTCAAAACTTTTCGGCAGAGAGTGGAGAACGAAATCAATTTGGGTCTCGATGTCGTATTCAGTGCCAAGTACCTCAAGTTTGTTAAGGTGAGCCGTCATATGGAGAACGTGCTCCCTTACTGGCGTTCCCTCCACCATTTTCATAGAGAGCAAGTCTCTCATGGTGATCTGACAAGCCATACGGTTCTGATGTTGAAACATCGCTTTAAGACTAGTCATGATGTCTGCAGTGGTCTCAACGTTCTGGTGTTGGTGTTGCAACACATCTGACATTGAAGGCAAGATGGTACACTTTGCCATTTCGTTGGAACGCTCCCAGTCAGCATACTCTTTCTTAACCGTTTTAGTTGACTCATCTTTTGACTTTTCTGGTTTAAGTGTAGTGAGAACCCAGTTATGGCTTTGTGCAGTGAGGACAATAGTAAGTTTACGATTCCAATCAACGAAGTTTTCACCAGTAAGCAAATTGTCTTTAAGTATATTGAACAGTGGATTAAAAGGTTGCGACATGATGAACTGAAATAAATAATAATATGCATAAGCACAAATATATCACAAAATTCGATCACATGTTTCATATTAAAATCTCAAAAAAATATGAACATGCATCAGCCAACATCTCAAAACAGTTTAAATAAGCCACGTGGGGTGGGTCATCATTAAACACATTCAAGCAGGTTATAAACAAGAACAGTTACAAACCTTTAATATCCAGATTAATAGTTAGTTCCCACTTGACCAATATAAAATTGGCAGGGACTTCGGGGAAGTATATGCATATCAATTTTATACCTAAGTAATAACCATGATTAAATACAGAATTATTATTTCGCTTTGAACGAGCCTCGTGGGGAGGATCATCGTCTCCACTAGTAATAATCCACAATCATCCATCTGGAATTTATTCATGTGAAAGCTATCTTTTGACCGTCCCGTGGGGGGAATTTCTCCAAAAGAAATCACAAATAAATAAATCATGGAGGTCAAAATTAATTCAATTTTATTATCCGGAATAAAATTATCAATTAATTATTTAAACATACTTAGTAATTTTTGAAGGTGAGATTTTTCATTTGGCAATTCTCATGCAAACACATTTAAACAAATTAAATAAAGCACAAGAAATCACAACAATAAATCAAGCAAAGCGAAAAAATAAACATATTGGGCACAAATTATCCAATTGTCATGGTTTGATTTTTCTTGGCTTGATTTTGAAGAAACGCCGTCTTGAATTTCTCCCACTCGATCGTCTCGATAAGAACTCCATCTCCAAATGCCACGCCAAGTAGCTCGCAGTCGGGATGCACGCCCGCATCCGGCCGGCCCCTTGGTCGATCAGCCTCGGTAGCCTCAGCACGCCTCGGCAGGCACTACCTGCCCGTGCCTCGGCAGCAGCTTCAGCGAGCGTCTGGCGTATCCGCTCATCCCATACAGCGTGCTTTCGCTAACCGCCTCACCATGGATCTCGGCGGCGCCAAGCGTCCCGTCGCTTTCGCCATCGCCCATCCCATCCGCCTCGGCAACCACAGTATGGTCCCAGGCGCCCGTCTGGAAGTCGCCGGTCGGCGCCACAAGTCGGCGAATCCGCCCGATGCCTAGCGTCATGCCCGTCTGCATGGCGACGTCCGTGTCGTGCGCGTGCCTCCCTTGGCAAGTTTCACACGATGCACGTCGTCCGCGTACAGTTCTGGATCTATCCTTTAATTCTTCGTCTCCGCCTCCATTTCCGATCCGGTTACAATTTATTTACAAAAAATAAATAAACCTAGATCTAGACTAGTCTATTACATTGATCAAATCAAACAAATCCTAATCTACTCATGGATTTTCTCACGAGGCAAAACGAATTCGAACGAATTGAATTAAAAACCACAATTTATATGCATGCATAAATAAACACATTAAATTCCATGACAATTGGATACTTGCAAAAAAGATCTAGCAATTCTACTATCCAATTTCAAATTTAATGAAAACGAATTAAATTACAATTTAAAATTCAGAGCCCAAAACCGAGGCTCTGATACCAGTTGTTGGGGAATTAATTGCACGGATCTATTCGGGATGAATATTTAAATACAAATTTAATTCTAACAATTATTACTAGCATGAATTAATCCTATATTAATTCAAATAATAATTCAACAACAAATCATGCATATAAACAGTACACGTAAATCCTACGCATGCGGAATTACTACGAGTTTACGTGAGCGTACCTCTTGGAATGGCAATGGACTCGTCGATGAAAACACACCAAAAAGCCTTCCCAAGTATTCCCTTAGTCTTTGCTCGACAATCCGATGGAAGGATGCTCGCGAACAATTAACAAAAAAGAAAAATAAAAAATTGTTGCACCACCTTTGTGGATTTACTAATTTTTCCAGCACATGGAATTGTACTTGGAAATGAAAGAATCATCCCCTATTTATAGATAGGGTGGTGGTCGAAATTTTTGGGAAAAAAAATGTGGGAAAATCTTTTCTTGATCTCCAAGAAATCTTGAATATATCTCATATATTCTTTTCTCCATAATTAAAATATTCCACAAAAAATCCCACCTCATCTTGTTATGGAATTTTTGAAATTTAAGGATCAAGATTCCAAGATTTGGATCTTCATGAATTTATGAGATATACTTGTATTCCAAGAAATACATATCTACCATAATATCTTTTCAAGAAAATCTTTCTTGCCCTTTATATTTCAAAATTTTCAAAATTTACTATATGAATAACCAAGTGGGAGATTTCTTGAATTTAATGAGATAATCTTGTATTCCAAGAATACATATCTTCATTCCATAACAAAATTCAAAGAAAACCTTTCTCCCCTTTTATCCACAATTTTTGAAAAAAACAAGGAAAAATAGGCAACAAAATTTATTTTATTTTTAAACACCTTTTTCAATTATTGGACTTTATGTTGGGCTACTTACGGGGCCTTTAGGAGAATTAAGATTGGACCTTCCAATGGATCTTGAATTCTCAATATTGAGCCATAATATTATTCAAGCCCATAAATATTAATTAATCCCACTACATAATTAATATTGCACTATCCATCTTAACCCATATTACAGTCAATATGGCTCCCGGTTATTATTTCCCGTGTTTAAGATTATCTAGCCCATTAATTAATTCAAGCCACTAAAACAACTTTCCATTAATTAATATCTTTTGTCCTTGGTTAAGGAACGGTTTAACATTATTATCCATACCGAAAACTAGTTCCACTTGCAAGATTTGATATGATAAATCTTATGAACCTCCCAAGGGGGAAAATCGAACAAGCGTACTTGCACACGATTCTCCTTATTAAATCTTAGCAATCGCATGTGACCAATAATATTGCCCAAGATATAAAGTATTGAATCTCGTTGATTCTCTACCCGTGATAAGTCAAAGCAATAGTTACCAACCACACGTGATCCTATTTAAGGAACGAAGATTAAGAAATAACGAACCACTGAGGTCTAATTCTTCCTTGTTCAGTTCAGGAGAATTTGTCCTCCTGTAGGTCCTATTCAGTGCATCAGTCATGCACTAGTGTAATCTCTTGGTCAAGACAAGCCAATCTGAGCCTTACACTTCAACCTTTCACGATGGATTGTTCATTTCCATCTAGGTCGTGAATGGTGTACTTTTGGTTACAAGGGACTGTTAATTTAATCTTCTGTGATCTGGTATCACTAAATTAACTACAATGTAACACGTACTATTTATTGAACAGTTATGCAGTAAATATATGTAACATTCGATGATATTTAAAGTATCAGTGATAAATAATTTATTTCAGTAAATAAGTCCGAAATTCAGTTTTGATTATACAAAGTAAAAGCATACTTTCCAGTATAATCCCAACATATTCGGCCTACCTCAGGCAATCGTGTCAGACAACGGACCACAGTTCGACGGATGAGAGATCGGGGCATTTTTTGAAAAGTGGAGAATCATAAAGCTTTTCTCAACCCCTTATCACCCACAGTCAAATGGCCAGGTCGAGGCCGTCAATAAAATCATCAAGCATACACTCAAGACAAGGATCGAAGGAGCAAAAGGAATCTGGGCAAGCAAGCTCCCCGAGATACTCTGGTCATATTGGACCACTTGCCGAAATTAAACAGGAGAAACACCTTTCTCTCTCACCTTTCAATCGGAGGCAGTCATCCCAGCAGAAGTGTATTTCCCAACATACCGGACGTCGTGAGCTATCGATGAAACCAACGACCGAGCTCAGGAGGCCAACCTCGATTTTCTCGAAGAAAGACGTATCAACTCAAACATCCGTAATGGGGTCTACAAGCAGAGGTCGGAGAAATACTACAACTCGAAAGTGTGAGTTTGCCAGTTCTACAAAGACGACCTCGTGTTGAAAAAGATATAAGGAGTCAATCAAGGACCTTTCGGTCCGACTTGGGAAGGGCCTTTCAAGATCACAAAAATACTACCTAACGGAGCGTACGAGTTGGAAGATATCAACGGCATCCCGACTCAATATCCATGAAATGCGACCTTTCTGAAGAAGTATTATCAGTAGAAGGGGGCACTAGCCCAAGCTTGTCAACATATAATATATGAACTTATTTCGGTTATAAATGTAGTGATGACTCCTGCATAAATACAAAGTTCCAATTTTTCCATTTTATCCTTCATCAAATCAGAAAATAGGGGGCAGGTCTGCTGACCTCTAGCGAGGTCATTATGTTTTGAGTTCGCTATGTCGCAATTTCTTAAGACGATATATGAAAGCTCGATTAACTCAAAACAAAGTACAAGATTATAGTTGATCGAGGTCGCCAAGTTGCAATTTCTTAAGACGATATATGCGAGCTCGATTAACACAAAACAAAGTACGAGTTTATAGTTAATCGAAGTCGCTAAGTCACAATTTCTTAAGACAACATATGCGAGCTCGATTAACTCAAAATAAAGTACAAGGTTATAGTTGATCGACCTAGTTGATCGAGGTCGCTAAGTTGCAATTTCTTAAGACGACATATGCAAGTTCGATTAACTATAAACAAATAACAAGATTATAGTTAATCGAGGTCGCTAAGTCGCAATTTCTTAACATGACATATGCGAGATTTGTAACTTGGAAAAATTACGCCGTGTTACATACCGAGTTCTTTAGGTCGCAATATTTTAAGATGACATAAGTTTAGACAAATTGCAAGACTTTTTCTTCTCCGATAAATTGCAGCTAAGAAAGACAACAAGATAAAGCGAAGATGGTAACGAATAAAGCCCAAAGGGTGCTTCATTGAAGAAAATGAAAAACTGTAGAAGCGAGGCCTTCTTGGGCGATAGCAAATGAAAATAAAAAAAGAAGAAAAATGACCTACTAGGGTCGATGAGAAAAGTATTCGACAAAAGCCGAGATCAAGCCTGGGTCTCCGGTGCCGGGTTCTCTTCCACCTGCGCGGGCTGGGGATCGGGAACGGGACCTCCTTCCGCGATTACCTGTGGGCCCGACGTCAAAGTGGCCAAGGTCGAATCATAGAGATCTAAGTCCTCGATTCCCTCAAAATGGCTCAGGTCGAGCCCATCAGGACCTAGGTCCGCAATGGGGAAGGAATCCAAGGGCTTCGGCGGATTGCGATCAAAGAAGGCCGATAGCTCCGCCACCAAAGCCCCCTTGAGGGCTGACCCCTCAGGGAAGGAGCGAGCAAGGCGAATGCACCTCGCCATGGCCTCCACTGAGGCGAAGTTTCCCACGCCCTCAAGGATTACGCGCTCCTCTTTCAGGCCAGCCAACTCGGCGTCCTTCTCCTTGAACTCCTCCCTCAGGAGGCGGAGCTTCTCATCTTTTTCCTGGATATGTTGGAATATAGAGGCACGTAAACACGTAATACATGCGCAACGAAAATTAAAGTTCACCAATAACGAATAGTTAATTGCATAATTAAATACGAGTAAACGTAAATAGAATTCTTACAACAATTCGTACACGGATTCCTCAACTATGGTATCTACGTAACAGTCATTTACTAACTCGCACAGATCTGCCAGCATTGAATCCCCGAGATGAATTTGCTAGGAAAATTCTAACTTAGAGATTTTATGGAGATATATGAATTCACGTATTATGAATTCCCAAGAGCTCATATATATAGGAGAGGATTAGCTTAAGTCTCAAGCTAACCTAATTAGGAAATAAAATCCCTAATATTTATTTAAATAAATCTCTTAGATTTATTTCCCACATATAAATCTCTACGGATTTAAATTCCATATATGACAAATCTCTACGATTTGTTTCCATATATATTAAATTCTACAATATTATTCCAAATATTTTTATTGGGAATTCTTATTTAATTAAATCCAATTTAATTAAATATTAATAATAATTAATTCCAAATTAATCTATTATTAATTACTTCTCCATAAATTAAATATTAAATCTAATTTAACATTTAATCAACCAACTATAATTAGTAAACAACCATTACTTGTTGTGTGACCCATAGGCCCTCATATATCAAGTGATTAGTTAAACTAACAGTCTTAATTGAACCATAGACAATAAATCAGACATTCTCAATATATGAGGTACGTTGCGAGGAAATGTGCAACTACCTGTAACTGAAACATGGGCTATTATGATTTTCTCCTTTCATTCGCGAATACTCGATTAAGTCTTGAACATGATGAAGTGTCTATTCAAATAACTTAATCAATTTTTCTCTAATCACTAATTGATCACTTATGTCACACTTGGCCACAAGTCCAAGTTGACGTGCATTGGCCAATGACTTTGATCCAATTATGATGAGAAGATGAGTATTATCTCTAAATCCACTTTGAGGAATGAATCCTTTTCTTGGCTCAACTACCACGCACATGCACTTCGTGATGAACCCAATCCAAGCCATATCTACCCATGGAAGGGTGCAAGCGTCTGTCATGGTCATAGTTCATAACTCCACACATGTCATGTGTATTGACCTCAAGTCAAAGGAGTATCGCATCGCTCCTACTAACCGAGACACCCATAGACACATATAGTAGAACTACATCAAATGGTTTCTCGGATGGGTATACCAATACCCTCTAAGGTATTTGTGCATCCATCATGAGATACCTAGTATCTCGTAGTAAGTGAGATCTCACTACACTCTCTAAGAGTATGATGCAGATCGCACACCAATCTCCATTGCATCATCAAAATCCCATTCTTGATGATCCTCGATTGGGGTTATTTGAGAGTCTTGCTTAGGTCATCTGAGTTCTCACTCACTCAATGACAGCAGTGACTCAAGGGAACACAGATAAGAATAAATGCAAACAATCAAACATAATATTCTAATGAGTGCAACGCCATATATTTAATATTAAATAAACATAATATTAAATCAATACTGAATATTATCTGAGCATTATGTCCTTACAATGGATTGTCTCTAGGACACTAACACTAACAATCTCCCACTTAAACTAGAGCCAATCACCTACATGTCTAACCCCTAGACCATCAAAATGTCTAGTGTGTACATGAACACTCAAAGCCTTGGTTAAAGGATCAGACAGGTTATCCTCCGTGGGGACACGTTCTAACTCTATCTCTCCTCTAGCGATTATCTCTCTTATCAAGTGATAACGCCTCGGTACATGTTTGTTTCTGTTATTGGAAGTATTGTCACAATACAACTTTATTGGACTGCTGGCACTCGAAACTACCCCTAGTTCACTTAAGAACTATTTTATCCAGACAACTTATTTGGAAACTTCTACCGCAGCAATGTACTCAGCTTCGGTTGTTGAGTCTGCGGTAGTTTCTTGTTTGGAACTATTCCAACCAACCGCCCCACCATTGAGAACGTAAACATAGCCCGACTGTGGCTTATAATCATCACAATCGGATTGGAAACTTGCATCAACATAGCTAGTTGCAACTAGATCTGACTGTCCTCCGTAGACAAGGAAGCAATCTTTGGTACGTCTAAGGTACTTAAGAATGTTCTTGACAGCAATCCAATGTGGTTCACCCGGATTCTACTGGTATTTACCAGTGGTACTAACAGCGAAGGCCACATTTGGCCTTGTGCAAGTCATGGCGTACATGATGGAGCCAATTGTATATGCATATGGTATATCCTTCATGCGTCGAATATCAGCTTCCGTAGAAGGACAATCCTTCTTAGATAGCTTTATCCCATGACATGCCGGTAAGAACCTCTCTTAGAGTTCTCCATCGCAAATCGCTTTAACACCTTATCTACGTAGGTTGTCTGTGACAGCCCCAACATCCTCTTGGATCTATCCCTATGGATCTTGATCCCTAAGATGTAGCATGCCTCACCAAGATCCTTCATCATGAAGGTCCTTGATAGCCAATATTTAACCGACTGCATAAGAGGGAATGTTGTTTCCCATAATCAGTATGTCATCGACATACACGACTATGAAAATAATATTTCTCCCACTGCGTTTACGATAAATGCATGGATCTTCCGAATTTCTGATGAAGTCAAAACGATTTGACAGCTTCATCAAATTGGATATTCCAACTCCTAGAAGTTTGCTTTAATCCATAAATGGACCGTTTAAGCTTGCACACAAGATTAGACTTTGGCTTAGATACAAAACCTTCCGGTTGAGTCATAAACACATCCTTATGAATGTTGTCATTGAGGAAGGTTGTTTTGACATCCATCTGCCAAATCTCATAATCTAGATGTGCCGCTACCGCAAGTAAGATTCGAATGGACTTGATCTTGACAACAGGTGAGAAAGTCTCATCATAGTCAATGACTTCGCGTTGACTATAACCTTTTGCCACCAACCCAGCCTTGTAGGTTTGTACCTTGCCATTTGCATCAGTCTTACGTTTGTAGACCCATTTGCAACCTATGGGTTTTACCCCTTTCGGCAACTCAACCAAGTCCCAGACTTGATTGGTGTACATCGAGTCCATCTCGGATTTCATGGCTTCATGCCACTTCTCTGAGTCAACATCTAATGTTGCCTCAGTGTAAGTTCTGGGATCGTCTTTATCCAGGATCTCCACATCATCATGTTCCTCTACGAGGAAACCATAATATCTAGTGGGCGGATTACGAATCCTAGTGGACTTACGGAGTTGGGGTTGTGCAGGCTATACATTCCGACCATGAAAATTTTATGGTGCATCGATTTCATCAATGTCCGGAGAGTCCTCAAGAGCAACACTTTCAGATGCCTCTTGGGGGGGGAGTTTGAACTATGTTGTTCTCATTCAGCCCACTTGGAGTTTGTTGCGAAGGCAATGAAACTCCAATTATGCTCCCACTAGCTGAAAGAGGATCACTAAGTGATAAACTTCCACCATGAGAGCTGCTGAATGCTCTCACTGATTCCTTGTTACGTTTCTTTGACAAGATATCAGTCTCTTGGTTATCCTGTGGTTCTTGAATTTCTTCAAGTTCTATCATCTTACGGCCTTGTTCCTTAAAGACATAGTCTTCTTCGAGTAACCTGGCCTGCCTAGAAACAATTACTATTTGTTTCTCAGGTAGATAGAAATAATATCCTCTTGTTTCCTTAGGATATCCCACAAGGTAACCCTTTCACCTTTGGATTCCAACTTATCAGTGAGCATCTTTTTCACAATTGCAGGGCAACCCCACGTTTTGATATGTGAAAAAGTTGGCTTCTTGCCACACCATAGCTCATATGGTGTATGCTCAACCGATTTGAATGGAATCCTATTCAAAATGTAAATTGAGGTTTGTAACGCGTATCCCCATAAGAATGTCGGAAGAGAGGAAAAACTCATCATGGACCTTACCATGTCTAACAAGGTTCGGTTTCTCCTCTCGAACACTCCGTTCATTTGCGGTGTTCCGGGGGGAGTCCATTGCGATTGGATTCCATGTAACTTTAAGTAATCCATGAACTCATGGCTAAGATATTCGCCTCCTCGATCCGATCGAAGAGTCTTGTTACTCTTACCAAGTTGCTTTTCTACTTCAGCTTTTGTTGGGAAATTTATAGTTTTGATGAAAGTTCCAAAAACACATGTAATAGGACCAAATCGGACTGTTAATTTATCGATGTTTATATTACTCGCTATAGGAGACCAATTGATAATGATTGTATAGAACAACCGATGAAATAGATAGGTCACATATTGAGGGGGGAAACTCAATATGTATAGGTCGATCCAAGACTCAAAAGACAAATTTACATCCTACAGCCGGAATGCAAGACAAGAACAGAAGATCGATCGATCGATCTAGTCGATATCTCAAATTAAGTCATAAAGCTCAAACTCGTAATACTTGAAGATCGATGACTTCCGTAAGATCGCACGTAAGACCTACATCACCGAAGTTTTGCTAGTTGAAGCTAAGTCAACCGCACCAAAAGACTCTATCGTAGACTAATCGGCCAGATCGACGTCACCACCAGTGAAATCTGATGTTTCATCTAATCATAAGTAGATGATCTGAACAAGAAGAATGTCAAGCTTAGTTGGAAGAACAACACTGAAAAGTGGAGTCTGCTATCCAATAAGAACAAGACACGTATGATCGGAGCCGACAATTGCGGGATTTCGATGCTACCTCTCTCTATGTGGCTACAAAGTACAAATTCACGCTTTTGGCCATGCCGTTCACGGCTCGTCACATCAAGCCTGCAAGTCTACCAAATATAGCCTGAAATTCAAATTGCTCTCCAACGGTTCTTTGATTTCAAGGTCTATATATATAGGATTACACTTTAGAGTGAAATAACGGAAATACAACGAAAACGCTGAACAATCAAGAAGCTCAAGCTAATATCAGATTTCCGCACGAAGAACACGATCAAGAAGATTATTTTTATTAAGTGTTCATCCCATAAAGTTCTTAGCATAGAAATCTTTTCATCTAGTTTGTTTAGTCGCTTATACGCAAAAAAAGATTTCATAGTTGAACCAATACAATCTTACCCAAACCCCCAAGTTAGGTTAAGTTGTTTAGCAAGATTTCGCATCTAGGGTTTCTAGTTACGATCTCTGGGATCGGTTGAGTGTGAACTCTTTAAACATCTAGTTGGTGTCTTGTGTTGGACTTACACATAAAACAAAGTCCGATTTGGTTAAGTAGGTGCCCTTGTGATAGGGAAAGAGTGGACGTAGGGATCGGGTTTGTTCGAACCACTATAAATCTTGTGTGCATTTATCGCTTTGATTAACCGATTACACAATCGCACACAACCTTTAAAAGCGCATACATATTCCAAATCGAGATCGATTAGCACCAAGCTTCGATCCGATCAAACTTGACACTTCACCAACCGATTAAAAGATTAACTTTGGAATCGATTTATCAAAACCGGTTTTTCACACGGGTAAAACTTAAGCTTCCGCACACATCGCTTAAATCGATAGTTACCGAACCGACCGCCTTTCAGCGACAAGAATTGGTTATCGCCCAAACCGATTCACTCAAGACTCGATCAAAGCTAATCGCCTCACACATGTTCTCGCACAAAAAGTTTTCGAAGTCTATTCACCCCCCCCTCTAGACTTACGCCCTCACTAACCCGCTCGGGACCTACAAGTGGTATCGAGCGGTTGGTTCTACGCACCAATCGACGTTGTGTATCATCGATTCTTGAGGAAGAATCTTTGTGGTCAATCAACTCGATCTTGAAAAACCGTTTTTAAAACTCATTCATTTTCCAAAATCACTTTCGGATGGATAACACCTCGGTATGTATCATGATCTCGCCAAAGTTCTCAATCGATGAGTATGCAGATTGGGCCATATATATGTCCAACCATCTAGGTTCGATTGGTAGAATGATGGAAGTCATCGAAAAAGGACCCATCATCATATACTACGACAACCCTCGCAGCTTGGAGGAGATCCAGACTTTGCACCGGAAGTCTTGTGCGTAAAAGCCCAAATTTGATGGATGCAGAGGAAAGAAAGTCACACACTCTAGATACTATCGCAAGGCATATTATCATGAAAACCATGGATAAGGTCACCAAGGAAAAGATTAAGTATCTCAAATCATGCGAAAGCAATGTGGGATACTCCGGGCCGAGATATGCGAGGAAATGAACAGATAAAAGACAAATAGTCTACAAGTTTAACCGGTGAAGTTCAAAAAAGCTCAAGATGCTGCTTAACGAAACCATCAACGAACTCGATGGAAGGATTACAATGTCTATAAACAAGCGAGAACTTGGTAGAGAGATGTCTGATAAAGATATCAACTACAAAATCCTAAGGTCTCTCACCAAGAAATGGGATATGAAGGTCACGGTAATCAAGGATTGCCAAGACATTTCAAAAATGAAGCCAAGTAGCTTATTCTTGAGCCTTAAAGCTCACGAGTTCGATTTGATTGAAAGAGGACAAGCTGATGAAGATGAGGTGCCCGCCAAGCCTCAACCTCAAAAATCGCTTGCTTTTAAGGCAACCAAAGAAGAGAAACGAAGGCCAACGAACCTGTTGGGAAATATAATAAGTCGAAAGTGCATCAGATCGCTCTTACTACTGTGGAAGCTTGAGAAGTCGAACGTCCAACTTGGTAAGTATCGAAGATTTTATAAGGACTATCAACATAGCCGAGGGAGAGATAGGAGATCAGCCAACAGATCTCCAGAAAGAACCAGATCTGATGATCGGAGGGATCACAGAGATGAAAAGAAAAGAGATAATCGGACTGAGGAAGGAATAGATAACCAGTCAGACAAAAGAAGCTCAGACTACTATCAGAAAGGGAAGTCACCCGATAGGTCATACGAGACGGAGTGATTCACCCGAAGGAAAGGTTCGTGGATCAAGGAGCGTGCTTCAACCGTGAGAAGCTGTGTCACTATAGCAGAGACGCCCTGCACTGACGCCAAGAGAAAGGGAAGAAAAGAGGAATGTAAGAGAGCAACGTTATAGGGACGGTAAGAGCCATGGTTGCCGATCGTCGAGAATTGACGATTCCTATCCGCCCTCTGAGGACTCTGGATACTCCTCTCTGGAAGACTTCTGCCTGATCAGCAGTGTTGTTGACTTCTATGAAAATGAAGATCTGATATTCTCTTCAGACGATGATGAGATCTGCCTGATGGCCAGGGAGGACCAATCTGAGGTAACCTCCAAACCCGCTTCGCTTCGCTTTCTACACTGCTATCATTAGCACACCCGGGGGGGAGATTGACTTGCGGCTCTACTCGAGCAATTGCTTGAGAATCTCTCCAATGCAAATGAGACACTTATGCTATAGTGGAAGTTTAAAATGATAAGTCGAGGACCGTAAATAATCGACTTGCTAAAGAAAATGATCTTAGTAAAGCCTCTGAACTTAGATCACCGAAATCGCCGTAAGGCAACTGAGAAATTGAAAATTCTCGAAGTTAAAGCTTCTGATCAGGAGAAGCAGATCAAAGATCAGCTGGCAATTAACAAACAACAAGCTGATGACTTCAAAATCCTGCAAGCAAAATTCGATGAGCTGTTCCAAAAGCATGAAAGTTTAAAATCATCCGAGGATAATCTGCGTAAGAAAATAGAGGTTTTTTTCAAAATCATCTAAAACCGCTTCAAGACATGAACGCCTATTTTCAACAACGACTAACAAGAAGGGACTTGGCTGTGAGAACCCTTCCACATCCTAAAAAGCCCCGGTTGATTCATCTAAAAAAGGTGTAATCAGACGAGTTTCTGACAAAGATACACCAAAAGCCAAACATGTATCTAATAAGGAAAAAAGACCAATTGAAAGGTGTAAAGGCGGTGCCAACCGTAAGGGGAATGTAAATGGACCCCAATCGTAAAGCATCGATCGAGGAATCAACGTAAGAACCCGTTCTTCCGAAGAGACCTCAACTTGATCAACGGATCGAAATCGTAAAAGACAACCCAGTAAAGGGAAGTCCAATCGAGACCCATTCAAGGTCACCGCCTAATAAGCATGCTTCGTAAACCGCAAAAAACCACCTATGCCGAAAAAGATATGAATCTTTTGATGGTAGCGATCGTACCTACCCCTATAATCGTAAATTTAGGGTCACAGCACCAAACCACACCGGATAAAAAAAGACAAACGAAAAAAGATAAATCCCAAGTCTTATAAGTCATCCAAGGTTCACACTAATAATCATACAAATCGAAAGCATATACTGAGACGTATGATTATGTTGATAGGTATGGGAGACAAATCGGGCCTTCGATCTAACCGATCACAATAGAAGTGCTCGTTTGTATGAATCTCCAAAACTAATCCTAACCCCTCGGGACCCAATCCAAAAGGGGTACCTAAAGCCCGATTTGGGCACAGGATCGCGTGGGTCCGCCAACAAAGGAGGTGTGTGCAAGCAACTATCCGGTACATCGATAGTGGATGTTCAAGGCACATGACAGAAGCAAGCATCTCCTCGGTTCATACATAGAAACGAAAGGCCAGCGTGTACTCTTTCGGTGATGATAACTTTGGCTATACCAAAGGATTCGTAACCTTAGAGAATGATGATGTACAAATAATCGAGTCTCGTATGTCGAAGGTCTAAAGCACAACCTATTATTGGTTTCACAATTGGGACAACGGATTCAAGTTGAGTTCTCGACCGACCAATGAACTATCAAGAATCGAGCCACTCAATAGATTTTGCTAATCGTTCAAGGAAAGGGACGATCTACACAAAATGATTGGAACAGTTGCCCAAGAAATGCATGCTTTAATTGTTAAGAGTTCCAAAAGTAGCGGTTGGCTCACAAAAAAGAATGAGCCATCCCAACTTTAAAACTCTTAATAAGATAGCAAGGATGTCTCTAGTGGAAGGACTTCCGAATGAAGTATTTTCAAAGGATCGGACATGTCTTTGCATGTCGAAAAGGAAAACAGTCAAAGCTTCATTCAAGGGAATTCCGGACCGGCATCCAAAATCTTCAGAGTCGCTTCATATGGATCTATTCGGACCAGTTACACCAGTCAGTCTCAACGGACGCAAATATACTCTGATAATCGTGGATGACTATTCCAAGTTTACGGGTTATATTCTTACATAAGAAGAATGAGACGACAAACGAAAGATACCCGAAATGCTAAAAAGATTACAAAATGAGAAGGGTGTCGATTAGTAGTAAAAATCGATCGATAAAGGTACGAATTTCTGAACTCTTTTATTACTGATTTTTGCTCAAAGTTTGGTATACAGCATGAAACATCAGCTGCAAGAACGCCACAACAAAATGGAGTAGCTGAACGGAGGAACAGAACTCTCAAAGAAGTTCGCCGCACGATGTTAGGTTGAACATGCAATACCAAGCCGTTTAAGGCGTAATCAACACTTTGCATGCCATACTCGTAATGATGTCTTCCGACTAAGGCTCACTACAAAACGCCCTATGAACTGTGGAAGGACGGAAAACCTCGTGTCTCTTACTTCCATGTTTTTGGGTGTAAGTGTTTCATACACAACAATGGGAAGAGTCAGTTGAAAACCTTTGAAGCCAAGTCGGATGAGGGTATATTCTTAGGATATTCCTCATCTAGCAAGGCTTTTAGGGTCTACAAATGCATTTAACCCTACTTGTGGAAGAAACACCCCATGTAGTCTTTGATGAAGCATCTTCTCGATCAAGAGAAATCACCGAAACAAGATGTACCCGATCAACAAGTACCGATGCTCGAAAAATGGATCACCTAATGATCAAGGAAAAAGAATCGAAAACCGTAATTCGGTATACATTCCGGATCTAGTGATTCACCGGATCATTCGGATCCTAAGGTACGAAAAAACTGTTTATGAAGAAGCCGATCTGGAGATAAGATCAACCGAACCATCCGGTTCGGGGGAACACTGAAGTTCCCATTTAATGACATCAAACACATGATGAGTCCAACATCACCGAGACTTGTTCTTATCAAGTGGATCATAACTCTGCGCACCACTCCCAATCTCTAGTAATGAAATTTTATCAGAAACGGACGATGTTCTCCAAACCAACGCAAATCGTAATGAAGGACACGGATAACCACCATCCAACTGATCTGATAATCGGAGACCCATCTGATAAAGTTAAAACTAGACATCAGATTGGTGAAAGTGCCATGTAACAACAATAGAGGAAGCTCTACAAGACGCGAGCTGGATTCTAGCCATGCAGGAGGAGCTTGAACAGTTCGAGAGAAATCAAGTTTGGGAACTGGTAGACAGACCAAGTCATCAAGACGTTATTGGCACGGCGGGGGTATTCAAGAACAAGAGAGATGAGAAAACGTCATCACCGTAAATAAGGTAAGACTTGTTGCTAAGGGGTATTCACAATCAGAAGGAATTGATTATGATGAGACCTTTGCACCAGTCGCTCGTCTAGAAGCCATTCGGCTGTTTCTGGCATATGCCTCCCACAGAGGGTTCACTGTGTATCAGATGGACGTAAAAAGTGCTTTCTTAAACGGGGTACTAGCAGAGGAAGTTTATGTCGAACAACCTCCAGGCTTTGAAAAGAGCAACCAGTGTACCGCTTAAGAAAAAAGCTCTTTATGGTTCAAACAAGCTCCTCGAGCTTGGTATGATACACTCTCTCGCTTCTTGATCGACAAATGGGTTCACTAAAGGAACAAAGGGATGTAACCTAATTCGAATAGAAGATGGAGAAGATATTCTGATGGTTAAGATCTACGTGGATGACATCATCTTCGGATCTCCCAACAAAAGTCTATGTGAAAGATTCAGTAAACTGATGCAAGGGAAGTTCGAGATGTCCATGATGGGTCAGATGAATTACTTTCTGGGTCTTCAAGTAAAGCAAAGTACGTAAGGGATATTCATCTCGCCAAGCAAAAGTACACTAGAATTTATTGGCTAAGTTTGGAGTTCAAAATTGTAAGGAAGCCAAAATTCCTATGATGACCGGATTCAAGATGGATCCGATGAGGATGGTCGAAAAAAACAAATCGAGAAGAATATAGGGCTCTCATTGGATCTCTACTATACCGATGCCAAAGCAGAACCATATATAACCTTTCGCGGTAGGGTGTATGTGCGGTTCGTGCAAATCCAATGATAAGTCACCTAGAAAGCAAACTAAGCGGATTCTTAAGTATCTGAAGGGGACAGTAAATCTTGGTTTATTTTACCCATCAATGATAATCTAGAGCTTAGTGGGTATTCTTGATTCTGATTATGGAGGTTGCAAGATTGACAGAAAATCCACCTCAGGAACTTGTCAATTCTTAGGAAGTAAAAGCGATCTCGTGGTTTTCAAAGATGCGGACATCGGGCCATACATCTACTATCAAGCGAATATATGGCTGGAAGTCGTTGTTCCCAATCGCTCTCGGCTTAGTCGGCAAATGAGGATTATAACATTGAAGCTAAGAATGTACCTATTTTCTGGACAGTAATAGTGCTATTGCAATAACTCAGAATCCGGTTCTACATACAAGATGCAAGCATGTGGATGTTAGATACCATTTTATAAGAGATCATGTTGAAAAGAAGAATATCAGAATGGAAAAGATTCATACTGATATACAGAAAGCTGATATTCTAACCAAGCCACTAGCTGAGATCAGATTCAGAGAATTATGCAATGAGCTAGGGCTTCTGGAGCTTGGAGAAAATGCACCTAAAATGTTTGATGGATTGTTCTCCAGAACCAGCTGGTTAAGAGACTAACCAGGCTGAAAGGAATCAGTTGAGTTTGGTATCTCAACTGATCAGAAGATCAGTCAAGGAACTGATATGAGAAGATACCGATCAGATTTAAAGTTTATCAAATTAAATGAACTGATCGTTTAAAGGATTATCTGATTAAATCTGTTCAGTTATACTTTGTAAGTCGATTAAGCTGAAATCCAACAAGATTCAAAGGAACTTCTCAGTTTTACAAGTTATCAGATTTAGGGTTTATTAGATTAAAGGAAACACACAATTTTAAAGGAATATCTGATTAAATCAGTTGGGTTATTTTACATCTTTGTAAGTCGATTAAGCAAATATTCAACAAGCAAGATTCACAAGTGGTATTCACAAGATTAAAGCTTAAAATCGCATAAGGATACAGGAATTTTACACAACAATGGAATAATAGAACTTTTCATTGATAAAGACCAAAGGTCCGATTACATTACAAGATACAAGTACAAAGGACCCGGAGGTCGAAGACATAAGTCATAACCAAAAACCCTAAACCTATAACCCTAAACCCTCATCCTAACCCAAGTAGAGCAGGGGAGAGAGAGATTTTAAATCTGATGCTCTCATTTTCCCCACTTAACAAGGGTGAGAGAGGCTTTAAAGAAATTCTAAAGCCGCTAGCTGAAGCTAAAACCAATGGAGCGACAGCGGCCTTGATAGGATTTTTAAGCCAGGAGCCCTAAGAAAGAGTCAGTGGGCTCTCCAAATTTAAATGGTGAGTTAATATACTGAAGATCGGGTTGTTGGCGATCAAGATCGCATATCAAACTCACGTTCATTTTCGGACTAAGTCTGTTGATGGTAGTTACATCATAACGATAGACACACAAGGTGCATACGGTTAGGAGAAGTGTCTTCTCGGTTTAAATAAAGAGTCCGGCCGCCATGGTGGTAGAGAAGCTTTGCAACAATCGTATGTGAAATCTTTGATGATAACGAAAATAGTGATAAGGGACGCACAGGGTTGATTTGAGAAGCTGAAATCATTGAAAAAGGGGTAAAGGTGTTTTTAGGAAGTTTCACCGAAAATAAGGGTTCACCAGATACATGATTCTACAAAGAAGATAAGTATGGTGAATGGGTTATGTTGTGTAAAAAAACAATTGGTCCAATTTATAGAGGCCAAGCAAGGGTGCAAATGCAAATTCAAGTTCTCAAAACCTTTTAGAGAAATCAAGACCAAAAAGGACAAATGTGTAGGAATCACGCGATCGATAATTGGATAAATTTATGGCGGATTGACATATCGAAAGATTCGCACGATAATTACACATGTCAAATCGCGCCAACTTAGGAATAGAGACTACTATTCTAGACTAAGTTTTAGCGGTAACACTTATTCCAAGAATTGGATTGACTTGAGAAGAATCGATTAGGTCAACCAAAATCGATACATACTGGTCGATCAAAGAGGAAGATCACCGAGCTTAAAACTCCAACAAATCGATACATCGGTCTATGGGAAAATGAAAATATCGGTTGAAGGGGAACTTCAACCCATCAAGAGGATCGAAGGAAATCGACGTATTCAAGGAAGATCAGTTGAGCTTGGAACTTCAACAGATCAGATGCAAGTGAAGAAGATCAGCTAAAAGGATCAGTTGGGAAATCTTAAGGCTTAGGCAGAATACTAAGATCAACAAGTGAAATCAACATGGACAAGTGGTATTGACTGATTACAACATCAGTCAACCAGATACGCCTTTCTTTTCTCTTGTTCCTTGCTTATTTATCGGATCTTATCGATATTATTTGCCTTTTTCGCACTACCCATTATCCTTGTGGCGTATTTCCTGCAAATCATTTAATGCGGACGTGGGGAACATGTATTAACTGCTACTAAATGTGCTTTTAAATCCAAAAGGTTTTCGTACGTGTTTTTTTCCTGACCATACGATCAAAACCGCTTAATCTGGAGCGTTCAATCTTTTCAAACGGTTGATCTTCAAAATCGTGTCTTCTTCTTCCCTCCTCATCTTTATAAAGTTCATCAAAAACATACCAGAGTTTTCCATTTCACAAACTTGCGATTTATTCTCTGAAAACTCCAGATTACTTCTCTCAGATTCAAAGTGTTTTCCTAAGTTTCAAAATCATCTTTTCGAAAAACAGAATCTGGTAATCTATGTTTATTTGATATATTTTTTTTAAATCCATTGATCTTAAATGTTTTTATCCTGTGGTATGCTTTATTGTTTCTTAGTTTCCGCTTGTGTGATATTCTTTGTATTAATGCACAATTTTTAACCGAATCTATCTTATCTGTAGATGATCACTCACGGTATGGGTAAGATAATGTGCAACTATCTTGGAATCGCAACAAAGATTGTGGATGATAAGTTAAATGCAGTTCAATATCACTCGGGATCCTAATCCATGGAGGTCGAGCAAATTCTGCGAAAAGGTGCCTTGAGAAATTTTTATACCGCTTTCATCGCAATCTAGTGATGCAAAGATGAAGCACTAGAATTCTAAGGAATTTAAGAGTGGATACTGATGCTCTCTAGAGAAGAACTACTTTCGATATCAACGAGAAAGAAATCGACCGTCGAATGAGGATATAACACGCCTGTTCAAATTTACCCAAAGGACGAATCTCGCGCCTCATTCTGAGGGAGAACGAAGATGAGCCGATCGTAAAAGAGCTATTCGTAGAAGTTTACAAACATCATACGTCAGTTTTGTCGCCAATGCTCAAAGAGGAAATACCGATTGTTGTTTGACATATTGTCAAAAACAATTATGGGTATTGCATTCAGCCCAGATGTTATTACATCCGTCAAACTGCATACAGATGGTTGCAATAATTGATGAAGCCAAGAACATCAATTGGCATGGGTTTCGAAGGCCATTCTACTCCAAGAACATGATAAATTTGGAGTTGATGAGTGGAGGCGTATTTCGAAGAAAAAGATCGCCAATCTCAACAAGGTTGCGGTTATCCCACAGATAAAATGCCAAAGGCCAAATGGGAATGTAATGGATCAAGTCCTATAAGGCTTTTCTCACACCCACTTCACCATTTTTTGGGCCACCAGACGATGATATATGCGCCAACCCCCCAAAGTCAAAGAAAGGAAAAAGCAAGAAAGCTACACCAGATGCGGGCGAATCACTTCGCCGGTGAAGGCCCCCTAAGCCCCACTAGATGCCCCCCCGGAAGAAGAAAAGAAAACGGTGAAGGCCCAGAGAAGAGGTCAAGAAGGCGGCAAGCCTCCATGACTCGATGCTAGAAGATGAGTCGATGAAGAAGGAGCCCTGCGAATCTGTTGCACCACAAAAATCAAAATTGAAGCATCACCAGCAAAGCTTCTCAAGCCGAGAGCTCACCAGATCATTCTCGAGGAAGAAGCTCGAGATTTAACGATCTCCTTCTCCTCCAATACAAATGATTCACCACTCGCACTAATGGTCATGTTGAGCATGACTCTCCTATTCTTCCACCGCCAAATAACCTCAAAATCGCATCGGTTCGGAACTGAAAGTTTAATCATTGGAACCGTAAGCACTGCTTCCACATCGTAATATCTGCAGTCGAACCGATCGACCATCTTCCGCCGACTCAAGCACAACCGAACCTTCCACATCTCATCAAATCGAATCGACCAACAATTCTGAGTCCAGATCAACAAAGATCATAATCGGGAAATTGATCGAATGCGAATCGAAAGAGAAATTGATGAGTCAGATCGTAATCGGGTCGCCCAACCTACCATACGAGAGGAAGTTTTGGAGATCCTCACCGGAGAGATCTTCGATTAAAAAGCTTCTCGGACTTTATAATAATTATTGAACAGATGGGCGGTCGCAGATGAGTTTGCGAGACTTCGATTTCGACATGAGGAAATCTGCTAAAGTGGGATCACCAAATGAGCCGATAAATCTTCTAAATCTGTCAAAAGCTCGATCCACAGAAGCTAGGGTTGCGGAACAGATTTAATCGAGATCGCGACAAAGCTCCTCAAACAGATGCCATCATGAAGGATACTGAGAGTCGCGATGATAGTGGAGCTGGTCTTTGCAGCTTCATGACCAACCACCGGAGGCACAAACAATCGAATCGGATCAAGTGACACTCAACATTCCAACATCACACGTCACTATTGATCAACTTCGAGATCAAATCTTGTCTCAAAGATCTCCCCGAAAGAAGAAGTTGAGGGACCGATAATTGATCAAAGGCGATTGTCATCAAAGAAATAATGTATCAAAGGGAATTGGCTATTTCCCATTGGAGCAATCAAAGATCGCCTCCCAAATCGTGTCCCATCAAGCGTCCGATGATCGATAAAAACCGTTGATACCAAACCGACTTCGGTGGATAAACAACAAGTTTTTTTCGATGCTCACCGACAAGCTAGAATTGATGAAGAGAAACTTGACAAACTGATTAAAACACTCTCCACTTCCATGGAATCCATCAAGATCGAAATGATATCGAAGATTCAAAATCTAACTCGCTCAAACTCAAGGCATATCTTCTGCATCTTAACAAGGCGATCGCGATCAACTTTGGTTCTCTCACCTCCCCCACTCACTACTTTTTTTGATCAAACCAAAAAGGGGGAAGGACAGATTGAGAAACCATCTGACATAACAGGTGCAGGGACATCACAAACTCGGACTACTGGAAAGATGTCCAAAGAACAGATAGCTGAAGAATCCCGAAAATGCCAAGAAGAAAGAAGGGCAGAAAAAATGACAGAGGCAGAAAATCTGAACAAGAAATTCAGATCGAGAGTGAAGAAAGGAAGGGCCGGAAAATCCGTGATCGAACCTAAGTCGCCAAAGAAGAGTTGATGAGATCATCCCAAAAATAACCAAGCATACTAAGAGATTTGAGGAATGGAATAAGATCAGAAGTGAATGGCTTCTGGATGCCTTTGTTCTTAATCTTGTTCCGCAAGAAGAATCTCCTGATGAAGAATTCCTCAACTGGTTAGAAAATAAATACCCGGATTTTCTGAAGTATCTGGAAAATGAGGCCAAGCTTATCAATGTAAAAATATCTCGCCAAGAGTATGATCTGCCGAGTACTCGAAGAAGGCGGATGGCTCATTTGATGATGGCATTTTAAAGATTCTATTTTGACATCCCCGAGCAAAACGATATAATCGATCTTCAAAGACTAATGATGTCAAATGGAAACTTTATCAGATTTTCAACGTACCTCAAGATCAAAGAGGGATGCCAGAAGGATACAAGCCTAAAGAGTGAAGAATCAGAAGACTACTCAGGATCAGCTGTTCTTATTTTCAAACTTTTCTGATGTAACATGTAATCAACATTCATTAATGAGAAAAGTTTATTTTCTGATCCTAAGACAAAGTCTCATTGTCTTCTGATTATATGCTCTTAACTGTTCTATTTTTTATCAACTGTTTTGGTTTCTCAAAGTGTTTTGGTTTCATCAAAAAGGGGGAAATTGTTGGGAAAGTTATAGTTTTGATGAAAGTTCCAAAAACACATGTAATAGGACCAACACGGACACATTGGTAATCGATGTTTATATTACTTCGCTATAGGAGACCAGTTGATAATGATTGTATATAACAACTGATGAAATAGATAGGTCACATATTGAGGGGGAAACTCAATATGTATAGGTCAGATCTGAAGACTCAAAAGACAGCTGACATCCTACAGGCCGGAATGCAAGACAAGAATAGAAGATCAGATCGATCTGATCTAGTCAGATATCTCACCGGGAAGTCATAAAGCTCAAACTCGTATACTTGAAGATCGATGACTTCCGGAAGATCGCACCGGAAGACCTACATCACCGAGTCTCCGCTAGTTGAAGCTAAGTCAACCGCACCCAGAAGACTCTATCGTAGACTAATCGATTCGGATCGATCGGTCACCACCGCGGTGAAATCTGATGTTTCACCTAATCATACGTAGATGATCTGAACAAGAAGAATGTCAAGCTTAGTTGGAAGAACAACACTGAAAAGTGGAGTCTGCTATCCAATAAGAACAAGACACGTATGATCGGAGCCGACAATTGTGGGATTTCGATGCTACCTCTCTGTAACGGCTACAAAGTACAAATTCACGCTTTTGGCCATGCCGTTCCTGAAGCTCGTCACATCAAGCCTGCAAGTCTACCAAATATAGCCTGAAATTCAAATTGCTCTCCAACGGCTCTTTGATTTCAAGGTCTATATATATGGGATTACACTTTAGAGTGAAATAACGGAAATACAACAAAAACGCTGAACAATCAAGAAGCTCAAGCTAATATCATCAAGAAGATTATTTTTATTAAGTGTTCATCCCATAAAGTTCTTAGCATAGAAATCTTTTCATCTAGCTGTTAGGCTGCTTATACGCAAGAAAAGATTTCATAGTTGGAACCAATACAATCTTACCCAAACCCCCAAGTTAGGTTAAGTTGTTTAGCAAGATTTCAGACTAGGGTTTCTAGTTCTGATCTCTGGGATCGGTTGAGTGTGAACTCTTTAAACATCTAGTTGGTGTACTGTGTTGGACTTACACATAAAACAAAGTCCAGTTGGTTAAGTAGGTGCCCCTTGTGATAGGGAAGAGTGGACGTAGGACTGGTTTGTCCAAACCACTATAAATCTTGTGTGCCTTTATCGCTTTGATTAACTGATTACACAATCGCACACAACCTTTAAAGCGCATACATATTCCAAACTGAGATCAGTTAGCACCAAGCTTCTGATCTGATCAAACTTGACACTTCAGTCAACTGATTAAAAGATTAACTTTGGAATCTGATTTATCAAAACTGGTTTTTCACACGGATAAAACTTAAGCTTCCGCACACATCAGTTAAACTGATAGTTACCGAACTGATCTGCCTTCAGGCGATCAGTAAGTTGGTTATCAGCCCAAACTGATTCACTCGCACTCTGATCAGGCTAACTGCCCTCACACCTGATCTGCACAAAAAGTTTTCAGAAGTCTATTCACCCCTCCCCTCTAGACTTCTGCCCTCACTAACCCGTTCAGGACCTACAGCTTTGAACTCCTTGAATTTCTCAAAAGTTTCGGATTTGTGCTTCATAAGATACACTTATCCATATCTTGAGAAATCGTTAGTAAAAGTGATGAAGTAGGTGAAGTGGCCCCTAGCTAGAGTGGGCAATGGTCCACAAACATCACTGTGGATCAATTCTAGAACTTCTTTGGCACGAACCCCTTTCCCAGAGAAGGGTTTGTTGGTCATCTTGCCCTTGAGACAGGATTCATAATTTTCATAAGACTCAAAGTCGAATGGGGTTAAGTAGTCTAACATCCTTAACCTTGCTATCCTATTCTCATTTGCGTGACCAAGCCTACAGTGCTATAAGTAAGTTAAGTTTTCATGATTACTAAGTTGGAGTCCTTTGTTTTGTATATTAAGAATATTATGTCCACAATGCAACAAGTATAAACCATTCGATAAAGGAGCATTTCCATAAACATCATCATTAAGCGAAAAATAACAATTATTGTTTGCAAAATGGAAGGAAAATCCTTCAATATCTAACATAGGAATAGAAATAATGTTGTGAGTAATAGAAGAAACGAAATAACAATTATTCAGTTCAAGTCTAAAACCAAAGGGTAAGTCTAAAACATAAATGCCAACACGTTCAGCAGCAACTCTTGCTCCATTCCCAACGTGTAGGGCGACTTCACCCGGCCTAACTGCCCTGCTATGCTTGAGACCCTACACATTAGTACAAATGTGTGAGCTACAACCGGTATCTAATACCCAACATTTAGTATCATTTGTGGACATGTTTATTTTATAGGTCCCGAACGGGTTTCAGTGAGGGTGGAAGTCTAGAGGGGAGGGGTGAATAGACTTCCAAATATTTTTGTGGATCAGGTGTGATATGCAAGTATGCCTGATCAGAGTGCGGTGTGAACTAGTATGGACTGATATCCGACTTACGGATCTGTATGAACCAGATCAGTTCGACATCTATCAGTTTAATTGATGGTGCGGAAAATTAGTTAGCCCGTGTGAAAACCAGTTTTACACAATAAGATTCCTGAGCAATTTGTTTTAAGATCAGATGACAAAAGTGTCGAGTTGATCAGTTCAGTAGCTTGATGCTAATCTGAACAAGATGGGAATATGCATGCAGATAACAAGTAGTGTGCAGTTGAGTGTAAAGCAAGATAAATGCACACAGATTTATAGTGGTTCGGACAACTTGTCCTACGTCCACTCTTCCCTATCAGCAGGGGCACCAACTTAACCAACTGGACTTATTTAATGTGTTAGTCCAACACAGTACAACCAACAGATGTTTCACGAGTTCTCACTCAATCAATCCCAGAAATCAGATCTAGAAACCCTAGACTGAAATCTTGCTCTAACAAACTTAACCTAACTTTTGTTTGGGTATAAGATTTTATATTATTCCAACTGAATACTATCCTATCTTCTAAGTAGCCTAAGGCTGGAGGATAAGTATTATATGCTAAGAACAATGGGATGAACACTTAGAAAATAAGCTTCGATTTAGTGTTCTTCGTGCTGAAATTTGCTTGTGCTTGAGCTTGATGATAATTTCTGTAACCTTACTATGAAGGTTTGATCCCATATATATAAGCACGAAATCGAACTAGCCGTTGGAGAGCAATTCGAATTTTAGTCTATTTTAGGTAGGTCTACAGGCTGATTTGACGTGCTTCAGGGGCGGCATGCCGAAAGCATGCAAGCTTGTCCTTTCTAGCCGTTTGACACTAAAGCGCTTTTCTGCAGACTGTCAGTACTCCGTATGTGCGTTGTCGACTTCTTATTGGCTATCAAGTACACTTCGCAACACTTGAATTAGCAACAAGGTTGACATTCTTCTTGTCTGAACACTTGCCTCGTACTAGGTAACAATGAAGTGGTTACCTGGTTGAGTTGACACAGATCAATTCGAACACTGATCTGTTTACCTGATTTAGGTTTTCTGCTCGTAAGTTGCCTTTGCACAACTTACTGACCTTTTCTTGTTGTCATCTGATGTAGGTCTTGTTGTCTTGAAATCTTCTGCTTATCTGCTTCTCGGCTTGTCTGCTTCATTCATCAGATCTTCAACATATCTGATCTTCAATTTAACTGATCTTCTGATCTTCAAGACTTAACCTATACATATTGAGTTCCCCCTCAATATGTGACATATATGTTACATCAGTTGTCTATACATTTTAGCTGGTCATCTTATCTACTATCTAGATCATTAGTCAGCTAATAGGTCTGACTGGTCCTATTACATTATCTGTTTTGGAACTTCCTTCGAAACTACAAATTTCCCAACAATTTCCCCCTTTTTGATGGAATCAAAACAGTTCATCGAAAAATGGATAATCAAATGTAAACAATTAGATAACAACACACAGTTCAGAAGACAATGAGAGGTTGTCTTAGAATCAGAAAAAGATGGGATATTTTATTATCAAGGATATACGATTACAATATATAGCAAAATACCTATCATAGGATTTTGTCAACAGTCAACTTCCTCTCCTTCTCTAGCAGACCGCTCTGCTCCTCCTCAAACCTTTTCATTAGAGCTACTGTAAGTGAATTGAGCATCGATGGAAGCTTTTACCCCATCCTGAATTTTAGAGGTATCAACGACCTCATCGGAAGAATACGAATTTATATCTAATATAAATCATAATGGACTAGGATCCACATTCCTACTATCACAATATCTGCTTGGGCTGATTACTATGACAGTAGAACTGGTAGGTCTCCAAACCAATTGCAAAACTGCAATTCCTAGTTGATTGAACATAGTTCAATCGGATGCCCCTTGACTTTCATTTCCCTGCTTGGGCTGGTGAAACAAAGTCAAGTTGATTTACAACCATCAAGCGATCGACACTACGTGTCCCTATAAAAGTTATGTTAGATGTAGATCCGAGCAAAAGACTTGGGTCTTAAATACTCATTGGAACGAAATCTCCGGTTTACTTTTAATTTTAATGGAAGGCATCGTTCAATTTAATGAAAATCATATTTTAGTGAGGAACGTTTTTAAAGGCGGGGTATTAATTGCTTAAACGAGATCCAACATGTTAATCTACATAACATTTGAGCAATTATTGGGCCCCGCCTACCCAAACATGATTTTATACAGACTAACACTTATATGGGCGCCTTCTATCCAAATAATTAATACGGTCCGACAATTATTGGGCGCCGCCTACCCAAGCAGTTATAATGCGGACTATAAAAACGTTAACTAATTAAATTAAACTGTTAACCAAGTGGGATTTAATAATTTATCAAAACACTTAAACAAAATTAAAATCCAATTTTAATTTCATCCAATCAATTAATTATTAAAATTCAATTAATTATAATTTTCGGTCCAACCGATAAGATTTTAATCTTAAAATCAAATTATAAATTAAAATATTTATTTATTATCTTAGGGCTCAGATGCAATTTCAAAAATTGCTCAAAGATGGCCTAGTGAAAATCGAATTTTCAACCAAGTCCCTTTGCACATCACCGTCCAAATTTCCAGATCCAATCCGTAATTTGGGACATCAAATTTCCGAAATCCAAAACCACCAAACCGTCGTTCATCATCCACAATTCAACCCAGTAAATCAACGAATTTCCAGTATTGAAAAGCTATCAAGATCATCGCCATTCAGTGTGCAGAAGGGGAAACAGGAAGCCAAAGTATTCTTATCAAATCAATCATCAAGCACTGAATTGAGATATAGCCCAGAAGTAAGAATATGCATCAACCACGAAAAGACGAGATGGAATCGCCGTCATCGGCGACACAATCGAGTGTGCCTTCATCGCCGTCGCAAGCGTGCGACACTCCATCACAGACACCCTACATGTGCGAAATTGACTTGGCGACAACCCTCAGAGGCAGCAAACTCGATTCGTCAACACGGGCAAAATCGAAGCCAATAGGAGCGTCGCACGTGTGTGAGGTCACCGTTAGAACTAGAGTGAGACGGAGCAGCGGAACGCCATCAATTCGTCAACGCGGGCACGTATCGTAGCCACGAAGACCAGAGAAAGACAAAGAACCACCGTGAAATCTAGTGCGCCACCGTCAAGTTCAGCCGTCACGAGGCACGGTGATTACTCGGCGCCTCGAGCAATGCACCGCGGTCTCCGCCGCTGGCGGGCAGCTCTGGTTCGAGCAGCGTAGGGTTCCAAACCCTAGAGTGATGTAGCGAGAGAGACAACCGAGGAAGAAGAACCAAATAAGGGTTCTCAATTTTGTGAACTCAAATAAACAAAGTCCCCATGGTGCGGTTGATTTCTAAAATTGGCCGCACCTTGTTTATTAAAAAAAAAATTAATAAACCAAATTCAATTATACAATCAAATCAAGAGCGTGAGCTCTGATACCACTGTTGAAATATAGAGGCACGTAAACACGTAATACATGCGCTGCGGAAATTAAAGTTTACCAACAACGAACAGTTAATTGCATAATTAAATACGAGTAAACGTAAATAGAATTCTTACAGCAATTCGTACACGGATTCCTTAACTATGGTATCCACTTAACAATCGTTTACTAACTCGCACAGATCTACCAGCGATGAATCCCCGAGATGAATTTTCTAGGAAAATTCTAACTTTGAGATTTTATGGAGAAATATGAATTCACGTATTATGAATTCCCAAGAGCTCCTATACATAGGAGAGGATTAACTTAAGTCTCAAGCTAACCTAATTAGGAAATAAAATCCCTAATCTTTATTTAAATAAATCTCTTATATTTATTTCCCACATATAAATCTCTACGGATTTAAATTCCATATATGACTAATCTCTACGATTTGTTTCCATATATATTAAATCCTACAATATTATTCCAAATATTATTATTGGGAATTCTTATATAATTAAATCCAATTTAATTAAATATTAATAATAATTTATTCCAAATTAATCTATTATTAATTACTTCTCCATAAATTAAATATAAAAACTAATTTAATATTTAATCAACCAACTATAATTAGTAAACAACCATTATTTGTTGTGTGACCTATAGGCCCTCATATATCGAGCGATTAGTCAAACTAACGGTCTTAATTGAACCCTAGACAATAAATCAGACATTCTCAATATATGAGGTACGTTCCGAGTGTGCAACTACCTGTAACGAAAACATGGGTTATTACGATTTCCTCCTTTCATTCGCGAATACTCAATTAAGTCTTGAAAATGATGAAGTATCTATTCAAATAACTTAATCACCTTTTCTCTAATCACTAATTGATCACTTATGTCACACTTGGCCACAAAGTCCAAGTTGGCGTACATTGGCCAATGACTTTAATCCAATTATGATGAGAAGATGAGTATTCTCTCTAAATCCACTTTGAGGAATGAATCCTTTTCTTGGCTCAACTACCACGCATTCGTGATGAACCCAATCCAAGCCATATCTACCCATGGAAGGGTGCAAGCGTCGGTCATGGTAAAAGTTCATCACTCCACACATGTCGTGCGTATTGACCTCAAGTCAAAGGAGTATCGCATCGGTCCCATTGCATCATCAATATCTCATTCTTGATGATCCTCGATTGGGGCTATTTGAGAATCATGCTTAGGTCATCTGAGTTCTCACTCACTCAATGACAACAGTGACTCAAGGGAACACAGATAAGAACAAATGCAAACAATCAAAAATAATATTCTAATGAGTGCAACGCCATATATTTAATATTAAATAAACAATAATATTAAATCAATACTGAATATTATCTGAGTCGTAACCTTTCGCTCCGCATTCCTGACTGTTGGAATTAGAGTCACGTAAACACGTAATACATGCGCAGCGGAAATAAACAGTTCACCAACAACGAACAATTAATTGCATAATTAAATACGAGTAAACGTAAATAGAATTCTTACAGTAATTCGTATACAGTTTTCTCTACTATGATATCCACGTAATCCCCAATCACGGACTTGCACGGATTTACAGCGTTGAATCCCGAGATGAATTTACTAGGAAAATTCTAACTCTAGATCTTATGGAGAATAATGAATTAACGTTATTTGTGAATTCCCAAGAGCTTATATATATAGGGAGGCCCACCTTAAATCTTAAGCTAGCCTGATTGGGAAATAAAATCCCTAATCTTTATTTAAATAAATCTCTTAGATTTATTTCCCACATATAAATCTCTACGGATTTAAATTCCATATATGTCAAATCTCTACTATTTGATTCCATATATATTAAATCCTACAGTAATATACCATATATTATTATTGGGAATTCCTATTTAATTAAATCCAATTTAATTAAACATTAATAATAATTAATTCCAAATTAATCTATTATTAATTAGTTCTTCATAAATTAAATATTAAATCCAATTTTACATTTAATCAACCAACTATAATCCGTAAAAGGGAACTACTTGTTGTGTGACCCATAGACCCTCATATATCGAGCAATTAGTTAAACTAACGGTCTTAATTGAACCCTAGACAATAAATCAGACATTCTCAATATATGAGGTACATTGCGAGAAAAGTGCAACTACATGTAACTGAAACATGGGCTATTACGATTTCCTCCTTTCATTCGCGAATACTCGATTAAGTCTTGAACATGATGAAGTGTCTATTCAAATAACTAAATCAATTTATCACTAATCACTAATTGATCATGTATGTCACACTTAGCCACAAAGTCTAAGTTGACGTGCATCGGCCGATGACTTAGATCCAATTATGATGAGAAGATGAGTATTCTCTCTAAATCAACATTGAGAAATGAATCCTATTCTTGGCTCAACTACCGCGCACATGCACTTCGTGATGAACCCAATCCAAGTCGTATCTACCCATGGAAGGGTGAAAGCATTGGTCATGGTCAAAGTTCATCACTCCACACATGTCATGCGTATTGACCTCAAGTCAAAGGAGTATCGCATCGCTCCCACTAACCGAGACCCCCGTAGACACATATAGTGGAAATACATCAAACTGTTTCTCAGATGGGTATACCAATACCCTCTAATGTATTTGTGCATCCATCATGAGATACCTAGTATCTCGTAGTAAGTGAGATCTTACTACACTCTCTAAGAGTGTGATGCAGATCGCACACCAATCTCCACTGCATCATCAATATCCCATTCTTGATGATCCTTGATCGGGGCTATTTGAGAGTCATGCTTAAGTCATCTGAGTTCTCACAACCTCAATGACAACAATGATTCATGGGAACACTTATATGAATAAATGCAAACAATCAAACATAATATTCAAACAAGTGTATTGCTATACATTAATATTAAATGAACTATAATATTAAATCAAACTGAATATCATCGAGTATTATGTCCTTACAATGGAATGTCTCTAGAACACTAACACTAACACTGACCCGGGTCTCCGCCGTCTCCACCAACCCCAGGGCCACATTCTTCAGATCCACGGCCTCCCTCCGGGCCGCCTCCACGAGGTTCTTCTCCTCGACAGCCTTCTGGACTCGCTCGTCTGCCGTGGTGAAGTACTCGGAGGCCTTGGACATGGCCGCCATCATCCGACCTCAATACACCATTGTCAGTTGGATGTTGCCCACCGGCCTAGCATCCTCGATAGACTAGTCCAGGCCGAGGGTCCATGATTTGGCAGGGAGCGAGCAAGCCCAATGAAGGTAATCCGGTAGCTCACGGAGAGAGTCGGAAGATCGGCTACGGAGAAAATTGGACACAAGGACAGGGTGGGAAGACCCCTCCCTGCATAAAAATAAAAATAAAATAAAGCCAAGTTAGAAAGTTCAAACGTATGATGAAAATACACGCAAATGAGAGGTAGAGGAATACTCACTCAATGGGCCGGCACCAACCCAGGTAGGACTTATCGTCCTTCTCGCGCTCATTGTCGGAGATGGGACCAGTGCGGGAGCTTCTGGCCTTGGGAGGCTTCCCAACAGGGGCGTCATGGCCACTCTTTCTTGAGCGGTCCTCCGAGGATGAGAGGTCGCGCTCCCACTTTTTGTGCGAGCTCTCCGTCCTTTTTCCTTTATCCTGGGATTTGTCCCCTTTCCCGGAGAAGGGTGCGACACCCTCAGAACGGGCCTCAGCAGCGGCCTCAGGCCCCTTAGGTGTCGGGGTCACGACCTCCTCGGTCACAATCCCCTGGGCTCGCTCCCGAGCTTCCTTATCCCGAGCCTTCTGAGTAGCCCGAGCATCCGCGAGGATTTTCATCCTCTCCTTCCTTAGAGCGTCTTGGGGAACTTCATACCATTCTCGGAAAAATTCAAGCTCGATTTCTTGCACCGAGCTAGCGAGCTTGCCCGCCATAAAACAAGCGAGCTCCTCTTTCACACCCTTCCTCTCGGCTGGTCGTTTCGAGGGGCGCCAATAGGGGAAGTTCTTTCGATACTCGTGGAAGGTGATTTCAAATGGAGCAGATGCAGCCCGGTGTTAGTGTTAGTGTCCTAGAGCCAATCTATTTTAAGGACATAATACTCGATGAAATTCAGTTTGATTTAATATTATAGTTCATTTAATATTAATGTATGGCAATACACTTGTTTGAATATTATGTTTGATTGTTTGCATTTATTCATATAAGTGTTCCCAATGAGTCATTGTTGTCATGAGGTTGTGAGAACTCCGATGACTTAAGCATGACTCTCAAATAATTTCCGATCAAGGATCATCAAGAATGGGATAATCGATGATGCAATTGAGATTGGTGTGCGATCTGTGATCATACTCTTAGAGAGTGTAGTAAGATCTCACTTACTACGAGATACTTAGGTCTCTCATGATGGATGCACAAATACCTTAGAGGGTATTGGTATACCCATCCGAGAAACCGCTTTGATGTATTTTCACTATATGTGTCTCACGTGTCTCTCTTAAGTGGTAATGATGCGATACTCCTTTGACTTGAGGTCAATAATACGCTTTAAACATGTGGAGTGATGAAATTTGACCATAATGACCGACGCCAGCACTCGCCTACGGGTATATATATATATGGCTTCATCACGGTTCATCACGAAGTGTATGTAAATGGTAGTTGAGCCAAGAATATGATTCATTCCTCAATGTGGATTTAGAGAATACTCATCTTCTCATCAAAATCGATCAAAGTCATCGGCCGACGACGCCAACTTAGACTTTGTGGCTAAGTGTGACATACATGAACAATTAGTGATTAGAGATAATATGATTAAGTTATTTGAATAGACACTTCATCATGTTCAAGACTTAATCGAGTATTCGCGAATAAAATGAGGAAATCGTAATAGCTCATGTTTCATTTACAGGTAGTTGCACATTTCTCGCAACGCATCTTTATATATTGAGAATGTCCGATTTATTGTCTAGGGTTCAATTAAGACCGTTAGTTTGACTAATCGCCGATATATACGGGTTATACGTCACACAACAAGAATAGCTTGTTTACATATTATAGTTGGTTGATTAAATATTATATTGGATATTAATATTTAATTTATGGAGAATAATAATAATTATATTTAGAATTAATTATTATTACTATTTAATTAAATTATATTTAATTAAATAGAATTTCCAATAATAATATGTGGAATATTATTATTATAGGATTTAATATATATGGAATCAAATCCGTAGAGATTTGATATACATGGAATCAAATACGTAGAGATTTGATATACATGGAATTAACTCCGTAGAGATTTTATAAGTGGGAAATAAATCTAAGAGATTTATTTTATTAGGATTTTTCCTAATAAAGGTTAGCTTAGGATTTAAGTTGGTCTCTCCTATATATATGAGCTCTTGGGAATTCATATTAAGTGAGTTCATATTTTCTCCATAAAATCTCTAAGTTAGAATTTTCCTAAAAAATTCATCTCGGGGATTCAACGCCGGCAGATCTGTGTAAATTAGTAAACAACTGTTACTTGAATATCATAGTTGAAGGATCCGTGTACGAATTGCTGTAAGAATTCCGTTTATGTTTACTCGTATTTAATTATGCAATTACTTTTTCGTTGTTGGTAAACTGTTTATTTTCGCTGCGTATGTATTACATGTTTACGTGCCTCTAAAGTCTAACAGTGGTATCAGAGCTCAGGATCTTGTTTAATTGCATAAGTTGAATTAAATTGTACGTTTATAAAAGGTTTTTTTTCTTCTTTTATTTATGAACATACTGGTACGGCCGTGTTGATTAATGGACCGCACCATTTGTTAATTATTGTGGGGCTCTCGTCCCTTTACTTGGCTGACCAAATAAACCCACTTGAGGTCATAACTCACCATTTTCCTCCAAAAATTAGGGTTTCGAACCCTTTTTGCCAAGATCGATGCGTCGCCGCCAGCGGCGGAGACAGCAGCTCGCGAGTCACTGCATCGCTGTGTTTGATGGCGGCGCACTTAATTGCAACGCCCCGGTGTTTTCGATCGGTCAAGTGCGGCAACGATTCGCGCTGGGCGTTGACTCAGTGGCGGCTCCTTGCTGCTATCTGAGTCTCGCGGCGGTGACTCGCACACGGTTGACTTGACGAGCACGATACACCGGTGGTTGACGAATCGCGGTGGCGATTCGCAGAGCTTGGGAATGCGATTTGCGACTTGAGCCCCTGAAAGGCGGTTCACAACGCACGCGTCTCGCGGCGGCGATTCAAAGCCCAAGACGGAGATCCACTTCTCCATTGGCACCGACTCGCTCTTGATCGGCAACCTCTTTTCTGATTTGATTCGAGATAATGAGGTGCGGGTGCCTGCACGTTTCTGAAATGGTTGCAGCGGCGAGTCGCCCCGCACGCACCTAGCAGTGGCGGCGACTCGCCTGCACGCGCCAGCCGCTTGTTTCGCTTTGGGGCAATTTTTTTGTTGCAGGTTTATATTTCGGTTTTGGGATTTTCTGATATGTTCGTGTTAGTTGGACTATTCGAATATCTGATGGGAACTAAACTGGATTATCGATGGTTTGTATGATTGATTAGACTGAATCTGACGAACTGTGATGTTGAATTGTTGGTTTCGGAGTCCCGATTAGAAAGATGGTTTTTGGGTATTGGGCTGTGATAAGGGAAGGACCGTATTGCAAATTTGTTTTCAAGAAGGTCCTTCCGTGTAATTTTAGAAATTAGCACTTGAGCCCTTAATGTAATAATAAAATTTGGTTAAATTGTTTTTTTGATATTAATAAATTTAATTCTTAAAACAAGTTTATTGGTTGGACCAATATTAATTGGATTAATTATATTATTTTAATAATTGATTAAAATTGGTTAAATAAAATAAAATTAGATTTTGAATTTTATTTAATAATTTTGATGGTTATTAAAATCCCACTTAGTTTAACTAAATAATTGGTAAACGTATAATTTACGTCTGCGTTATAACTGTTTGGGTAGGCGGGGCCCAATATTTGTCGGACCGTATTAACTGTTTGGGTAGATGGCACCCGTATAAATGTTAGTCCGTATAAAATCATGTTTGGGTAGGCGGAACCCAATAATTGTTCAAATGTGATATAGATTAACATGTTGGATCTCGATTAAGCAATTAATACCCCGCCTTTAAAACGTTCCTCACTAAAATATGGTTTTTCATTAAATTGAAACGATGTCTTCCATCGAAATTAAAAGTAAATCGGGGATTTCGTTCCAATGGGTATTTAAGACAAATCTTTTATTCGGATCTACATTCAACGTGACTTTAATAGGGACACGTAGTGTCGTCGTTTGATGGTTGTAAACCAACTTAATTTTGTTTCACCAGCTAAAGCAGGAAAACAAAAGTTAAGGGACATTTGATTGAACTGGGTTCAATCAACTAGGAATTGCAGTTTTGCAATTGGTTTGGAGACCTAACAATTTTATTATCGCAGTAATCAGCCAAAGCAGGTATTGTAATAATAAGAATGTGGATCCTAGTCCATTACAATTTATATTTGATATAAATTCGTACTCTTCCGATGAGGTCATTGAGTATGTGAAAATATTGGAGACAAAATAAACACAAAAGAAAGACCATGTTTATTTTGATTGCTGAATGTTGATCATAGGAATTATGTGTTTAATTCCCATTTTATTTTATTTTTCTTGGTCAGTTGAAATGTATAACTGTTATTGAGATGTGTTTTGGGAACAAACAAATTGGCTAGGCCAAATTTTCTGGACTGACACCGAAACATGTGTTTGGTGCTAAGGCAAGAAAAGATTGAGTACGTGTTGGACATATCAATCCCTATTACCCCTGCAGCTGGTTTCTTGAGACAGCTACGTTTGACGCAGCAACTCAGAAGAAGCATCAGAAGGATGCTTCCTAGACGCAGTGTGTAATGTTGCTCGGCATAACTCCCGAATTACTTAAGGCAACATGAGAAAAATGGGTCCTTTCTAGATGCTCAATCATCTGAAGGATCTCTTTGATTCTGAATCTCGTTCTGAGATTTATGAAATGATGAGAGATCTGTTCAGATGTCGGTTAGCTGAAGAAGGGAATGTTTCACCTCATGTACTTAAGATGGTAGGCCTAATTGAGAAACTTAGTAATTTAAGCTTTGAGCTAAAAGACGGACGTTTTCATTTATGCTATCCTGCAGTCTCTCCTGAATTCATATTCTAACTTCATTGTGAACTACAATATGAATAAGATGGATGCGACCATGCCAGAACTTCACAACGTGCTCAAGACTTTTGAGTTCACTATCACTAAGATGGTGTTCAAAAGGAAAGGAGCTGGTAGACAAGGATGTGTGCCTCTACTGTAAGTAGAAGAGGACACCGGAAGAAGGACTGTAAGGTTCTGGTTGCTGAAAAGAAGGCACTGGGTGCTTCTAGCACTAGAACATGTATGTTTGTTATTAAGATAAGCATGTCCACTAATAGTTCTAACTACTTGGTATTAGATACCGGATGTGGCTCTCACATTTGTACAAATGTGAAGGAGCTCATATGTTTTAGAGCAGTTAGGGCAGGTGAAGTCGTCTTAGACGTGGAAATGGAGCAAGAGTTGCTGCTAAACGTGTGAGGACTTATGTGTTAGACTTACCCTTTGGTTTTAGATTAGAACTTAATGATTGTCATCTATTTCTTTCTATTACTCGCAACTTGTATTTGTTGCATTATGGATATGATGTTCTTAACATATAAAATAAAAGACTCAAACTTAGTAATCATGAAAACCCGACTTACTTATGGCATTGTGCAACTTGATCATGTAAACGAGATGAGAATTGCAAGGTTAAGAAAGTTAGACTACGTAACCCCATTCGACTGGGAATCTTATGGAGATTGTGAATCATATCTCATGGGCAAGATGATCAATGAACTATTTTATGGGAAAGGGGTGCATGCCAAAGAAGTTCTAGAGTTGATCTACAACGATGTTCATGGACCATTGCCCACTCTAGCTAGGGGTCACTTTGGCTACTTCATCACTTTTACTGATGATTTCTCGAGATGCGGATACGTATATCTTATGAAACACAAATCCCAATCTTTTGAGAAATTCAAAGAGTACAAAGCTGAAGTAGAGAAACAACTTGGTAAGAGTATTAAGACTCTTTGATCAGATCGAGGAGCTGAATACCTTAGCAATGAATTCACTGATTACTTGAAGTTACATGGAATCCAGTTACAATGGACTCCTCCCGGAACACCTCAGATGAACGGTGTATCCGAGAGGAGAAACCGAACCCTGTTAGACATGATGAGGTTCATGATGACTTTTCCAGTCTTTCAACATTCTTATGGGATACTCGTTACAAACCTCAATTTACATTCTGAATAGGATTCCATCTAAATCGGTTGAGTATACACCATATGGACCATGGTGTAGCAAGAAGCCAACTTTTACACATATCAAACATGGGGTTGCCCCGTGATTGTGAAAAGGATGCTTACCGACAAGTTGGAATCCAAAGGTGAAAAGGGTTACTTTGTGGGATATCCTAAGGAAACTAAAGGATATTACTTCTATCTACCTGAGAAATAATCAGTGATTGTTTCTAGGCAGACCAAGTTCCTCGAAGAAGACTATGTCTTTAAGGAACAAGGTCGTAAGCTGATAGAACTTGAAGAAATTCAAGAACCACAAATTAACGAAGAGACTGATATCTTGTCAAAGCAACATGACAAGGAATCTGTAGGAGCATTCAGCAACTTTCACAGTAGGAGTCTTTCACTAAGTGATCGTCTTTCAGCCAGTGGGAGCGTAATTGGAGTTGGCTTGCATGTGCAAGAACCTCTAAGTGGGCTGAATGAGAACAACATAGTTCAAACTCCCGCCCAAGAGACATATGAAAGTGTAGCTCTTGAGGACTCTCCAGACATTGATGAAATTGATGCACCACAAAATTTTCACTATCAGAATGTACAGCTTGCACAACCATAGCTCCGTAAGTCAATTAGAAATCGTAATTCGCCCATTAGATACAATTACCTCTTGGAGGAACTCGATAATATGGACACACCAGATAAGGACGATCCTAATACTTATTTTGAAGCAATATCATATATTGGTTCAGGGAAGTGGGATGAAGCCATGAAATCCGAGATGGACTTGATGTACACCAATCAAGTCTGGGACTTGGTTGAGTTGCCTAAAGGAGTTAGACCCATATGTTGCAATTGGATCTTCAAGCATAAGACCGATGTAAATGGCAAAGTACAAACCTACAAAGCAAGGTTGGTGGCGAAGGGCTATAGTCAATGCAAAAGCATTAACTATGATGAGACCTTCTCACCAGTTGTAAATATCAAGTCCATTCGAATTTTACTTGCGATAGCTTCACACTTTGATTATGAGATTTAACAAATGGATGTTGAAACAGATTTCCTCAATGGAAACATTGATAAGGAAGTGTTTATGACTCAACCGGAAGGTTTTTCATCTAAGTCAAATTCTAATCTAGTATGCAAGCTAAAGATATTCATTTATGGATTGAAGCAAGCTTCTAGGAGTTAGAATATCCAATTTGATGAAGCTATCAAGTCTTTTGACTTCATCAGAAATTCGGAAGATCCTTGCATTTATCGTAAATGCAACGGGAAGAATATTATTTTTATAATTGTGCATGTCGATGACATATTAATTTTGGAAAACAATATCTCGTTAATGCAGTCCGCTGAAGGTTGGTTGTCAAGACTTTTATGATGAAGGATCTTTGTGAAGTCTGCTACATCTTAGGGATCAAGATCCACAGGGATATATCCAAGAGGATGTTGAGGCTGTCACAGTCCACCTATATAGATAAGGTGTTGAAGCAATTTGCGATGGAGAACTCTAAGAGAGGATCTCTATCGGCAAATCAGGGGATAAAGCTATGAAAGAAGGATTGTTCTTCTGTTGAAGTTGATATCAAGCACATGAAAGATGTACCATATGCATATGCAATTAGGTCAATCATGTACGCCATGACTTGCACTAGGCCAAACGTGTCCTACGCTATCAACATCACTGGTAGATACCAATAAAATCCGGGTGAGTCTCACTGGATTGCTGTCAAGACCATTCTGAAGTATCTCAGACGAACTAAAGAATGTTTCCCTGTCTAGGGTGGACAGTCAGAACTAGAGATGTTAAACGGGCCACGGGCTGGCGGGCCGGGCTGGGCTAACCGGGATTTTTCCAGGGTTAGGGCTGCGTATTTCTGGCCCGTTTAAAACCGGGCCATTTTGGCCCAAAACCGGTTGTCCCGCGGGCTTATCGGGCTGGCCCGACGGGCTACCGGGCTGGCCCGGCAGCCCGATTCCTTTTTTTTTTTTAATTAATTTTTATAAGCCCAAGAGGCCCAAGATAAGTAGACAACTCAAATAAAATATTGGTAGAAGCAATTTACGAGTAAGTCTTCGATAATTCAATTTATAAGCACTTGGATCCCAATCAAGCTCATGTTCTGTAGGCTATAACAATTTCCTTGCAGTTTCAATTTAACATCAGGTGCAGTCGTGCAGGAGCTTGAATAGATAAAAGCTCAATCAACTGTCATTCCAAGTTTTAAAGAATGAAATATGAAAAAATGAATCCCACTGAAGCTAATTACCTGGATCAAAAAATATTTTAGGTATCCTGAAAAAAAAAAAATTATATATATTTCATATATATATATATATATTATAAATTTCGTAATATAAAGAGAGACGGCCATTAATTTTACATTGCTTTGGACTTATTTTGTTCTATAATATCTATTGGATTTTTTTATGATTAGAGTTAAGTACTTAAATTGTGAACTTGTGATAGTTGACTTGTGATCATATGCATTTAAATTGTATTTAAAAAAGAAAAAAAATGGTGTAGCCCGCCCGTTTAGCCCGAGGCCCGCTAGGGTTAGGGTTAGGTTACGGCTCTTAATGACCCGTTTAAAAGTGAACCGCTAAGGCCCTAACCCGTTTAGACCTGTGGCCCTATAGGGCTGTCCCTAATGGGTTAGGGCTGACCCGTTTAACATCTCTAGTCAGAACTAGTATTGACTGGTTAAGCTGACACAAGTTTTCAATCCGAATGTGATGATTACAAATCACAGTCAGGTTATGTTTCACTCTCAATGATGAGGCGGTCAGTTGGAATAGTTCTAAGCGAGTAGACCACAGATTCAACAACCGAAGTTGTGTATATTGTTGTATCAGAAGCCTCAAGAAGGCTGTCTGGATTTTATAGTTCTCAAGAGAACTAGGGGTAGTTCCGAGTGCCAATTGTCTAATAAAGTTGTATTGAGACTACGCTGGTGCGATTGCGCAAGTAAAGGAACTGGGATCAACAAGCATAAACGAGAATGTACCTAGACTTATCATTTGATCCGAGAGATCATGATGATAGGAGAAATAGAATTAAAACGTATTCCCACATATTTAATTTGTTAGATCCTTTCATCAAAACACTGAGTGTTCATGTACACACTAGACATTTGATGGACTAGGGGTTAGACATGTAGGTGATTGACTCTAGACCAAGTGGGAGATTGTTAGTGTTAGTGTCCCAGAGACAATCTATTGTAAGGACATAATACTCGATGATATTCAGTTTGATTTAATATTATAGTTCATTTAATATTAATGTAGGGCAACACTTGTTTGAATATTATGTTTGATTGTTTGCATTTATTCATGCAAGTGTTCCCATGAGTCGTTGTTGTCATTGAGGTTGTGAGAACTCAGATGACTTAAGCATGATTCTCAAATAGCCCCGATCAAGGATCATCAAGAATGGGATATTGATGATGCAATGGAGAGTGTACGATCTGCATCAAACTCTTAGAGAGTACGAGATACTAGGTATCTCATGATGGATGCACAAATACCTTAGAGGGTATTGGTTTATCTATCCGAGAAACCATTTGATGTATTTCGACTATATGTGTCTACGGGTGTCTCGGTTAGTGGAAGCGATGCGATACTCCTTTGACTTGAGGTCAATACGCACGACATGTGTGGAGTGATAAACTTTGACCATGACCGACGCTTGCACCCGTCTATGGGTAGATATGGCTTGGATTGGGTTCATCACTAAGTGCATGTGCGTGGCAGTTGAACCAAGAATAGGATTCATTCCTCAATGTGGATTTAGAGAGAATACTCATCTTCTCATCATAATTAGATCAAAGTCATCGGCCGATGCACGTCAACTTAGACTTTGTGGCTAAGTGTGACATACATGATCAATTAGTGATTAGAGACAATATGATTAAGTTTTTGAATAGACACTTCATCATGTTCAAGACTTAATCGAGTATTCGCGAATGAAAGGAGGAAACCGTAATAGCCCATATTTCAGTTATAAGTAGTTACACATTTCCTCGCAATGTACCTCATATATTGAGAATGTCTGATTTATTGTCTAGGGTTCAATTAAGACATTTAGTTTGACTAATCGCTCGATATATGATGGCCTATGGGTCACACAACAAGTAACGGTTGTTTACTAATTATAGTTGGTTGATTAAATATTATATTGGATATTAGTATTTAATTTATGAAGAATAATAATAATTATATTTAGAATTAATTATTATTACTATTTAATTAAATTAGATTTAATTAAATAGAATTTCCAATAATAATATATGGAATATTATTATTATAGGATTTAATATATATGGAATCAAATTTGTAGAGATTTGATATACATGGAATCAAATCCGTAGAGATTTGTTATACATGGAATTAAATCCGTTGAGATTTGTTATACATGCAATTAAATCCGTTGAGATTTTATATGTGGAAAATAAATCTAAGAGATTTATTTTATTAGGATTTTTCCTAATAAAGGTTAGCTTAGGATTTAAGTTGTGTCTCTCCTATATATATGAGCTCTTGAGAATTTATATTACGTGAGTTCATATTTTCTCCATAAAATTTCTAAGTTAGCGTTTTCCTAGAAAATTCATCTCGGGGATTCAACGCTGGCAGATCTGTGCAAATTAGTAAACGACTGTTACGTGGATACCATAGTTGAGGGATACGTGTACGAATTTCTATAAGAATTCTGTTTACGTTTACTCGTATTTAATTATGCAATTATTTGTTCGTTGTTGGTGAACTGTTTATTTCCGCTGCGCATGTATTACGTGTTTACGTGTCTCTATAGTCCAACACCCGGGTCACAGGAACCACCGGCACTGGGAGGGTCTCCCCGGTTCCCAAGCTAGCCGAAGGACCGGCCCGACCCAAACCCTACTGGTTCCCTAACCGGACCGCCTTATCGACAGTGAGAAGATGGAAGTTCGAGTCGTATTCCCCGATGACCTCAAACCGGTCATCATCATTCCCGTCTATGGCGTCATCTTACCGGAGAAAGTCGGAAAAATGGGAGCCAGAATCTAAATCCCCGGCGTTAATCTCGTCGCGGGTGGCGGAACCGGAAGAAACGTAAAAAACTAGAAGGCCTCCGCTAGTCCCGACGCCCGGTATTAAGTGCCCCAACTCCGGTGGCGGGTGGAAGAACCCTCTCCCATGGGGAGTCGAAGCAAGATTAATAGGGGAGGAGTCCATGGAAAGAGAGATTTTGAAGTATGTATTACATGAGTTTGCGAATTTCGGCGATGGTGATAGTCGGGCACGGCGGAGCAAAGGCAGAGAGAAAGTGAGGGCTTGCAAAGTTGGAAAAGTGAGAAATGAGAGGAGAATCTCATTTATATAGAGAGCGGATTAGGGCACGTGGAGCTCGCAAACCAAGGCCGCCCACACGTCGCGACCCTTGAAATTAGACGCGTGATGAACCGCCATCATCACACCTGCAAAAGTGACCGCAGACGTCGCAGTAGAGCCGTTTCGGGATGTGAAACGTCACACCGAATCCTGCAAAGGCCCCAAAATTTAAGCGAAACCAAGACACTTGTCGCATACCAGATCCCACGAGAGCTCAATAGCTCGACAAGCGACCCGGGGGGCAATTGTTGTGCTAGAATAATTAAGCTGCAAGTTAGTTCTAGCATTTAGGAACAATTTTTGTATTTAGTCGGGCGAAATACTAATCAGGATCGTCAGCGACCTAAGTAGGTCACAAACAAAAGATCAATCCGACCATACTAAGGTCAGGGTAAGATCTCGCTGTTCCCGAGCTACATGTTTGCGAATTAACGGGACCCCGGGACACGACCTTGGAAAGGCTCAATTTTCTAATGCCGGCATCTGCGCGCCTGAGTCCCGGAAAGTAAGCCTGGTTGGAGAAGACTTTCCCAAAGGGGAAGCTGCTCTCTGGCCATCAAAAAGCAATTAAAACAGGATGCCCTAATAAGAAAGGATCAGATGAGCGACCTCGAAGTTTGGATCAGCGACCTTAGGTACCGTGCTAGCGACCTCCGGCGAGCAACCCAAGGCAGGGAGGTCGACCATCAGATCGGCTGAAACACTCCACCCAGCAGCCAAAGTCGACGTCATTTAATACCCCCTGCGGCCCAATAAATCCCTAGACCCTAGGCCCCTAGAGGGGCTATACCCCAATGGTTTGTAGTATAAAGGGTTCCAACACTCTCATTCAATACAAAGGCTTTATTAGCAAAAAAAGAGGTCTTTGGCCCAAACACTCTTACAATTTATTGCTTTCCAACACTTAAAATCAAGCATTAAATAGAGTTGGGAAATTTGTAGTTTTGATGAAAGTTCCAAAACAGTTGTAATAAGACCAGTCGAATCTGTTAGTCGACTGATGAAAGAATAGGAAACCAGCTGAACATGTTAGACAACTGATGAATTAGACTAGATCACATATTGAGGGGGAACTCAATATGAAGCAGTAAAGATCAGAAGTGAAGATCAGCAGTAAAGATCATAAAGAAGATCTGAAGCACATAAGAAGATCTACTTGTTGGTCCCGGTGGGAAAACCCATTTTACGCGTGTGGAAGCAAAACATGTCGAGCGATGCATATAAAACAGGGGTGAAGGAATGGTGATTTCAGATTTTTGCGTTTTAAGCTCATGTGTTGTGTTTTGCTTATAATCGAATGCATATGACAATATAAGAACATAAAGCAATAAAGAACACAACAAAGTATAGTGGTTCGGAGACTCAAGCTCCTACATCCACTCTCCCTGTTCCTAGGGAAATTCCTTCCAACTGGACTTATCACCCTCTCGGGTTCGCCTCTAGATATTTAACGAGTTCTCACTCAAACTGGACTTAAAACCCTCTCGGATTCGCCTCGGGACTTATCACCCTCCACGGGATTGCCTACAGATGTTTACCGAGTTCACACTCACCTACAAACTTAACCGACTGATTTGGGTAAGGTTTGTTTGGTTTCCAACTATGTTGAGATTTTCCCTTACATTTGTTTAGCCTCAATGCTAAGGTTGGAAAAATCTCTCTAAGCTTAGGATACATCGTGGGTTGCTTAGATTGGGTTCTAGAACACTCTTGAACATATTTGTATATCTACGACTTGTGTTCTAGGGTGGGAATGCTTTGGGTATAACTCTCTTTGGCTCTGAGCATCTCGTCTTATAATCTCCACGCATCCACACATTAGAATGATGAAAAGACCTTGTATTTATAGTGTGGATTTGAATGTTACCGTTGGAGAGAATCACATTCAAATCCATATTATTCTTGTAAGTCTGAAAGAACTTCTTCAGTGGTTGTCTTCCTCTTATTGGTCCACGTCGGTTTGATTCTAACGGTATATTCCTCAGATTCCTCGCCTTGGAATCATTCAGATTCTCTCGAGTCTCGGTGTCTTCGAAGAGACATCTTGAGTCTTGATTCTATCTGAGTTCTTGAGTTTATCTCGTCTCAGATTTCTCATCTGAGCCTCGGGTTTATCCGAGCCTCGGGATACTTGATTCGAAGAAACTTCTCTTGATGGACCTTATGTCGTCGAGCATCTTGACACTCGGTGACCGAGTTCGTTCTCTGAATCGGACATCCCGACCTTCGGTCACTTTGACTCGAAGCTATCGATTTCTTCTTTGCACGATCTGGTGTCATTTTCGTGATCGATCAACACTTCTTCGAATCAATATCTCGGGATAGCGGCAATTCGATTACATTAAGTTTAACATATCGGTTTAGCTTTGCCGATCTCAATCACGTCGATCTTGATCATCTGCTCATCTTCATATCGATCTCGTCGGTCTCATCCGCTCCTCTTCCGATTTGCAACCTTCTCTTGATCTTACGGTCAATTTCTTTTTGATCGGCTTATGCCTTCTCTTGATCACCATATCGACTCGATTCTTCTTCCGATCATCCGATCAGTGCGTTTCCGTCATCGATCTTACGATCGGTGGCTTAGCTTTTCTTCTCTTGATTTTGTCTGGCTCATCGGTTAACTTCGGAACTCATCTAACTCATCCGATCTCGTCGGTCTCGTCTATGACCTCGTCGATCTCGATCATCTACGTCGATTTCGTGAGTTCCCCAATTTGTTCTCTCTTTCCCCTCAACTTGTTATACGTAAATTAAAACAATAACACAAGTTGATAATGTTTTGGCATAATTCATCAAAACTAAAATATCCCAACACTACTCTATAAAGACATCAGCAGAGTCGATAGGTTGCAGCTAAGACAACTTTATCAGAAGACTCAAGACTACTGATCGCATGGACAACAATCAGTAGAGGCCAAGTGAGAACTGTGATAAGCATATCATCTTATCCTTAAAGCATACGAAGTGGTTCAGACCAGAAGAATAAACTGATGGTTTATTAAGGCGCCGAATAAGTGTACTTGTTCATCACTTGGAAGTCGACACGTATGTACGGTTCTGATGATTGCAGGATATGGTGTATCAACGCCAAACGACTAGAAAGGACAATATTGCACGAAGACGGCATGGCCTTTCTGAGCACATCAAATCATACCTGCAAGCCTACCTAAAATAGACCGAAATTCAAATTGCTCTCCAACGGCTATTTTAAAATCGGGCCTATAAATATGGGATCAACCTTCAGAGTAAGGTTACGGAAATTATCATCAAGCTCAAGCTCTCAAGATTTTCGCACGAAGAACACAAACTCAAGATTTATTCTTAAGTGTTCATCTCATAGTTCTTAGCAAGAGTACTTGTCCTCTAGCTTTAGGCTACTTAAAAGATATGATAGTATTCCAGTTGGAACAACACAAATCTTATACCCAAACAAAAGTTAGGTTAAGTTTGTTATAGCAAGATTTCTGTCTAGGGTTTCTAGATCAGATTTCTGGGATTGGTTGAGTGAGAACTCATGAAACATCTGTTGGTTGTACTGTGTTGGACTAACACAATAACCTAAGTCCAGTTGGTTAAGTTGGTGCCCCTGCTGATAGGGAAGAGTGGATGTAGGACAAGTTGTCAGAACCACTATAAATCGTGTGCCTTTACATTGCTTTACACTTACTTGCACACTACTCTTGTTATCTGCATGCATATTTTGTACCTGGATCAGATTAACATCAAGCTACTGATCTGATCAGTTTGACGCCCTTGTCATCTGATCTGAACTTTACTGGTCAGAATCCTTATTTGTTTAAAACTGGTTTTCACACGGGTTGACTAATCTTCCGCATCATCAGTTAAACTGATAGACGCCGAACTAATTTGCTTGACAAATCAGTAAGTCAGATATTAGTTCAAACTGATTCACATCGCACTCGGATCAGGCATACTTGCAAATCACACCTGATCCACGAAAAGTTTTGAAGTTTATTCACCCCTCCCCTCTAGAATTCAACCCTCACTGAAACCCGTTCGGGACCTACAAGTGGTATCAGAGTAGTGGTTCTTTCAACCACTAACTTTGAATATCATCGGTTCTTGAGGAAGAACCTTTGTGGTCACTTGAACTGATCTTTGAAAACCGTTTTTAAAAAACTCATATTTTTCAAAATCACCACAAGCATGGATAACACTTCAGGTTGTTAGTGTTAGTGTCCTAGAGACAATCCTTTGTAAGGACATAATACTCAGATAATATTCAGTATTGGTTTAATATTATAATTTGTTTAATATTAAATTTATGGCGTTACACTCATTAGAATATTATGTTTGATTGTTTGCATTTATTCTTATATGTGTTCCCTTGAGTCACTACTGTCATTGAGTGAGTGAGAACTCAGATGACTTAAGCGTGATTCTTAAATAGCCCCAATCGAGGATCATCAAGAAAGAGAAATTGATGATGCAATGGAGATTGGTGTGCGATCTGCATCATACTCTTAGAGAGTGTAGTAAGATCTCACTTATTACGAGATACTAGGTATCTCATGATGGATGCACAAATACCTTAGAGGGTATTGGTATACCCATCCAAGAAACCGTTTGATGTAGTTCCAGTATATGTGTCTACGGGTGTCTCGGTTAGTGGGAGCGATGCGATACTCCTTTGACTTGAGGTTAATACGCACGACATGTGTGGAGTGATGAACTTTGACCATGACCAATGCTTGCACCCTTCTATGGGTAGATACGGCTTGGATAGGGTTTATCACGAAGTGCATGTGCGTGGTAGTTGAGTCAAGAAAAGGATTCATTTCTCAAAGTGGATTTAGAGAGAATACTCATCTTCTCATCATAATTGGATCTAAGTCATTGGCCAATGCACGTCAACTTAGACTTTGTGACTAAGTGTGACACTAATGATCAATTAGTGATTTGAGAAAAATTGATTAAGTTATTTGAATAGACACTTCATCATGTTCAAGACTAATCGAATATTCGTGAATGAAGGAGGAAATCGCAATTGCCCATGTTTCAGTTACAGGTAGTTGCATGTTTCTCGCAACGTACCTCATATATTGAGAATGTTTGATTTATTGACTAGAGTTCAATTAAGACCGTTAGTTTGACTAATCGCTCGGTATATGAGGGCCTATGGGTCACACAACAAGTAGTTCCCTTTTATGGATTATAGTTGATTGATTAAATGTTAAATTGGATTTAATATTTAATTTATGGAGAAGTAATTAATAATAGATTAATTTAGAATTAATTATTATGAATATTTAATATTTAATTAAATTGGATTTAATTAAATATGAATTCCCAATAATTATATATGGAATATAATTGTAGGATTTAATGTATATGGAAATAAATCGTAGAGATTTTCATATAAGGCATTTAAATCCGTAGAGATATATATTTAGGGAATTAAATTAAAATGAATTAATTTAATTCAAGATTAGGAATTTTATTTCCCTAATTGGGTTAGCTTAGGGTTTAAGCTGGGCCTCCCTATATATACAAGCTCTAGGGAATTCACAAACAACGTTACTTCATATTTTCTCCATAACATCTAGAGTTTGGATTTTTCTAGCAAATCTGTCTCGGGATTCAACGCTGACAAATCCGTGCAAGTCTGTAATTGGGGATTACGTGGATACCGTAGTAGAGAAATCTGCACTCGAGTTACCGTAAGATTTCTCGTTATGATTATTGTAATCTGTATGCAATTAATTGTTCGTTGTTGATGAACTTTAATTTCCGTTGTGCATGTGATTACGTATTTTACGTGTCTCTAAATTCCAACAGTGGTATCAGAGCAACATAGTCTTGTTTTAATTGCATATGTTAAAAGATTTTTCTTATTTCTTTTAATTCTGGGGCACGGTTGTATAGTACAGATCGCACCCCTCTCGTATGTGTTCTAATTTGGGGGCAGATTGATTATATCAATTAACCCTTATTTGGGCTATTCATCTTCATCCCTACGCCGCTTCGTTCAAAATTGGGATTTTCTGAAAACCGCCGCTTTGATCTTCGTCTGCGTCGAGTTCGCGCCCGGAGCAGGCCACCGCGACGTCGCTCGAGCCTACGGCGTGACGCCACGGCTCGCGACGGGCAAAACCCAACGGGTTAGACCCGCGGCGGCACGACCTGGTTTTTTTGATTCAATTCGCCTCGGTGTTGACCGCTAGTCGACGACCTAGGTGTCGACGTCTTCGTCTCGCTGAGCGATTCATCGATTTCGTCCCGGCTCGGCCGATTTGCGGTGGAACACCACCGCGTCGTCCCTTTTGGCTCCGTCCTCTGACTCACTTAGATGCCCCGGTGTCTGTGCTTGCGATTTCATTTGACGAAATTTGCAACGCGCGGCCGAGTGCTTCGCGATTCGCTCGTTTGGCTTTCGTTTTGGCCCAAATCGATCGAGCCAGGCTTCGTCCTACGCGGGATTTAACCCGGTTGCAGCGACGAGTCGCCCGTGCGCGCTGGGCAGCGACGGCGACTCGTCCGCAAGCACCGCCTTGGTTGCCCGATCTGATACGTGACCTTGTTGCGTTCTTCAGTTTGCTGCACTTGTTTTGTTTGACTTACTTGAGTGACTGGGTAATTTTGATAACAATTATGGACTGGTTTTGTGATTGAATTGGATTGAATCCGAAAACTGGTGATGAATATTGGTTACGGTTGTCCCGATTGTGAGACGAATTTTGGGATGTGATGAGGGAGGGGTTGTTGGCAAATTAGATTTCAAACAAAGTTCTCCGTGCAATTTTTTTTAAAATTACTTGAGCGGTGATTAAAAAATTAAACGTTCTTAAGTTTAATTGGATTAATTTTAAAATTAAAGTTAAAAGTTGGAATTTTTAAGTTATGATTAATTAGATTAATCATATTAATATTAATTGGATTAATTATTTTAATAATTTAAAATTGAATAAAAATTGGATTTTTAAATTCGGTTAAAAAGGAATTATTAAATCTCACTGTTTAATTGTTTATTTATTTAAATACGTTAATGCATTTTACGTCCGCATTATAATTATTTGGGTAGACGGCGCCTAATATTTATCGGATCGTATTTATTGTTTTGGTAGACAACGCCCATATTAATGTTAGTCCATATAAAATCATGTTTGGGTAGGCGGCGCCCACTGATTGCTCAAATATGATATAGATTAACATGATGGATCTCGATTAAGCAATTATCTACATCCTTTAAAAATGTTCCTCACTTAAAATATGGTTTTACCGTTAACTTGATAAGATGTCTTCCGTGAAATTAAAAAATGTTAGGAGATTTAGTTCGATGAGAATTTAAAGACCCTTCGTCTTTTTGGTGGGATCTACATCTAATGGGACTTTTATAGGGACATGAAAATGTCTAATGGTTGATGATTTGTGTTGCAAGTTAACTTTGTTTATTTAAACCAATCTAATCAACAAATTGTATGTGACATCGGTCGAACTAGGTTAAAAATAAGGAATTATTATTTGCAAAATGGTTTGAAAACTCTTCAATTATCTTTGTCATAATGATCGGTATAATTTGGGATTATGATGGTAAATGTGAATCTGAACGAAATAATTTATATTATATAAATTAAGTCTTTTTAGATGAAAGGGTTAAGTATGTGAAAATAATGGACCAAAATAAAGTGAAAGAAGAATTTATTTTGAATTCATTCCCATTGATCATAGGAAATATGTGTTTTTAATTAACCGCCCTTTATTTCTAAGGATTGTTGAAATGAATAAGATGTAGTTGAAATGTTTTGAAATGAACAAGTTGGATCCAAACTTTCTCGTTAAGATCATTTGTGGACATGTTTATCTCAATAACAAACATAACATAAGCTCCAAATGTTGAGACACTTTGTCCTTTTTTCAAATTTGAACCTTAAAAAACCTTCTTCCAACGCCTCTTCGCAAAAGAAACATCGAGATACATCCTTGTCTCGATGTATCTTTCTTTTCCATGACTCCACCTTTGGGCATAAGGAAGCTCTTCCTTAGAGATGATTTGTTTGTCTCCGGATCTCTTTGATTTTCTTCTGGTTAAAGAAGAGAGGCACTCACCATGAAAGTACGAGATCTTGGGTTTAGTAAAGGAGGACTCAAAAGTCTTCTCATGTATGTTAAGATGATATGGTCGATTCTCGATATTCATATTAAAGTTTACTACATAAACTTGAATATGAATCGGAAGTGATGTTTAATGGCATAAAAAAAGAAAAGAATGGTCTTGAGCTTAATGCCCGATGACCAAATTTTAATATAATAAGATATCATCTTCAATACATGAGGAGAAACCTTCCTCCCTGACAATCGACATCTAAACAGATCTCTCATCACTTCATAAATCTCATAACGAGATTCAGATCCAAGAGATCCTTCAGATGCTTAATCATCTCGGCGGAAGCATCTTCATGTCAGGTGGGATTCATTCCGAAGTAAAGATAACACATCGAGCCCGAAGATCCTTCGATGCTTTTTCAGTCGCAGTGGATTAACACTTTAGCCTTTCTTCAAGATCAAAAAAAGGTAGCAGGATCAGTGTCCAACACGTGACTAATCTTCTTTGTTATTGAGCACAAAATGAATGTTTCTTATGCCACCGAGAAAGTTTGGCCCAAATCAAATTTTGTTCGCTTCCAAAATGCTTCTCAATGACAAGTTATTCATTTCAACAATCCTAGAGAAATAAAATAAAATGGGAATTAAAACACATAATTCCTATGATCAATATTCATATTCATTCAATTAAATAAACATGGCCTTTCAATTTATTTTGTCTCCATTATTTTCACATACCAACGTTAATTTTGTCTAAAAAATAATAATTATATCTAATATAAATCATAATGGACTAGATCCACATTACTACCATCATAATCCCAAAGGAGGGCCGATCATTATGACAACATAACCGTAGGTCTCCAAACCAATTGCCAAATCAGAATTCCTAGTTGTTTAACCTAGTTCGACCGATGTTACTTACCCTTTGTTCATGTTCCCCAATAGCGAAACAAAGTCAAGTTGGTTTACAACCATCAAGCGGTGACATTTTCATGTTCCCATAAAAGTCCCGTTAGATGTAGATCCGAGCAAAAGATGAGGGTCTTTAAGTACTCATTGGAACGAAATCTCCGGTTTACTTTTAATTTCGATGGAAGACATCTTATCAAGTTAATGAGAAAATCATATTTTAGTGAGGAACATTTTAAAAGCGTTAGATGTAGATCCGAGCAAAAGACGAGGGTCTTTAAGTACTCATTGAAATGAAATCTCCGGTTTACTTTTAATTTCGATGGAAGACATCTTATCAAGTTAATGAGAAAACCATATTTTAGTGAGGAACATTTTAAAAGCGGGGTATTAATTGCTTAATCGAGATTCATCATGTTAATCTATATCATATTTGAGCAATCATTGGGCGCCGCCTACCCAAACATGATTTTACATGGACTAACACTTATATTGCCGTCTACCCAAATAATAAATACGATCAGACAGTTATTGGGTGCCGCCTACACAAACAGTTATAACGCGGACTGTAAAATGGGTTAACTAATTTAAAGCCATTAAACAAGTTAACAGTGGGTTTTAATAAATCATTTTGAAAAACGAGCTTTAATTCCAATTAAAGTTTTTCAATTTTATTAAAGAAAACAATTAATCAAATTAATTATTTATTGGTCCAACAATTTTCAATTCAGAAATTTAATAATAAAAACCAAATTATTTAATTTATTTCGTCTTATTCACGGGGGCTCAGGTGCAATTTTTAAAATTTACACGGGAAGGCCTGTCACAAATCAAATTTACAAAACAACCCTCCTACATCATCACCCATTCCGTATCAGATCCAATTCGAAAAACAACACCCAAATCGTTCAATTTTAGATTAATCAGTGTCATCAACCATTGAATCAACATCAAATTAACCCAAATTGTTTAGTCCCAATTAATCGAGCAAAACCAAAAAGGCAAAATTGTCCAAATTTTAGATCGAAGAACAGGGGAACCAAAACGAGGCAACGCAACGCGATGGCGTGGCCGGCTGCACAGGCATGATTTGCCGCCTCCACACACCGCGTGTGGGCGACTCGCTGCCTTGAGCAAACACGAGCCAGAAGGGGAAGCACGCGGAGCCACGACCCCTTGCTGTGAGTGGTTCGAAACCAGAGCCCGTCGAGAAAGACGAATGAAATGGCGATGATCCGCCAATGAGTCATCTCGATTCCTGTGGCACGCCGCTTTGAGGTACATCGAGACAGACACATCGGCCAGGCCTCGAAGACACCCAAGCGCACTGTCGTGAAAAGATACGACACCAAGGAGGATGAATCGCGACGAGAATCGCAGATCCCCGACGGAGATAGCGAATCGCGACGAAACATCGCGGGCTACGCCATGAGCTTTCGCACGCGTCGCGAGGCTTGGTGCCCAGCGCTGGCCATCAGCGATGCGGCGTAGCACTGCCGACTGTGGGAAGAGGGGTGAGCGGCGACGGGATTGCCATCACTGGAAAACCCCAATTTAGGGTTCATGGGGATGAGACGAGAACCCAGCCGAAATAAACAACAAACATGTGGTGCGGTTTCTTCAATAGAACCGTGCCCCTTTGGTTTAAAAAAAAATTAATTTAAAAAAACCAAAAAACAATTAAATAAAAGAGCCTGAAGCTCTGATACCACTGTTGGAAAATAGAGGCACGTAAAACACGTAATCACATCGCGCAGCGGAAATAAAGGTTCACCAACACTGAACAATTTAATTGCATACAGATTACAATAATCATAACGAGAAATCTTACAGTAGGTTGAGCACAGATTTCTCTACTACGGTATCCACGTAATCCTCGATTATAGACTTGCACGGATTTGCCAGCGTTGAATCCCGAGACAGACTTGCTAGGAAAATCCAAACTCTAGATCTTATGGAGAAAATATGAAGTAACGTTGTTTGTGAATTCCCTATAGCTTGTATATATAGGGAGGCCCAGCTTAAACCCTAAGCTAGCCCAATTAGGGTAATAAAATCCCTAATCTTGAATTAAATTAATTTCTTTTAATTTAATTCCCTAAATATAAATCTCTACGGATTTTAATGCCTTATATGAAAATCTCTACGATTTAAAAAACGTTAATTCATTTTTCTCCAGAAGATCTAGAGTTAGAATTTTCCTAGCAAATTCATCTCGGGATTCAACGCTGGCAAATCCATGCAAGTCCGTGATTGGGGATTACTAGGATATCATAGTAGAGAAATATGCATACGATTTACTGTAAGGTTTTTCCTTATGTTTATACGTATTCAATTATGCAATTATGTGTTCGTTGTTGGTAAACTGCTTATTTTTGCTGCGCTTGTAATACGTGTTTATATGTCTCTAAATTCCAACAGACATCCCTCATCTCTACTGGCCCCTCTGAAGTTGCTAGCCATGCTAGAGCATCAGCTCGTGAGTTCTAATTCCTTGGAACCAGTTTGATATGGATTTGCTCAAACTTTCGCAAATTTCCTGGTAGGCCGCCATTCTGTCATCCCGAGCTTCATAATCTCCCGCAACTTGATAAGCCACGAGTTATGAGTCAGTGTGTACCAGGAGTCTTTTAATCCTCATTGCCGATGACATTTCCAGGCCGCTGATAAGCGTTTCATATTCGGCTTCGTTAAGACTACCCTTGCTCCTGACTTATGGGAGGTCACTTAACCGTCCACGTATAATTCCTAAGATGGGCTAGCACCTGAACCTTGATTGCAGGTCGGGGTGCGTAGATCACTCCGTATTGTCCGACTTTGATTACCTACTTTGGACATCGACCTGTGGTGTCTGGCCGGTGGAGTATGTTCGTAGAGGTAGGGAAGTGAGGACCTCGACCTAGTGGTCATAAAAATATGGTCTCAGCTTCCTTACGCTCATAATCAGAGCGTATGCCAGTTTTTCCAGAAGAGGATATCGTTGTTCGGTCTCGTTCAATGTCTGACTGACTAAGTATATTGGTAAATGGACCTGACCTTCTGTTCGAATGAGCACTACGCTTAAAGCGGTCTTTGAGGCTGCCAGGTATAGGAACAATTTTTTCGTCTGGGATGGGTTTGTACAAGATGCTTACGTCCGCCAGATAGGCTTTGATCTTGTCGAAAGCCTCCTGACTTTCGGGCGTCCATTTGAACTTCGACTTTCTTCGGATTTTGTTGAACATGGGTTTGCATTTATCCCCCACTCGAGAGATAAATCTATTCAGTGCGGCTAGACAACCTGTGAGTTTTTGTACCTCTTTTACGTTTCGGGGGGCTCCCATATCCAGGATGGCCTAGACTTTTGTTGGGTTCGCCTCTATCCCAAGTTTGCTGACTAGGTGACCCAGGAACTTTCCCGACTCAACCCCAAAGTTGCACTTCTTAGGATTGAGCCTCATATTGAACTTTCTTAGGGTGTCAAAGGCCTGAGTGAGGTGGGTGAGGTGGTCTTCAGGCTCTTGACCACTATGTGTTGGGAAATTTATAGTTTTGATGAAAGTTCCAAAACAGTTGTAATAGGACCAGTCAGAAGTGTTAGCTGACTGGTGATCTAGTAATAGGACTAAGATGACTAGTTCATAACTGTTGTATAGAGCAACTAATGTAAAGGAAGATAGGTCACACATTGAGGGGGAACTCAATGTGAGTAGTCTAAGTCCTGAAGATCAGAAGATCAGAATTCATCTGAGAAGAAGAAGAACACTAGAAGATCAGATGACCACCAGGTAACAGGACTCAGAAGACCAGAAGATATACATCTGAAGAAGTGAAGAAGAGTGTGGAAGTTGTGCTAAGACAACCTGCATCAGAAGACTCAATGAGGTAGACTGATCAGTCTGAACTGATTAGGTCATCTCAAATCAGGTGACAACCAGAAGTTCACCAAGTCATACGAAAGTTCATCAAACACGAAGAATGTCAACCTAAGTTGGTAAATCAAACACTTAAGTGTACTTGATAACCAATGAGAGCAAGACACATATGTATGGAGCTGACATTGCAGGTCGAGGTGCTTCAGAGTTCAACGGCTAGAAAGGACAAGCTTATACGCTTTCGGCCATGCCGTCTCTGATCACATCAAATCAAGTCTGCAATCCTACCAAAAATAGATCAAATTTCGAATTGCTCTCCAACGAGGATCAAACCTTCATAGTAAGGTTACGGAAATTATCATCAAGCTCAAGCTATCCGCAATTTTCGCACGAAGAGCACAAAATTGAAGATTATTTCTAAGTGTTCATCCCATAGTTCTTAGCATAGAAATCTTATCCTTCAGCCTTAGGCTACTCAAATACTAGGATAGATTTCCAGTTGGAACATAACAAATCTTATACCCATACCAAAAGTTATGTTGAGTTTGTTTAGCAAGATTTCAGACTAGGGTTTCTAGTTCTGATCTCTGGGATTGGTTGAGTGAGAACTCTTGAAATATTTGTTGTACTGCGTTGGACTAACACATAAAACTAAGTCCAGTTGGTTAGTTGGTGCCTCTGCTGATAGGAAAGAGTGGACGTAGGACAAGTTGTCCGAACCACTATAAAATCTGGTGTGCATTATCTGATTTACCTGCTTTACACTATCTGCACACTACTTGTTTGTATACTGCATGCATATTCTAAGTCTGGATCATATTTGCACCAAGCAACTGATCTGATTAGTTTGGCATTTTGTCATCTTATTCAAAACAAATAACTTAGAAATCTGAGTTGGCACCAAGCAACTTGCTTATCACACCTGATCTCACGAAAAAGTTTTCAGAAGTCTATTCACCCCTCCCCTCTAGACTTCTGCCCTCACGAAAACCCGTTCGGGACCTACAAGTGGTATAAGAGCAGTGGTTCTACGGATCACTGGCTTTGAGTATCATTGGTTCTTGGGGAAGAACCATTGTGGTCACTTGATCAGGTCTTGAAAAACCTGTTTTAAAGCTCATCTGTTTTTAAAACTCACATTCAGCATGGATAACACTTCGGGTATGTATCACGATCTTCCCAAGTTCAACGTCGATAAGTATGCCAACTGGAAGATCTTCATGGGGAACCATCTGGGTTCAATCAGTAACAGAATGATGGAAGTTCTTGAAAGAGGACAGATTATCATTTATCATACGAATCCAAATGATGATAACAGAGATCCAGAACATGTTGTTGGTGCACGTGTTCTAAAGAGTCCTTCGCTGATGTATGCTGAAGAGAGAAAGCTATCCAATCTAAGCCAAACATCTCATCACGAAGACGATGAACCCGACAACAAAAGAAAATTTCAAGTATCTGCAGACTGCTAAGGAGGTATGGGATACGTTAGCTGGAATATGTCAAGGGAATGATCTGATCAAGGAAAGCAGACTACAAGCTGAGATGGTTAACTTTGAGAAACTCAGAATGCTACCTAATGAGACCATCAATCAGTTCGATGGAAGGATCACGGTGGGAATCAACAGACTTCATGATCTGGGCCGAGTTATGTTAGATAAGGACATTAATTATAAGATTCTGAGGTTCCTGCCGAAGAAATGGGATATGAAGGTAACTATGATCAAAGATATTCATGATCTTGCTACTCTGAAGCCAAGCAACCTGTTCCTCAATCTGAAAGCTCACGAATATGATCTGAAAGAGAGGAATCCTGGAGCAGATGAAGTTCCTGCTGAAGCTGCATCAAACTCGTCAAAAGCTGTTGCATTTCAGGCAACCAATAGCAGTGCAAGAATGCCTGACCAGTAGGAAGGATTATGAGTCAGGCTGAAGAAATTGTTTTGCTGACCAGAAAGCTGGAAAGATCGAATGTTCAAATGGAAAAGTATCGAAAGTTCTATAAAGACTATCAGAACAGCAGAAGAAATAGGAGATCTACTGATAGATCGCAAGAAATGAATCGTTCTGATGACAGAAGAGATGATCATAGAGATGACCGAAGAGAAGAGAAGAGAGATGATCGTTCTGATGATAGAAGAGACAACAGATCAGATAGAAGGAATTCTGATTACAGGCAAACTGGGAAGTCACTTGACAGATCCTACAGAAAAAATGACTCACCTGGCACACGAAATTCTGGAGAACCTGGAGCGTGCTTCAACTGTCAGAAACCAGGTCACTACAGTGCTGAATGTCCTGACCTGACTCCAAAGGAAAAAGAAGAGAAGTGCAACAGAAGAGAGCAACGGTACCAGGATAGAAAAGCCATGGTTGCTGATACATCAGGTATCGATGACTCTTATCTGCCTTCAGATGATTCTGGTTACTCATATGTCGAAGACTTCTGCCTGATGACCACAACTGATGATGTCGATGAGTTCAATGATCTATTCTCATCTGATGACAACATCTGTCTCATGGCCAAAGAAGTCACTCCATCTGAGGTAATCTCTAACCCTATTTCTGTGTCTTCTGTTTCTGCTTCCACACCTGCTGTGTCGAGCACACCTGCGGGAGAGATTGACCTGCAGCTCATCAATGAGCGATTGCTTGATGATCTCTCTAATGCAGTAGACACTTATACTGTAGTGGAAGTTGAGAACGATAAGTTAAGGGCTGAGAACATTGGTCTTGCTAAGGAGAATGCCTTAAGAAGAGCAGCTGAACTGAAATCAGTTGAGACTGTTCAGAAGATAACAACGGAACTGGAGTTTCTGAAAGTCAGCTCTTCTGATCAGGGTAAACTGGAGGAACATCAAGCTATCAACAAACAGCAAGCTGATGATCTCAAAGTTCTTCAAGCTAAGTTTGATGAACTCTTCCGACAACATGAGAGTCTGAAACAAAGTGAGGACAATTTGCGAAAGAAAGTAGAAGTTTTTGGAAAAGCTTGTAGAAATGTTGATAAAATAACCAGCTACTTTCGGAAGACAACTGATAAAAAGGGTATTGGGTTTGAAAGCCCTTCTTGTTGGGGAATTAATTGCCCGGATCTATTCGGGATGAATATTTAAATACAAATTTAATTCTAACAATTATTACTAGCATGAATTAATCCTATATTAATTCAAATAATAATTCAACAACAAATCATGCATACAAGTTCGTCACATAAATCCTACGCATGTGGAATAGCTAGGAGTTTACGTGAACTAACCTCTTGGAGTGACAACCGTTGAGAAGATGGATCCCGTTAACACGAACACACCAAAAAGCCTTCCAAAGTATTCCCAAGTCCTTGCTCGACAATCCGGTGGTAGGACACTCGCGAACAATTAACAAAAGGGAAAAATAAAATTATGTTGCACCACCTTTGTGGATTTCTAATTTTTCCAACACATGGAATTGCATTGGGGATGAAAAATTCATCCCCTATTTATAATACTAAGGGGGGAGGAATTTCTAGGGTTTTAGGGGAGATTGAGAAATTTCCTTGCTTCTTCTCCAATAAACAATCTGGAATATATACAATATATTATATTTCCCAATATATCTCCCAAATAAAATCTTCCCCTCCTTATGTTATGGAATTTTCGAAAATTCCATTATGAATAGCCAAGTGGGAAATTTCTTGAATTTAATGAGATAATCTTGTATTCCAAAAATACTTATCCTCATTCCATAACAAAATTCAAAATAAATCTTTCTCCCTCTTTTATTCATAATTTTTGAAAAAATGAAAAATTAAGCAACAATAATTTATTTTATTTTAAACACATTTTTCAGTTATTGGACTTTATGTTTGAGCTACTTGGGGAGACTTTAGGAGAATTAAGATTGGACCTTCCAATGGACTTTGAATTTTCAATATTGAGCCACAATATTATTTAAGCCCATAAATATTAATTAATCCCACTACATAATTAATATTGCACTATCCATCTTAACTCATATTACTGTTAATATGACTCCCGGTTATTATTTCCCGTGTTTAAGATTATCCAGTCCATTAATTAATTTAGGCCACTGAAATAGCTTCATATTAATTAACATCTTTTTCCTTGGTTAAGGAACGACTCAACATTATTATCCATACCAAAAATTGATTCCACTTGCAAGATTTGGTATGATAAAACTTATGAGCCTCCCAAGGGGACAAATCAAACAAGACGTACTTGCACACATTTCACCGTATTAAATCTTAGCAATCGTCGTGTAACCAATATCATTGCCCAAGATATAAGGTATTGAATCTCAATGATCCTCTTCCCATCATAAGTCAAAGCAATGGCTATTGATTGCACACGATCCTATTTAAGGGACAGAGATTAAGAAATAATGAACCACTGAGGTCTAATTCTTCTATATTCAGTGCTGAAGAATTTATCCTCATGTAGGTCCTGTTCAGTGCATCATGATGCACTATTGCAATCTCTTGGTCAAGACAAGTCAATCTGAGCCTTACACTTCAACCTTTCGCGATGGTTTGTTCATTTCCATCTGGGGCGTGAATGTGTACTTTTAGTTACAGGGGACTGTTAATTTAATCTTCTGTGATCTGGTATCACTAAATTAACTACAATATAACACGTACTATTTATTGAACAGTTATGCAGTAAATATATGTAACATTCGATGATATTTAAAGCATCAGTGATAAATAATTTATTTCAGTAAATAAGACAGAAATTCAGTGTGGTTATACAAAGTAAAAGCATACTTTCCAGTATAACCCCAACAATCTCCCACTTATACTCAAAGTCTGCTTTTAAGTATACTACAACATGTCTCGTGTAGAATCTACATTACACCTACACGAACCTAATAATATCTCCCACTTATATGTTGGGAAATTTAGAGTTTTGATGAAAGTTCTAAAACACATGTAATAGGACCAGTCAGACCTGTTAGCTGACTGATGTTTTTATTACCAGTTATAGGATACCAGTTGATAATTACTGTATAGAACAACTGATGTAATAGATAGGTCACATATTGAGGGGGAACCTCAATATGTATAGGTCAGATCTGAAGCTATGAAGAACAACTGATATCCGACAGGCCAGAAGGCAAGAGGAGGACAGAAGATCAGATCGATCTGATCAAGTCAGATATCTCAGCTGAAGTCATGAAGTTCAATCTCAGATGACTTAAAGATCAGATGACTTCCAGAAGATCAGACCAGAAGACCTACATCAGCCGAGTCTGCTAGTTGAAGCTAAGACAACTGGCACCAGAAGACTCTATCAGGTAGACTGATCAGTTTTGACTGATCAGGTCAGCTCACCAGGTGAAAACTGATGTTTCACCAAATCATACGTCTATGATCTGAACAAGAAGAATGTCAACCTTAGTTGGAAGAACAACACTGAAAAGTGCTTCTGTCAACCAATAAGAACGAGACACGTATGATCGGAGCTGGCAATTACGGGATTTGGTGCTGCTTTCTCTAACGGCTATAAAAGACAATATTCACGCTTTCGGCCATGCCGTTCCTGAAGCACGTCACATCAATCCTGCAAGTCTACCAAATATAGCCTGAAATTCAAATTGCTCTCCAATGGCTCTTTGATTTCGAGGTCTATAAATATGGGATCACACTTCAGAGTGAAGATACGGAAACACTGAAACAATCACGAAGCTCAAGCTATAATCAGATTTCCGCACGAAGAACACGAACTTGAAGATTATTTTCTTAGTGTTCATCCCATAAGTTCTTAGCACAGAAATCTTTTCATCTAGCTGATAGGCTACTTATAAACTAGAAAAGATTTCAAAGTTGGAACCAAAACAATCTTACCCAAACCCAAAGTTAGGTTAAGTTGTTTAGCAAGATTTCAGACTAGGGTTTCTAGTTCTGATTTCTGGGATCGGTTGAGTGAGAACTCTTTAAATATCTGTTGGTGTACTGTGTTGGACTAACACAAAAATCTAAGTCCAGTTGGTTTAGTTGGTGCCCCTTATGATAGGGAAGAGTGGACGTAGGACTGGTTTGTCCGAACCACTATAAATCTTGTGTGCTTTTACCTGCTTTGATTAACTGCTTTACACAATCGCACTCAACTTATTAAAGCTGCATACATATTCTAAGTTAAGATCAGCTAGCACCAAGCTTCTGATCTGATCAAGTTTGACACTTTAGTCAACTGATTGAAAGACTGACTTTGGAATCTGATTTATTAAAACTGTTTTTTCACACGGGTAAAACTTAGCTTCCGCACAATCAGTTAAACTGATAGATACCGAACTAATCTGCCTTCAGGCGATTAGTAAGTTAGATATCAGTCCAAACTGATTCACTTGCACTCTGATCAGGCTAACTGCCATCACACCTGATCTGCACAAAAAGTTTTCAGAAGTCTATTCACCCCTCCCCTCTAGACTTCTGCCCTCACAAAACCCGTTCGGGACCTACAAGTGGTATCAGAGCAGTGGTTCTACTGACCACTGGCTTTGAGTATCATCGATTCTTGAGGAAGAATCTTTGTGGTCAATTGAACAGATCTTGAAAAACCATTTTTAAAACTCATTCGTTTTTCCAAAATCACTCAGCATGGATAATACCTCTGGTATGTATCATGATCTGCCGAAGTTCTCAATTGATGAGTATACAGATTGGGCCATTTATATGTGCAACCATCTAGGTTCGATTAGTGGCAGAATGATGGAAGTCATTGAAAGAGGACCCATCATCATATATCACGATAACCCTGCAGTTGGAGGAGATCCAGACTTTGCCCCGGGAAGTCTTGTGCAAAAAAGCCCAGCGTTGATGGATGCAGAGGAAAGGAAACTGTATACTCTAGATACAATCGCCAGGCATATAATCATGAAGACGATGGATAAAGTCACCAAGGAGAAGATTAAATATCTCAAAACTGTGAAAGCAATGTGGGATACTCTAGCTGAGATATGCGAAGGAAATGATCAGATCAAAGACAGCCGACTACAAGCCGAACTAGTGAAGTTCGAAAAACTAAAGATGCTGCCCAACGAGACCATCAACGAGCTCGATGGAAGGATTAATATGTCAGTGAATAAGCTACGAGAACTTGGTAGAGAGATGTCAGACAAAGATATCAACTACAAGATCTTAAGACCTCTCACCAAGAAATGGGACATGAAGGTCACGGTAATCAAGGATTGCCAAGACATTTCAAAAAATAAAGTCGAGTAGCTTGTTCTTAAGCCTTAAAGCTCACGAGTTCGATTTAATCGAAAGAGGACAAGCAGATGAAGACGAGGCGCCCGCTGAAGCCTCAACATCTAAATCAGTTGCGTTTAAAGCAACCAGCAGCAGATCGAAGGTCATTGAACTCATTGGAAACATAATAAGTCGTGCGAGCAGACGCTTCCGCTACCAGAAACTTGAAAAATCAAATATTCAACTTGGTAAGTATCAAGATTCTATAAAGATTATCAACATAAATGAGGAAGAGATAGGAGATCGCCAAATGATCTCCGAAGAACTGTCGATCCGATGATCAAGAGATCACAGAGATGAAAAGAAAAGAGATAATCGGATTGATGAGAGAAGAGATAACAGACTGACGAAGGAGTTCGACATTATCGAAAGGAAAGTCACCCGATAGATCCTACAGACGGAGTGACTCACCCGGAAGAAAAGGTTCCGTGGATCAAGAGTGTGCTTCAATCAGGAGAAAGCCAGTCACACAAATAAGCAGACCGCCTGCACGACTCCAAAAGAAAGGGAAGAAAAGAGGAATGTAAGAGAGCAACGTTATAGGGAGAGAAAAGCCATGGTCACGACACATCCGGAATTGATGATTCCTACCGCCCTCTCGAGGATTCTCGGATACTCCTCAGAGAAGATTTAAATGCGATAAGCAAGTCTTTGTTGACTTCTATGAGAATGAAGATCTGATATTCTCTTCAGATGACGATGAGATCTACCTGATGGCCAAGGAGGACCAATCTGAGGTAACCTCCAAACCTTCTGCTTTGTCTGCTTTCACACCTGCTATTATTAGCACACTTCTTTGGGAGATTGACCTGCAAACTCTACTCGAGCAATTGCTTGATGATCTCTCCAATGCAAGAGACACTTATGCTATAGTGGAAGCCGAGAATGACAAGCTAAGGATCGAAAATAATCGACTTGTTAAAGAGAACGATCTCAATAAAAGCTCTTGAATCGAAATCTCTTTGGCCGCCGAGAAAGGTAACTGAGGAACTTAACATTCTGAAGGTTAAATCTTCTGATCAGGAGAAGCAGATAAAAGATCAGCTAGCAATCAACAAGCAACAAGCTGATGACTTCAAAATCCTTCAAGCTAAATTTGATGAGCTATTCCGACTACATGAGAGTCTAAAATCTTCTGAGGATAATTTGAGCAAGAAAATAGTGGTTTTCACAAAATCATCTAAAACCGTTCAAGATATGAACACCTATTTTCGAACAACGATTAACAAGAAGGGACTCGGGTATGAGAACCCTTCAACATCCTCAAAAGCCCCGTTTGATTCACTTCAAAAAGGTGTAATCAAACGAGTTTCTGACAAAGATACACTAAAAGCCAAACTTGTATCTAATAAGGGAAAAATACATTGAAAGGTAAAGGCAGTGCCTAACCGTAAAGGGAAATGAAATGGACCCCAATCGGTAAAGCATCATCGTAGGAATCAACAGAAGAACCCGTTCTTAAGAAGAGACCTCAACTCGATCAACATATTAGGTATCGAAAAAAGACAACTTTAAAAAGGGAAGTCTAATCGAGACCCAATCAAGGTCATTCTTAGAATAAGCAAGCTATAGGTAAACTGCAAAAACCACCTATGCCAAAAAGATATGAATCTTTTGATGGTAGCAGTCGTACCTACCCCTATAATCGAAAACTTCGTGGTCACTGCAGACTGAACCACCTTTGGATGAAAAGAAGACAAACGAAAAAGATAAATCCCAAGTCTTCTAAGTCACCCAAGGTTCACACTAATAATCATACTAATCGAAAAAGATATATAAAGAGACGTATGATTATGTTGATAGGTATGGGAGACAAATCAGGCCTTCTGATCTAACTGATCTCAATAGAAGTGCCCTGTTTGTATGGATCCCCAAAACCAATCCTAACCCCTCAGGACCCAATCCAAAAGGGGTACCTAAAGCTTGATTTGATTGCAGGTTCGCGTGGGTCTGGCTAACAAAAGAGGTGTACAAGCAACTATCTGGTACATCGATAGTGGATGCTCAAGGCACATGACTGGAAGCAAACACCTCCTCGGCTCTTACATAGAACAAAAAGGCCCACGGTACTCTTTTCTTGATGATAACTTTGGTTATACCAAAGGATTCAGAACCTTAAAGAATGATGATGTACAGGTCACTGGAGTCTTGTATGTCGAAGGTCTAAAGCATAACCTATTATCGGTTTCACAATTCTGCGACAACGGATTCAATGTTGAGTTCTCGACTGATCAATGCACTATAAAAAATCGAGCCACTCAACTGATCTTGCTAACTGGTTCAAGGAAAGGGACGATCTACAATGATTGGAAACAGTTTGCGAGAAATGCATGCTTTGATTGTTAAGAGTTCCAAAAAGTAGCGGTTGGCTCGCACAAAAGAATGAGTCATCTGAACTTTAAAACTCTTAATAAGATAGCAAGGATGTCTTTAGTGGAAGGTCTTCCGAATGAAGTATTTTCTAGGGATCAGACATGTGCCGCATGTCAGAAGGGAAAATAGGTCAAAGCTTCTTTCAAGGGAATTCCTGGACCGGCATCCAGCAGAGTATTGCAGCTGCTTCATATGGATCTATTTGGACCCGATTACACCGGTCGATCTCGTGGGACACAAATATACTCTGGTAATCGTGGATGACTATTCCATGTTTACCTGGGTTATATTCTTACATAAGAAGAATGAGACGACAACGAAGATACCCGAGCTGCTTAAAAGATTACAAAATGAGAAGGGTGTCAGTGTAGTAAAAATCAGATCAGATAAAGGTACAGAATTTCTGAACTCTTTTATAACTGATTTTTGCTCTAAGTTTGGTATACAACATGAGACATCAGCTGCAAGAACGCCACAACAGAATGGAGTAGCAGAACGGAGAAACAGAACACACAAAGAAGCTGCTCGCACGATGTTAGCTGAACATGCAATACCAAGCCGTTTTACGGGCGGTTATCAACAACACGCATGTCATACTCGAGCAGATGTCTTCCGACTAAGGCTCACTACAAAACACCCTATGAACTGGGAAGGGCGAAAAACCTCGTGTTTCTTACTTCCATGTTTTTGGGTGTAAGTGTTTCATACACAACAATGGGAAGAGTCAGTTGAAGACCTTTGAGGCCAAGTCAGATGAGGGTATATTCTTAGGATATTCCTCATCTAGCAAGGCTTTCAGGGTTTACAACAGACGAACCCTAGTTGTGGAAGAAACACCCCATGTAGTCTTTGATGAAACATCTTACGAACAAGAGAAATCACCTCGAGAACAAGATGTACTGATCAACCAAAGACTGATGCTCGAAAAATGGATCACCGACGATCAAGGAAAAAGGATCAAAAATCGTAATAAAGATACATTCCGGATCTAGCTGATTCACCAGATCAATCAGATCCTAAGGTACGGAAAACTGTCGATGAAGAAGCCGTACAACCGAGATAAAGATCAACTGAACCATCCGGTTTAGGGGGAACACCTGAAGTTCCCACGAACAGACATCAGCACATGATGAGTCCAACATCAGCTGAGACATGTTCTTATCAAGTGGATCATAACTCTGCACCACTCCCAATCGCTAGTAATGAACTATTATCAGAAATGGATGATGTTCTCCAAAACCGACACAAATCGAGCGAAAGGACTGGATAACCCGGTCATCCAACCGATCGATCATCGGAGACCCATCCGATAGAGTTAAAACTAGACATCGATTGGTGAAAGTGCCATGTATTCTTTGTTATCCGTCCATGAAGGAACCAACAACAAGAGAGGAAGCTCTACAAGACGCAAGTCGATTCTAGCCATGCGGGGAGGAGCCGAACAGATTCGAGAAAAATCAAGTTTGGGAACTGGTGGACAGACCAAATCATCAAGACGTAATTGGCACAAAGTGGGTATTCAAGAACAAGAGAGATGAGAAAAATGTCATAACCAGGAATAAGGCAAGACTTGTTGCTAAGGGGTATTCACAATCAGAAGGAATTGATTATGATGAGACCTTTGCACCCGATCCGCCGCCTAGAAAGCCATTCGGCCGTTTACGCATATGCTTCCCACAGAGGGTTCACTGTGTATCAGATGGACGTAAAGAGTGCATTCTTAAATGGGGTACTAGCAGAGGAAGTTTATGTCGAACAACCTCCAGGCTTTGAAAAGGGCAACCAAGTGTACCGTTTAAGAAAAGCTATTTATGGCACGAAACAAGCTCCTCGAGCTTGGTATGATACACTCTCTCGCTTCTTGATAGACGATTGGGTTCACTAAAGGAACGATGGGACGTAACCTTATTCAGAATAGAAGATGGAGAAGATATTCTGATGGTTCAGATTTACGTGGACGACATCATCTTTGGATCTCCCAACAAGAGTCTATGTGAAAGATTCAGCAAGCTGATGCAAGGGAAGTTCGAGATGTCCATGATGGGTCAGATGAATTACTTTCTGGGTCTACAAGTCAAACAAAGTACAGAAGGGATATTCATCTACCAGGCAAAGTACACTAGGAGTTTACTGGCTAAGTTTGGAGTTCAAAACTGTAAGTAAGCCAGAATTCCTATGTTAACTGGATTCAAGATGGATCTAGATGAGGATGGTCAGAAAACCAATCAGAAAGAATATAGGGCTCTCATTGGATCTTTACTATACCGATTGCCAAAGATACCGGATATCACTTTTTATAAAGGTGTATGTGCGCGATTCGAGCAAATCCAATGCAAAGCCACCTAGAAGCGACTAAGCGGTTCTTAAAGTATCTGAAGGAACAAAGAAACCTTGGTTTATTTTACCCATCAGATGATAATCTAGCGCTTAGTGGGTATTCTGATTCTGATTATGGAGGTTGTAAGATTGACAGGAAGTCAACCTCAGGGACATGTCAGTTTTTAGGAAGTAAACTGATCTCATGGTTTTCAAAAAGCGGACATCGATTCACATCTCTCTTCTACTATCAAGGTAATATATGGTCAGCAGGAAGTTGCTGCTCCCAACCGCCTCGCTTAGTCGGTCGGTGAGGATTATAACATTGTAGCTAAGAATGTACCTATATTCGTGACGATAATAGTCTTTATTGCAATCACTCGTAATCTGTTCTACATACAAGATGCAAGCATGTGGATGTCAGACATCATTTTATAAGAGATCATGTTGAAAAGAAGAATATCAGAATGGAAAAGATTCATACTGATATACAAAAAGCTGATATTCTAACCAAGCCACTAGCTGAGATCAGATTCAGAGAATTATGCAATGAGCTAGGGCTTCTGGATCTTGGAGAAAAAGCACCTAAAATGTTTGATGGATTGATCTCCAGAACCAACTGGTTAAGAGACTAACCAGGTTAAGAGGAATCAGTTGAGTTTGGTATCTCAACTGATCAGAAGATCAGTCAAGGAATTGATATGAGAAGGCGATCAGATTTACGGATGATCAGATTAAAGGAACTGATCAGATTAAAGGATTATCTTATTAAATCAGTTTGGTTATTTCACACTTTGTAAGTCGATTAAGCTGATATTCAACAAGCAAGATTCACAAGATTAAAGCTTACATCGCATAAGAAAATAGGAAATTTACACAACGATGGAATAATAGAAATTTTCATTGATAAAGACCCGAAGGTCAGATTTACATTACAAGTTACAAGTACAAAAGGACCCGGAGGTCAGTACATAAACCCTAAACCCTAACCCTAAGCCTAACCTTAGAAGGGGGGGAGAGAGAGATTTTAAATCTGATGCTCCCATTTTCCCTCACTTAACAGGGGTGAGAAAGGCTTTGAAATAATCCTAAAGCCACTCGCAGAAGCTAAAATCAATGGAGCAAGAGCGGCGTTGATAGGATTTCTAAGCCAGGAGCCCTTAGACCTGAAATCAATGGGATCTCCAGCTGTTAAATGGAGCACATGTGCCAAGAAAGTGATACGAAGATCATATGGGCACATGTGTCGCATGAAAAAATTGAGTTGATATACGAAGATCAGCTGTTGTCTGATCAAGACCGTATATCAAACTCATGTTTTATATCAGACTGAGTCTGTTGATGCTAATTCTGTCATCTCGATAGACACACAAGGTGCATACGGTTAGGAGAAGTGTCTTCTCAGTTGCGACAGCAGATCCGCCGCCTCGGTGGTAGAGAAGCTTGGCAACAATTGTATGTGTAATCTTTGATGACGACGAAAGCAACAATAAGGGACACACAGGGTTGATTTGAGAAGCTGAAATCATTGAAAAAGGGGTAAAGGTTTTTACCGGAAGTCTCACCGGAAATAAGGGTTCACCAGAATGCATGATTTTATAAAGAAGATAAGTATGGTGAATGAGTTATGTTGTGTAAAACATTGGTCCAATTTATAGAGGCCAAGCAAGGGTGCAAATGCAATTTTGAGTTCTTAAAACCTTTTAGAGAAATTTGCATCACAAGGACAGCGTGTAGGAAACACGCGACTGATAATTGGATAAATATACGGTGATTTGACACTACGAAGTATCCAGATTACTATTACACATGTCAAATCGTGCCAACTTAGGGAATCGAGACTACTATTCAATTCTTCAAGAACTAAGTTTTGACGGTAACACTTATCCTAAGAATTGGCTTGGTCTGAGTAGAATCAGATTAGGTTAACTGAAATCTGATTAGATAAGAAACTGATCAGATAAGGAAGATCAGTTGAGCTTGATACCTCAACAAATCAGATATATCACCAATAAGAAATCGAAATATCGGTTGAAGGGGGGAACTTCAACCCAACCGGCGAGGATCGAAAAAAATCGCAAAAAAAAAAACGGATAAGTTGGAAAGGACAGTTGGGAAATTATAAGGATTAGGCAGAAAACTAAGATCAACAATTGGAATCAACAATTACAAGTGGTATTGACTGATTACAATATCGATCAACCGATCATTTATTTTTGTTTCCTTGTTTATTGCTTACTTATCGATTTTTATCGATATTATTTGTCTTCTTTTCTCATTACCTTTGTGACGTATTTCCTGCAAAACATTTAATGCGGACGTGGGGTACTTGTATTAATTTCCACAAAATGTGCTTTTAAATCCAAAAGGCAATCGTACGTGCTTTTCCTGACCACACGATCAAAACCTATCAATCTGGATCGTTTAACCTTTTCAAACGATTGATCTTCCAATCTCGTTTTTCCCTCCTCCCCCTTATAAGTTTCATCAAAACCTACCAGAGTTTTCTTATTCTCAAAAACTTGCGATTTATTCTCTGAAAACTCAAAATTACTTTTCTGTGATTCAAAGTGTTTTTCTTGCGATTCAAACTTATCTTTCGGAAAAACAGAATCTGGTAATTTCTGGTTATTTGATGATTTTCTTTTCAAAATCCATTGATCACATAGTTTATGTATCTATATATTATTCTGTAATTTGCCTTATCTTTTCTTGATATCCGTATGTGTTTATCGATTACTAGGCCTGAGAATAGGTCTGATAATCAATATTTGATATCTTCATGATTATGCACAATTTTAATCGAGTCTATCTTGTTGTAGATGGCCACTCACGGAATGGGAAAGATAATGTGCAACTATGCGGATCTAGCGGCAAAATTGTCGATGACAAATTCGTACAGTTTGGTGCTACGCGGGATCCAGAATCCATGGAAGTTGAACAAATCCTGAAAAAAGGAGGCCTTGAAAAATTACATCTTTGCTCAACGCAATCCATCGGTGATGCAAAGATGAAGCACTCGAATTCTTAAGGAATTTGAAGGTGGATCGACCACTCACGAGATGAACCCGATCTCTTGATCAATCGGAGAGGAGATCGATCGACGAATCTTGACATATCTCGTCTGCTCACTTGCCAAAAGGAAGAATCTCACCTGCTCACTACAGGGAGAATGAAGATGAGATGATCAGAAACGAACTCTTCAGAGAGGCTGACAAACATCAGACCGCAGGTTTTGTCAGACCGATGTTAAGATGGAAATACCGATTGTTGTTTGACATACTGTCAAAAACGATCATGGGTATTTCATTCAAATTTTGCATGCTCTAACATCCGTGAAATTGTACAAAGATGGTCATGCGATAATCGATGAAGCCAAGAACATCAATTGGCATGGCTTCCTGAAGGCCATTCTGCTCCAAGAACATGAAAAATTTGGAGTTAATGAACGGAGGCAGGTCTATCTGAAGAAGAGGATCAGCAATCTCAACAAGGTTGCAGTTATTCTGAAAGACAAACTGCCAAATGTTGAATGGGACCAGAATGGACTGAAGTCCTACAAGGCCTTCCTCACAACCACTTCAGCTATATATGGGCCACCTGATGATGATATGAGGCCCACTCCTCCAAAGGTGAAGAAAGGAAAAAAACGAGGCAAAAAAAGTCTACACCAGATGCTCCCCAAAAGAAAAAGAGAAAATTGGTGAAGGCTCAGGAGAAGAGACCGGAGAAGGCAAAACAGGCCTCAATGACTCTGTTTCTGGAAGATGAGTCAGACGAAGAAGGAGTGCCAGAGCAAAACCGATGAGCCACAAAAATCACCAAAAATCGACAGTGTGCTTTCAAGTTGAGAGCTCGCCGTAACATTCTCGAGGGAAGAGCCGAGACGAACGCTTCTCCTTCTCCTCAATCTCGAAATGATTCGCCACTCAATTATGGTCGCCGAGCATGTTTCTCCTTCTTTCCACCGCCTATACTAACCTCGACAGCTCATCGGTTCACAACTGAAAAAATCACCGCCGCAGAGTCCTAAGTAATTGCTTCAACAATGTAAGAACCTCTCAGAGGTTCACCCAATCAATCGAACTTCCGCCTACTCAAGCACCACCAAACCTCCACATCTCATCAACCGAATCTGGTCGATCCAACAAATAATTCTCGAGTCCAGATCATCCAAGACCATCACCGGGAAAATGGTCAGAATGCAAATTGAACGAGATATTGATGCGATGTATCCAGAGTTGGTAGCCCATCCTGTTATAAGAGAGGAAGTTATGGAGATCCTCACCTGGAAAGATCTCCGGTTAAAGAACTTCTCAGATTTTATGATGATTATAGAACAGATGGGAGGTGCCGATGAATTCTGATTTTGATTTCGATATGAAGAAATCGCTCAAGTAGGATCACCACCGAAATGATAACCGCTTTGAATCAATCAAAGCTCGATCCACGAGGAAGCTAGGGTTGACTGAACAAGGTGAACAGAGATCGCCGAAGAAGCTCCTGAAGCAGATGTTCCTATGAAGGATGCGGGAGCTGCCGATGATAGTGGAACTGGTGCTGCAGTTCATGACCAACCACTGGAGGCGCAAACAACTGAAAGAGATCAGGTGACGCAAAACACTTCTACAACTCACATCACCGCTGATCAACTTCAGGAGATCAGATCATGTCTCAAAGATCTCCTGAAAGAAGAAGTTGAGGGAGTGATAACCGATCGAGGCAGATTGGCCTCAAAGAAATATCGATCAATCGAATTTGGCTATTTCCCAGATTGAGGCAATCAAAGATCGATTCTCCCCAAACCGTGACCAACCTTGTCTCGAGCTTATAAAATCGATTGATGACAAGCTAATTCAGGTTGATCAACAACAAGTTTCTTTTCGATGCTCACCGAAAAGCTAGAATTGATCAAGAGAAACCGACAAACTAATTCTTACCCTCTCTCTTTGCGCTGTGGAATCTGCCAAGATCGAAATTTGCTCTCGAAGATTCAAAGTCTAACTGCTCAAGCTCAAGGTTTATCTCATTGCGATCTCAACAGGCGATATCGATCGACTTTGGATCTCGACTTCCCCTCAACGCTCTTTTTTGATCAAACCAAAAAGGGGAAGGACAGAGTGAGAAACCAATCGACACCAGTCGAAACAACGAAGACCTGATTCAGATAGTTGAATCCTATGGACAAAGACTAGACCATCTGGATATTTTTGCTAACGAAATTTATGAAAAGATGGAAAAGTCAAAGGCAAGAAAGGTCTTCTTGGTCTTTGGGACATCACAATCGATACCGATCCACTCGGACTAAGAAAGTCACAAGAAGACAAACTAGTCAAATTCAAAGCCGATAAAGAATCGGGTGAAAAATCAAAAAAAGAGCTTTGAAAGAAGCCCGAATTAGTGAAGAAGAAAGAAGGGCAGAAAAATTGGCAGAGGCAGAAGATCTGAAGAAGAAATACAGATCGAGGGCGAAGAAAGGAAAAGTTGGAAAATCTGGACCAGAACCTCAGCTTCCAGCAAGAGTTGATGAGATAATTCCAAAAACTGCTGAACACGCTGATAGGTTTGAGGAATGGAATAAGATCAGAAGTGAATGGCTTCTGGATGCTTTTGTTCTAATCTTGTTCCACACAAAGAATCTCCAGATGCTGAATTCCTCAACTGGTTGGAAAACAAATATCCAGATTTTCTGAAGTATCTGGAAAATGAGGCCAAAATAATCAATGTAAAAATATCTCGCCAAGAGTATGATGTATTGGATTACTCGAAGAAGGCAGACGGCTCATTTGACAGACTGGCATTTCAGAGGTTCTATTTTGACATCCTGAGCAAAGCGCGCATAACTGATCCTCAGCGGATCAATGATGTCAAATGGAAACTTTACCAGATTTTCAACATCCTCAAGATCAAAGGAAATGCGAGGAAGGGTACAAGCCTAAAGAGTGAAGAATCAGAAGACCTCTCAGGATCAGCTGTTTTTAAATTCAAACTTTTCTGATGTAATATGTAATCGACAAATCTAATGAAAGAAAAGTTTATTTTCTGATCCTAAGACAAAATCTCATTGTCTTCTGATTATGTGCTCTTTACTGTTCTATATTTATCAACTGTGATTGGTTTCTCAAGGTGTTTTGGTTTCATCAAAAAAGGGGAAATTGTTGGGAAATTTAGAGTTTTGATGAAAGTTCTAAAACACATGTAATAGGACCAGTCAGACCTGTTAGCTGACTGATGTTTTTATTACCGTTATAGGATACCAGTTGATAATTACTGTATAGAACAACTGATGTAATAGATAGGTCACATATTGAGGGGGAACCTCAATATGTATAGGTCAGATCTGAAGATATGAAGAACAGCTGATATCCGACAGGCCAGAAGGCAAGAGGAGGACAGAAGATCAGATCGATCTGATCAAGTCAGATATCTCAGCTGAAGTCATGAAGTTCAATCTCAGAAGACTTAAAGATCAGATGACTTCCAGAAGATCAGACCAGAAGACCTACATCAGTCGAGTCTGCTAGTTGAAGCTAAGACAACTGGCACCAGAAGACTCTATCATGTACCGATCGGTTTTATTGATCGGTCACCACCAAAGTGAAAAATCGATGTTTCACCAAATCATACGTCTATGATCTGAACAAGAAGAATGTCAACCTTAGTTGGAAGAACAACACTGAAAAGTGCTTCTGTCAACCAATAAGAACGAGACACGTATGATCGGAGCCGGCAATTACGGGATTTGGTGCTGATTTCTCTAACGGCTATAAAAGAAAATATTCACGCTTTTTCGCCATGCCGCTCAAGACGCCACATCAATCAATCTCGCAAGTCTACCAAATATAGCCTGAAATTCAAATTGCTCTCCAAAGGCTCTTTGATTTCGAGGTCTATAAATATGGGATCACACTTCAGAGTGAAGACACGGAAACACTGAAACAATCACGAAGCTCAAGCTATAATCAGATTTCCTCACGAAGAACACGAACTTGAAGATTATTTTCTTAGTGTTCATCCCATAAGTTCTTAGCACATAAATCTTTTCATCTAGCTGATAGGCTACTTATAAACTAGAAAAGATTTCAAAGTTGGAACCAAAACAATCTTACCCAAACCCAAAGTTAGGTTAAGTTGTTTAGCAAGATTTCGATCAGGGTTTCTAGTTACGATTTACGGGATCGGTTGAGTGAGAACTCTTTAAATATCTGTTGGTGTCTTTGTGTTGGGCTAACACAAAAATCTAAGTCCATTGGGTTTAGTTGGTGCCCTTGTGATAGGGAAGAGTGGACGTGGGATCGGTTTGTCTAACCACTATAAATCTTGTGTGCTTTTACCTGCTGTGATTAACTACTTTACACAATCGCACTCAACTTATTAAAGCTGCATACATATTCTAAGTTAAGATCAGTAGCACCAAGCTTCCGATCCGATCAAGTTTGACACTTTAGTCAACCGATTGAAAGACCCGACTTTGGAATCGATTTATTAAAACCGGTTTTTCACACGGGTAAAACTTAGCTTCCATTGTCAGTTAAACCGATAGATACCGAACTAATCGCCTTGAGCGATTAGTAAGTTAGATATCGATCAAAACCGATTCACTTGCACTCGATCAAAGCTTCGCCATCACACCGATCTGCACAAAAGTTTTCAAGTCTATTCACCCCTCCCCTCTAGACTTACGCCCTCACAAAACCCGTTAAAAACTACTGAAACGATTATCACAAGAAATATATGTAACATTCGATGATATTTAAAGCATCGATGATAAATAATTTATTTCAAGAATAAGATGAAATTCGATGTGGTTATACAAAGTAAAAGCATACTTTCCAAAGATAACCCCAACAATCTCCCACTTATACTCAAAATGTCTTTTTAAGTATATTTAAACATGTCTCGTGTAGAATCTACATTACACCTACACTAACCTAATAATATCTCCCACTTATACTCAAAGCAGTTAGCAACGGTCTTTGACACCCATTCCTTCCACATGTCTCTCGAATGTATTCTGAGGCAGACCCTTTGTGAATGGATCTGCTAGGTTGTCTTCTGACGCGATTTTTGCCACCTCTATATCTCCTCTCTTAACAATTTCTCGTATAAGATGGTATTTCCTTTCAATGTGTTTGCTGGCCTTGTGGGCACTCGGTTCCCTTGAATTTGCAACTGCTCCGGCATTATCACAGTAGACCGTGACGGTGCTGGACAAATTCGGAACTACGTCCAAGTCCACTAGGAAGTTTTTGAGCTAAACCGCTTCCTTCGCTGCCTCGCAAGCAGCTACGTATTCGACTTCCATGGTAGAGTCTGCGATGCATTTCTGCTTAACATTTCTCCATGCAAAACACACTACCTGAGGTAGATTTTCTGGAATCTAAGTCTGATTGGAAATCCGAGTTCGTGTATCCGACGGGAATCAGACTGTCTGACTGATAAACCAACATTCTATCGCGAGTTCTTTTCAGATATTTCAGAATGTTTTTAACTGCAGTCCAATGTTCTTTCCCTGGATTACTCTGATATGTTGCTACCATGCCAACGACAAAGCAGATATATGGCCTCGTGCAAAGCATAACATACATGAGGATTCTAACAGCCGAAGCATAAGGAATGTCTTTCATATCATCTATCTCCCTTTGCGTCTTAGAGCACATTTCTTTGGATAAATGGATTCCATGTCTGAAAGGTACGAAGCCTTTCTTGGAATCTTGCATGCTGAATCGCTTCAAGGCAATATCTATGTATGAGGCTTGCGATAAGCCTATCATCCTTTTCTTGCGATCTCAAGTGATCTTGATCTCAAAGATGTGACCGGCTTCCCCTAAGTCCTTCATATCAAACTGTTTTGACAGCCACGCCCTTACGTCTGACAAAATCTTTACATCGTCTCCGATGAGCAGAATATCGTCTACGTGTAGTACTAAGAATACCAATGCAGTTCCAACACGCTTTTTATACACACAACTTTCGAACTCGTTTTGATCGAACCCGTAAGACTTTATAACTTGATCAAAACATTGGTTCCAAGCACGCGATGCTTGCTTCAGTCCGTAGATGGAAATTTTGAGCTTGCAAACAAGATGTTCTTGGCCTTTTTCAATGAAGTCTTCGGGTTGTTGCATATAGATTTCTTCTTCAAGACTTCCATTGAGAAAAGATGTCTTGACATCCATTTGTTAGATCTCGAAATCGAGGTGCGCAGCTATCGACAAGAGAATGCGGATGGACTTTAGCATGGCTACAGGAGAAAAGGTTTCCTTATAGTCGATCCCTTCTTTCTAAGTGTAACCTTTTGCCACAAGTCTAGCTTTGAAGGTTTCTACTTTCCGCCTGATCCTCTTTTCCTCTTGTATACCCACTTGCATCCAATGGGTTTGACCCCATTAAGTGGTTCGACTAGCTCCCACATCTTGTTTTGATCAATTGAACCCATTTTGGCTTTCATTGCCGTTTGCCAAGAATCTACATCCTTGTCATGGATTGCCTCTTTGTAAGTCCATGGGTCTGATTCATTTTCGCCAGGGATCAAGTCTGAAGACTCTCCTATCCCCATGAAGCTCTCGGGCTATCAGATAACCCTCCCACTGCGACGAGGTTCCGGTTGTGTAAGTGTGTCATTTGGTATATCGACTTGTACAATTGGCATTGAGGTAAGCCCCTTTAGCTCATTCAAGGTAATCTCACTTCTGGGCTTCTTGTCATTTATATAGTTCTCTTCCAAAAATCTAAAGTGTGTATTGATTACCACCTTTTGATCTTCGGGACCATAGAACATGCACCCTTTCGTTCCCTCGGGGTATCCTATAAACAACCTTAATTCTGATCTTGGATCCAATTTACCGGCTTCCTTATCCAACACGTATGCGGACACCCCTTTGATTCTCATGTGTCTAGGGATCGGGCTTCATGCCGTCCACAATTCTTTAGGGGTTTTGGGAACCGATTTGGATGGCACCAAGTTTAGAATGTAAGCCGCTGTTTCCAAGGCGTGACCCCAAAAAGATTTGGGTAGATCCGCATAACTCATCATTGACCTGACAATTTCTAAAAGAGTCTTGTTTCTTCGTTCTGCAACCCCGTTTTTGTTGAGGGTTCGGGTGCAATTAACTGGGATACAATCCCTTCATCGGATAAGTAGTTCAAGAATTCATCGCTGAGGTATTCCCCTCCACGATCAGATCGTAGAGACTTGATACGTTTTTCCCTATGATTCTCTGCTTGAGCCTTAAATTCTTTGAATTTTTCAAAGGTCTCAGATTTATGCTTCATAAGGTAAATGTATCTGTATCTTGAGTAATCATTGATAAAAGTAATGAAATACTCATAACCTCCTCTTGCTTTGATTGACATTAGACCACATACATCAGTGTGAACGATTTCTAACACTTCTTTGGCTCTATTCCCCTTGGCTCCAAATGCCCTCTTGGTCATTTTACCCTCTAAACACGATTCGCAGGTTGGAAATGGTTCAACCTGGAGAGACTCCAACGAACCATCTTGGACCAACCTTTGGATCCTCTTTGGATTAATATGACCTAGTCTTAGATTCCATAGAAGTGTTTCGTTCACGTCTGATGAACGTTTTCTTTTAGCCGAAATAGTCGATGTGTTATAGGATGCATTTAGTGAGTGTTGTGCACAGTTAATTGTGTAGAGATTATTCGACAACGTTCCATGACAGATAAACTCATTATTTAGAGTAATGGTAACAATTTTATTAAAAGTAACCGAATATCCATCAAGAAAAAGTTTAGAAACTGAAATTAAATTCTTTCTAAAACTAGGAACGTAAAGAACATCTCTCAAAATTAAAACTTTGTCTTTAAAAGACTACTGCACTTCTCCCACTGCTTTAGCTGCCACTCTCGTAGCATCGCCCAGTGTGATGAGGATCTCACTCCCACTAAGTTGCCTGGTCAGCTTAAACCCGTGAAGCAAACATGATCAGTGGATCCCTTATCAACTACCCATGAATGAGAAGTATACGCCGCTAAACAAGTTTCAACAACTAGTGCGTGAGAATTACCTTTCTTTTCGGCCCTTTTGGGGTTGGAACAGGCAAACCTCCATTGTCCTAACAGCTGTTGAAGCACTTCCCCTTTGGATTTTCCTTGACACCACCAGCATTCCTCATCTTACCATTGCCCTTGGCAACAATTGAGTTTGATTGCTTATGGCTTTTGGTCCTCTTCTTCTTCTTGCCTTCCCTTGTCCTAGAAGATGAAAACCGGACCACTTGTCGTCAAAGCTTGAGTTTTGTTCCCCATCAACGTATCTGCCACGATCAAAGTTTACAACAAATCAGCTAGCGAGGCCAAAGTGCTCAAAACTTTTGGGCAGAGAGTGGAGTAGCAAATTGTTGGTCCCGAAATTTAGTAAAAACCCATTTTGCGCCTGCGGAAGCAAAACGTTTTAGTTCGATGCATATAAAACAGGGGTGAGGGCAGAGTGATTCCAATTTTTTGCTTTTAAGCTCATGTGTGTTGTTTTGCTTATAATAGAATGCATATGACAAGTATAAACATAAAGCAGTAAAGAACACACAATTTTATAGTGGTTCGGAGTCCAACTCCTACATCCACTCTTCCCTTCATGGGGCACCGACTTAACCAACTGGACTTAGTTTACCGTGTTAGTCCAACACCCAACAGATGTTTACCGAGTTCACACTCAAACGGGACTTATCACCCTCACGGATTGCTACCCTCCCTCCCTTTCGGGATTGCTAGATGTTTACCGAGTTCACACTCAACCTACAAACTTAACCTACCAACTGGTTTGGGTATAAGGTTGTTTGGTTTCCAACTAGGGTGAGATTTTCCCTTACATTTGTTTAGCCTCAATGCTAAGGTTGGGAAAAATCTCTCTAAGCTTAGGATATGGCATTTTGTGCTTAGATCTAGGGTAGAACACTTTTTTTGGATATATCGTGTATTTCTTGCTCGTGTTCTATGGTGGGAATGCTTGAATATAAGGCTCTTGGCTCAGAAGCGTCTTTTGCATCTTCTCCACACTTGATAATGAAGGAAGAACTTGTATTTATAGTGTGAATTTGAATGTTACCGTTGGAGAGAATCACATTCAAATCCATACTATTCTCTGTGAGGTTCTATGACTTTTCGGGGTTGTCTTCTCTCATTGGTCCGCGTTTTGATTCTTATATTCCTCGGTTCCTGCTCATTGAACGAGTCTGATGTATGCGGGCCTTCAATCTTCTCTTCAAAATCTTGGCCTCGGGTTGATTGAGTTGATTCTTCTTTTCTTGACAATCGACCCTCTGAAATTAGGATCAATCGATGCGTTACAAAACTTGGATTTCTCTTGATGACTTCTCTTCGTCGGTATGTAGATTTCATTTTCTTATCATTTCTTCTACTTTGATTCATTTCACATGAAAATCTCTTATCAAACATATCGGTTTATTGGTCAGTTAGCATATTTAACGGTTTAAGCGCTCTGGTCTCAATCACGATCTTGACCATCTAAATCGATCTCGATCCGTCGATCTCGTCGAATCTCTTCTCTTGATTTTGCAACCTTCTCTTACGATCTTCCGTCATCTTCTTTTCGATCGGTTTATGCGCTCTTCGATCATTAGATCGGCTAAATGCGTTTGCATCATCTGATCGTCTCGATCACCGCTTAGCTTTTCTTCTCTTCGATTTTGCCTGAAGTTCGATCTCGATCGGTCTAAATCATGATTATCATCTACTTACGATTCCGTGAGTTCCCCTCAATTTGTTCTCTTCGTTCCTCAACCAGTTATCATAAATCGGCTTCAATAACACAAGTTGATAATGTTTTGGCATAATTCATCAAAACTAAAATATCCTAACAATTTCCCCTTTTTTTGATAAAGATGCCAAAACATTTGAAATATATGCATTTACTGAGATCGGGTTTTTGTTTTAAAAAGATCGATTCGGTGGTCACTTTGAAAATAATTAGTGAACCTTTTGAACACCTCTTACCGGTTGTTGGTATCGGTTAAAAATCCACATTGAAAAACAAAGACCTTTTGAACAACCCGCTCGATACCGTTGTTGGTCCCGAATTAGTAAAAACCCATTTTGCGCTGCGGAAAAAAACGTTTTAGTTCGATGCATATAAAAGCGAGGGTGAGGGCGAGTGATTCCAATTTTTTGCTTTTAAGCTCATGTGTGTTGTTTTTTGCTTATAATAGAATGCATATGACAAGTATAAACATAAAGCAAAAAAAGAACACACAATTTTATAAAGGGTTCGAGTCCAACTCCTACATCCACTCTTCCCCTTCATAAACCGACTTAACCAATTGGACTTAGTTTACCGTGTTAGTCCAACACCCAACAGATGTTTACCAAGTTCACACTCAAACGGGACTTATCACCCTCACGGGATTGCCTACCCTCCCTTTCGGGATTGCTAGATGTTTACCGTTCACACTCAACCTACAAACTTAACCTACCAACCGGTTTGGGTATAAGGTTGTTTGGTTTCAACTAAAAGGTGAGATTTTCCCTTACATTTGTTTAGCCTCAATGCTAAGGTTGGGAAAATCTCTCTAAGCTTAGGATATGGCATTTTGTGCTTAGATCTAGGGTAGAACACTTTTGGATATATGCGTGTATTTCTTGCTTTCTGTGTTCTATGGTGGGAATGCTTGAATATAAGGCTCTTGGCTCTGTATAATGAAGGAAGAACTTGTATTTATAGTGTGGATTTGAATGTTACCGTTGGAGAGAATCACATTCAAATCCATACTATTCTCTATGTTCTTTTTCATGGTTGTCTTCCTCTCATTGGTCCGCGTCGGTGATTCTAATATATTCCTCGATTCCTAATTAATCATTGAGATTCTCTGAGTCTGGTCTGTCGAGCCTTGATGTCTTCTCTTGATTGGACCTTATCGTCGGTTCTTGACATCGAGGTTGATTGAGTTCAGTTCTTCTTTTTCTTGAAACAATCGACCCTCGAGGTCGGACTTAATTTATCGATGGCGTTACATTTCTCGGTGCACATGACTTGATGACTTCTCTTCGATGACTTCTCTTCGATCGGGTATCGCAGATTTCGGTTTTTAATATCGATTTTCTTCGCTTTGATCGATCATTTCACATGATCGGATCGATATAACTATCAGTCGGCATATCGGTTTATCTGCATCGGATCAGTTAGCATATTTAGGTTAGCATATCGGTTTAAATCGCATCTGGTCTCAATCAATCTTGACCATTTCATCTTCATATCGATCTCGATCACGTCGATCTCGTCGATCTCAATCTCTTCTCTTCGATTTGCAACCTTCTCTTGATCTTAATCTTCTTTCGATCGGTTTATGCGCTCTTGATCATTAGATCGGCTAAATGCATTACTGGTCTATCGTCGGAAATTTCAAATACAAAATTTTGCCTTCATCGAGTTAACTTTCGGAACTCATCTAACTTCATCATCTCGTCGGTCTCGTCTGATGACCTCGATCTCGATCATCTACTTGATTAAGTTCCCCCCTCAATTTGTTCTCTCGTTCCCCCTCAACCTGTTATCTGTAAATCAGCTTCAATAACACAAGTTGATAATGTTTTGGCATAATTCATCAAAACTAAAATATCCTAACAAAAATCGATCTGGGTCTCCAGATGATAATCTGCACCCATATCCTCAAGTTTGTTGAGATGAGCCATCAATTCTGAGAGCGTAATCCCTTACGGGGTTGCCCTCCACCATTTTCAGCGATATCTCTCGCAAGGTGATCTGATGAGCCCCACGTTTTTGACTCGTCAGTTGGCTCATTTGATTCTTGGTGTGTCAAGAATCCACTTGTGCTTTTGTGCAGTTAGGAAAATCATAGTTTTTCGTTTCCAATCAACATAGTTTCCCATACAATTCTATTGACTTTAAGTATATTAACAGTGGATTAAAAGGTTACGATATGCTGACCTGAAATAAATAACTATTCGTAAAAGTACAAAATTATCACATAATTCGATCACATGTATCATATTAAAATCTCAAAAAAAAATATGAACATGCATCAGCCAACATCTCAAAACAGTTTAAATAAGCCACGTGGGGTGGGTCATTATTTAAACACATTGAAGCAGGTTACAAACAAGAAACAAATTTAAAACCTTTAATATCCGAGATTAATAGTTGGCTCCATCTTGACCAATATAAAATTGACAGGGACTTCGGGGAAGTATATGCATATCAATTTTATACCTAAGTAATAACCACGATTAAATATAGAATTATTATTTCGCTTTGAACGAGCCTCGTGGGGAGGGTCATCATCTCCACTAATAATAATTCACAATCATCCGTTTGGAATTTATTCATGTGAAAACTATCTTTTGGCCGTCCCGTGGGGGAAATTTATCCAAAAGAATTCACAAATAAATAAATCATTGAGGTCAAAATTAATTCAATTTTATTATCCGAAATAAAATTGTTAATTAATTATTTAAAACATACTTAGTAATTTTCGAAAGTGAGATTTTTCCAAAACAATTTCTCATGCATCGCATATTCAAAAACACAATTAAATACGCACGAAAAATAAAGCAAATATCAAAACAAAAATTAAACATATTGGGCACATATATCCAATTATCACGATTAATTTTGTCATGTTTCACTTGAGAAATGATAGATTCATTTCGTAACGAAGATCAAAAATCTTCGAAGACTCCGTGCGAACTCCCTCGGCGTGTCGGTCGTCACCGATAAACATTCGGCCGGCAAACCGGAATCCTACCGCCTTCGAACGATACATGTGTTCAAAATTTCGTAGGTTATTTACTGGGGAACTTCCGAATCATCGCGCCGATTCTTTATCTCATTCCATTTTTCGATCCTAAGTATAATTTATTTACAAAAATAAATAAACCTAGATCTAGACTTGTCTATTACATTGAACGAATCAAATAAATCCTAATCTACTCGTGGATTTTCTCACGAGGCAAAACGAATTCGAACGAATCGAATTAAAAAAAAACCACAATTTATATGCATCCATAAATAAACATTCATCAAATACCATGACAATTGGATACATGTGTTGGGAAATTTGTAGTTTTCATGGAAGTTCCAAAACAGTTGTAATAGGACCAGTCGAACCTGTTAGTCGACTGACAATTATAGGAGACCAGCTGAACTTGTTAGACGGCTGATGTATTAGACTAGGTCACATATTGAGGGGGAACTCAATATGTATAGATTCATATCAGAAGTGAAGATCAGAAACGAAGATCAGAAGTGAAGATCAGAGACTTAGATCAGAAGCGAAGAACAGAAGACCTATAGAAGAACATCAGTAGAGTCGATAGGTTGAAGCTAAGACAACCTCATCAGAAGACTCAAGTTTACTGATCAGTTGTATACTGATCAGATGGAGCTAAGTCAGAAATGTGATAAGCATATCTACTTATCATATACATACGAGTGTCATCAGACCAGAAGAATGCTAAACTGCTGGCTTTACAAGGCGCCGATTCAGTGTACTTGTTAGCCACTAAGAATTCGACACGTATGTACGGATCTGACTATGCAGGATATAGCGTATCGGCCCAAACGGCTAGAAAGGACAAAATTGCACGAAGATGTCATGGCCTTTCTGAGCACGTCAATTCAAGCCTGCAAGCTACCTAAAATAGACCAAAATTTGAATTGCTCTCCAATGGCTAGTTCGATTTCGTGCCTATAAATATGGGATCAAATCTTCATAGTAAGGTTACAGAAATTATCATCAAGGACAAGCAAATTTCAGCACGAAGAACACAAACTCAAGATTTATTCTTAAGTGTTCATCTCATTGTTCTTAGCTTAGAATACTTATCCTTCAGCCTTAGGCTACATAGAAGATATGATAGTATTCCATTTGGAACATCACAAATCTTATACCCAAATAAAAGTTAGGTTAAGTTTGTTATAGCAAGATTTCAGTCTAGGGTTTCTAGATCTGATTTCTGGGGTTGGTTGAGTGAGAACTCGTGAAACATCTATTGGTTGTATTGTGTTGAACTAACACATTAAACTAAGTCCAGTTGGTTAAGTTGGTGCCCCTGCTGATAGGGAAGAGTGGACGTAGGACAAGTTGTCCGAACCACTATAAATTTGTGTGCCTTTACTTTGCTTTACACCTATCTGCACACTACTCTTTGTTATCTGCATGCATATTCTGTACCTGGATCAGACTAGCATCAAGCTTCTGATCTGATCAGTTTGACATCTTTGTCATCTGATCTGAACCAGATTGGTCAGAATCTTTGTTTGAGTAAAACTGGTTTTCACACGGGTTAACTAATCTTCCTCACCATCAGCCCCAGGACCCAATTCTACTGGGGTACCTAAAATCTGATTTGCTCGTAGGATCGAGTGGGACTGGCTAATAAAGGAGGTGTACATATCTGGTACATAGATAGTGGATGTTCAAGGCACATGACTAGAAGTCAACATCTCCTCAGCAATTACATTGAGAAACCAGGCCCACGAGTTCTCTTTGGGGACGACTACTTTGGTTTTACCAGAGGAGTTGGAACCTTAGTGAACGATGATGTACATGTTACATGTGTTTCATACATTGACGGTTTAAGGCACAACCTGTTATCTGTATCTCAGTTCTGCGACAACAGATTTAGTGTTGAGTTCTCATCAGATCAACGCACAATCAGAAATCGAGTGCTTAACAGATTTTGCTAACTGGCTCCAGAAAAGGAACGATTTATACAGCAGATTGGGACAGTTGTCCAAGAAATGCATTTTTGATTGTTAAGAGTTCAAAGAGCTCCAGTTGGCTCTGACACAAGAGAATGAGCCATCTGAACTTCAAAACTCTTAACAAGATAGCAAGGATGTGCCGCATGTCAGAAGGGAAAACAAGTAAAAGCTTCATTCAAAGGGATACCTTCTCCTCCATCCAGCAGAGTATTGCAACTGCTCCATATGGATCTATTTGGACCAGTTACACCTCTTAGTTTCAGTGGATGCAAATACACTCTGGTGGTCGTGGATGATTATTCCAAGTTCACTTGGGTTGTTTTCTTGTATAAAAAGAGTGAAACTACAACAAAGTTACCTGAACTTCTCAAAAAGATTCAGAATGAGAAGGGTCTCAGCATAGTGAAAATCAGATCAGATAAAGGTACATAATTCTTGAACCAATTTATATCTAATTTTTGCTCTGGGTTTGGTATACAGCATGAGACATCAGCTGCCAAAACACCACAACAAAATGGCGTAGCAGAAAGAAGAAATAGAACACTTAAAGAAGCTGCATGCACCATGTTAGCTGAGCATGCAACACAAAGTCGTTTCTGGGCAGAAGCTATCAATACTGCATGTCACATGCAGAACAGTTGTTCTCTGACTAAGATTCACTTTAAAACACCTTATGAACTGTGGAAGGGCAGAAAACCTCGTGTTTCCTACTTTCATGTGTTCGGGTGCAAGTGTTTCATACATAACAATGGGAAGAGTCAGTTGAGAACCTTCGATGCCAAGTCAGATGAGGGTATATTCTTAGGATATTCCTCAACCAGAAAAGCATTTAGGGTTTTCAACAAACGAACCCTAGTTGTGGAAGAAACACCTCATGTGGTCTTTGATGAGTTAACATCTGATCAAGAGAAATCTGCAGCAGAACAAGATGTACCAGACAAACCAGATTCACTGAAAATGGATCAGTTGAGGCTCAAAGGAAAGGATCCAAAATACGTCACTGTTATGTTCCTAACTTTGACCTTGACGATTCACCAGGTCAGTCAGACCCCAAGGTACGTACAACTGTCAGTGAAGAAGCTGGTACAGCTGAGACAGTAACAACTGAACCATCTAGTTCAGGGGGAACACCTGATGTTCCGGCAGACCGACTTCAACACATAATGATTCCAACATCAACTGAGATATGTCCATGCCAAGTGGATCCTACCCAAGTACCTCTCCTAATCTCCAGTGATGAATCTTTATTAGAAGAGGATGATGTTCTCCAAATTGATGATAATCAGGACAGAAGGACCTGGATAACCAATCATCCAACTGATCTGATCATCGGAGACCTATCTGATAGAGTAAAAACTAGACATCAGATTGGTAAAAGTGCAATGTATTGTTGTTATCTGTCTTTGAAGGAACCACTCACAGTTGAAGAAGCTCTTCAAGATGCAAGCTGGATTCTAGCCATGCAAGAAGAACTAGAGCAATTTGAGAGAAATCAAGTTTGGGAACTTGTAGATAGACCAACTCATCAAGATGTGATTGGTACTAAGTGGGTCTTCAAGAACAAGAAGGATGAGCACAATTTGATAACCAGAAATAAGGCAAGACTTGTTGCTAAGGGATATTCACAATCAGAAGGGATAGATTATGATGAAACCTTTGCATCAGTCGCTTGCCTGGAAGCCATTTCGGCTGTTTCTGGCTTATGCAGCTCATAGGGGATTTACTGTGTATCAAATGGATGTATAGAGTGCATTCTTAAACGGGGTACTAGCTGAGGAAGTTTATGTTGAACAACCTCCTGACTTTGAAATGAGCAACCAAGTGTACCGTTTAAGAAAAGCTCTTTATGGACTGAAACAGGCTCCTAGAGCAGGGTATGATACACTATCCCAGTTCTTGACAGAAAATGGTTTCACCAAGGGCTTGATTGATAGGACCTTATTCAGAATTGAAGACGGTGAAGATATTCTGATGGTTCAGATCTACGTGGACGATATAATCTTTGATTCTCCTAATCAAAAACTATGCGAGAAATTCAGTAAACTGATGCAAGGGAAATTTGAGATGTCATGATGGGTCAGATGAGCTACTTTCTGGGCCTCCAAGTCAAACAAGCTCACACAGGGATCTTCATCTGCCAAGCGAAGTACACAAGGAATTTGTTGGCTAAATATGGTGTTTAGAATTGCAAGGAAGCCAGAATTCCAATGATGACTTCTTTCAAAATGGATCCAGATGAAGGTGGTAAGAAAACTAATCAGAAAGAGTATAGGGCTTTGATTGGATCACTACTATACCTGACTGCCAGCAGACCAGATATAACATTCGCAGTAGGTGTATGTGCCAGATTTTAGGCAAATCCGAAGCAAAGCCACCTGGAAGCAGCTAAGCGGATTCTTAAGTATCTGAAGGGTACTGTAAACCTCGGTTTATGGTATCTAGCAGATGATAATCTAGAGCTTAGTGGGTACTCTGATTCTAATTATGGAGGTTGTAGGATAGACAGAAAAATCAACCTCGGGTACCTGTCAGTTTTTGGGAAGTAAGCTGGTCTCTTGGTTCTCAAAGAAGCAGACATTTGTTGCCACATCTACTACTGAAGCAGAATATATGGCCGCAGGAAGCTATTGCTCCCAACTACTCTGGCTATGTCAGCAGCTGAGGGATTATAACATTGTAGCTACAAATGTGCCTGTTTTCTATGACAGTAATAGTGCAATTGCCATCACACAGAACCCAGTTCTACACACCAGATGCAAGCATGTGGACATCAGACATCACTTCATAAGAGACCATGCAGAAAAGAAGAACATCAAAATGCAAAAGATCCATACTGATAAGCAAAGAGCTGATATCTTAACCAAACCTCTAGCTGAAGTTAGATTTAGAGAATTGTGCAACGAGCTAGGATTGCTGGATCTTGGAGAAGACGCACCAGAATACTTTGGTGGTCTGATTTCCAACACCAGCTGGTTAAGGAACTGATCAAGTAAAAAGATCAGATGAAGGGGGAACATTATCTGATCAAGAGAGATCAGTAGGAAAACTGATCAGAAAAGAGAATAAACGGTAAAGAGGGAGCTTCATTGTTAAGAAAGAAGATCAGTAGGAAACTGATCTAGTGAAAGGATAGTTGGGAAATAACTAAGGATTAGAGGGTAAATTAAGATCGACACATCAGAAATCAGAAAATGATCTTAGGAATCTACACATGTGGTAATTGACTGATTACAATATCAGTCAATCAGATACGTATTCCTGATTCCCTGTTTTTCTATTTTCATTTATGTATCGCTTGCATATTTATGTATATAAATTACGTCGTATTGACTCTTCATTAAATGCGGACGCGAGGCCCATGTATTAAATGCATTTATTACGCACTTTTAAATCCAAAAGCTGTGGTCTATGTTTTCCTTGACCACACCATTGTAACCTTTTAAAATCGCCTCATTTCCACCGTAGATCAACGTAGGAGTCATTTTGATTTCCGCATTAAAAAATGATTGTGCTTTTCTCTCTCGATTAAAAACCTCAATTTCACTACACTTCATCTCTCTGCAACTTTCATACTCTCTCGCTAATACTCGAAAGCAATTCACTAAAATTACTTTGCCAAAATCTATTGTTGCTTTTTACTGGTAATTAAATTAGGGTTTGAATTTCATTTCATTTGCTTAAGAATGTCTTACCCAATTTTCGCTTAAAATCTCCAAATCTAATGTTCTTATTTCGTAGAAATGGCACCAAAGGCAAAGCATGTTGCAGAAACTACACATTCGTCGTCACAAGTCTTACCGGAATCGAAGGATCCAATCTTTTGGAACTTAGCGGACGAAGTGATAGAGGAACGGTGTGTTGATTTTAGAACCACCACAGACCCCGAGTCCCTGGAAATTTTGGACCTTTTAAGAAGGAACGGTTTAAACACCAACTAATCGGCATGAAATTGATTCGATCCTCTTGGGCGACTCATTGGAATTTCAGACAACTTCAGAGACCATGAGGGAGTTTTGTACTCGGAGGTGCAAGGTGAGCATTTGGAAATCACCGATGAAGATCTGCACAGAATTTTTCGACTTCCGGCACCGATCGATGGAATCATGCCAGATGCATATCGACTCGAAGAAGAGAGTGCCGTCATCAAACACCTGTTCCGATCGGCCGATTCATATATATATATATATATATATATATATAAACTCATAATTTATTTTTTTAGTAGATTAATTATTTTAATTTCTTGAATCCTCAATTTTAAGATTTTATTCTACATTATTAATTCTGGCTCAAAACAGTAAATAAATTAAGATATTCCAAAGACAATAAGTTATACGTGATTTTAAAATCGATTATGAATCTTGACAACTTGGACCTTAATGAAAATGTGGTCCACCAAAAATGTAATATTTTTAACTAATTACAAAGACTTGTTGTTTAATTATTAATTATTGTCACAGATTCTTCTTCATATTTTGTTTTATAATGTCGTGGTGATGTTAATAAATGATTTATCTTCCTTCAAGTAAAAAGAAGTAGAAGTAATTTTTATTATTCCCAATTGATTTTTTTAAAGAAAATGGATCAGTGGAATAACGTTTACACTATATACCAAATTCCTTCTTTTAACAACAAACAAAGATTAACATGATAAATAAAGGGAAAAAAATAAAAATCTAAGCTCGCTAAGTGAAGAAAACAACATAAAAAAAGCACCATTAATTATCATGTTTTGATAATTTATCAGGAAAACAAAAAAAGAGAGAGAAAATTTTCTTCTTTCTTTCTTTTCATTTACATTTAGTTTCAGTGATGGTGGTGGTGCTGCCTGCTGCACATTTCGCTTTCTCACTTCACAATCCACCTCTCACGTGAACCATTATTGCCATTTCTTAATCTCTAAATATTTTTTTTTCTTTTTTTTGAGGGTTTTGTTTCCTTCACTTTTGTCATTGTTGTATCTGATCTCGAGTTTCTTTTGATCTGCTCAAATTCCCTGTAGATCCACCGCTCATATCTTCAGAGCATTTGAGAGTTATGCCGTAGGGATTTAAGGGGTAAGTGAGAAATGTCATTTCTGTAGATATGTTTGAGCTAGATTGAACACTTTTGGGCATGCTGAATTTTGTTGGACTCTTCGAGACTTGGTTTAATTTAGGGTTTATTGTGTGAATTAAGCTGCTTTGCTTTCACATTTTCAAGTGGAATTGGGTTTGGATTTTTACGTGATTTGAGGTGGGGGATTGAGGAGTTGTTTATTTCTTCTTCTTTAATTTGAATGTGAATGCTTAATATGATGCATTTTTCTTGAATTAGTAGGATGTGAAGTGTGTTTTGAGGAAGAGAGTTGATTTGATGCTGGACCAATTTCTGTAGTTTTTTTAATGGATAGTTTTCAGTTTGAGATTTGTTAAGGATTTGATCAAGATTATTAGGAGTGAAATATAGTTGTGAGAGTTACAGAAATGTCCCCATCACCTGCTATGAGAATTTCCCCTGGGAGGGAGCTGAAGGCAGATAATCACAAGAGAGGGCGAAGTCTTGAGAGCGGAATTCTCTTTCGAGAGAAGGATGATGATCTTGCTCTGTTCAACGATGTGCAGAAAAAAGAAAAGGAAAATTTCTTGCTTCAGTCGAATGATGACTTTGACGACATTTTCTGTAAATCCTTATACCCTGTTATCTCCTTTGGATTTTGCTCCATATATGATTTTGGTGTTGGTAAATTAGGTTGTGCATGTATAGTATTTTGCTCTTTGCGTACACATGCTGACAAATGTCATTATTTATCGTTGATGGTTGACAGCGACGAAATTAAAACACTTCTCTGATAATAAGCTCGGAATTTCCGTTCCTGCTCGTGGAGAGAGTAGTGACCTGCTCAATGCAGAAGGAGAAAAAAATGACTATGACTGGTTGGTTGTTTTTCTCTGCTCTTTGTTGTTTCATATGCGCTCTTTCCCCTTTTTGGAAATGCTTACGTACTTTAATGAACATGAATCATAATTGAGTAATGTGCTTTCACGAGTTAGTTTGGTACTTAATTCGGAGTATGCAGCTTGCAAGTTTTAATATGATGTATCGATCCACAAAATTGAAAACACCGACACACTGGATTAGTAATAAAATTAAGATAATTATAAATATTTACGTGTGCATTAGTTTCTTGCTGCATGGCTTATAGATATTTGCAAAGTCTTATGTAAACCAGTTTCACCGTGCAACTTGTTTGCATTTTGTGTGTATTTTTAAACAGTATTAGTTGTTTCATTAACATGTATTAAGTTTTCGGTATTAGTTGTTTCAAACAAAAGTATTAATTTTTATACTATAAAGTGATAGTTGAGAATTAGTAGTACGGGAAAACTGTTTTACATAAGAGTAAGACCTACTCATAAATATTAGGCTAGTTCATATCTTTTATTTGTTTTGTACTAATACATGTTTCCTTTATAGGTTAATAACACCTCCTGAAACTCCTCTCTTTCGTTCCTTGGATGATGAGGCACCACCAGTTAGTCTTGCACCTAGGGGTAGACCCAGGAGCCAACCTGTTACAATCTCAAGATCATCTACGGTAAGTAAGGTCTTAAATATTAAAAATTTTAACTCTAGTTTCGCCCTTATTTATTGATGTTTGCAAACGGTATTTTTCGAATGTGTTTAACTTTAGATGGAGAAGGGTTACAGCAGTGGTAGGGGTAGTCCTAGTCCACATCGCCTCAGTCCATCTCCTCGATCTGGTAATAGTATATTACAGTCAAGAAGCAGTCCGTTTTCTGCCACTCATTCAAGCCCACCCCCAACTCTACGAAATGCCGCTCCATCAAGGGGGCTCTCCCCCCCACCAAGTAAGCCGACCCCTGGTCCAAGGTCCAGTACACCAACACCTCGTAGAATGAGCACTGGTTCAGCAGGTCCCACTTCCACTTCGAGGGTGAGAGGTGGGTCCCCCATCAAGACGAGTAGGGGGAACTCTGCCTCACCAAAAATAAGGGCATGGCAGTCTAACATGCCTGGTTTTTCCTCAGAGGTACCTCCAAATCTTCGTACCTCACTTGCTGATAGGCCAGCCTCTTATGTTAGAGGATCCTCACCAGCTTCTAGAAGTGGATCCAGATCCGGCCGACAATCTATGTCTCCAACTGCTACAAGAAGTGTCGGTTCATCTCATAGTCATGAGAGAGACCAATTTAGTTCTCACAGCAAAGGTTCTGTTGCATCATCTGGTGATGATGACGTGGACTCTATACAATCTAACGCTGTCAGCAGCTCAGATCGCTCGGTTCCAAGAAGTATAGGCACTTACCCAAATAATAGAGCAATGGGCTTTTCCAAGAAACCAACTAAAACTTTGTCAAGTTCTGCTCCCAAGAGATCCTTTGACTTGACCCTTCGAAAACTGGTAAGCCTCTTTCTTGTATTATCCTACTGTTGGCTTCTGATAGATATGATACATTCACTTGTTATTTGAGTTAGTATTATTTATTTTTACATGTAGTTTTGCTATGCTAAATAGTAATTTGCATCTATTTGCGAAGTTATTGAACTTTTATGAGATGTGTGTTGTAGTGCGATACCATTTATAGTTGCACTCATTTTAATTACAGCCATGTTCTTTTATTAGTGAAATAAAATGGTTTTATTTGGGAGAGAGAGTAATTTTTTTTACTATTTGTTTTGCTTGATTTATCAACTTAATATATGGTGTTTGTACAATGTTTTCACTAATTAAAGTATTTCTTTTTGGTAATGATAAATATCTTTAAGTTCCTTTCATATTATTTAGTGTCAAAAGGACTGCGTGGGTTTCCTTTACATCTAAAGTCTTGTCCATAAAGACATTCTCTAGCATTCTACTGCTAAGTAGTGATTGAACTTTTTGTTGTTAATGATCGCTTAAATTTATGTTGATTGTTGACAATTGCTTTAAATTATTAGCTGGTAAAGCCTGGTATTACATTGAATTTCTGTTTATCTGTATGAAAAGTGAAACACAATTATCATTTTGCAAAGGAGAGATTGATTTGTGAATAATATATATGTAAATTATCAAGCTTGATAAGCTGTTGAGATCAGTAAATGGAATAAGCATGCTACAGAATGTCACTGCATCAACTTGATTATAATGTCAACTGCATGATTATTGATGATTGTGGCCCCTGTTATAGAACTGTTATATTCTTGGTATAAATTTATAGAACTCTAATAAATTTCATAAACTGTCAATAACTTTTTTTGTTTGGTTATTTCATGAAGCATTTCTAAGCCATCAGCATACTAGTCAATGTTATATCTCCTTAAGTTTCGAGCTACTCAAGGATCATGACACGAAAAAAAAATTTATATGCTTTCTAAATGTTGCTTCTAACGTACCAAATTGGAAGTGGTTTTGAATATCATGATAGCATGTGTACTCAAATTAAACATAGTGATGGGTTCTAAAAATACTTCACTGAACCGATAATTTTGTTGGCTTACAATCTCTCTGGTTCCCACCTTAGTTCTATAGTGGGTTGAAATTGAAAACTGAAAACCTGTTTCTAGTTTGCAATATGCATCTTAAGAAACAATATATGAATCGTATTTGTAAATTACAATAGTACTATTTATGACTTTTACTAAATAGTAAATACAGATTGATGGCAGAAAAGCTCGTCCTTATATGCTTTTAGGTAGTTGTCAGATACGATGTGATTACTACTGAAATTTTTATGAGTGATTCAATTATTTATAGTATTTCTTTTTAATATATCCATTTGCAGGAGAGGAAGGGTCCTCAGAATATGTTCAGACCCCTCTTATCGAGTGTCCCCAGTTCAACATTCTATGCAGGAAAAGTAAGTGCACATCATCGTGCTCTGATATCCAGAAATTCTTCAATCACAACTAGCAGTAATGCCAGTTCTGATCAAGGAACAAGTGGAGCACTTGATACTGAAGAAAGTGAGCAAAACCAGGAGGACTTGACCAGTGACTTTGTGAAGGGACAGTATCCAAGCGTGCATGATGAAGTATTTGTCATGGATCACGTTGATGCTTCAAATGAAGCTGTTGAGAACAGAATAACTGAGGAAAACAATTGCCCATCTCCTGTTATTTCCCGCAGTAGCAGCCAATTGGACACTGCTGCAGATATGTATTCTGCTGATGGCATTCCAGATTTGGAAGTATGCTCTGGATGCAGTCGTGGGTTTAATTCAATTGAATTAGTAAGGGAAGGCGACCTGTGGTTTTGTGTGGAGTGTAAAGCTTCAGAAATAAATTCAATGACAATAATTCCAGAATCATTACAACTTACTTGTGCTGGCGAAACAGGGTGGAACCCACTTGACACTACTGCTAATGAGGGTCAAAGTTCGTACGATGAGCCATTGCTGATCGACAAAAGGGAACCTGGTTTTACCACAGAGGAAGAGATTTTTCAATCTGTGGATGGTGACACAGGCAATAATCTATCGCAGCAGTCTGGTGTCTGTTCAACTTCAAAGGTTGATGCTTCAGAAGTTACGGGCATATCGTTGCTTCTGCAGAACTCTAGTAGTGGAAAAGGGCGAATTGTCCAAAGCAGGAGTTTCACAGCGAGTACCATTTGTTATAATGAGTTCTCCAATGCGAGGGACAGTGTAAATAGCACGAGAAGCTCCATTGGGCATAATACTGCTGCATCTGTATCATCTAGTAGCTGGAAATATGATATGGAAAATTACAGGTTTGAAATACCTTTAAAGCTCAAACACTCCATCTCCTCGTTGTCTGATGTTTCGGGTAATGTAAATATAGCACCAAGTTATCTTGGAGATAGTTTGGAGACAATATCTTCCAACAAGGCCAAAGAAGTTAGTGGTTTAATATGTGAGCAATCACTGGCTTCTGAATGTACAGAAGCAGAAGGTACATGCATTGATGTAGAAAGTACAAGCCATTTGATGAGTGTCCATTCAGGAGATATTCCAATGGTGTCGATTGTGACTCCCGAAGCGTCAGCATCACATGGGAGTAGTGAAAACTTGACAAACAAGTCCAGTAATTCAATGAGTGAAGAAACATCAGCTGCTTATTCTCAGGCTTCTGGTCTAGGGGAAGATGCCTCATTTTCTGAAAGGATAGATGTTGTAGAAGCTCCTCCGCCAAGTTCTTTGGATTACGCGTCGGAAATGGAAACTAAGAATGCTGATATTGTATCCACTGACTCACAATCTGATGTTGATTCGACAAATTCAAAGACTTTCTCCAACGAATTACAGGATTCTTCTGTTTCAGCATCATACAATGAAGTTATGGCCGTTGAAGAATTTGACTTCTCTGTTCCTGTAAATTGTGTCCTCGGTATGTGCATCTTATGATCCTGACTTTATCTAGTGCTTTATGTCATTTTCCCATCTCTTTACTTGTGGTCATCTTACCGTTTGGCCTGATATGTGATATGAGATAATATTGCACCAACGAGATAAGAGTTAGTTTTTAACTGTTATGATCAAATCTAAGTAAAACTTACCTTTTGCATTAGGTTAGAGTATCAGGTTGGAGAGTACAATTAGCAAACTTTTCAGCATGCAATAACGTTAGTTATCAACTATAGGATTAGCGCTAATATTGGCATTCCAAAAAAAAAAAAAATGATACAGCATTCCTAGGCTAATATTGCCTTCTAATTGTGGATCGTCATGACCGCTTGTCATACTTAAATATGCTGTGAATCTCCACAATTGTTTTCAGAATTGCCACAAATATGTTTCAAGGAATAAACTTCAATCTTCCATTTCTTACCTGGGAATCTATAGTATCAAGTTAAATCATCTTCTCTCTAGATGTTCCATGAATCATAAAGAGTGTTTCTCTCCTTTGCATGTTTGTGCACTCTTTATATTTAGCACTTGGATGCACCAGTTGCACAGTTCAACTGGTGCACAACTAATACTTTTCAATAACCTAACTAGTACGTTTTAATAAAACAACTAATACCTTTTAAAAATACACACCGGTTGCACGGTGCAAGTGTATACAAGTTTTGTTTTTTGGCTTCTATTTGATATGCCTCAATCTTTACATTTCTGGGAACTTTAACCTCTCTTTGCAAATTTCAGAGGAATCTACTCTTGTGCTAGAAAACCTTGGAACAAAGTCTAGGAGCCTCACCCTCGAAGAAGCAACCGATGCAATTCTTTTCTGCAGCTCTATTGTCCACAATCTGGCATATGAAGCTGCAACTTTAGCAGTAGACAAAGAGAACCCACCGTTGGAAGCTCTGAGACCAACACTGACATTCGTTAGCAACGATAGAAGGGATATTCGTTTGAGAACCCTGGGAAAACGCACTTCCAAGTCCCAGAAAGCCCGACAAAAAAAGTTGGAGACGGATACAAAACCTCCACCTGTGTTTGCTGAAACCAACGAGAAGCCTACTGCACACATTGTGCTGTCTCCTAGTAAAGGCGACAGCTTGAATCCTCCTAAGCTGGAATCCAAGTGTAATTGCACAATCATGTAGGCTTTCTGGACCAGTTTTGATGCTTGTGTAAGTTGGAGATGGCTCGTCGGTGTTTGTTTTGATTATTTAGAGGCTGTTTCAACGAGTGGTGATTGCTTTTAGTTGATTCTAATTGTTTTGTAAGAAATATAATGATTTTAGAGGTAATACCTTTTGTAAAGTTGTAATAATTTTTTTTTATTAGGCTGATATTGATAATAGTGATGAGGCAATTTGAGGGTCTTTGTGATCGTGGCTACTCCAATTGTCATACTCTTGGTTAATAAGTTGGTATATTCTTTTGATCTGGTTATGATTTGGGATTTGCAATGAAAATAATAATTTATTCAGCTCAATTTGCAATCACCAGAAAAACCTACTCAATTCCAGATTAATGGAGAAAAACTGTTAAAGAAAGAAGCAACAGATGAAAACATTTGTTCAAATCTTTCGCACTCTACGAATTTTATGTTCATCTTTAAACTCAAGATTCAATCGTGATAAAAATTCAAAAACCTCTCCAGCTTGGCGAAGAGTCCATTATCAGATTTGAGAATAACGCTTTTAACACTTTAGGAAAAGTGAGTGTTAATTTATGATAGTTTATGAACCGTCTCACCATGAGATCTTTCACACAAATTTTATTCTTTTATTTTGCACAATCAAACCATTTTTCTTCATTACTAAGATCAAATAATTAGCCCTGAGCGGATCTCCTGTGCACCATGCACTCCATAGTGTATTTTAGAAATTTGCAACTTGTTGCACTGAAACTTGCGACTTGTTACACTGAAACGTGCAACCTTTGTTGGCAAAACATATATAAGTTTTTAAAATACACGATGGAGTGCATGGTGCACCTAGTGCATACAAGACCTAGCCATTAGCCCTCTTTCTGAAAATCAAAACACATCATCCCTCTTGTAAAAAAATGTGTGAAACATGTGTCCAACAGTGTAAAAAATAAGACACTTTTATATGAAATATGACTTGCAGGTCAGAATAAGAAACACATAACACAAAGCAAAAAATTAATGGATCTTGTGCAGGACGGACCAGGACAAGCAGATATTTCCTAAAAATTAGTGTAAAAAGGCAGAACAACAAATCTCGCTTTGAGATTTATGTTACTATAAGGGCAAACATGTGTTACTGTGAATACATGTATGTGTTACTGACTTACTGTAAGGAAGGATCCCTAAAACATGACCCGTGGGTTAGAAAGAGAAGCGCATAAACAAAGAGGAAAAAAATTAGAGGATTCTGTGCAGGTCGAACTGAGTTACATTTTGTTGGAAAAATTTATAGTTTTGATGAAAGTTCCAAAACACATGTAATAAGACCAATCGAAGTTGTTAGACGACTGATGATCAAATAGAAAACCAGATGACCATGTTAGACAACTGATGTGATTAGAGTTAGGTCGTATATTGAGGGGGAACTCAATATATCAGGTCAGCCTTGTGAAGACCAGAAAATTCGAAGAACACAAGACAACTGAAGATCAAAAGACCTACTTAATGAAGAAATAAGCAGAGTCTTAAGATTGTTCTAAGTCAATCTTGAATCAGACTCAGGGTCAGATGACTCAATTGTAGACTGATCTGATGTGCTCAACTGGTACTGGGTCTGTTGGGAGATGAATTTAATAAAGAAGATTTTGATTAGATCCCAAAACCCCTGAGTATGACATGTTCAGGATAATCTTGATAGTTGAGTCAGGATTCAGTTTTAGAGTATTCAGGATGTTATCTGCACAATGTATAGTCCGCATATATAGATCAGGATAAATTTCAAGACTCAAGAAGTTTCGAAGAAACCGAAGTTTCAAGTTTCAAAGATGAAATCGAGAATCAAGACTTCGAGAGAAACTAAGAAATCAAGACTCAAGATGAAGACTCAAGATATCACCAAGATATCTCGTGAAGATTCAAGACATCAAGACTCGTAAGACATCAAGACTCAAGACACACGTAAGATGTAAGATGTAAGATCAAGATCAAGACCAAGGATATCAAGGCATAGTAATTATCAAGACTCAAGAATGTACCTTGAAAGCTCAAGATAAAAACCCAATGTTCCGAGGCAATCGAAAATATCTATCCATCAAGGATACAATCGGAGAAAAAGCGATTACTTAAAAAATAGATATTGCCCAAGACATTCTCATGCGACAAAAGGAACTAAGACAAAGTGTTGTTAAGGTTATATCACTTCGATAGATAGTGACCAAAAAGAGCCGTTGAGTTTGTCTACATTTAAATTTGAAGACAAAAGTCAAAAAGAAGAAAAAGATCTTCATTTCTTTCATCGACAAATGGACAGTCAATTGAAACATGTCGAAGAGTACTATGTTCCGCATCGCAAAAAAGTGATGACCACCACATGAAAAAGTTTTTTGCCTAAAACATGCTAGGGAGTTTCAAACCCTAAATATAGTCGTTAATCACACACCATAAGAGGAAACTCACGGTTTATCTCTTCCAACGGATAGTTTTTCAAGAGTGACCTTGGTGTATGCCTATAAATACTGTGACCCTCTACATTGAAGGTTACGGGAAATTTGTAAGCAACTCAAGAGCTCAAACTTATTATTACAAGTTGAAGCACTCGAAAACCCAAGAATTTCCCAAGTGCTTTATATCGAAGAGAGCTCATTCCACTAAGCCTAGCTTGATAAGATATATCCAAAGCTTAGTCGAGATATCCTAGCCTTTGCATTGTTATTAATTGTAAATGATATCTCATTCTAGTTGGAAACCAACCAAGAAACCACAAACCCTTTGTAAGGTAGTTTGAGTGTGATTGTTGGTGAGTTGGAGTTGTAAAGAGTTAGTAAACTACAAGGAGGTAGTCAGAAAGCTCTAGAGAAGAAGTGAGTAAACTATCTTGGATAGTCGAAAAGCTTGTGTGTGTTTTGAGTAAAGTAAACTACGAGGTAGTCGAAAAGCTCAAAATAGAAAGGTTAGTAAACTACGAGGGTAGTCGAAAAACCTTAGGAAGTGATTAGTGAATTTCTCAAGAAGAGTCGAGAGAGAGTGGGCGTAGGAGCTTGAGTCTCTCGAACCACTATAACTTGCTTTGTTTATTTGCTTTACAGATTGCTTTGATTAACTGTTGCATACCTTTAACTGAAAGCATATTTTCACTGATATTCAGTTGGAATCAATCCACTGAAGCTGCATATAACGGAATCACAGCCTAATCATTATTCCATTAAAAGGAAGGTTTTCAAAGAAAAGCATAAAAGCAGTATAAACTTAGGGCCAACCATTACGCACATCCGAGTAGCTAGAAACGAGATAGTTACCAAACCGAACTTACTCTTACGAGGGTTCATAAGTTGATTATCGATCCAAGCGACTCGGGATCTCTGGCTTCGAGGATCGGTTAGGATTATCTCGAGGTATCAAAGCGGCTTCGAATCACTGTCTCAGATAGACTTTGACTCTGGGCGATATGTGATTCTCAGGTCCAAATCATCAGGACAACCTGACCCAAGCTGACCTCAGTAAAGAAAAGTTTTAAAATCATTGAACATGTGTATTCCCCCATACACTTGTAAGACTTCGTTTACCAGACCGACCAACAAGTGGTATCGAGCGAAGGTTCAACTTGACCACTGCTTTGTTGACCATAATCTTATTTGCTAAAAGATTCTTGTGGTCTATCTGAACATATCTTATTTGCTGATATCTTAAAAGACTCAGATATAATGTCTTATAAGAAACTTCCCATGTTCTCAGTAGAGAACTATGATTTATGGAGATTGAGAATGCAGGCTCACCTGTATTCTAAACATGAACGTATGTGGAGAGTGGTCTCTGAAGGGCCATTCAAATTTACTGTGGTGAATCCCAGAGTTACAGAAAATGAGAGAAATGATCCCAGGACAGAATTTCCTAAGTTTGATGACCAACTGACTCCTGAGGAGAGGAAGTTAGTCAATCTAGACTATATTGCCAAAGACACACTATACAATACAATTGATGATGGTGTGATGGGAATGATTTCTCATTGTAATACTGCCAAAGAAATATGGGATACACTAGCTGTAATGTGCCAAGGCACAAATCATATCAAGAAAAACAAACTTTCAGTTGTCATTGGAAAGTTTGACAGTTTTGAAATGGAAGATGGTGAATCTATAGACAAATTGGAAGTCAGATTCACTAGTATAATGAATGATCTGAATGCACTTGGAAAGAGATATCCACAAAGAGAAGTAGCATTGAAAATTCTTAGAGGTCTTTCTAAGAAATGGGATATTCATGCAGTGGTGATTGAAAACACCAAAAACATTGATTCAATGCAGTACCAACAAGCCTTCTCTGAGCTGAAAGCTTATGAGTTTGTTATTGATAAGAAATCAAAGAAAGCTGACAGCAAAGATGATTCATCATCTAGTAAAAATGTGGCTTTCAAAGCCAAGGATAAAACCTGTAAAACTAGAGAGTCTGAGAACTCCCTTGCTAAAAATCAGGATGAGCTTGAGGATAAGCTAGCACTGATGGCAAGGAGGTTTGAAAGACTTAATAGTAGATATGGAAAATATAAAAACTATTACAGGAATCACAGGTACCAGAAGAAAGCTGAGGACAGATCGACTGAGAAGAGAAAAAACCTGAAAGCTGAAGGATCTTCATCCAAAAAGAAGGACTCAAAGTCTAAAGAAGAAAGTGATCAGGATGATGATGCCAACAAATGCTATAACTGCCAAAAGAAAGGTCACTTCCAGTATGATTGTCCAGACCTAAGTGCTAAGGAGAGAAGAGAAAGGCAAGCTAAAAGAGACAAGAAGTTCTCCAGCAAGAAAGCCATGGTTACAGAAGAAGAACATTCTGAGGAAGGTTCCAACTCTTCAGAAGAAATGTTCTCAGACAGTGAAAGTGATGACCTCTGTCTAATGACTATGGAGGAGGTAAACTCTTCTTTCTCTGTTGTTGCTCCAACACTAGCACAAGAGTTATCAAGTTCCACTGTAAACAGTCAATTTGACCTGATGGATTCTTTTGAGAGTCTGATGAAGGACTATGCTGTTTTACAAGAACTGCTAAATGAAACTCAAGAGCAGAACAAAGAACTGAAGGCTGAAAATCTTAAGTGGAAAGACTCTAGCAATACTGAAATCACTTCTCAATTAATGGGAGCTACTGATGAACTAGATGTTCTGAAAGTACAACTCTCAGAGAAAGAGAAGTTGATAGAGACCCTAAATGAAAAACTAGAGAAATCCACTGAAGAGATTCAGCTGATCAGAACTAAGTTCAATGACCTCTCTGAGAAGCATGAAACTCTACAAAAATGTGAGGATAGTGCGCAGAAGAAGCTAACTCTATTGAATACTGCATCTAAAGTAATAGATGAAATTCAGAATTATCAGAGACCTGCCACTATAAAATCTGGATTGGGATACATTCCAGGGGGAACCTCACAAGGTCATCTGAATGCTGCATCAAGTAGCAAGAAGACAATCTTTGTTAAACCAGTGACACCTACACTTCAAATTGAAGAAATGCCCAAGGTTGTATACAATGGAAAAGGACCCATGGTTCCAGTAAAAATGAATGATCAGGTAAGAAAGCCCAAACCTCAGGTGAAGGCTAGAAAACCTGACCACTCAGTAGGAAAATTTCAGGCAAGTACTTCGAAGCCTCAGGCTAAGAATGCAAACCTGAAAGGATCTGCACTGAACCAGCAGAGGAATTTTCAGAAGAGAAACACTCAGCAGAGACATTCTCAACTGAAAAGACCAAGTCCACAGATTACTGAAAGACCCCAATTTCAGTACAGGCAACCTAAACCCCACTTGTCTAAGGGTAAAGGTTACCTGAACCCGAGTCAACAAAGATTCAGACCAGCTGCACAGAAGCCAAAGCAATGGAACAAAAGGCCTGTACCAAAGAAAAATTCTAAGGCTCATGTTCATGCCAAGGCTAGCACTCATACAAAAGAAACTACTAAGGCACCCAGAGTAGTAAATGTGTATGTAGATGTTTATGGAAGACAGATCAGCCACTCTAAAGTGATTAGAGTTGTCAGACAGATTTGGATTCCGAAAGGTACAGCTAACATGGTAGGACCCTACACAAATTGGGTACCTAAGAATTGATCTGTTTTTCAGGAGAAAAACAAGGGCACTGAGCTGATTGAAGATCACATAGCACTGATGAGTGGAGATGAAATGGCCCCTGTTATATGGTATCGTGACAGTGGATGTTCAAGGCATATGACAGGATTCAAGCAGATACTCAGTGACTATGTAGAGCAAAGAGGCCCTCAGATCACATTTGGAGATAACTCCAAGGGACAGACTGAAGGATATGTAACTTTGAAAATCGATTCAGTTCATATCCATGGTGTTTCATATGTATCTGGATTGAAGCATAACCTGCTTTCAATAAGCCAATTCTGTGATAAGGGATTTAATGTTGAGTTCTCAAAGAACTTATGTTATGTGAAAGATGATATATCACAGAAAATACTACTGACTGGTACTAGAAAAGGAAATGTGTATCTTGCTGATTGCAGTTCAACTCCTAAAGATACATGTTTGGTTGCAAAAAGTTCCACAGATACCAGTTGGTTATGGCATAAAAAAAGGATGAATCACCAAATTTCAAAACCCCGAATAAACTTGCAAGATTAGCTCTTGTGAGAGGGTTACCAAATGAAGTGTTCAGTAAGGAACATGTTTGTGATGCGTGCCAAAAAGGAAAACAAATTAGAGCATCATTTAAAAGCAAAGTAGATGTTTCTACTAAGAGAATGCTTCAATTGTTGCATATGGATCTTTTTGGTCCAGTAACACCAGTGAGCACTAATGGCAGGAAATATACACTAGTGGTAGTTGATGACTACTCAATATATACATGGGTCATATTCTTACTCAGTAAGAAAGAGACTCAGATAAAACTGGCTGAACTACTGAAAAGGCTCAGTATTGAAAAGAACTTGAGTGTGGTCAAAATCAAATCTAATAAAGGAACTGAATTTATAAATCATATTATATCTGATTATTGTGCAGCAAATGGAATTACTCATGAAACATCAGCTGCAAGGACCCCTCAACAAAATGGTGTTGCTGAAAGAAGGAACAGGACTCTAAAAAAAGAAGGCTCGCAAGGACCATGATAAATTTGAAGATATTCCTAAAAGATTTTAATTTGAAGTCAACAACACTGCATGCTATTCACAAAACAGATCCATGCTGACCAAGTGTCAAGGTAAAACACCATACGAGCTTTGGAATGAAAGGAAGCCTCTTGTTTCTTTCTTTTGTGTGTTTGGTTGCAAGTATTTCATACACAATAATGATAAAGATCAGTTGAAAACATTTGATAGCAAAAGTCGATGAAGGAATATTCTTAGGATATTCGAAGTTAGTAAAAGCCTTGAGTTTACAAATCAGAGACTCTTATTGTGGAGGAAACACCTCATGTTGTTTTTGATGAATCTACTTGTGTTCAAAAGAAACAGAACATGATGCGTAAGAATCCGACCAAGAGAATCACCAGATTAAGCCCGAAAAAGAATGACAAATCATCCATCGAACACGAAAAAGAAGAAGCGGTCACTTTCTATGAATGGAGTGACTCGGACTTCATACAAAGAAGTTCGGATGGAACTCGGGATGGTAAGACTCAGAAAGCCAACACACCAAAGGTGACCAATCTGAACAGACACCGCCGGACTCGGTATGTGATGCCAATGAAGATGTGGTCACAAATTTGAGGCAAATTCTCGAATCTATCAACCAAAGGGGAACAAATGTCTCGACAATGTTGTTCTCAATAGAATTTCCCCGAGGAAGATGATTCCCTTTCTCATTTTCTCGTTGTTCCTTGAGTTTAATGTCTTTATCTAACCTAACATTTCAAATGTTGAGGATATTATTGAAGGGGGAACATCCAGAAGAAGATGGTTAGATAGTCATCCTACAAGTCAGATTGTGGGTGATCTAACTGATGGTGTTAAAAGAAGAAGGTTCCATGGTGAAAGTGCACTATTCTGCTCCATTCCTATCAGAGAAAGAGCCAACTGAGATTGAAGAAGCTCTACAAGATTCTTTTTGGATTACTGCTATGCAAGAAGAGCTGAATCAATTCTCAAGAAATGAAGTATGAGAGCTAGTGGATAGACCTGAAAGGCACAATGTTATTGGAACCAAGTGGGTATTTAAGAATAAAAGAGATGAGAACAACAACATTGTAAGAAACAAGGCAAGGCTAGTTGCACAAGGTTATTCCCAATAAGAAAGCTTAGATTATGATGAAACCTTTGCACCTGTTGCAAGACTAGAAGCCATCAGATTGTTTCTTGCATATGCTGCCCACATGAAGTTCACAGTTTATAAAATGGATGTGAAAAGTGCATTTCTGAATGGTGTGCTTAAAGAAGAGGTTTATGTGGAACAACCTTCTGGTTTCAGACAGAATGACCAAGTTTACAGGCTCAGAAAAGCCTTGTATGGTCTTAAGCAAGCACCCAGAGCATGGTATGATACCCTTTCTCAGTTTCTTACTGACCATGATTTTGTCAAAGGAACTGTTGATAGAACTTTGTTCAGGATGGAAGATGGGGAAGATATCTTACTAGTTCAGATATATGTAGATGACATCATTTTTGGATCTCCAAATCATCAGTTGTGTGAAAATTTTTCTACACTGATGAAAGGCAAATTTGAGATGTCTATGATGGGGGAGATGAATTTCTTTCTAGGTCTTCAAGTGAAACAATCAAAGGAAGGAATTTTCATCAACCAAGCAAAATACACCAGAGATCTGATTGCCAAATATGGTGTACAGAATTGCAATGCAGTTAGAATTCCCATGAATACAAACTACAAGATGGATCCTGATCCTGAAGGCAAATCAGTAAGTCACACTGATTATAGAGGGATCATTGGATCATTGCTCTATCTCACAGCAAGTAGGCAGGATATAACATTTGCTGTTGGGATATGTGCAAGATACCAAGCTAATCCTAAGGCTAGTCACATGGAGGCTGCCAAAAAGATACTGAAGTATCTTAAAGGCACAGTGAATAGAGGATTGTGGTATCCAACTGATGATAACCTTGAATTAACTGGTTATTCAGATGCTGATTATGGAGGCTGTAGAATTGACAGGAAGTCCACTACAGGAACTTGTCAATTTCTTGGAAGTAAGCTGATATCCTGGTTTTCGAAGAAACAGACCTCAGTAGCAACTAGTACTACTGAAGCTGAATACATGGCTGCAGGAAGCTGCTGTGCTCAGATTCTTTGGCTTAGACAACAATTAAGGGATTATAAGGTTGTAGCCAATGAAGTACCAATATTTTGTGACAATAATAGTGCCATTGCTATTTCACAAAATCCGGTATGGCACACCAGATGCAAGCATGTGGATATTAGATATCACTTCATCAGAGATCATGTAGAGAAAAAGGACATTAGGATGGAGAAAATTCATACTGATAAGCAGAGAGCTGATATCTTGACTAAACCATTGGCTGAATCAAGATTTCAGGAACTATCAGTTGAATTAGGGATGTTGGATCCAGGTGTATAGAGTAAAATCTGAAAAATTGAAGGTTTTCAGATGCATGAAGTTCTCTCAGGATTCTACTGAGAAACTCAGGATAAAATTGGAAATACTTAACTGAGTCTTGAGAAACTCAGGTGTACTGAAGGTCAGTACTCAGTATCATACTGAACCCATTCAGTACTCAGTATCATACTGACATTTTATCAAGGTCAATACTCAGTAAGACTGATAGAGGGAAATTAGTCTGAAGAAGTAATGACTCATGCAACTCATTTATTGCTTAAGTGAAACTCAGTAATCATTTGCAATAAATACAAAACACCTGAAGAATGTTTTTGGGCGGGATCTTTGAAATGCCGAAGAAGGTCAACAGTCATTAGTTGCTCTGTTCAATTAATCACCAATGAGGTTAAAATGGCGGCGTACTTTTCGTGAGAGTCCTTTCGCATACCCGATTAATCGATGATAAATCTCAACCGTTGATTTTCATCAAATCGATACGACTTCCCACGAAATCGATCTATATATTCCTTGAGAAGCCATTCAAGCCATTTTATTAAACCCTCGTTCCCAAAAACACTCTGCAAATAAAAATCCCCTTTGCCCAGAAATCGTCATTTTTCAAACCCTAACCTTCAAAATCTTCAAAATGACTTACACCATATTCGACAAACTGGCTGAAACCAATAAGCCATGGTATGAGTATGTGGTTTCTCTGGAAAGTACATCCAACGCAAAACATGAAGAAGAGGCGCTTCACTTGATTCGTTTAACAAAACTGACGAATCTAGTCGCAAGCCAACCAGAGGGCGAATACTCTCGAGAGGTAATAGAGTTCGTCTCTAATATGGAAATAGATGAGGATGATAATATTGAGTCCAAAATTTCTGTTTTGCATCTAGAGCATACATCGAAGTATGAAGATTTTGTACGGGAGCTGTATATAGTCCCTAAGAATTTAAACAATGTTTTTGAGTTGTGTGATAGAGGAGAGGATCCCACAACTTATATGTTAGGTCGGGAGCAAGAATATCTTGATAGGATTACTGAACATCCTATTAAGTTTGAGGCGACCTTACATAAGCGGCATTTGAAGCCAAAATACAGAGTTTTGATGGATATTGTGAGTAAGAGTATTATGAGTAGATCGAGGAGCTTTGAGCAGATTAGCACTCCCAAACTCCGATTGATGGCGACAATAGAAGATTCACCCACCAAGGATTTCAACTGCCTGAAATATCTGATTAAGGTGGTGAGTGACCAGGCCAAACTCATAAAGAAGGAGGATGGATCTATCTCAATAAAAGGCAAGATACTCCATGCCACCAAAATAGCCTTTATTTTGGAGATGTGTCGAGATGAGGAGGATATCTTTGCCAACACCACTCCATTCCCTAAGTCTAAGGTGATGTTCAAGCCTGTTGCCACCAAAAAGACTATAAAAGGGAAGAAAGAGAAGAAAGTGGAATCACCAGCTGCTACTGAAGAAGCCCAAAAAGCCAGGGGGAAGGCTTTGTTGGAGATCAAGAGGGAGAAGGGTGAAACATTGAAGAAGAAGACCCTTGCTCCAAAGCGCAAAAGATTGGTGGTTCTCACTGATGAGGAGGAGAGTGAGACTGAGGAGATACAACCTGAGAGCCAAAAAGCTCAGAAATTGCCTTTACATGTATTGGCTCTGGCTATCTCAACGGCACAGGAGCAAACTGAGGAGCAAGTCTTCTCTGAGGTTCTTGAGACGTCACTAAGCTCTGACAAGTTCTCTCAAGAAATTTTCCAAGGACCTCAGACCTCAGAGCAAGTTCAGATTCCTGCTGAGGAAGCACTGCTCCGAACCTCGAAAATCGCCAGATTCCTGGCCGAGGAAGCACCACCGCACTTAACTAAACCAGATTCGGGATTTCAAGGAGTTGCCTGCCCAACCCTTAGACATTGCTGAGTCTCAGGAGCCGATGAACATTGATGAGCTCCTGAGTGATCTATTACTTGATCCTTCAAAGTTGACTTTTCTATCAACCCGAGAGCCCGGCTCAAGAAGGGTGAAGTCAAGAGACCGAAAGGGCGGCGAAGGGGAACTACCATTCTAGATCAAGCTACTGCCGTGTTTAGCTCATTCCCCGACCTCCAAGACATCTTCTTGATTGAGGTCAATAGGTCTACATCCTCAACCAGACTCTTCCCGAAATGCTCAACATAGCTTCATTCAGAGGTGAAGACTGGTGGAACGAGGAAACAACTCTGCTCACCAAATTCTCGAGATTCGGAAAAACCAAGCTCGGGATGAAAATTTACGACTTTGATGAAATGGTTAAGAAGAAAAATTCTTGAGAGGAAGGATCTTTGAAGTTGGTGCCCCGAGCTCCAAAGACAAATCTCAAGATGGGGACCAACAAGGGGATGATGAGAGTCAATTTCGGAAGGAGAAAGACCAAATCGATCTTTGAAGAGCTGTTTGTTGAACATCCTCGGTGAAGTTAGCCTTCAGTAACCTTTGGCACTATTAAAAATTATGCGCCAGATTACCAAGTACCTATCTTTAATTCTCAGAATGTCCGATATCTTGACCGAGGCTCGAGAGGACACCCAAGCTCGGGTGAAACCCAGGACTCGATCGAGTCCGAAGCCCAGTTTAGATCGAAGCTCGGCTCGGTCGAGACTCGAGTTTGAACAACTAGCTCGGGAGACACAAGATCTCTCATATGCTCCGAGATTGATCTCACCCCAATAATGGAGAAACCGGAGAAGGTTGAGCCAATCCCGAACAAAGTTGCTCGATGATGGAGGAGGTATTGGCCAACCAAGATCGAAAGATGGAAAGCTTGAGTTCTTCTTCGAATCAAGGCAACTTCGTAACACTGACCGAGAAGTCCGACCTCCATAGAAGGAAAGATGGAAGAGAAAATGGAAGAAGGGTCAAAGCCGAGATAAGTCTGGAGTCAAGCGAAAGCATCGAGGAAAGGACTGAATATCTTGAAGCAAAATTGGTGGAGAAGAATGAGATGCTGGTGAAGAATGCTGTTGAGGAGATGAGCTCAATGCTCATGACCAAAATGACAGACATGTTCAAGGAAGCTCTCTCCAGCCAATTTGCTCATATGTCTGAAGAGTTCTCCGTGGCGAAGAACCACCTAAGAAGGCTCGAAGAGGAGCAAGATCGGTTAGCGGGAAGTCGCGTGAGTGTCGCCAAGGAGCAAAGATTATCATATGGACCTGAAACTCTCCGACTTACCCCAAGTATGGTTCCAAGAAGGGGAAAGACCCGAGCCGAATCGAGAAAGTTATTGGAACATACTTTGGCAAGAAAGGCTGGCAAAGATGCAGAAAAGAAAATCATTGCTGAAGCCATGCAAGAAGTCGAGGCCACTGAAAAGCTGAAGTTCAAGATGGTGGAGAAGCCAGTCTACACTCAGGTTTCTGAAGAAACAATGCAAGAAGTAGCTTCAGAGAAACTGAGTGATAGAAGAAGAGTTGGGACAAGCCAAGCTGGAGCTGAATTGCCCACTAAAAGAAAGGTTGTGGCGTTTGTGGAGCCTGAGGGCAAAAGAGCTAAGGCTTCTAAGCCAACTCAAAGGAAGTTGATTCTGGATATTGAAGAATCTGAGGTTGAGCCTCAAAAGAAAGTCTTCAATACAAGAAGTGCTTTGAAAACACTCCAAGTTGAGCAAGCCAAGAAAACTGTTGCTTCTGTTTCTGGAGTTCCCGTGATCAGAAAGAAGATGGAAGAAGAGCAGAAGAGAAGGAGTGGTTTCAAGAAGTTCGCAAGCAAGAGGAGAGGGAATACAAAAGCACATAAATGGCCGCATGTTGACAAGTGGATGCCAATCCAGTTCAACGATGCATGGGAAGAAATCAAGAGAACTTTTTGGTTCTACTATGATGTGCTAAGAGAATGGAGAGGGGAGAGCTCAGATTCTAATGAGGCTTTCATAGACTATCTCCTGACCTTTTATCCGAAGTATCTTCAAGGCTGGATCAATCTTGCGGATGAAGGAAATGTTCAGATAACAGCCCCTGGTCCATACTCATACCCTCCTCCTAGGCTGGAGAATGACTTGGTGAATGAAAAAGCCATTTCTCAGGAGATTGCTCAGTACGCCATTCAGTTGGGCCTGACAGGGAACAATCCTGATATCATCAAAGAGAGAGATGCACTGAAGAGAAGATATTATGGAATGTTCAACCTTGAAGTGCCTGTTGATGAGGTGGAAGAACAGAACTGAAGAGACCGAGCAGAAGAGCAAAAGAAGACTGAAGATCAAGACTCAGAAGACTCTTGTAATTTCCTTATCTTTTTGTCTTTTTGATTTTGTTTTTCAGATAAGTTCATTGTAAGTTGTAACTGTCTACCATTCATCAATGAAACCTTATCATTTAAGCTCAAAAGATAATATCTCATTATCTTACTTTACATGTCTTTACTTTTGATATGCCTGAATGTTGTCTCTGAGGAAATTGTTGGGAGACTTATTGTTTACAAAATTGTTGGGAAATTGTTTGTTAATAAATATACCATTTTTGTAATAGAAAAACTGAAACCTGAGTATAGGTTAAGTGTTTTGTAACAAGATGGTTTTGGCATCATCAAAAAGGGGGAAATTGTTGGGAGATGAATTTAATAAAGAAGATTTTGATTAGTTCCCAAAACCCCTGAGTATGACATGTTCAGGATAATCTTGATAGTTGAGTCAGGATTCAATTTTAGAGTATTCAGGATGTTATCTGCACAATGTATAGTCCGCAGATATAGATCAGGATAGATTCTGAAGACTCAGTAAGTTTCTGAAGAAACTGAAGTTTCAGTATGAAACTGAAGTTTCTGAAGTTTCAGTATGAAACTGAGAATCTGAAGACTCAGTGAGAAACTAAGAAACTGAAGACTCTCAGTATATCAGTCAGTATATCTGTGAAGATTCAGAAGACACTGAAGACTCAGAAGACACTGAAGACTCTGAAGACACAGAAGACAGAAGACAGAAGACAGAAGACAGAAGACTGAAGGATACTGAAGGCACAGTAATTACTGAAGACTCAGTAATGTACTGAATGCTCAGTATAAACCTGAATGTTCCGAGGCACTGAAAATATCTATCTGAAGGATACAATACTGAGAAAAATGAGATTACTTAGAAAAATAGATATTGCCCAAGACATTCTCATGCAGACAAAAGGAACTAAGACAAAGTGTTGTTAAGGTTATATCACTCAGAGATAGTGACCAAAAAGAGCCGTTGAGTTTGTCTACATTTAGCTGAAGACAAAAGTCAAAAAGAAGAAGACAGCACTGTACTTTACTGACACTGACAGCGACAGGTCACTGAAACATGTCAGTAGTACTATGTTCCAGACTGCAAAAAGTGATAACCAGCTACATGAAAAGCTGTTTGCCTAAAACATGCTAGGGAGTTTCAAACCCTAAATATAGCCGTTCATCACACACCATAAGAGGAAACTCACGAAGCTATCTCTTCCAACGGATAGTTTTTCAAGAGTGACCTTGGTGTATGCCTATAAATACTTGTGACCCTCTACATTGAAGGTTACGGGAAATTCGTAAGCAACTCAAGAGCTCAAACTTATTATTGGAAGTTGAAGCACTCAAAAACCCAAGAATTTCCCAAGTGCTTTATGTCGAAGAGAGCTCATTCCACTAAGCCTAGCTTGATAAGATATATCCAAAGCTTAGTCGAGATATCCTAGCCTTTGCATTGTTCTTAATTGTAAAGGATATCTAATTCTAGTTGGAAACCAACCAAGAAACCACAAACCCTTTGTAAGGTAGTTTGAGTGTGATTGTTGGTGAGTTGGAGTTGTAAAGAGTTAGTAAACTACAAGGAGGTAGTCAGAAAGCTCTAGAGAAGAAGTGAGTAAACTATCTTGAATAGTTAGAAAGCTTGTGTGTGTTTTGAGTAAGTAAACTACAGAGGTAGTCAGAAAGCTCAAAATAGAAAGGTTAGTAAACTACAGAGGTAGTCAGAAAACCTTAGGAAGTGTTTAGTGAATTTCTCTAAAGAGTCAGAGAGAGTGGACGTAGGAGCATGAGTCTCTGAACCACTATAACTTCCTGTGTTATTTGCTTTCTGTATTGCTTTGATTAACTGTTGCATACCTTTAACTGAAAGCATATTTTCACTGATATTCAGTTGGAATCTATCCACTGAAGCTGCATATAACTGAATCACAGCCTAATCACTATTCCATTAAAAGGAAGGTTTTCAGCAAAAGCATAAAACGAGTATAAACTTAGGGCCAACCATTCCGCACATCTGAGTAGCTAGAACAGATAGTTACCAAACTGAACTTACTCTTCTGAGGGTTCAGTAAGTTAGTTATCTGATCCAAGCAGCTCAGGATCTCTGAAAACTCTGGATCAGTTGGGATTATCTGAGGTATTTGAAAGCAGCTCAGAATCACTGTCTCAGATAGAATTTGACTCAGGGCGATCTGTGCTTCTCAGGACCAAATCATCAGGACAACCTGACCCAAGCTGACCTCAGTAAAGAAAAGTTTTAAAATCACTGAACACGTGTATTCCCCCCATACACGTGTAAGACTCGTTTACACCGGGACCAACAGGGTCAGATGACTCAATTAGAGTCAGCTCAAGTCAGATACCATGAAGAATTTATATCATGTCATACAAGATCAGACCAGAGGAATATGAAGAAAAGGCCTGACTAAGTGCCACATAAGGATACTTGTCAACCAATCAAAGTTCGACACGTATGTACTTTGACTGAAAAAGTAAAATATGAAGTATTAGGGTCAAACAGCTAGAAAGGACAAATTTACATGCTTATAGCAGGGCCGCCTCTGCAAACATCACTTCATACCTGCTCCTTAACTAATATATATTGAAATTCGAATTGTTATCCAACGACTCTTTGATTCCAACACTATAAATAAGGATGAATCCCTTCAGAGTTCAAAACGAAAATAATCAAGCACTCAAACTATTAAGCCAGTTCTTGCACCCAAGCAAAACTCAAGATTTATTCTTAATGTTCATTTTACAACTTAAGAAATAATCTCAACCCAACACTAGGCTGATCTATTGTTAAGAAATATTTCCTAGTTCGAACATAAACAAACCCCCCTTATACAAAACCTATTAGGAAGTTTGTTAGCAAGTTTGTAAGTTAGTTTTATCTAGCTTATGAACCAAGATAGAGGTGGATCTCTGTAAAAAATTTAGTTTGGTTGATCGTGGAGATCATTGTAAAGTGTGTCTAACACTGTAAACTAAGGTGTTTGTTAGTGAGATCCCACTGTTGATAGGGAAGAGTAGATGTAGGAGAAGTTCTCTGAACCACTATAAAATTTGTGTGTGTTTTATTGCTTTGATAAATTGTCATACATCTTTCTGCATCAAATCGGCATACATACAGTTCACCATATCAGACTACATCAAGTTATCTGATCTGATTCATAAAACCTGAACTAAGTTTCCTAAAAGGTTTTCACACGGGTTAAAAAAAGCTTCCGCACATTAGCTAAACTGATAGACGTCCAACTGATAAGCTTTCAAGCTGTCAGTAGGTTGGATACTAGACCAGGCTGATTACACTACGCACTCTACAACACTTAACTGATAAATACGTTGTACATAAGAAAAGTTTTTGAAGTCTATTCACCCCGCTTGACCTGGTTCGACCCGCCTAGGATTCGCGAATTTTCATCTCTTTCCCATTTTAACTAATATTTCACGGTGAAATATTTCACATGAAAGTTCCCCTTATAAAATAACCTTTCCCGATGAAGAAAAAAAGCTCGAATTTTTTAGATTGAGAATTAAATAGTCTCATATGCATCAAATGCATTGTGCAATTAAAATACATCTTTTAAACATGCAACTTGTTTTTAGTATATCAAATTGCATGTTTCAGTGAAACAAGTTGTATGTTCAAAAATTCACTTTAGTTGTTTGGTGCACTTGATGAACAAAAGACCTACTCAACATAGCTACTTGCGTGCATTCTTTGTTCATTCTGCAGTCGCAATTTTTTTTCTCTTTATATCCAGAGAGAGAAATTTCTTGAATTTAGGTAATAAGTTCAAGAACTCTTCAATGGTGGAGGATTTAATTATTGGGTTCTTTCATTGATACCTTATTCCATGGATGGATACAATTACATTTTCTAATAAAATGTGCAAGAATTTTGTAGCAATGAAGGCCGAATCAATTTTTGCAGCATAATGATTTCAAGTGGCGGACCCAAGATTTTAAAATTCGAGGTATTGGTAACTAGTTTAAAAATATATGTACCTAAATATTATCATTAATTTAAAGAGTATAAATGATTAGGACAAACATTAAAAAGTTACTCACAACATTAGAGGAGAGTTTTTAAGCATAAATTGCATAATATCGGGTTATAACTCTCTCATTTCCATCGTTTTCTTCAATTTTGGTGTTTGATCCTCTTATTTTCCAAATAAATTAGTTAAACATAACACAAAAAAATGCAATTGTATATATAAAAGAAATACACAACTGCAATAAAAAGTGATAATAACATAACTATAACAAGTGAAATTATTTTTAAAACGGAGATGATATTAAAAAAAATGAATATTAACTCAATGATCAAGAAACAGACCAAACAAAAGAAAAGGCCCAACAATACGAAATATGAAATATAAGAATTAAGAGTTGAGCCTAATTAAATTTAGGATTAATAACAAACTGCAACCTGTATTATTTTAGGATCAATTTAGGATTAATAACAAATTTAGGATCAATTTTTTTTTTTTTTACAAAATTCTTCAATTTGATATTTGTTAAAATACTTTTTGGCATTGTTGTTTGTACAATATATCAATTGTAGGCTATATCTAGCCGGAAAGTTTTACAAAAAAGTGAGTTGGGGTTGAAATTTATCAATTTTTACTAGTCCATATTGCATTTTATTTCGAAAAATAGTAAAAATTACAATTTATAATTAACCCTTAAATTTAATACAACTAGCCAATTAAATAAATAAAAATGATGTGAGATGGGCAAATACAAATAGCCTATTAACCTAACAAAGAAACTAATCAACTAAGTAGGCTGTAAGCCCAATAAAAACTACTGAAATAAAAACTTATCCAGTATTTTATAAATTTAATTTAAACATTATATATATATAAAAAATAAATAAATTTGAGTTTGGGGGTGCAGCTGTACCCCCTTGTCCCCATACTTAGTCCGCCAGTGATGAATTGTATGTGTGGAGAAAAAAACAAAGGTCTCAACAATTTTAACATCGTTCATTTTCAGAGAATAGAGGGTTTATTTCATCTTATTAAGAACGACAAATTGTTTGAATATACACACTAAAAAATAGAGGCCCTATTTAATCTTGAGGGATAAGAAGAGATTTCAAATTGATTATTTTTCCTTATAGATTTGACTAGTTTTTACGTGAAATGGCCTCATGATGAGACGTATCACAAATCAATACAAACTAACTCTCATTCCAATGTGGATAGATCAAACCCGCACCACCCCCTCCCCTCTCAGGTGGGTTCGGATTGGCTGGGTAATCTTCGCTAGTGTTTCCGCTTCCACCCATTTTGTGAAATAGTCGACCGCCACTACTACGTGCTTCACCGTGCCCGGAGCCGTTGGCAAAGGTCCAATTAAGTAGATTCCCCACTTTGCAAATGGCCATGGGTTGTAGTTGGAAGTTAGCTCCTCGGGAGCTCTCTTGATGGTTGGGGCGAACACTTGGCAGTTGTGGCAGGACTTGGCATATTTGATCGCATCTTTCCTCAGAGTTAGCTAGAAATAACCCTGTCTGATCGTTTTGTGGAAGTACTGTCGAGCACCTTCCGTTGAGATTGTTGATCGGATCATAGCTACTTCACTAAGGTTGATTGTGGGTCGATCGCCCAATGTGATCACTAACCTGGTGACAGCAATGTTATCCCTGCTCGCTGCCCCTTTTGAAGTGGCAAGTCGAGCTAGAGCATCCGCTTGAGTATTGTCAGCTCGTGGAATTTGTTCGATGTAAACTTGCTCGAATTTTTCCAATAAATTCTTGGCGACCTGCTGGTATCTGATTATCTGATCGCCTCTAGCTTCATACTCTCCTGACATCTGATATGCTATTAGCTGTGAACCGCAGAAAACTTTGAGACGTTGAACTCCCATGGCTATCGCCATTTCCAAACCATTGACTAGAGCTTCATATTCTGCCCCGTTGTTCGTTGCGTGGAAATCGAACCTGATGGCAGTGGTAAAAGATTGTTTGTCGGGTCTGATAAGGACGACTCCTGCCCCCGCTCGAGTACTTGTAGATGAACTGTCGACATATAGCTTCCATGGATCCTTGATGACCTCACTAGATTTCTCGGAGAAAGTGAGTTCAACCAAGAAATCGGCGAGCAGTTGAGCCTTAATCGCGGTCCTTGGTGCAAAGGTGACACCAAATTGACTGATTTTTTGATAGACCATTTCGGAAGTCGCCCCACCGTGTCTGGTCGGCGCAACACTTGCCTCAAAGGCATCATCGTTAGAACTTCAACTTTGTTATAGTTGGTTATAATTTGGCCAACAAAACAATAATTATACTTTAATTTAGTGTTTTAGGCGATCAAAACATGTAAAAAGACAAGAAAGTGATGACCCGGTTCATCTTATGAACAAGACTACGTCCGGGGGCGTCCAAGCCAGGTATTTGTGTATAATATAAGTGCCTAAGAGTTTAAGTTTTCCAACCTTTTACAAGTGTGGCCGTGTAGGCCTATTTATACTACGATTCCCGTCTCTAGGGTGGGAATTTACTTAAGGAAATATGCCCTAAAAGGGGCTTCAATCCCGGAGGCCGCGGATTCCGCCATGTCGGGTCAGAGGTCGCTCTCTTTAGTGCGCGCCAATTGTGGGGCAGACTCTGGGACAGATTTTGGGGCTTGCCAGGTGTTTCCTTTGACCGTTGAGATATGCCACTCCGCTTGATGCAAGTTGCATCCGGCCTGAGAGGGTCCTGAATGTAAGTCGCCTCGCGACCTACGAAGATCTTGGATGTGAGTCGCCTTGTGACCTGCCATCTCTGGGACTTGGGTGTAGTTTACTTAGTCCTGATGGATGGGTTGACTATGCGGCCACTCATCGGTGGGCCTCATTAAATGGTAATCGGCGGGCGACTTGCCGCTTATGTGACTGATCCAGGGGTCGGATTTATCCATGCTACAACAATTGCCCCTCAAGTCGAGGCCACGTGCTTGCATCAGGGTCTTGACTTGTTATTCTTTCGACCTGCGGCAAGTCGACCTAGGGAGTCATTTCTGGGTAGTCTGCCATCCTTGGGCAGGTGAAAAGTCGCCTCAATTACGTGAATCGACGTGACAGGTTGCCCTTGGACTTGTGGATTTGATGTGATTGATTGACAGGATGATGACGCGAGGCGCCGTGAGTCGCACCAATGGGGAGCTGCGGTGAGGACCACGAGCGGTTCCTGCGATCATTTTTTTGGAAAAGGATGGAGGTTTAGCCAAATTGCACTCTGGCCCTTTCCTCCTCCTATAAATAGGCGGAATTTTTTAGGTTAGAATTTCTTCTTGTTCCTGCACGTTTCAAACGAAATTTTTTACAACTCTCCAAGTTCTTCGAGTGATCAACGAGGATTGTTACAGGTAATTCTTCATTTTTCTCAATCTGTGTTATGGCTACTGGTTCTTCGACGACCCCTTCTACAATCCAACCGATGTTATTGTCGTCCTCGGAAGATGATAATGCTTTCGTCTCCCAACTCCGCCGCCATCCTGGTTTGTTTTTCACCGCCACCAATGTGGAAAGGACTTCAACCGCCGGTGCCCCGGGTGAAGACAGGGAAGACGATGGAAATGACGAAGGAGTTGAAGAACGATTTCTGGAGAACTTAGAAGATATCAGGCATCTTTCTCCGGTCATGATCAGTCCCTGTCGTACTGTCTTACCGGAGACGATGGTGGAAGTAGGCTCCTCCCAACCCATAGACATGGGGTGTGAGCAGATCTTCGATTATGAGGCATATAGAGCCTGAGCTCTCTATCAGCGACCTAAATGCCAATTTCTGAAGTTGGTTGAGTCGCCATTCGTGGCTTCTGATGAGAAATACCGATCAGTACTTAGCGACCAGTACGTATTTTCCCTTCGTCGTAAGTACAAAGTGCCTAGGGACGTGCATTTCTATGGAGCGACCTCGAATGAAAGGGCCGACCAGCTGCCTCGGGGAATGATTGCGATGAACGAGCATACCATGGAGGCTGAGATTCGATTTCCCTTGCATCCAACCATCTCCCATTTGCTCGCGGCCTGGAATCAAAGCCTCACTCAAATTACCCCGAATGGGAGGAGTTACATTATCTCCACCATGACCATTTTAGGGCAGACTAGTTTGTTCAGAATGCCCACTCCGGGTGAGTTGTCATACGTACTGCACCTTGTTACTCAATCCGGTGGTTGGAATGCCGTGCGACTTCGTAGTGTTGGAGTTATACTGGAAAGTATGCTTTTACTTTGTATAACCAAACTGAATTTCTGTCTTATTTGCAGAAATAAATTATTTATCACTGATGCTTTAAATATGATTGAATGTTACATATATATATTCTGCATACATGTTCAATAAACAGTACATGTTACATTGTAGTTAATTTAGTGATACCAGATCACAGAAAATTCACAACCCAGATGGAAATGAACAATCCATCGTGAAATGTTGAAGTGTAAGGCTAAGATTGACTTGTCTTGACCAAGAGATTACACTAGTGCATTATAATGACCTGAATATGACCTATAGGAGGATAAATTCTTCAGTGCTGAATATAGAAGAATTAGACCTCAGTGGTTCGTTATTTCTTAATCCCCTTCCCTTAAATAGGATCGTGTGGAATTAATAATTATTGCTTTGACTTATGCCATGTAGAGAATAAATGTGATTCAATACTTTATATCTTGGGCAATATTATTAGTTACATGAAGATTGCTAAGATTTAATACAAAAGAATCGTGTGCAAGTACGTCTTGCTTGATTTGTCCCTTTGGGAGGCTCAGAAGTTTTATCATACTAAATGATGCAAGTGAAATTAGTTTCCGGTATGTATAATAATGTTGAGCCGTTCCTAATCCAAGGAAAAAGATATTAATTAAAATAAAGCTTTTCAGTTGCTTGAATTAATTAATGGACTGGATAATCTTAAACACGGAAAATAATAACCAGGAACCATATTAACAGTAATATGGGTTAAGATGGATAGTGCAATATTAATTATGTAGTGGGATTAATTAATATTTATGGGCTTGAATAATATTGTGGCTCAATATTGATAATTCAAGGTCCATTGGAAGGTCCAATATTAATTCTCCTAAAGGCCCCTCAAGTAGCCCAAAGATAAAGTTCAATAACTGAAAAAAGTGTTTAAAATAAAAAAAAATCAATGTTGCCTAATTTTCCATAAATTTTGAAAATAATTAAAGGAAGAAAGAGAAAAGAGTTTCTTGATTTTCTTGGAAAGATTTTATGGAATATGTATTCTTGGAATACAAGATTATCCCATAAATTCAAGAAAAGTCAAAGATCCCATTTCTTCCCTATTTAATTGGAATTTTAAAAAATCCCCATAAAATAAGGAGGTGGGATTTTGTGGAATATTTAATTATGGAGAAAATAATATATGAGATATATTCAAGATTTCTTGGAGATCAAGAAAAAGATTTTTCCATCCTATTCTACACCAAAAAAATCGGCCACCCCTTATGTTATAAATAGGGGATGATTTTTTCATCCCCAGTGCAATTCCATGTGTTGGAAAAATTAGAAATCCACAAAGGTGGTGCAACATAATTTTATTTTTCCTTTTGTTAATTGTTCGTGAGCATCCTACCACCGGATTATTGAACAAGGACGAGGGAATACTTGAGAAGGCTCTTTGGGTTTGTTCGTGTGAACGGGTATCCATCTTCTCAACGGTTGTCACTCCAAGAGGTTAGTTCACGTAAACTCCTAGCAATTCCGCATGCGTAGGTTTTATGTGACTTGTTTATATGCATGATTTGTTGTTGAATTATTATTTGAATTAATATATGATTAATTAATGCTAATAATAATTGTTAGAATTAAATTTGTATTTAAACATTCACCGAATAGATCCGGGCAATTAATATTTTTTGTAGGTATCCAATTGTCATGGTATTTGATGAATGTTTAATTTTGCATGCATATAATTGTGGTTTTTTAATTCGACTCGTTCGGATTCATTTTTCTCGTGAGAAAATCCACGAGTAGATTAGGCTATTTGATTTGTTCAATGTAATAGACTAGTCTAGATCATAGGTTTATTTATTTTTGTTAAATAAATTGTAACCGGATCGAAGACGGAAGAGAGGAAATAAAGACGGATCCGAAACGTGCCAAGGGAGGCACGCTCGCGACGCGGATGCTAGCAGCGCGTCTTGAAAGCAAGCCCAATTGGGCGCGCGACGTGGGATCGAAGAAAAGTCTGGCGCGCACAAGTCGCACTGCACCGCAGACGCAGGTGGAGGCACCAAGACGGGCGCTCGATGATGCGCCGCCGCGGGACCATGGGGGGGTAAACCGTGTCGGGCGGCCGGAGCGATGCTTGGCGACGACGGGCGCGCGAAGCTTGAGGCAGGCGACATCTTGTTTGGCGCTAAATGTCTTGGCGCCGCGACGGCACCGACGACCGACAGACGGACGGGATGCAAGGTGTGCATCCCGACCCACGATCTGGTCGATACACGAGACGTGGCTTAACGTGACAAAATTATTTTTTCGAGACGATTGAGTGGGATAAATTTAAAAAAGATGATTTCTCAAGATCAAGAAGGATCAAAGAAAAGTGGGGAACCTCTCGCTGGTTTTTGGAATTCGACATCAGGAAGTCTTTTCACACCATCGACCGACATCGACTCATCTCAATCTTTAAGGAAGAGATCGACGATCCCAAGTTCTTTTACTCCATTCAAAAAGTCTTTTCTCCGGATGACTCGTAGGAGGTGAGAAAGACCCTTACTGCGTCCCACACAGTGTATTACTATCGGCCCTACCAGGCAACATCTACCTACACAAGCTCGATCAGGACATAGGGAGGATCCGACAGAAGTACGAAATTCCGATTGTTCAGATTATGTGCCCAATGTGTTTAATTTTGTTTTGATGTTTGCTTTATTTTTCATGCTTATTTAATATGTTTGAATATGCGTTGCATGAGAAATTGTTTTGAAAAATCCCACTTTCGAAAAATTACTATGTATGCTTAAACAATTAATTGACAATGTTATTCTGGATAATAAAATTGAATTCATTTTGACCTCCATGATTTATTTATTTGTGAATTCTTTTGGAGAAATTACCCCCCACGGGACGGCCAAAAGATAGTTTTCACATGAATAAATTCCATAGGATGATTGTGAATTATTATTAGTGGCGACGATGACCCTCCCCACGAGGCTCGTTCAAAATGAAATAATAATTCTATATTTTTTCATGGTTATTACTTAGGTATAAAATTGATATGCATATACTTCCCCGAAGTCCTTGTCAATTTTATATTGGTCAAGTGGACATTAAAGTTTTGTAACTGTTCTTGTTTGTAACCTGCTTGAATGTGTTTAAATAATGACCCACCCCACGTGGCTTATTTAAGCTGTTTTGAGATGTTGGCTGATGCATGTTCATATTTTTTGAGATTTTTAATATGATTCATGTGATCGAATTATGTGATTTATTTTGTGTTTATACAATCGTTATTTTTTTCAGTCTCAACATGTCGCAACCTATTAATCCACTGTGCAATATACTTAAAGGAAATTTGCTTACTGGTGAAAATTTCGTTGATTAGAATAGAAAACTTACTATTGTCCTTACTGCACAACATCATAACTGGATTCTTGCTGTCCCTAAACCCGTAAAGCCAACTGATGAGTCCAGCAAAACAGATAAGAAAGATTATGCTGACTGGGAGCGTTCAAATGAGATGGCTAAGTGCACCATGCTGGCTTCTATGTCAGATGTGTTATAACATCAACATCAACACTTTGAAACTGCTGCAGACATCATGAAAAGTCTTAAAGCGATGTTCCAACATCAAAACCGTATAGCTCGTCAGATCACCATGAGAGACTTGCTATCCATGAAAATGGTGGAGGGAACGCCCTTAAGGGAGCACGTTCTCAAGATGATGGCTCACCTAAATAAACTTGAGGTACTTAGCGCTGAGCATGACATCGAGACCCAGATTGATTTCATACTCCACTTTCTCCCGAAAAGTTTTGAACAGTTCAGGCTGAACTACCAAATGAACAATCAAAAGTTCACGTTGTCTGATCTGTTGCAAGCTTTAGTCTTGGCAGAGGCGATATTGGGGCAACAAAGTCAAGTCTTGATAGCAAACAGTCCTTCTTCTTCTAGGCCAAGGGGTGGCAAGAACAAGAAGAAGGCAAAAGGCCAAAGACAAGTTAACTCAAGCATTGCCAAGGACAAAGGAAAGGTGAAAGGAGATGGAGGAGCTAAGAAGTCAGCTAAGGGGAAATGTTTTAACTGCGGTGAGAAAGGACATTGGAGGTCAGCCTATTCCAAACCCAAGTGGAAAGGAAAGAAAGATAATTCTCATGAATTAGTTGTTGAAACTTGTTTAGCTGGCGTATGCTTCCCATTTATGGGTAGTGGATACGGGATCCACTGATCATGTTTATTTCACTTTATAGGGGTTCAAGCGGACCCGGCAACTTAGTGGGAGTAAGATCCTCATCACTCTGGGCGATGCTACGAGAGTGGCAGCTAAAGCAGTGGGAGAAGTGCAGTTGTCTTTTGAAGACAGAGTTTTATTTTTAAGAGATGTTCTTTACGTTCCTAGCTTTGGAAAGAATTTAATTTCGGTTTCTAAACTTTTTCTTGATGGATATTCGATTACTTTTAATAAAGTTGTTACCATTTCTCTAAATGATGAGTTTATCTGTTATGGAACATTGTCGAATAATCTCTATACAATTAGTTGTGCACACCACTCACGAAATGCATCCTATAACACATCGACTGTTTCAAGTAATAAAAGAAAACGTTCAGCAGATGTGAACGAAACACTTCTATGGCATCTGAGACTAGGTCATATTAATCCAAAGAGGATCCAAAGGTTGGTTCAAGATGGGTCATTGGACTGACTCCGGGTTGAACCATTACCAACCTGCGAATGATGTTTGGAGGGGTAAAATGACCAAGAGGACATTTGGATCCAAGGGGAATAGAGCCAAGGAAGTGTTAGAAATCGTTCACACTGACATATGTGGTCCAATGTCGATCAAAGCAAGAGGAGGTTATGAGTATTTCGTTACTTTTATCGATGATTACTCAAGAAATGGATACATTTACCTCATGAAGCATAAATCTGATACCTTTGATAAAGTCAAAGAATTTAAGGCTCAAGCAGAGAATCATAGGGAAAAGAGTATCAAGTCTCTACGATCTGATCGTGGAGGCGAATAACTCTCGATGAATTTTTGAACTACTTGTCAGACGAAGGGATTGTATCCCAGTTAACTGCACCCGAACCCCTCAATAAAATGGGGTTCCAGAATGAAGAAACAAAACTCTTTTAGAAATGGTCAGATCAATGATGAGTTATGCGGATCTATCCAAATTGTTTTGGGGTCATGCCTTGGAAACAACGGCTTACATTCTAAACTTGGTGTCATCCAAATCGGTTCTCAAAACCCCTAAAGAGTTGTGGACCGAGCGCAAGCCCATTTTAAGACACATGAAAATCTGGGGGTGTCCGGCATAGTGTTGGATAAGAAAGCCGGTAAATTGAATCCACGATCAGAATTAAGGTTGTTTATAGGGTACCCCGAAGGAACGAAAGGGTGCATGTTCTATGGTCCCGAAGATCAAAAGGTGGTAATCAATATGCACTTTAAATTTTTAAAAGAAGACTATATGAAGGATAGAAAGCCTAGAAGTGATATTACCTTATACGAACTAAGAGGGCTTACCTCAATGCCAACTGTACAAGTTGACATACCAAGCGACACACTTACACAACCGAAACCTCGTCATAGTGGGAGGGTTGTTAGAAAGCTCTAGAGATTCATGGGGATAGGAGAGTCATCGGACTTGGTCCCCGGTAAAGATGAATCGGACCCATGGACATACAATGAGGCAATCCAAGATAAGGATGCAGATTCTTGACAAACATCAATGGAAGCTGAGATGGGTTCTATGGATCACAATAAGGTGTGGGAGCTAGTCGAACCACTTAATGGGGTTAAACCCATTGGATGCAAGTGGGTATAAAAGAGGAAAAGTGGATCGGACGGGAAGGTAGAGACCTTGAAGGCTATACTTGTGGCAAAAGGGTACACTCAGAAAGAAGGGATCGATTATGAGGAAACCTTTTCGCCTGTAGCCATGCTGAAGTCCATCCGTATTCTCTTGTCGATAGCTGCACATCTCGATTTTGAGATCTGGCAAATGGATGTCAAGACAGCTTTCCTCAACGGATGTCTTGAAGAAGAAATCTATATGCAACAACCTGAGAGTTTTGTTGAAAAAGGCCAAGAACATCTAGTTTGCAAGCTCAAGAAGTCCATATACGGACTGAAGCAAGCATCCCGTACTGGGAACCAATATTTTGATCAAGTTATAAAGTCTTACGGGTTTGATCAAAACGAATTCGAGAGTTGTGTGTATAGAAAGTGTGTCGGAACTGCCTTGGTATTCTTAGTACTATACGTATTTACTTGTCTTGACCAAGAGATTGCACTAGTGCATTATGATGCGCTGAATAGGACCTACAGGGGAATAGATTCTTCAATGCTGAATATAGAAGAATTAGACCTCAGTGGTTCGTTATTTCTTAATCCCCGTCCCTTAAATAGGATCGTGTGAAATTAATAATTATTGCTTTGACTTATGATGGGTAGAGAATCAATGTGATTCAATACTTTATATCTTGGGCAATATTATTAGTTACATGGCGGTTGCTAAGATTTAATACGGAGAATCTTGTGCAAGTACGTCTTGCTTGATTTGTCCCCTTGGGAATCTCAGAAGTTTTATCTTACTAAATCTTACAAGTGAAAGTAGTTTCCGGTATGGATAATAATGTTGAGCCGTTCCTAATCCAAAGAAAAAGATATTAATTAAAATAAAGCTTTTCAGTGGCTTGAATTAATTAATGGACTTGATAATCTTAAATACGGGAAATAATAACCGGGAGCCATATTAACAGTAATATGGGTTAAGATGGATAGTGCAATATTAATTATGTAGTGGGATTAATTAATATTTATGAGCTTGAATAATATTGTGGCTCAATATTGATAATTCAAGGTCCATTGACAGGTCCAATTTTAATTCTCCTAAAGGCCCCTCAAGTAGCCCAAAGATAAAGTCCAATAACTGAAAAAAGTGTTTAAAATAAAATAAATCAATGTTGCTTAATTTTCTATAAATTTCAAAAATAATTAAAGGATGAAAGAGAAAAGATTTTCTAGATTTTCTTGGAAAGATTTTATGGAATATGTATTCTTGAAATACAAGATTATCCCATAAATTCAAGAAAAGTTCTTCCCTATTTAATTGAAAATTTCGAAAATCCCCATAAAATAAGGAGGTAGGATTTTGAAGAATATTTAATTATGGAGAAAAAAATATATGAGATATATTTAAGATTTCCTGTAGATCAAGAAAAAGATTTTTCTATCGTATTCCACACCAAAAAAATCGGCCACCCCTTATGTTATAAATAGGGGATAATTTTTTCATCCCAGTGCTATTCCATGTGTTGGAAAATTTAAAAATCGATAAAGGTGGTGCAACATAATTTTATTTTTCCTTTTGTTAATTGTTCGTGAGCATCCTACCACCGGATTATTGAACAAGGACAAGGGAATACTTGATAAGACTCTTTGAATTTGTTCGTGTGAATGAGTATCCATCTTCTCAACGGTTGTCACTCCAAGAGGTTAGTTCACGTAAACTCCTAGCAATTCTGCATGCGTAGGTTTTATGTGACTTATTTATATGCATGATTTGTTGGTGGATTATTATTTGAATTAATATAGGATTATTTCATGCTAGTAATAATTGTTAGAATTAAATTAGTATTTAAACATTCACCCCGAATAGATCCGGAAAATTAATTCCCAACACATAGGGGAAAGGAACTCGTTAGCGGAATTCCCAATAAGGTCAATGGATGGCATCAGAGGTGGTGGTTTGTTGGAGGGGCATGGGAATCTGTAGACCTATCAAATACATTGACCATTCGTGTTCCCACGAACTATGTGAACCATATTGAAAACGGTAAGCCCTTTATTTTCACATTCGAAAATGTACTGATCTAATTCTCCTTTTATTTTGCAGTGTTTTTTCCCAAGTAGGCCGAGCTAAATTGGAATTTTGTCGAGGCGTTCACGGATGTTCGAGATACCCATCCCAGTTGGTGTGACATCATCGCCCTAAACTCCGAGCTCGACCGACTTCGGGCCGGGTTATATATTAATCCCTGCCATCTCAATATTGTTGGGGTTATACTGAAAAGTATGCTTTTACTTTGTATAACCAAACTGAATTTTCTTATTTATTTACTGAAATAATATATTAATCATTGTTGCATTAAATATGAATGAATGTTATATATATTTATTGCAACGTTCAATAAGTTAAGTACGTATTACGTTGTAGTTAATTTGGTGATACCAGATCACAGAAGATCAAATTAACAACTCCTCGTAATTAAGTATAAATTCACAACCCAGATGGAAATGAACAAACCATCATGAAAGGTTGATGTATAAGGCTCAGATTGACTTGTCTTGACCAAGAGATTATACTAGTGCATTTAGATGCACTGAATAAGGACCTACATGAGGATAATTCTTCGGTATTGAATATACAAGAATTAGACCTCAGTGGTGAGTTATTTTTTAATCTCCGTCCCTTAAATAGGATCGTGTGGAATTAATAACTATTGCTTTGACTTATGATAGGAAGAGAGTCAATGTGATTCGATACCTTATATCTTGGGCAATATTATTAATTACATGACGATTGCTGACATTTAATACGGAGAATCGTGTGCAAGTACGTCTTGCTTGATTTGTCCCCTTGGTGGGCTCAGAATCTTTATCATATCAAATCTTGCAAGTGGAAATTTATTTCCGGTATGGATAATAATGTTGAGTTGTCTTTACTCCAAGGACAAAGATATTAATTAATATAAAGCTTGTCCAGTGGCTTAATTAATTAATGGACTAAGATAATCTTAAACACGGTAAATAATGACTGGGAGCCATATTATAGTAAAGTCGTAATATGGGTTAAGATGGCTAGTTCAATATTAATTTTATAGTGGAGTAAATTAATATTAATGGACTTGAATAATATTTGGCCCAATATTATAGCTTCATAGTCCATTGAAGGTCCAATCTTAATTCTCCTAAAGGCCCCTCAAATAGCCCAATTAAAGTCCAATTAATGAAAAGGAGAAGAAAATATTATTGCCTAATATTTCTTAAAATTTTTGAAAATTTTGTAGGAAAAGGAAGAAAAGATTTTCTTGTAGATATTTCATGGAAAGAGATAGGTATTCTTGGAATACATAATTATCCCATAAATTCAAGAAATCAAATCTTGACTCTTTTTCCTTGTAAATTTCGAAATTTATGGGATAAGAAGGGGAAGAGATTTTTATGGAAAATTTAATTAAGGAGAAAAGAATATAGGAGATATATTCAAGATTTCTTGGAGACCAAGAAAAAGATTTTCTTCCTTATTTTCTACACCAAAAAATCGGCCACCTCTGTCCCTATAAATAGAGGATGAATTTTTCATTCCCAAGTAAAAAATTACATGTGTTGGAAATATTAGAAATCCACAAAGGTGGTGGCAAAATATTTTATTTTTCTCCTTTATTAAAATCGTTCATGTGAATTCTCCCACCGGATTACGTTCGTGGACTTGGGACATATTTGGGAAGGCTCTTTGGGTTGATCCATCGTCTCAACGGTTGTCTCTACAAGAGGTATGTAATCTCGTAACTCCTAGATTCCGCATACTTAGGATTTACGTGGATTACGTGTACGCATGATGCTTATTGCTTGTTTAATTATTATGTTGAATTGATTTAGGATTAATTCATGTTAGTAATTAATTGTTTAATTTAAATATGTATTTAAATTCATCTCGATCAGATCCTGTCACCCATATTTCCCAACAAATATACCTTGTAAGTCTTTAGTATAGTCTCTTTTCATGTAGTGATTTTTTTAAAATTGACCAGATTTATGTTTCACGGCAGTTCCCAACTATCCAGTTTACAAGTTTCGACCATCAGCTTCTGTGATGGCCACTCGGAAGAAATCTGTGCTCGGCTTGGTGAGGCGTGTTGCGACCACCGGTGCCCCTCCTCCAAGTTAAACCCCTACTGGTCCTTCTACCGCCGACAAGGGGAAGAAGAAATCCAAGGGGCCGACTCCGCCAGACTCTGAGCCCGCTCGAAAGAGGATGAGGGAGGAGATAAGCATATACCAGTCGAAGATAAACCGAGGACTAGGGAAATCGCCGCTCCGTTCGACTTCACAACCCTCCTATGCCCCAGAAGGAGGTCGTCGTTTGGAGGATGACTCCTAGATGGGCTGGGATGAAGATCGGGCCAATGAGTAAGTCTGGTCACACATGTTCTCCTTGATTCTTATCATTCTGCTTTACTAACGACTTGAATTCTTCTGCAGCCCAGACGTCACACCGATCAAATTCTGCCCCAAGGTATTGAGCTTCCTGAGGTTGCACGGAATTACTCCGGAGTGGGTCCCTGAAGGCTGGCCTTCTTACCTCTCGAGGGCCTTGTAGAATGTGCCTCGGGGCTGGACGAAGGAAGACCACGCCAATGCCTGCTGTCAGAAGGTTACGGGTAATCTCTACTCGGCCTTGGTCCACTCCATAAAGGCAACACTCTTCCTAGAGAAAACCAGTGCTTAGTTGGAGACCGAGCTCAAGAACCAAGGGAAAGCACAGGAAAGGGTTGCCGATCAGGCTAAGTCGATAATTTATGCGGCCGAGATCCGGAAGAAGTTGGAGGTGTCTAACTCCGAGCTAACCCAACGAATTTCGAGTCTTGAGGGCCGCTTGGGGGATACTGAGCGCCTACTCGCGAAGGAGAAAGCAACCGTCGTTCGGGTTAAGGGGAAGCTGGCCGATGCCAGGAAAGAGCTGGCCGCCAAGGATGCACAGTTCAAGAAGGTCGAGGAGTTGAATGCCAACTATGCTTATGTTATGGGGTTCGCGGGGGCTATCCGAATCTTCCACCGTATGAACCCACCGGCGACCTCAGCGGGTTTGATACTGAGTTGACTGATTATGTCTGTGACTATTCCCCGACTTCGATGTCCTACTGGATATTAAAGATCTGGAAGGTATGGGCCTCGATCTCTCCTCCTTTCCTAATCAGAGCAGGATTGTGCACCCCACTCCCAACCTCGATGAGACACAGCCGAGGTTTATTGAAACGGTCTCTGAGACGCAACTCGATGAGACCCAGCCTCTGTCGGAGGTCACAGGGGGTGAAGCCGCAAAGAAGTCATGCGTTGATCCTGCAGGGGATGTTATCATTCCCGGCTTCTGAGGAAGGTGCTTACCAGCCCAAGATTATATAGACGGGCTGTCTGCCAAGCTATGCTGAATGTTATTCAGCAACAATTAGGTGGTGGGCAGCCTTTGAACATAGTCAGTGGTGCTGCTAATGAGATTCTGGATGTTCTTAAGAATGATAACATAAAGAATCCCGATAAGAAAAAGGAGATTGAGAAAAATGTTGAACTCCATCCCCAACAATACTTTTGATCAGCAAACTTTAAAGTCGGAGGCCACCTAGAAGTTGTTGAGGAGTGGCAAGTAGTTGGTAGGGTATCAGGATAGGTGACTTGATGTATTTATTTTTTTCATTAGCTTTAGGCCGCTTGATGTAATCGACCTTCAGGCTCTCTAATGTACCGACCTTCGGGCCTTTGTCATTAATAAAAAAATTTCTTTCCTTTATCATCTTATTGCCAATGTAATTTAATTTGAACTTTGCTTAGTCGTCTTACAAAGTCGGGGGAGGACACCGCACCACTTTGGGTGGCGACCTCACCGCCAGTATGTCAAAATTGTACTTTGGGAGGTCGATGTTTTACGTATGCGACCTCCCTCGGTTTGAACACATGAATTTTGAAAAGAAAAATGATATTATTATTAACTAGCCAAAGTATTACAAGGATGCGACTTCGAACCTAGTGATAATACTTCTTCAGGTGAGATGCATTACATGGGTACTGAGCTTTTGTACCATCTGGACATTGTAGGACCCTTGAGATCTTGAATGGGCCTTCCCAGTTCAAGCCAAAAGTGTCTTTAGATATACCAAGTACCTTCTTTAATATAAGATCTCCTTCTTTGAATTGTCAAAGCCGCATTTTAGAATTGTAGTACTTCTCCGATTATTGTTTGTATCTTGCATTTCTCATGTTAGCTTCTATCCATTTCTCCTCCAGGAGGTCTAGATTCTTGGCTAGGGCCTGTTCGTTGTGGTTGATCGCGACCTGAGATGTCCGGAGGCTTGGGAATTCGACCTCTGAGGGTATGACCGCCTCAGTGCCGAATGCTAAGGAGTAAGGAGTCTCCCCAGTCGAGTTTCGGCAAGTCATTCTATATGACCACAAAATGTCTGGCAACTCGCTAGCCCACTTTCCTTTCCCTCCCTCAATCTCTGCCTTCAACGTGTGCTTGATAATTTTGTTAACGGCTTCGACCTGGTCATTTGATTGAGGGTGGTATGGAGTAGAAAAGAGTTTGACGATCCTCCATTTTTTGAAAAACTATTGATCTTAAGGCCATCAAATTGTTTTCCATTGTCCGATATGATCGCCTGTGGTACACCAAATCTACAGATGATATTCTGCCATATGAATCTGATGACGTGGTCTTGATCTATGGTCGCCAAAGCCTCTGCCTTTGCCTATTTTGTGAAGTAATCCACGACAACTAGGGCTTACTTGACTGATCCTGGGGCCGTTGGGAGTGGCCCAATGATATCTATCCCCCACTTTGCAAAGGCCAAGGACTGAGGATGATGGTGAGTTCTTCCGGAGCGACCTTAATCGATGGTGTATAAATCTGGCATCTGTGGCATTTGAAAACGAAGATGATGGCATCCGCTCTTAAAGTCGGCCAAAAATATCCTTGCCTTGTGGTTTTGTGAGCCAATGATTACCCTCAGTGTGGTTTCGCACACACCTACGTGTATCTCTCTCAGGATAGCTTGCCCCTGTTCCGGTGTGATGCATCGGAGAAGTGGTGTGCTGAAGCCTCATTTTTATAACATGTCATTGATCAAGATGTACCGTGCGGCTCGTAATTGCAATTGCCGAGCTTGAATCCTGTCTTCTGGCAGGACACAACTACTTAAATAATCGAAGATGGGTGTCATCCAGCTCTCTGTTGGGTTGGGGTGTCTAGGGTCGCGACCACTATATTGATAGCGGAGGGGTGGGAGAGCTTTGTGATGGTGACATCCTTCATCTTTACTGGCCCCTCTGAAGTCGCTAACCATGCCAGAGCATCAGCTCGCGAGTTTAGATCACTAGGGATTAGTTTGATGAGGATTTGTTCGAAATTCTGACATAATATCTTGATGATCTCTTGATAAGCCGCCATTCTATCATCCCGGGCTTCATATTCCCCCTAGACCTGGCAGGCTACAAGTTGAGAGTCTGTGTGTACCGGAAGCCTTTTGACACCCATTGCTATTGGCATTTCTAGGCCGCTGATGAGTGCTTCATACTCGGCCTCGTTGTTTGTCGCTGGGAAGTCGAAAGTGATAGCATTTTGAAACGAAGTGCCTTCCGGACTTATCAAGACTACCCCTGCTCCTGACTTGTGGGAAGTCGCTGAGCCGTCTATGAACAACTGCCAAGGTGGACCAGTTGAACTGCTGGCCTCAGGGGAGAAAGTCAGTTCAACCATGAAGTCGGCTAACGCCTGAGCTTTAATCGTAGGTCGAGGCGCGTACGTTACCCTGTATTGCCCTACCTCGATAGCCCATTTGAGGCATCGACCTGTCGTGTTTGTTCGGTGGAGTACGTGTTGGGATTACACTGGAAAGTATGCTTTTACTTTGTATAATCAAAACTGAATTTCGGACTTATTCACTAAAATAAATTGTTTATCACTGATGCTTTAAATATCATCGAATGTTACATATATATACTGCATAACTGTTCAATAAATAGTACGTGTTACATTGTAGTTAATTTAGTGATACCAGATCACAGAAGATTAAATTAACAGCCCTTGTAACTAAAAGTACATCATTCACCGACCTAGATGGAAATGAACAATCCATCGTGAAAGGTTGAAGTGTAAGGCTCGGATTGACTTGTCTTGACCAAGAGATTACACTAGTGCATGACTGATGCACTGAATAGGACCTCTGGAGGACAAATTCTTGAAATCGAACAAGGAAGAATTAGACCTCAGTGGTTCATTATTTCTTAATCTTCGTTCCTTAAATAGGATCACATGTGGTTGGTAACTGTTGCTTTGACTTATCATGGGTAGAGAATCAACGAGATTCAATACTTTTTATCTTGGGCAATATTATTGGTCACATGTGATTGCTAAGATTTAATCACGGAGAATCGTGCAAGCAAGCACGCTTTGTTCGATTTGCCCCTTGGGAGGTTCATAAGCTTTATCATACCAAATCTTGCAAGTGGAACTAGTTTCCTGTATGGATAATAATGTTGAACCGTTCCTTAACCAAGGACAAAAGATATTAATTAATGTAAAGCTATTTCAAAGGGCTTGAATTAATTAATGGGCTAGATAATCTTAAACACGGAAAATAATAACCGGAGCCATATTGACCGTAATATGGGTTAAGATGGATAGTCTGATATTAATTATGTAGTGGGATTAATTAATATTTATGGGCTTGAATAATATTGTGGCTCAATATTGATAATTCAAGATCCATTGGAAGGTCCAATCTTAATTCTCCTAAAGGCCCCCTAAGTAGCCCAACATATAGTCCAATAACTGAAAAAAGTGTTTAAAATAAAATAAATATTGTTGCTTATTTTTCTTCATAATTTTCGAAATTTATGGATAAAAGGGGAGAAAGATTTTCTTTGAATTTTGTTATGGAATGAAGATATGTATTCTTGGAATACAAGATTATCTCATTAAATTCAAGAAATCTCCCACTTGGTTATCCATAGAGCAATTTTTGAAATTTTTTATAATTAAGGGAAAGAAAGATTTTCTTGATTTTCTTGAAAAGATATTATGGAAGATATGTATTTCTTGAAATACAAGAATATCTCATAAAATCAAGAAGATCCAAATTTTGGATTCTTGCCCTATAATTTTCGAAAATATTCCATAACAAAGAGTAGGTGGGATTTTGTGGAATATTATAATTATGGGAAAAAGAATATAGGAGATATATTCAAGATTTCTTGGAGATCAAGAAAAGATTTTCCCACATTGTTTTTGCCCCAAAATTTGGCCACCACTACTCTATAAATAAGGGATGATTCTTTCATTCCCAAGTACAATTCCATGTGCTGGAAAAATTTACAAATCCACAAAGGTGGTGCAACAAAATTTATTTTCCTTTTGTTAATTGTTCGCAAGTGTCCTACCACCGGATAGTCGAGCAAGGATTAAGGGAATACTTAGGAAGTTCTTTTGGTGTGTCTAATCAACAAGACCATTGCCGTCCCAAGAGGTATGTTCACGTAAACTCGTAGAATTTCCGTATGCGTAGGATTTATGTGAATTGATTATATGCATGATTTGTTGTTGGATTATTATTTGAATTAATATAGGATTAATTCATGTTTGTAATAATTATAAGAATTAAATTTGTATTTAAATATTCATCCCGAATAGATCCGTGCAACTTATTCCCCAACAACTGGTATCAGAGCCACGGTTTCAGGCTCTGAATTTTAAATTGTAATTTAATTCGTTGTCGTTAAATTTGAAATTGGATAGTCGAATTGCTAGATCTTTTTTGCAGGTATCCAATTGTCATGGAATTTAATGTGTTTATTTATGCATGCATATAAATTGTGGTTTTTAATTCATTCGCTCAATTCGCTTTTGCTCTCGCGAGAAAATCCACGGTAGATTAGGATTTGTTTGATTTGATCAATGTAATAGACTAAGATAGATCTAGGTTTATTTATTTTTTGTAAATAAATTGTAACCGGATCGAAACGGAGGCGAGACGAAGAATTAAAGGATAAAATCCGTAACCGGGCGAGGGCGGCGCAAGGCCTCGCAAAACATGCTGAAGTGAGGCACGCACGCGATGCAGACGCTGCAGCAATCAAGACGGGCGTGGACGAGGTTTAGGGCCGAAAAGACGAAGGTCATACAAGACGGGCGGGAGATAGCGACGCGGGCTGGCGGCGCTAAGCGGATGGGTGGATGAGGGCGAAGCGCGCTATGACGCGCGCGCCGCTTAAGTTCCACGGGGCGAGGCAAGGTCGCAGACACGCTGGTACGCTGTCAGCCGCTAATCCCAACCGAGGCTACCGAGGCTAACGAGGGGGCGAAGCTCGCGAGGTTGCCGAGCAAAGATAAGGCGATGTGCCAAACCAAGGCACACGGACGAGGTCGCTCGGCCAAGGGGCCAGCCGGATGCGGGCGTGCATCCAGGCTGCGAGCTACTTGGCGTGGCGTTTTGAGACAGAGTTTTTTTTGAGACGATCTAGTGGGAGAAATTCAAGAAGGTGTTTCTTCAAAATCAAGCCAAGAAAAATCAAACCATGACAATTGGATAATTTGTGCCCAATATGTTTATTTTTCCGCCTTGCTTGATTTATTATTGTGTTATCTTATGCTTTATTTAATTTGTTTAAATGTGTTTGCATGAGAGTTGCCCAATGAAAAATCTCACCTTCAAAATTACTAAGTATGTTTAAATAATTAATTGACAATTTTATTCCGGAAAATAAAATTGAATTAATTTTGACCTCCATGATTTATTTATTTGTGAATTCTTTTGGAGAAATTTCCCCCACGGGAAGGTCAAAAGTTAGCTTTCACATGAATGAATTCCAAATGGATGATTCTGGATTATTACTAGTGGCGACGATGACCCTCCCCACGAGGCTCGTTCAAAGCGAAATAATAATCATGTATTTAATCATGGTTATTACTTAGGTATAAAATTGATATGCATATACTTCCCCGAAGTCCCTGTCAATTTTATATTGGTAAAGTGGGAGCCAACTATTAATCTGGATATTAAAGGTTTGTAATTGTTCTTGTTTGTAACCTGCTTGAATGTGTTTAAATAATGACCCACCCCACGTGGCTTATTTAAACTGTTTTGAGATGTTGGCTGATGCATGTTCATATTTTTTTGATACTTTAATATGATGCATGTGATCGAACCTTGTGATATATTTGTGCATATGCATATTATTGTTTATTTCAGTTCATCATGTCGCAACCTTTTAATCCACTGTTATATACACTCAAAGAACACCAATTAACTGGTGACAACTATAACCACTATAGGAAATCGCACATTTCGTGACGACAAATTTCGTCATAAAATCATCATTTTTCGTCACAAAAGGTGTTTGATGAAGAAATTTTTTCATCACAAAGAACGTCACTTATAGTGCGTCATATTAGGTAAATGTGACGTTATTTAAATTCGTCATATAAAGTTATCTTTTGATGACGCTAAAGGTCATCGTCACTATATCATTCCATCTATAGTGACAAAAAAAATGTCACATTTGGCTTCAAATTTCTTCATTGAATATGGTGTTTCGTCACTAAAAGTTTATCTTTACATGACAATTTGATTTATGTCGTGACGAAATGATGATTGTCACTATTAATGTACATGTATAATGATGAAATAATTTGTCACCAATAAATTACATTTCGTGACAAAAGTTCTATTGTCACAAAATGACGGGGAAATGGTGACAAATTATTTTTGTCGGTATAATATAATATTAGTGACGAGTACGATAACCATCACTAAAAGTTTAGATACGGTGACAACATAAATTTTGTAATTTTTTCAAAATTTTTGTCAAGAAAAAATTACACTAGAGCGACAAATATTTTATTATATAGTGACAACACAATTCGTTACAAAAATGTAGGCTATAATGACCAAATAATTTGCGTCGTTAAAAAAATATGAAAATAATGACAATATTTTTGTCATAATAAAATATTGTCTAGTGACGAAGATGATAATTGTCATTAAAAAAACTATGGTATAGTGACAACATATATCGTCAATACTAATTAGTATCTAGTGACAAATATTTTTGCGTCATTAAAAAATTGTGAAAATAGTGACAATTTTTTTTTTCATAATAAAATATTGTTTAGTGACGAAGATGATAATTGTCATTAAAAAAACTATGGTGACAATCTAGAAATGATTAAATTTATTAAAGAATTATTTGAATTTTATTTATTAAATTAATAAGTGATCATACAAATAGCGGTGATAAACTAATTTCAATTATTAAATGTAATAGAAAAAACATCACAATAAAACTAAATATAAAAAAATGAAGGATTGGAAGAGTAGGAGCTTATCACAAGTAATATTAAAGTCTTTTGAAAATGCGGATAGTATATTCTTCTAGTTTAAAAGAAGATTAATTAACCGCAAAAGCGCAATTCTAGTTTCATTAAATCACATCCTGGTAGTCTAGATAAGGCATCATAAGATAAAAGATACACATCCAAATTAAGTTGCAAAAGTAAAAGGTTTCAAAGTTAGCAAAATAAACATGTGATAGAGATTTTAATTTTCAGAGAGCAACTGTCGTCAACCACGTAACCTTTCTCAAGGTCTTGCAGATCAGCAATTCGCATGAATTCAGGAAACCTCGCGCTCTTGGTGAAAAAATGCATGTAATAACCAAACAGATTGAATAAATGAATTGTGAAAAACCTATTTAAAATAATTTCCAATTAATAATTGATATCTATGGTTAGGACTTTCATAGATATAAAAAAATCCCCATTTAGCTCATTCATAGGATGGGATGATTATGCAGCCATGTAGTAATGCTTCAGTGAGGATTAACATCTACTTTTGGATGGCAATATATCAAGAACACAGTAAACCAAAAGTTGTTTTGAAAGTTTTATGAAACCGTAAATCAACTCATAGTTCTCCAAATGGAGTGTGTAGATGTTATAGAAATGATTCAAGGGATATTTTGGCTTCCAAATTAATTGCAGTGAATCAACTCAAGGCTCAATATATAAAGAAAATAACTATCCTGCGACAGAGTTATATTTTAATGTTGGATTATATTTAAGGGGCATTACACTGATAGAAGCTAATCCTACTTCATTATCTTTTTATTTCTACATTCTTCCCCATCTCATCATTCTAGTTTCGTTTAGAAACAGAGTTCAATAAATATAGTAACTAGTAAGGATAAAGTTAAATTTCTTAAAAATTTAACACACTGATGCATATTTAAGCATACATATAATTTAAATTTATTTTCTTTTCACTACCCAGAATAACCCGACATTTTATCTGCAAAAGTCACACACTAGAACAAATTCTTGACAAGTCCAGAAAAATCATCTTTAAGAGTGAACAAAAATCAAGAACACGGGTACAGAACACTGAGCAACACGAATACGATGGTTGTAAGTAGTAATATCCTCAGTAGAAATAATAATGTTGGCCCTAAGAACTAATCCGAAAATGTCATGTTAAATAAAAAATTCAACCCTGGCAACATTATGATGGTTTATCGCTGTTACATAACCCTTCTCTATTTCCCAAAATCCCTACTGTTAAATAGGACCAGCAGTTGCATCTATTGTAGACACTTTATCCTTCTGAACACTTTATACACAAACAACTATACATATTGAAGCATCAACTTATATGTATACTCTTCCAACCAGATTCACGTAAAAACCATAAAGCCAATCAAAACTCATTATATGTATGTAATAAATTTAATAAATTTGCACCACCCATTATTGCAACAACTTATATATGTAAATATGTCAGACCATACTCCGTTGACACACCAGATTTCAGCAAAACTAAGATATAAACATATTGATGATTCACATACAAGTTTGGGGGAGAAGGCATACACATTATATAAATAGATATAGAAGAATAGAAGCTAACCTTTATCATTCCATCTCTTCATCGTTGAACATAGCCATTAGTTTGTTGAGAGCTGCACCTTGCTTGGAGAGTTGTGATGTGAAATTTGCATTTTGAGCAGCAAGTGCGTCTTTCAAATCAGTTACTTGTGTTTGAAGTTCTTCCACCTTAGCTTTAGACTCTTGCAACTCTTCTATTGTTTCTTCTAGCTCATCTTTATATTCACTAGAGGTATCGTGCAACGAGCTGCGTTTACTTGGAGGCTGTGGACAGTAACCAAGACCTTTTCTATATCCTGACCCATGACCCAACACTTCAAGGACTATCTCTTCTTCAGTCTTCTCAATTCCAAGCTCAATATACTCGTCTTTTTTTTTTATCATCATGTCCTGATAATAAAGAATAAATAGAAGTAAATTAACATCAAAATTTGTAACATAACTAAATATCATAAATATGTCTACACAACTTACCCAATTCTTCTTCGCCTCATTTGATTTCCATCCATCTTTCTTTGTACTGTGAGTATCCTCGTACAAGTGAATTCGTCTGCATGGTTCTCCAGCTAACTCAGTACGAGACTATAAAAAAATAGTTACTCCCCTGATCTAAAACTCATCATCAAATCAAAGATTTGTAAAACAAAAGGTTGCGATACATTTATCCCCTGATCTAAATCTGATTTAGATAATAGTTTCCTCACAAGTTCTCATTCATAGGTATAAGATGCCAAGAAATGTTACGAAGGTGGATGCAACTTGAGGGAAGTTTTGATGTTTATATATATACTCAATTGATGGTTATGTAATTATCTTTAAGGGTAATTGGGTTATGAAAGTTTGCTAAATCCACATATCAGTTTTACTATGCTTTATTATAAGAAAAATGATAAAGGAGACATAAAACAGAAGATCAAAGTTATACGAAACTACAAGTCCAAAAGTAAAATACAAACAAAAAATCCAAAGAGGCCCAAAAAAAAAAAAAAGCAACAACACATCATTTAACTAAAACAAAAAAACAAAGATCAACCAAAAGATAAGGATTATATCAGCCTAAAATCAACACCAAACGAGACAAACTGAAACTCAAGTAAGAAGTCCATTAGAAAACAAATAAAGGTTATCAAGACATAAATGAAATTTTAAACCTAGCATATAAGTGCATAATTAATTTAACCAAATGTATGCTAAGTACGAGACTATGGAAAAAATAACAGTTACTCCCCTGATCTAAAACTCATCATCAAATCAATTTAACCAAATGTATGCTAAGTTTTTCACAAGAATGCTTCATTTTGTGTTGTCCATATAATCCACATTATTCAAGTATACTTTACACAATTCTTTTAACAGTTTTGTCCTTCAAATTCAACTGATGACCAAATCTTGATGTTATATGTTGCTTAGTTACAGAGGAATGTGTAGCAAAAACGGGTATAATTCGGATATAAGATGTTTTATACCTATATATAGTCTATGTATATGTGTAATCTTTGAGCTAAAGATTCCATAAAGTTATTATTCCCCAAATTACATTCTTAAATGAAACAAAAACAGTGTGCAGTGCTTTGACATAAAGCATAAATTATTTTCAAGTCAATTACTCTTCTTCTTCTTTTTCTTCTGTTTGAATTATATCCAATCAGAACTTTTTAATCTTAATTCCTACATTAATCCTTCCCTTTTACGAGAATTCCCTACCCCATTTGTCTAAAAAATTGATTTTTTTAATCACAAATTACGAGATTCTTACTAGAAATGACTTCACAAAACACTGGTAAGAGATTCAGAACTCATTCTTTACTTAACAACTCCCAAAAAATCACTACACAGAAACCTATAAAATCAAAAAAATGATTGCCCAACAAATCGAAACAACATAACATGAAATTGGTACAATCCCTCATCGCAAAATGCTCCATATTTCAAAGAAATTAAAACAGTCCACCATCAAAGGGCAACACATTTGTAATGTGCCACTGCTAATTCCCTAAAACTGTAATATATCTTTTGCAAGAATAGTACAACTGAACTAGTAAGGAAATATCAAGAACACGAATGAAATTTTAAACCTAACATATAAGTGCATAATTATGTTCTCACAATTTCATGCGATCGAACCGTAAAAGCTTTTCTTCCGATAACATGTTTGCATTTCAATTTCTGACGGTTGCTTTTATTTACCTCACTACGACGCTACAAGAGAATTAGAATTGTAAAATTACAAATCAGAATTTGGCACTGAAAAATCACAACGATTATGAATTTATAGCATTATTACCTTGAATTCTGGTGATGCAAAATAATCACAGAGGTCTTCCCAATTTTCAGCGTCGGGACCAGACTCTGGCTTGTTATTCTTAGCCTCTTCCAAAGTTGCATACTGACGGAAGTGCTGATGCAAATGGTAACGCTTTTGTCGAGAAGTGATTTTCATCCGCTCGATCACGCTTCGTTTCACGCCCTGTTTATCCATATTCACATCCATGTGCATCTACAAAAACACATAAAAACATGCACATTAGATTATAAGAAGTGTTAAAAAATATATACAACACATTAATTTTTGTAACCCACACCTCGAGGTGGTCAAACCCTGGAGTCAATCCATTTCCCTAGTCCACATTTTTCCATTTTTTGGGTACAGGAAGAACATCCCGCATTACTAAACCAATTTGAGTAGCAAATTTTACTGACTCGTCCGCATTAACAGGTCTGCCTATTGATGTATCCACGTTAATCTTCATCTTCCCATTAGTATTAAAATATTTCAATAATCCTTTTCCAGTTGTTTTGCCTCGAGTCATTTTTTTGGAACCAACAGCTACACGTGAATAATAAATGTATGTTACAATTTATAATTTTATGTACATAATTATGAAATTTAGATACTCAAGAACACGTAAAAACACCTAAAAATAATTTTACCTGTTGTTGCAGCAGCATCTTCACTTGATGCATGCTGAATTCTCTCCACAAATGGCATTGGAGAGGTTTCATCTTCGGGTATTTCGGAAGACTGAGGTGCTAAATTTGACAAAGTGGGATGGCTTCTGGTGTTCAGATTATTTGCATTTGCATCTCCTTTCGATTTTTGAGTTCGTGTATCATTTTGACCTCCTATCCCTTTTCCCCTATTAAGTTGTCCCTTAAGATCTGTTATAGAAACAAAATTGCGTTTTCGTTTCAAGTTTGATGGACCTCCGGGAGCCATATGAAAAATCTGGAAGAACAAAACAATGACAATATCACAGAGTTTAATGATATTGCAATCTTGGATTAGCAAAATGAGCAATGAATGTAAAAAAATAAGACTCGGTCAAAAGATACAAAAATAGAATTACATTTAAATGGATGAAATATGAGTCTGTAAAAGCTCTGTCTCATTTAAAAAATATTACAGAAAACCACCAATTAACATATAACCCAAACTACCATATTCATAACCTTTATTAAGGGGTTCTCTTAGTACCCCTGCACCAGTATAATATATAGCTCTTCACTAGGATGCTCTGTTTTAATGCTAAACTTCTATAGAGATTAGTAAATAATGACAAACACAGGCATATATCTTATTGTGTGCTGAAAAAATGTATTCCACTGTTTCTGAAAAAGGAAACCCAATGAGGTTAGAGTATACTGGAAATATGAAAAAACAAGATTCACTGGTTCCTGGTAAACATACAAGAAACGTCATGTAAAAAACACCAATTAAAGTGAATATCTGCAAAAGTATATATGTATAACTTTAACATAAACATCTTACATCTTACCTATAAAAATTTCCAAAAAACAAAATACAAGAAATAATGAGGATGAGACCCCACAAAGAACTACACATCAAAGAAGAAAGAATATAATCTAACACAAGAATAGATCCCAACTATCAGTTGTGCTTTAACAATCGCCAATTTTTTTATCAGTTCTATCATATAGCACTATAGCTACAATACTTGGTCCTAAAGAAAAGTTATCGAACCAAACAACCCTTATTTAGTATGGGAGTTTTTTGGCATACCTTGTTCTCATTTAGCTGACTCCACATATAACATCGGAGCTGGTCTCGTCAAATTAAGTATAGTTAAAACTATCTCTGTTTCTGAATTACGATATTTCATTCAAGAACACTGGGAATTGGGAATAACAAATTAAACACCTAATTTTTAACACACCCACCCCAAAAAAAATGATCCAATCTAATACAAAAAACGGTGAAGGCAGCATGTCAGCATACACCAGAAGCCATATCAAAAGCAAATTGAAAAACAATAGCATCCGCTTTCAAAAATCCACACATACAACAATTAATTCACCCATATGTAAACGTAATCCATACAACTATTAATTCACCCATATGTAATCTAATAAGGCAAAACACACACTGTAGCACCGAAATCATAATAATAAAACCCAAAAATAATTCATCGTACTCCCAAATCAGGAAATAAATACACAATTGAAGAATTACCCTAAAACGGTTGATGAGAAGAGACAATTGAAGAGAATCGTCGTTGATCCACACAATTGAAGTGCCCGGATTGCAGATTCCCAATTGAAAAAACACGAAATACGGCTTTGCAGATCACCGGTTATTGAAGAAGACGAGTCGTCGGTTTGCCGAGAATTGGAGCATCGGTTTGTCGAGATATGGAGAGAATTGGAGCGTATATTATAGTGAAGGTGTTTTATAGAGAAGGTTGTTATTGAATGAGTGTATGATTCACTAATTTAAGTGTGTATCATATCATTCCCTAATTTTCCTGATTCCACTTCTCTATTCAAATGAAAATTATTTTTTTAGTACCCGCCATACGCATTTTTGGCTCTCAAATTTCATTAGTCAAAAATTTTAATTTGATATATATGGTAAGTTGGTATATATATGGTGATTGTATGTATGTAAATGAATTTTTATTTTTAAATAGTATAACTTAAAAATTTTAAGAACCCGCCTAAAATTTTTTTTGACTCTCAAATTTCATTAGTTCATAATAATTAATGGGGTTAATACTTTATATAATGAATTTTGAGTGTATGATATATGTAATTTATTTTATTAAAATATGTAATATATTATGCAAAAAAAGTGTTATTTATTTTTAATGACACAAGTTGCATGTTTTAGTGTATATATGTTGAATGTTTCAATAAAACTAGTAGCATGTTTAAAGATGTACTTGAATTGCATAATGTACTCTTAAATATTTCACCGCAACTAATTTTATTCGAGTTGAGTCGAATAGGTGTTGTTCCAACTTGTTTGAAATGTTATTGAGCTTTGTACATCATGCTTGAGCTTGTTTAATAATTAAGGACGTTTGCAAAAATTATACTCTTAAAGAATTGATTAAATTAGTGATTATGGGAAAATTATTTTTTAGTAGAAGTTGATAAAGTTTTTTAAAAAAATTAAAAAGAAGTTGATACCAAAAAAACAATAAATTAATATTAAAAAAATGGCTTATAAGCTACCAAAAGCACATGCTTATAGATTTTGAGAGCTCGTTTAATATAATAAAAGAGAAATAAAATACTTCAAATTGCTTCTGCACACAATTTTATGTGATTATAATCACTTATAATTTTCTAAAACACCCCTTAATTGAGTTGAGCTCGAGTAATTTCATATATTTACACTTAATTATTTTATCTTACTTATCGAGCTCGAGCCGAGCTTTAAAAGTGTATTATAAGGTGGTGAACGTTAAATGATTATCATATAATTTATATATTTTTATTTACGAGAGGTGGTCATGCAGTTTACTTCTTCATGCTTTAACAATAATCACTTCCAAAATAGTTTCAAACTTTTAAAATAAGGAAAAAATTCTAAATTGTGAAGCTATTAGTTTACATAAAGTACAATATATAATGAAATATATTAGTTCATAAGAATTATAGTATTAGTTCATATGAATTACCGTAGTAGTTCTTCTAAAATTATTTAAGCACATTTTAGGCCCATTTTCAAGCAAGATTTCAACCAAAGACTAATAATCAGAGGTGGTTTTTGTCTCAATCAAGGTCGTGCTTTCCATGAGTCAAACAAGTCGTTCGACTTAGGCCCAAAAATATGAGATGGGGTACAAAAAAACACAAATCAAAACCCATGCACCCTTCCAAAGTGTTAAAACGTCAATGCCCGAATTATGCTCCATCCCACGCAAGTGTGCCTCATATATATTTTATATTTTAAGGGTCTTTGTCTTTGGCTGAGGGCTTTGGGAGTAGGAAAATTGAATGAAATGAAAAATGTGTATTTTACTATTTTATAATACTTTCATTATATGCTACAAATTACAATGATCTAATTTTTCTATATTATGGATGGAATAACTATAATTCATTCGGTCTCATTTTTAATGTACTCATTTAAAAAAAGAGTGAGTCTCTTGTGCACCCAAGTGTACCGTGCACTCGTGTAAATGGATAGCCCGTTTAAAAAAACGGGCCAACTCTAATTAAAACTCGGTAATTGCGCGAGCATCTTGTAATTTTTAACTATCGTGGTTTCAGATGAATATACTCTATATATTTCAATTAATTATATTCTATCTTATACTTTATCATATAGAATTACTAAGTGCCTCATAATGATATGAAAATATATCATGAAGAGGATCAGTAATCAAGAAAATAAAAAAATTAGGATATATTCACTAATAATTATAGGACCAATACGAAAATGAAATCCAAAGAAGGATTCAAGGATCCATGATGATTATTGAAACAACACAAAGCAAAGTAGAGTCGTGCATTAATTAATCATACATACACTACAAAAAAACGCGTTTTAGAGACGGTTTTAAAAATCCGTCTCAAAATCGTTGAGACGGTTTTGCGACGGTTTTTTTTCCGTCCCTAAATCAGGCATCTCAAATTTAAAGACGGTTTTTTGAAATTCCGTCTCAAATCTGAGATGGTTCAACTGTCTCAAATTTGAGACGGTTTAAACCGTCGAAAATTGACCCAGATCCAGTCCAATTCGTGTCAAATTTGAGACGGAAATTTCCGTCTCAAAACATGAATTTCTGAAGAAAAAAAAAGGGTAAAATTTGAGACGGATTTGAGACGAAATTTTCCGTCTCAAAACTTGAATTTCTGGAAAAAAATGACTTGAGTGGGTTCGAACCCGCACCACTAGAGCGCCTAAGTGGGCGTCGAACCACACGAGCAAAGAACCATTTAGCATTAACACAGAACCCCTTTATACGCCTAAGAGGGCGTCGAACCACACGAGCAAAGAACCATTTAGCATTAACACAGAACCCCTTTATACATAAGCCTTGTGAAGGCTCACATAATATATAGCGAATTTCGCTCCCGAAAGGGATCGAACCCGCATCGGTTGGGCGCCGGGGCAGGCGCTCAACCACTTGGACACTTGACTTTATTTGTTTATTTTACAACATTAATTGTATATGTACACAAATTAAATCATTTTTTAAAAAAAAAATTGAATTAATTTTTTCCATATATGTAATTTAATTGATTAATTTCAAACCTTTTAAAATTATATTTTTTTTTATTATTTATAAATTCTAATTAAATTATGTTATATTATTTTAAAATTTGTATTTCTAATTAAGTTACCTCAAAATTTCAAATTATCTTCCAATTTAAACTAAATTTTTTTTATATAAACTTTAAATATTATAGTCTAAAATTATAATTATTTTTTTATTATTTATAAATTCTAATTAAATTATGTTATATTATTTTAAAATTTGTATTTCTAATTATTTTACCTCAAAAATTTAAATTATATTCCAATTTAAATTAATTTTTTTTATTTATTTAACCTTTAAAAATTATAATTATTTTTTTTATTATTTATAAATTTTAATTAAATTATGTTATATTATTTTAAATTTGTATTTCTAATTATCTTACCTCAAAATTTCAAATTAATTTTCAATTTAAATTTAAATTTTCTTTATTTATAAAATTTGAGACTGTTTTACCGTCTCTAAATCGATTTCAAATTTGAGACGGAAAAACCGTCTCAAATCCGTTTCAAATTTGAGACGGTTTCAAATTTTTGAGATGGAAAACTCGTCTCAAATCCGTTTCAAATTGGCCCGACAAGTTTGAGACGGTTTTTTCCGTTTCAAATCTGTCTCAAATTGACCCGGCAAGTTTGAGACGGTTTTTTCCGTCTCAATTAAGAATCAAAACGACGGCGTTTTACGCTTGGTCAAATTTCCGTCTCAAAATCGTCGCAATTTGAGATGGAAATAAAAACCGTCGCAAATTTGGTCAATTTTGACCGTTTGACTGTTTCCGTCTCAAATTTGTCTCAAAACCGTCGCAAATTGCGACGGAACAATTTCCGTCGCAAATTTTTCGTCTCTAAAACGCGTCTTTTTTTTAGTGATACATGATCATCATTTAAATGAGAGTATTATAGCAAAGCTATTAAGTGATGATGATCATCTTAAATTATTAGGGCAAGTCTGTTTTACAAGATTGAGTCACATTTTATCAGGAAGTTCTTATATCTCATGAGCTGAATCAGGAAGCATGAGATCTTGACATTAAGCGTCACGATTTTAGTGCTACTTTCACTGCAAAACAATGTGCAAGATTCTGTGAAGCATCATCTTTTGAGCAGATTCTATGGATAATGTGGAAGAAAGAAAATCCCCTGGATGATCCCCAAACATGATTTCCAAGGCCACAATTCCAAAATCATGGTGTACGCATGTTCTGCACATTCACATGCATTTTACAACCAATAAACATATCATTAGATATAGTAAATAATATAAAACAACCAATCACCATTACATTTTTCATGAATTCACATGCATTAATGAACTCAAACAACCAAATAAAACAAATATAAAAACTAAATAATATCACCATTACAGAAAGCAAATATAAAACAACCCCACATAGTTCAATTTAGAAACTAATCATAAAAACTCTAAAGCAGCAAAAAACATGGGCTTAAGATCTACTGCAAGAGTTCTGCTAAGGAGTACTATATATATGGAAAATCATACAACTTAAATCAAGAATGATGATCAAGTAAAAAAAGGATCATTATGAGGTACACGAAGTACAATAATCATCAATCCTCTCATAGAAGTAACAATCTCCACCAGCACAGAAATCACCTATACCAATCAATTTCTACAGGCATGAATGCATGAATCAAGAAATTGTAGCTAGACAAAGTTACACTTCTTAACGTACTATGTTATCGAACAGAAAAATGGGCTGAATTTCACAGTCTTCCAGAAAAAAATGGCAAGTCACAAAATTAATTGACACATTGTATCACATTCCATTCTCCCTACTCCTAATTTCAATTCTCAACCTAAAAATTACACCTATCCTCCTATCCAAACAAGTGATTTTCCAGCCTACCCTCCTCAAAATTATTCCCCGTACCAAACAACCCTTTTCCAATTTGAATACATTGTCCATCTTGACACTTTAAAGAATCTCCATCCCAGGCCACCAAACCTGACTCTTTATAGAGACTATTTACAATGTTTTAATTTGGACCATCAGAAACACTAATTAACCACTGTATTTCTTCACCAGAAAAATAACCACTAAGCAATAACAGATAGAAAAGCAAGATTTAAACAACGCAAAATCAGAAACTGTTTTGGTATCACACTATCTGCAATGCCACTCAAGTAGAACCCAAACATTCAATATACAAAATAAGGCCTCAAAAGCTCTGGTGAAAATACAAAGCATAAAACGAAGGACACAAAAATCACAGAGTTTAGCTGCAATTTGAGTTCAAAGCATAAAAGGTATTGGCCTTTAACAATGAATGTGTACTAAATTCCCAAAGCATAAGAATCAAAAGGAGATATGATTAATCTGAAAAATAGTCATTGCCGTTGGTCCAACTCTATATGAAAAACCTGTCAAAAACCAGTGATAATCATTATTTGCAAGCTGGTCCACATGAGAATTGTTTAATCAGTAACTGATTATATTTTCCTTTTAACTGATTGATTAATTTTAATTATTACAGTAAAATAGCACCAGTAACAACTCTAAGCTGCAATTACACACACATTTCATGACCAAATAGAAATTCATGCTATTCTAATTAAACTTTCACAACTAGTAAAGAAGTAGATAATTAGCAGATATGCAGGGGATCCTGTGCGCTCACAGAACAAGGCTAAGGATTCAGAAGAAGCAATTCAAAACTCTACACAGGGATCTGCTAATTCAGCAAAGGCAAATAATGTTGGACCGAATAGCTTGAAAGGCAAAAGGGCAGAAATGGAAAGATACGTTCAAAGCCTGTAGCCAAGGAGCTGGCTCAACAAGGAAGCGTTCCACCTCTATCATCTCTATAATTATTTACTCAGGATTGGTCTTTATAGTTTCTTTTTGAGAAAAAATAAACCTATAAATTGATAAGACCTAGAATTGAGAAGGGCATGATATGTACAGTAACCAATATTTGGAATCATAACCCCAAAGGCTTCCAAGTATAAAAAAATTAAGCAATGACAAGAGAAACATCAACAAGTATCAGAAGAATAAAGCTTGGTGAAGATAAGCAGAACCATTTTTACCTTCAATATTCATTAACCTTCTGTGTAGTCATCACCACTCTCGTCGTCGGAAACACTATTTTTCTGAGAGTCTTCTTCACTGCTACAATAATCAACTAAGGTGTCATCTAACTCATCCTCTTCGGAATTGTCTAAGTTCAATTCTTCATGAACTTCAGATGTACTTGAAGTTATCAACTGCTCAACTTCTTCCACATATGTGTCCTTCATTTGCAGTGATTGTATTTCGCCAATACCGACTTCAAATGCATCATCAATATGATTCTCCTTATATACTTCTTGTTCTACTTGTGCTTCATCAATATTCACGTCCTCATCTTGCATCTCATCAACATCATATATATGTCTATGTTGGACTAGTTGCACCACTCGCCAATCTCCTCCTAATTTGGGATCATTAATGTAGAAGACCTGTCTCGCTTGATCAACAAATATAAAAGGATCATCCTCATACCATTTCCCTGTTACTCTAATACTTGTTATATTTCCTTCCTTTCGTATCCATGCCCCCTTTTCCTCCCTTGATCAAACCAATCACACTTGAATACAGTAACATGTCTATCCTTCACATAGTCAAGATAAAATATATCCATCAAAATACCAAAGAAATCAATGTTCTCATCACCATGATTCCCTTCTACAACAATCCCACTATTTTGACTCTTAAGATGACCATCACGCTCTATAGTGAGAAATCTCACCCCATTCACAATGCATCCAGTGTACTTCCTTACCAACCTATTAGGTGCGCAAGTAAGAGAATAAATAGACTCATTTACATCTGATGGTTCATCATTATAAATTTGACTCATCTGGAAAATAATATGTGAAATTGAATAAATAATTAGATGTAGGCAAAACATTATGTAATTGCAAAAAAAAAAATGAAAGCTTCGCTATCTTACATGTTTTTTCGAACCATGCAGGAAATTTTCGTTTGTGATCTTGATCTATGTTGGTATAGCCTTCCAACTGAAGTTGTTGCTTGTGCATCCTACAATAAAAAAATGTCATTGCAAGTTTTGATAATTTGATAAATACTTTTCAAAATGCTCAACAAGCTTACAGAATACATAATCAACTTACTCAAGCAATGGTTCTATTTCATCGCAATATTGGTAAACAAACCATTGCATGTCGTTGTACTCATCCTCTAATAATTGAACATAATCAGCTACCCCAAGATGACGACATTTTTGACTGAAGATCCATAGACTATCATCAGTTCCTATATCATTATTTCGCTCATCTCTATTAAATCTAGTCTCAATTCCCCTCAAGTACATTGAGCAGAAGGTTAAGCACTCTCTTGCAATGTACGCCTCAGCGACCGACCCTTCGGGATGAGCTTTATTATGCACACTTTGCTTCAACACACATAATGATCTGCATAAAAAGAAATAGAAGGATATTATTATGTGAATAGTGTGAAATAAAGTATACATAAAAACAAAGATCGATCCAAATACAACCTCTCGATTGGATACATCCATCTAAATTGAACGGGTCCACCAAGTAATACCTCTCTAGGTAAATGAGAAGATAAATGTACCATGATGTCAAAAAAGGCAGGAGGATAAATATGTTCAAGTTTACACAAGATCAAGTTGATATCTTCTCCCATTTTTGGCAACTCGGACCTCTTCAATTTCCTACAACACAAGCGTTGGAAGAAATGACCCAACTCTGCTAGAACGTTAACTACATTCTTGTCTAAGGATCCACGTATACCAACTGCTAGTATTCGTTGTAATAGTATATGACAATCATGACTTTTAAGTCCTGATATCTTCTGATCACTTGTAGCAACACAACGAGAGATGTTAGAAGCATATCCATCCGAAAACTTAACGGACTTTAGAAACTCACAAAAGGCTTGTCTTCCTTTCTTGTCTAGAACATAAGTAGCATCCAACATGACATACTTCCCATTACTTTTCTTAGACATATGCAACTCCTTGCGTATTTTCATGTCTTCTAAATCTAGTCTTGCTTTTACTGTATTTTTTGTTTTCCCCTCTATATTCATCAAGGTCCTTAATACAGACTCGCAAATGTTCTTTTCTATATGCATTACGTCTAAGTTATGCCTTAGCTTCAACTTGCTCCAATAAGGTAGATCAAAAAAAAAAATACTACGTCTCGACCAATTCAACTCCTCGGCCGTCCTTTTTCTCTTCTTGTTACAATATTTTCCAGGTGTTTGAACTGGAAGTCTCTCCAACTGCAACAACACATCATCCCCACTCAATTCTCTAGGTGGTTCTCCGTCTTCTTTTTTACCATTGAACTTTCTACTTCTCCTCCAAGGATGATCTTTTGGTAAATTTCGACGATGCCCCATGAAACACAACTTGTTTCGTAGTCCCTGAGAGCAAGTTTGATCATTGCAAACCGGACAAGCCATGTATCCTTTAGTAACCCATCCGGATAGGTCACCATATGCTGGGAAGTCGTTGATAGTCAACAAGACAGCATCATGCATTTGAAAATTCTATTTACAAGAGACATCATAGGTCTCGAAACCTTCAACCCACAATTCAGTTAATTCTTTAACTAATAGCTGTAAGTAGAAATCAATGTCTTTCCCTGGTGATTTTTTCCCTGGTATAAGCAAAGACAACATAAGGAATGCTTGTTTCATGCAATCCCAAGGAGGGAGATTCAACGACGCTAGAATAACTGGCCACATGCTATAAGTGGTGCTCATGTTTCCAAATGGATTAAAGCCATCAGCAGCTAGGGCCAGTCTAACATTTCTTGGATCATTAGTAAACCAGGGAAATTCACTATCAAAATCTTTCCACGCTATAGAATCGGCTAGATGTCTCATATAATCATCATCGATGTGTTTTTCTTTGTGCCAAACCATCTTCTTAGAGGTTTTTGAAGACATGACAAGGCGTTGTAGTCTAGGTTTCACTTGAAAATACCTCAACACTTTTTGTGGTATCTTTTTCCCTATACCATTGTTGATTTTCCAACGAGAAGTTCCACACGTAGGGCAAGCCTCTAAATTCTTATTTTCACTCCAAAATAAGGCACAATCATAACCTAATCCCATATGACGTAAATATTGTTTAGCTTCATAGCAAGTGCGTGGAAGTGTCTCACCATCAGGAAAAGCTGACTTCATCAGACCCAACATCATATCTATAGCTTTATTACTCAACTTGTTGTACACTTTTATATGGAGCAATTGGATGATAAATGATGTCTTTGAAATCTTCTTACAACCAGGATATAATTCGGCTTGCGTATCTTTCATGAGTGCCTCAAGATATGTAGGGAGACCACTAGTATCGTTATCCTCAGTTGGTATATTATCATTGTATGCTTCAATGTATTGCTGACCGAGGTCGAACAACATTTCGCTAACTCCATCATCTTCTTCATTGTTGTCTTCGTCTATCGGATCACTATCAGTTCTTGTACCCACGTCACTTAATCTAGGCTCACCATGATAAAACCATGTAATGTACGCTGCATCTATCACATTCTCCAATATATGATGCATAACCGCTTTTTGATCTTTAAATGTTAAGTTCAAACATTTTTGACAAGGGCATCGCACTTCACACGTTGGACCCATATGAGTTTTAATAAATTGCATAAAACTCTTTGCTCCATCTACATAACTTTTAGACCACTTGGTATCACGCATCCAACTCTTGTCCATTTTGCACTACACCAATTAAATGGAAAAAGGATCACAACTTTAATAGTAATCAATGAATACAACTTCACCAATTAAATAAATGAAGAATAGTAATTTTGGTATATATGGTTCAGCTAACACAACTTCAAATTGAATTGGAAAGAATGAATGGTGAAAATCAGAGGTTAAGAGGGATGCTATCTCAAGTTAGCAACAATTACTCAGCACTGCAGATGCATTTCTTGACCTTGATGCAACAACATCAACAACAGCAATCAACTTCAACATTCAATGTAATTCAAAAAGTTACAGTGTCGATGATTCAAAACACTTTGTAAACTGGACAAAGCTGCTTTTATGAACTAAATATGTCCTTAAAATTAAGCCCAAAGCAAAATGATCTTAAGAATTCCCAATCCCATGAATGATACTACAAGGATGGAGACCTAACAAATTAACCAAAAGAGCGAATAGAAAAATCATATTCACGAGTCCAAAACCCCTACTACTTCTTCTTCCTGTGGTCGTCATAGATAACCTGCAATGTTGCATAACTATGTCCACAAATTTAAATTGTCTTTGTAGAAATAACCCCTGAACCCCATTTAACCCACACAAACAGAGACAAAACCAACATAATTCAAAATTTGGAAATGAAAAGGGATCTCTCTTATCCAGATAGTCAATGAACAGAAACAAGATTCAGTACTATAATGTATTAAGCTGCCACCTCATCAATTTAAACACCCTTTCTCTATTCTCTCTTTCTATTTATTAAATTTATAAATTGCTCAAATGGCAGCAGATTCTCAATCACCTCTTCCACTCTAAAGGAATCAGACGTAATTGCTCCCAACAAACATATTCTTTTTCAGCATTTTGAAACCTGCTGCATTTTCAGCATTTTGCAACAAAACCCTAAACGTTTATATAATAGCTATATATAAACACATACACCATATAAACCCTGCACAGATAATGAAATTGCAGCCCAGAAAAACAAAAATACAAATTGGTACATAATTGATTTATTTCCTCTCATGTGCACTTATCCAAGTATATCCAACACGAAAATCAAAAGCCCAGATCAAGAAATAAGCGTACTTATTGTTGTTTTGGTACTCAGATATCAAGTCTCTAATTTATACTTGGCTTCTGAATAATATATATTTTACAGAAAATCAGGACTCTTTTTTTAATTTACACACTACGAAAAATTAAAATCAAATTTGAGAATACCTCAGGAATAATGTAAATATCTTAAACTGAAAAGAGAAGAACTCAAATTGCTCAACCAATTTCCAATTGCATAAGTCTTAATTCAGGTGATCTAACTCTCCGAGTGTAATGACCGGTATATACCATAAATCTCCTCGCCCACCCCATAAAAACAAAACATTAAAATAAAAATAAGTTTGAAATTTTACTTATGCACACAACCATTGATACAACTACTATCAGCTCACATTCAAAGTTGGCAATAAAAATATACTCACTTCAAAACCACTTCTTTATCAAGAAGACCAGACGGGATTTTTCCTGTTAAAGCGTTGTCCTGAATGTACCTGCATCAATCATCAAAAGAGTCATATATATTAAAAAGATAATTTTACACGTAAACACTAATATAACACATTAGTAATTAACCAAATTTTTGCTTCAAGAATGTATGTCTTAGCCCAACATTTTATGCAATAAAAAAAAGGAGTTTCTTGGAAATGCACGGTAGATAAACAAGAAACAAGTAAAATAGATTATTGAAAGCAAATTAAAATTAGTGCATATTTGGTTCAACGAGCTAATACTGGATTGTAAGCTCTTCAAACTTACAATTCTCTCAAATTTGACAAATCTGCCAATGAGCTAGGCAGTTCGCCACTCAACTTATTATCCTCAAGATGTCTGCCACAGGGCCACTCAGCAACGTAGGCAAGAAATAAAAGAAACAAGACATCGGTAAAATGATCTTAAGTAGCGCAAAGTTTACCTAATGATTTTGTCGTCGTCCGTTACACTCCCTGTACCTAAACTTCACGCCAAATTCCGCAATTCCGCAACCTAAACTTCACGCCAAATTTCTCAACCTAAACTTCATGCCAAATTTTGCCAAATTTAGAGAAGAAACAATTCTGAATTGGGAGAGCGATTTCGCCAAATTTCGTCGCGATTTCTGGTAGGAGTGCCAAATTTCATCGCAATTTCTGGTAACAAACACAAGCTTCAGGCAAATTCTGTTTGATTCACGCCAAAACTGGGGATTACGTACATCTTGTAACGCCAAAATTCAGCTTTAGTTGGAAGAAAATTGGGAGTATTTGGGGATTTTTTAATTGCATTTGTAATGCATTAATGTATTAACACTCCATTTTGTATTAAAAACGTACGCAAATGGGGGTGGTGGCACAGTTGGTCTCACAACTTCTAAGTAATCCTGAGGTTGAGGGTTCGAGCCTCTCTCACCCCAAATTTTCATCAAATTTTTTTTGGAAGAAATTATCAGAATAAAAAAAAAAAATTCATTTTTAGTAAACAACCTTTGTCTAGCTTAGTTAGGGAAAGACAAGTTATTTGTTGGAGAGGTCATAGGTTCTATTCACATTGATGTATTTATTTTTTATATTGAAAAATTGATTCAAACATTTTTATTAAAATATCAAAGACAAATGTATTGTTTGTTCCAGTGGTGTAGTTATGCTCTTTAGGTAAAAGGGACTCGTGTTCGAACCTTGATGGATGAAATTTTATATTTTTCGATTTTTTTAATATAATTTAGATTTTTTACGGAAAAATTAATAAACAATTTTTTAAATAAATTATATGTTCGCAGTTTTATTTAATAAAATCTATATTTTATATGGAAAAATTTATTAATCGTCACCATATATAAATATTGGTGACGAAATACTATATCACTATTTACTATGAAAAATTAATGACGAAACATAAAACCGTCATCAAAATTTTATATTATATGACCAATATTGATCGTCACTAAATAAAATGAAAATCGCCACCGAATAATATTATGACGAAATAAGCGCGTCATTAAAAAATGATTACTAATCGTCACTATATATAAATATTAGTGACGAAAGAATATGTCATTAAATACTATGAACAATTAACGACGAAACATAAAATTGTCATGATAATTTTATATTATATGACCAATAGTTATCGTCACTAATTAAAATTAAGATTGTCACTGAATAATATTATGACGATGTTGGGAAATGAATTTAATAAAGAGGATTTTGATTAGATCCCAAAACCCCTGAGTATGACATGTTCAGGATAATCTTGATAGATGAGTCAGGATTCAGTTTTAGAGTGTTCATGATAATATCTGCACCTTGTATAGTCGGCAGATATAGAACATGTTAGATTCTGAAGACTCAGTAAGTGTCTGAAGAAACCGAAGTTTCCGTATGAAACTGAGAATCTGAAGACTCAGTATGAGACTGAGAATCTGAAGACTCAGTAATGAAACTGAGAAACTGAAGACTCAGTATGTCTCTGAAGACACTGAGACTCAGAGAATCCTGAAGGCACAGTAGTTACTGAAGACTCAGTAATGTACTGAATGCTCAGTATATCCTGAATGTTCCGAGGCACTGAAGCTGAGGAATATAGCCGTTGGAATCCAGCTGACGTGGACCAATGAGAGGAAGACAACCAGCCTGAAAAAGCTGCAGAACTTACAAAGAATAGTATGGATTTGAATGTGATTCTCTCCAAAGGTAACATTCAAATCCACACTATAAATACAAGATCTTCCATCAAATTAAGGCGTGGAAGTGCAAAGAAGATAGCAACGATGCTACGGAGCTAAGAGAACATATACTCAAGCTTTCCCACCCTAGAACACAAGTCTGTAGATATACAAATATATTCAAAGAGTGTTCTAGAACCCAACCTAAGCAACCCATGATGTATCTTGAGCTTAGAGAGATTTTCTCAACCTTAGCATTGAGGCTAAACAAATGTAAGGGAAAATCTCACCATAGTTGGAGACAACACCAAACCCAAACCCCATTCTCGTAAGAGATAACCAGTGGTGAAGTGAGGTAGTTGTTAGGCAATCCCGAGAGGGTGATAAGTCCCGATTGGAGTGTGAACTCGTTAAACATCTAAGAGGCGAGCCCGAGAGGGTGATAAGTCCAGTTTGAGTTAGTAAACTACAGAGGTAGTCAGAAAGCTCAAAGTAGAAAGGTTAGTAAACTACAGAGGTAGTCAGAAAGCCTTAGGAAGTGTTTGAAGGAATTTCCCTAGGAACAGGGAGAGTGGATGTAGGAGCTTGAGTCTCCGAACCACTATACATTGTTGTGTTGTTTACTGCTTTACGTTCTTATCTTGTCATATGCATTCGATCATAAGCAAAACACAACACATGAGCTTAAAACGCAAAAATCTGGAATCACCATTCCTTCACCCCTGCTTTATATGCAGCGCAACGAAATGTTTGCTTCCGCACGCGCAAAATGGGTTTTTCCCACCGGGACCATCAGACGAAATAAGTGTGTCATTAAAAAATAATTATTAATCATCACTATATATCAATATTGGTGACGAAAGAATATGTTACTAATTACTATGAACAATTAGCGACGAAACATAAAATTATCATGAAATTTTTATATTATATGACGACTATGATCGTCACTAATTACAATGACGATCGTCACAAAATAAAATTGTGACGAATTAAGTGCGTCACCAATTCTTTTGAATAATTAAATGACAAAACATATAGTTGTCACAAACATACTATTTTTCATGACGTTGAATATCGTCACTAAATATTATGAATATCGTCACCAACGTTTATTGTGACGAAATTCTTATTTTTGTCATGAAATTTTTGAATTAATGACGAAAAAAAACATCAGTGGCGACAAAAACAAAATTTGTCACGAATTCTCACTTTTCAGTGACGAAAATTAAATTTGTCACCTTAAGGTAACATAATGTGATGAATTTTGTGTCGTCACAAAAATTTCGTCACGAAATGTGCGATTTCCTGTAGTGAACGTTTGGAAACGAAATATGAGTTTTGTCCTACCTGCACAAGAACATCATTGGGTTGTTGATGTACCCAAGCCACGTAAGCCTACTGATGAATCATCTAATGCGGAAAGACACTCGTATAATATTTGGGAGCAGGCCAATAAACCCATGAAACGTGTAATCTTGACTTCACTGTCTGATGATTTGAGACACATTCATGAAGGTGTTGAGTCTGCTGCAGAAATTATGCAAAGTCTTGAAGAAATGTTTTTAACAAAAGACCGCATGATCAATCAGTTTAAAAATGACTACGTGGCCAGGCTAAAGATGGCTGAAGGAACACCCGTGAGGGAGCATGTTCTCAGAATTAAACACCATTTTGAAAAACTGGCTTATCTCGGTACTAAGTATTGTGATGAGGCTCAAATCGAATTTCTTTTGCTAACTCTTCCAAGATGCTTTGATGGGTTTTACTGTAGTTTTGTGATGAGTGATCACATGTTTACTATGGACATCCTACAAGAAGCCTTGGAGAAAATAGAGAAGCATTTAGGAAAAAAAGACGAAGCATTGGTTACCAAAAGTCTTTTCTCGAGATCTAGGCCAGTGGAAGGCAAGTCTCAAGAAAAGGAAAGTGGTCAGAACCAAAGCAAACTCATCACTAAGAAAAGTGAGAAAAAGACAGTTAGCTGTTTGGGTGTCAAGAAACGACAAAAAGGAAAATGTTTTAATTGCGGTGAGAAAGGACATTGGAGGTTAGCCTGTTCCAAATCCAAAAGGAATGGAAAGAAAGGTAATTTTCACGCACTAGTTGTTGAAACTTGTTTAGCGGCGTATGCCTCCCATTTATGGGTGGTGGATACGGGATCCACTGATCATGTTTGTTTCACTTTATAGGGGTTCAAGTGGACCCGGTAACTTAGTGGGAGTGAGATCCTCATCACACTGGGCGATGCTACGAGAGTGGCAGCTGAAGCAGTGGGAGAAGTGCACCTGTCTTTTAAAGACATAATTTTAATTTTAAGAGATGTTCTTTACGTTCCGAATTTTAGAAAGAATTTAATTTCAGTTTCTAAACTTTTTCTTGATGGATATTCGGTTACTTTTAATAAAGTTGTTACCATTTCTCTTTTTGATAAATTTATCTATCATGGAACGTTATCGAATAATCTCTATACAGTTAACTGTGCACACCACTCACGAAATGCATCCTATAACACATCAACTATTTCCGAGAAAAGAAAACGTTCATCAGACATGAACGAGACACTTCTATGGCATCTAAGATTGGGTCATATAAATCCAAAGAGGATCCAAAGGTTGGTGAAAGACGGTTCACTGGAGTTTCTCCAAGTTGAACCAATTCCAACCTGCGAATCATGTTTGGAGGGTAAAATGACCAAGAGGGCATTTGGAGCCAAGGGGAATAGAGCCAAAGAAGTGTTAGAAATCGTTCACACAGATGTATGTGGTCCAATGTCAACCAAAGCAAGAGGAGGTTATGAGTATTTTGTCACTTTTATTGATGATTACTCAAGGTACGGTTATATTTTCCTTATGAAGCATAAATCTGAGACCTTTGAGAAATTCAAAGAATTTAAGGCTCAAGCAGAGAATCATAGGGAAAAACGTATCAAGTCTCTACGATCCGATCGTGGAGGCGAATACCTCAGTGATGAGTTTTTGAACTACTTGTCTGATGAAGGGATTGCATCCCAGCTAACTGCACCCGGAACCCCTCAACAAAACGGGGTTGCAGAGCGAAGAAACATAACTCTTTTGGAAATGGTTAGATCTATGATGAGTTATGCGGATCTTCCCAAGTCGTTCTGGGGTCATGCCTTGGAAACAGCAGCCTACATTCTGAACTTGGTGCCATCCAAATCGGTTTCCAAAACTCCCAAAGAATTGTGGACCGGGCGCAAGCCTAGTTTGAGACACATGAGGATTTGGGGGTGTCCGGCCTACGTGTTGGAAAAGGAAGCCGGAAAATTGGATCCTCGATCAGAATTAAGGTTGTTTGTGGGATACCTCGAGGGAACAAAAGGGTGTATGTTCTATGGTCCCGAAGATCAAAAGGTGGTAATAAGCACCCACTTTAGATTTTTGAAAAAAGATTATATGAACGAAAGAAGACCCAGAAGTGAGATTACCTTAAATGAGCTAAGGGGGCTAACCTCAATGCCAACTATACAAGATGACATACCAAACGACACACTTACACAACCGGAACCTCGTCGTAGTTGGAGGGTTGTGAAACAGCCCGAGAGATTCATGGGAATAGGAGAGTCCTCGAACTTGATTCCCGGACAAGACGATCAGACCCATGGATATATGACGAGGCAATCCAAGACAAGGATGCAGATTCTTGGCAAACAACAATGAAATTCAAAATGGGTTCTATGTATCATAACAGAGTGTGGGAGCTAGTCGAACCACATAATGGGGTCAAACCCATTGGTTGTAAGTGGGTGTATAAGAGAAAAAGAGGACCGGACGGGAAGGTGGAAACCTTCAAGGCAAGACTCGAGGCAAAAGGTTATACTCAGAAAGAAGGGATTGATTATGAGGAAACTTTTTTGCCCGTAGCCATGCTTAAGTCCATCTGAATTCTCTTATCGATTGTTGCGCATCTCGACTTTGAAATCTGGCAAATGGATGTCAAGACAGCTTTCCTTAACGGAAGTCTTGATGAAGAGATCTATATGCAACAACCCCAAGGCTTCATTGAAAAAGGCCAAGAACACCTAGTTTGTAAGCTCATGAAGTCCATTTACGGACTCAAACAGGCATCCAGAGCTTGGAACCAATGTTTTGATCATGTTATAAAGTCTTATGGGTTTGATCAAAATGAGTTCGAAAGTTATGTGTACAAAAAGCGTGTCCGAACTGCATTGGTATTCTTAGTACTATACGTGATTTACATTCTCGATCATCGGAACGATGTAAAGGTGTTATCGACGTAAGGGCATGGCTTTCAAAACAGTTTGATATGTAGGACTTAGGGGAAGCCGCACACATCCTTGGGATCAAGATCACTCAAGATCGCAAGAAAAGGATGATAGGCTTATCGCAAGCCTCATACATAGACACTGTCTTGAAACGATCCAAAGATGCAGATTCCAAGAAAGGCTTCAGACCTTTCGGACATGGAATCCATCTATCCAAGAAAATGTGCCCTAAGACGCTTGAAAGGAGATAGATGACATGAGAGGCATTCCATATGCTTCTACCGTCGGAAGCCTTATGTATGCAATGTTGTGTATTTAGACCGATATCCGCTTTGCCGTTGGCATGGTGGCAAGATATCAAAGTAACCCGGGAAAGAACATTGATTGGCGATTAAAAAACATTACAAAGTTTCTTAAAAGAACTCGGGATAGAATGTTAATTTATCGGTCGAGATAGTCTAATCCCCATCGCTCTACGGACTCGGATTTCCAATCGGACATAGACTCGAAAAATCTACCTCTGGTAGTGTGTTTTGCATGGGGGGAGGAGTCGTGACATGGAGAAGCGTCCAAGGTAAATGCGTCGTAGATTCTACCATAGAAGCCGAATATATAGCTGCTTGCGAGGCAACGAAAGAAGCGGTTTGGCTTAAGAACTTCCTAGTGGACTTGAATGTGGTTCCGAATTTGCCCAAAGAGAATCATCGCTATTGTGACAATGTCGGCGCTTTTGCAAATTCAAGGAACCAAGTGCCCACAAAACCAAAGAACACATTGAAAGGAAATACCATCTTATACGAGATATCGTTAATGGAGGAGAGATATAGATGTGGCAAAGATAGCGTCGAAAGACAACCTAGCGATCCATTCACAAAGGGTCTGCCTCTGAATACATTCGAGAGACATGTGGAAGGAATGGGTGTCAAGACCGTTGCCAATCTGATTTGAGAATAAGTGGGAGAAATTATTAGGTTCGTGTAGGTGACATTAGATGTCACGATTAGAACTACACGAGACATGTTGTAGTATACTTAAAAGCGGACTTTTGAGTATAAGTGGGAGATTGTTGGGATTATACTGGAAAGTATGCTTTTACTTTGTATAATCAAAACTGAATTTCGGACTTATTCACTAAAATAAATTGTTTATCACTGATGCTTTAAATATCATCGAATGTTACATATATTTACTGCATAACTGTTCAATAAATAGTACATGTTACATTGTAGTTAATTTAGTGATACCAGATCACGAAAGATTAAATTAATTAATCCTTGTAACTAAAAAGTACACCATTCACGACCTAGATGGAAATGAACAATCCATCGTGAAAGGTTGAAGTGTAAGGCTCAGATTAGCTTGTCTTGACCAAGAGATTACACTAGTTCATGATTGATGCACTGAATAGGACCTACGGAGGACAAATTCTTCAGAACTGAACAAGGAAGAATTAGACCTCAGTGGTTCGTTATTTCTTAATCTTTGTTCCTTAAATAGGATCACGTGTGGTTGGTAACTATTTCTTTGACTTATCATGGGTAGAGAATCAACGAGATTCAATACTTTTTATCTTGGGCAATATTATTCGTCACATGTGATTGCTAAGATTTAATACGGAGAATCGTGTGCAAGTACGCTTGTTCGATTTGCCCCCTTGGGAGGTTCATAAGCTTTATCATACCAAATCTTGCAAGTGGAACTAGTTTCCGGTATGGATAATAATGTTGAACCATTCATTAACCAATGACAAAAGATATTAATTAACGGAAAGCTATTTCAGTGGCTTGAATTAATTAATGGGCTAGATAATCTTAAATACGGGAAATAATAACCGGGAGCCATATTGACTGTAATATGGGTTAAGATGGATAGTGCAATATTAATTATGTAGTGTGATTAATTAATATTTATGGGCTTGAATAATATTGTGGCTCAATATTGATAATTCAAGATCCATTGGAAGGTACAATCTTAATTCTCCTAAAGGCCCCCTGAGTAGCCCAACATATAGTCCAATAACTGAAAAAGGTGTTTAAAATAAAATAAATATTGTTGCTTATTTTTCCTCATAATTTTCGAAATTTATGGATAAAAGGGGAGAAAAATTTTCTTTGAATTTTGTTATGGAATGAAGATATGTATTCTTGGAATACAAGATTATCTCATTAAATTCAAGAAATCTCCCACTTGGTTATCCATAGAGCAATTTTCGAAATTTTTGATAATTAAGGGAAAGAAAGATTTTCTTGATTTTCTTGAAAAGATATTATGGAAGATATGTATTTCTTGAAATACAAGAATATCTCATAAAATCAAGAAGATCCAAATCTTGGATTCTTGCCCAATAATTTTCAAAAATATTCCATAACAAAGAGTAGGTGGGATTTTGTGGAATATTATAATTATGGAAAAAAAAATATAGGAGATATATTAAAGATTTCTTGGAGATCAAGAAAAGAATTTCCCACATTGTTTTGCCCCAAAATTTCGACCACCACTACTCTATAAATAGGGGATGATTCTTTCATTCCCAAGTACAATTCCATGTGCTGGAAAAATTTGCAAATCCACAAAGGTGGTGCAACAAAATTTATTTTCCTTTTGTTAATTGTTCGCAAGTGTCCTACCACCGGATAGTCGAGCAAGGATTAAGGGAATACTTGGGAAGTTCTTTTGGTGTGTCTAATCAACTAGACCATTGCCGTCCCAAGAGGTATGTTCACGTAAACTCGTAGAATTTCCGCATGCGTAGGATTTACGTGAATTGATTATATGCATGATTTGTTGTTGGATTATTATTTGAATTAATATAGGATTAATTCATGCTAGTAATAATTATAAGAATTAAATTTGTATTTAAATATTCATCCCGAATAGATCCGTGCAACTTATTCCCCAACAGTACGTTCCTTAGAGGAAAAGTAGTCAGGACCTCCACTTGGTGGTCGAAAAAGTATGGTCTCAACTTCCTCACGCTCATGACTAATGCCTATGCTAACTTTTCCAAAAGTGGATAACGTTGTTTGGTTTCATTTAGCATCTAGCTGACGAAGTAGAATGGGAAAAGAATCTGTCCTTCTGCTGGAACGAGTACTGCACTTAGAGCAGTTTCCGAAGCTGCTAGATATAAAAATAGCTTATGCCCCGGAATAGGCTTGGATAAAATGCTCATGTCTGCCAGATTGATTTTATCGTAAGTTTCCTGACTTTCTGGTGTCCACTCGAATTTTGACTTCTTTCGAATTGTGTCGAACATTGGTTTGCATTTATCCCCCATTCGGGCAATGAACCTATTCAGGGCAGCTAGGCAACCTATATGTTTTTGAACGTCCTTCAATGTTTCGAGGGGCTCCCATATCCAGAATCGCCTGGACCTTTGCTGGATTCGCCTCTATTCCCCGCTTGCTGACCAAATGCCCCAGGAACTTTCCCGACTCTACCCCAAAATCACACGTTTTGGGATTGAGTCTCATGTTGAACTTCCGTAGAATGTCGAAAGTTTGAGCAAGGTGGGTGAGGTGATCCTCCTTTTTCAGGCTCTTGACCACTATGTCGTTTACGTAAACTTCCACTGACTCGCCAATTTGATCATAAAACATGTGATTGACCAATCTTTGATACGTTGCCCCCGCGTACTTCAGGCCAAATGACATTCTTTTCCAGCAGTAGAGGTTCTTCTCTGTCAGGAATGAAGTGTTACTGATCTGGTTCGTGCATTGCTATCTGATGGTAATCCGCGAAGGCATCCATGAACGACATCATTTCATGACCAGCCGTGTTGTCTATCAGGTGGTCGATATGCGGCATGGGGAAGAAATCCTTTCGACAAGCCTCGTTGAGGTCGGTAAAATCAATGCAAAGCTGCTAGGTTCCGTTTGATTTTTTCACCAACACTGCATTGGCAACACATTGTGGCTAGTCGGCCTGCATAATCAAATCGTTATCAAGTAATTTCTTCACTTCCTCGGCGAGCGCCGCATACTTTTCTGGACTAAATATTCACCTTTTTTGGGCTATTGGCCTTCGAGTCGGATTGATGTGTAACCGGCGGCATGCGAATTCTGGGTCGATACAGGTCATGTCCTTGTGTGACCATGCAAAAACATCAAAGTTCTTCTTGAGAAAGTCAACGACTTTCCCTTTTTAGGTCGCCTAGTATCTTGGAGCCTATGATGACTTCTAGATTAGGCCGAGCTGGGTCTACTTTGACTTTCTCGAGCTCTTCCTCCGGGACTGCTCTTGGACTATCTTGTCGGGGATCGTCAATCTCTGCCTCAAGTATGAACTCTTCAGGTTCCGGCCCCATTCTTGGATCGAGGTCGTTGCGGCTCCTCTTCTTATTTGTCTTTTTAGTTGTCAATTTGTTACATTGTGTTTTGCTATCTATCACCAGTATATGATTGCTAGATTTAAGTACCGAATTGAAATGAGACGAAGAATAAAGCAAACAACCCCTTGCATCCATCTGATTGCCCTTCACAGTGTCGAACAACCCACTCTTGGTGGGAAATTTTACACAAAAATAATAGGTGGAGGACGCAGCCTCAAACTTGTGCTCAAATGGCCTCCCGAGAAACCCATTGTAGGTACTCGGAAGGTCAATTACAAGAAAATCTAGAAGCCTAGAATTCCTAACCTTATCGTCTAGGGTAGATACTAGCTCGATGGATAGACGGATCATGACGAGCGGCTTCATAGTGGTCGCACGGGGTGATGTATGCATCATAGTCCCTGAGCTGGTCTAGGGTCTTCTTTAAGAGGATATTGCAGAAAGCTCCTCCGTCAACCAGTAGTCGGCACACAGTTGTCCCCATGATGTTGGCCTTAATCACGAGGGGATCAATGTTTGGGTAGACAATTCCTACTTTTTCTTTTTCACCAAACTCGATCTTGTTGGTCTCTTCGGCTAAAGTGAGGAGCGGTAGCACCATCTTTTGGGCATTCTCCATCGCCCTGACCTCGGCCTTCATGCGCCGTTTCGATGAGGAGGTCAAAGAAAGACCTCCCACCGTTCCAAGTGGAGAGATTATATGTATGACGTGACCTCCCGCACCCTCGGGCTTGGGTGGAACAGGTTACTCGCCTTGATCGAGCCTCGGGTCTGGATTTCCTGGGGCTTGTTCCCCTTGTCTTGGACGATGGCCCTGTCGATGACCTCTCTGGTTCAGGTCATCATTCTCTCGGGGATTCTTGACAAACTCGTCAAAACATCCATTCTCGTATAGATTTCAGAGCTGCTTCAATAGATCCCTACACTAACTAGTGTAGTGACCTGTTTGCGCATGATAGTGGCAGAATGTGTTTGGGTTCTGCTTGTGCTTATCTTTGATGGGTCAAGGTGGGTGGAGTAATTTCCGTCCCTGGATCTGGGCGTAGACATGACCAGGTGTCATGCCTAGAGCCTCCATCAGATTTACCGGAATGGATTCCTCAAATGGTTTGAAGCTGCCAGGTGCCTTGTATTGGTCCCCGATTTTCTTGGAGCTTTTCTTCTGCGCCGCGACCTCCTTTATCTCGGAAAGTCATGATTCCAAAAGCTTCGTTGTATGAATGAGGTCACTAACCCTCCTTCGGAAGTCGGCGTAGCTAGTCAGGTATTCGGCGGTCACGCGTCGCCATAACTTGGTCCCCTTTCTGAGGCCAAAAATGGACCCAAGCAGTTTTGCCTCATCCCCTATGGGATCTCCTTCAAGGATGAGCATGTCGATCCTTTCAACATAGGACCGATCTGACTCGGTCTCGCCTTGTTGCATGTTTTTGAGGCGCTACCTGGTGTCAGGTTGGGGAGCCATCGCCGTGAAATAGCTTAAGAACAGTCTGGCGAGCTGTTCGAAAGTGTCCACTGAAAAAGGTGGTAGTGAAGTGAACCACATATGAGCCCGGTCACTCAAAGTTAATGAGAATAAACTGCATTTGGTCGAGTCGGATGCGCCCATGGAGGCCATGTAGGAATTGTACTTCGCCACATATGCTGATTTTTCTCTGGGTAGGCGCCAGAGTGACCATGGTCCTGAGCAGAGAATTTAGGACAACAAGGTTATTGTCTGCCCCCGCCGGCCCATTTTGATTCCCCACTCGTTCCAACAGTTGTTGGACTGCTCGGGCAAGCGCCGCGACTTGGGCATCGCCAGGATCTCTAGTTGGAATGACCCCCTGCCCGTCGCCGTGGTGGATGACCGAATTTCTTGACAACTCGTCATGGTGCAAGTTCAGTGTCATGGCGAGGTCGCGCTCCACCTGCTCTGCATGTCGAGGCTGGGAATGAGCTTCATCCTCGACCCCCACGGGTGCCTTTCGTGCCGCCTGGCTTCTGAGGTGGGTGAACACATTGTTCGAGCCCGCTAGTCTTTCAAGGATCTGGTACTTCCGAATGATCACGTGCTTCATAGGGTGATAGGCTAGTTGGCCTGTTGACCGCCCCTTTTCGATTAGGATGCCCTTACCCTTGGAAGTTCCGGCATCGTGGGCTGTCTTTTTGACCGGCGAATGCTCCTCCTCTCCGTCGAAGGCGAGGCGTTTCTTGTTGATTCAAACTGAATATCATCAAGTATTATATCCTTACAATAGATTGTCTCTTGAACACTAACACTAACAGTTAGTTCACGTAAACTCCTAGCAATTTCACATACGTAGGATTTATGTGGTTGGTTTATATGCATGATTTGTTGTTGGATTATTATTTGAATTAATATAGAATTAATTTATGCTAGTAATAATTGTTAGAATTAAATTTGTATTTAAATATTCACCCTGAATAGATCCGGACAATTAATTCCCCAACAATTTCAAAGTCGAGCTGCCTGGTAGCTCGCACTTCCTTATCTAGACTAGAGGTAATTTCTACAGCTAGACGAATCATCCCATAAAGCTGCACCGACTTATCTTCGAATCCTCTGATCACCATCTCGCAAGGCTAGATGTAGCTGTTGAAGTCCCCCAGCTGATCCAATGCCTTCTTGAAAATGATGTTGCAAAAGACCCCATTGTCCATCATGATGCGATGAACAAGGGTACCCATAATTTTTGCAGTGATGACCAAACGGTCCCAGTTGGGAAAGACAACTCCATCCTTGTCCTCCTCCGAGAAAGCGAGAAGGTTTGCCTTGGGGACAATTGTGTGAACAGGCGAGACACATAAGTTTGGCATTATCAAGAGCTCAAGGTGGCGGGGAGCAGACCTCCCAATGTGCCCTCAGCGCCTTCGGGCATGGGCGGGGCTTGAAGGTCTTGGTTGCCCTCTGGTCCAACATGGCGACCTTGATTTTGGTGGTTCCTCTGGTTTGCCGCTATTGCTGCTGGCTTGACGAACTCCTCTAGCTTCCCATGTTCATAAAGTTTTCAAAGTTGTCTTAGCAAGTTTGGGCAGTCCCCGGTATTATGTCCGATACTCTTGTGATACTCACAGAATTTTTTTGGGTTCAATCTTCCTTCCCCCCTTAGCATTTTTCTTGGTGGGGAAATCAGATGTCTTGCCTTGACTGCATTGTAGACTTCTCCCGGGGCGACATTCAGTACTTCGAGGAGCTTCACCTCGATGCCCCCGTCGTCAAAAGGTTTGAAGGACCGAGGAGCCTTGTAGGTCACCCCCGGCCTCTTATACGACTTCTATGACTTGGCAACTGGTTTCTTTGCCTCGCTGCCCCCTTGCTCTTCCATTCGCTGAGCAAGAAGCTCAGTGCTACTAATCAAATTTTTTTGCCCGGTGTCGAAAATCGGCATAGGATTTTGGATACTCCATATTCGTAAAATTTCCAAAGTTTCGTGTTCATCCGGAGCCCTCCGATAACTCCCATGACCTTAGCCTCGTCTCCGAGAGGTTCACCTTCCATGATCAGCTTGTCTACCCTTTTAATATACGCACGATCGGTCTCGTCTTTGTATTGCCAAATATTGGCTAACATTTGCTTTGTTCCCACTTTGGCGGTAATAGTGGCGAAGTGATTAAGGAACACTGTGCCATTTGGCGAAACAATTCTACGGAGGATGGAGGTAAGGTGTTGTACCATCTGTAGGTCTGATCGCCTACGGTGAGGGAAAACAACCAACACTAGGTTGTGTCGGTTGTCCCCATCGACTTCATATATGACGTAAACTTGCTGATGTGGTGAACGGGATCCGTGTCGCCCATATTGAGCGATCGAGGTCACTGTGATGTTCGGCTGGACAGGAGCCAGCAGCATTGCCGGTGACAACGGCGATAGAGGGATCCTAGCAGGAGTCGGGTTTCCATCCTTAGCCGCTACCTGATCTTGAAGGTCCTTGAGGGTTTGAACTATCCCCGCTAGTTGGTAGGCATCAATTTGGTTGATGCCACCTCGCCGAAGAGGGCGAGGTGATGGGCTTCTTTCCACTCTTCCTCATTGATGAAGGTGAGGTGAGGGGCTTCTTTCTGCACCACCTCGCTGGTGATGTCGAGGTAGGGGACTTCTCTCCAGACGATCTTGCGCCGCATAGTGCCAATAGAAAGACCTGATTGTATTTCAAATTTAACAGAATTGTATTTGAGCAGAGAAAACTATTCAAGCAAAAAAGAAAAATGAAGATGTGTTGCCATATCAAGTAATTGAGTCAAATATATATAAATATGTATCACTGTCTCAAACAAGATCACCTCTAATTTAAGTACATTCATATTTATATATTAAAAATTATATTAATTAATAATTGTAAAATAATAAAAAATGTAACGTTCTTCTAATTTTATTTTAAATTAACATCTGAATTAAAATAATTAATAAATTAATACCTACAAAATAATAGCAGCACATGTCAGTTTCTCTTTCTCGGTTTTGAAATGGTTTATGCTAAAATTGTAAATTTGCTAGGAATTTTGTTGAGTTAGAAAATAATTTACTAAAATGGTATGTATTACGTGTTATTGGCTTACACTGGAACAAGGGGTGGTCTTGACTAACTAATGCGTGAGACCGCGTGGGTCTTATGTGCATTCGAGTGCACCGTACATTCATAGTGCATTTTAGAAGCGTGCAACTATACAAAACAGAAACGTGCAACTATTCTAAACAAAAGTATGGAACTATGTTCCCATATTAATATTTGCACTTTTCTGTATAAATAAATCGCACTTATCAGCATAACAAGTTGTACACTTGCGCATATATACAATAGCTAGCCTTAGCTAACGCGTTGTTTATTGGCTTTGGACTAGAACAAAGTTGACCAAATGAAAGCACTAGACACTATGTAAGAAATATCAATGAAGGTTCCCTTGTTTCTTTGATAATTCAAGATACAGCAAGCGCATTAATTGACTTCACATAGATTGACTTATTATACCATGTCCTTTGTCCTTATTGTTGAGATTATTGATATTGTTTCAGAAGTTGTTTAGGAGTGATTTAGTGTTCTTTTGGCTAAATTTATTTTAAGTATCTTATAACTTCTAACATTTTATAATTAAGTTGTTTTAAGAGCTTATAAAATGTAATTTTAAGAGTTTATAAATTGTTAAAGTTTTTGATTGATAGAGCTTATAATTTCTTTGACAATTCAAGAGAAATATTTTTTTTTGTTTGTACATTAAGATGGTCGGATCGGGTTGGGTCGAGCCTCATTTAGTTCGCTTCAGGGTGATGGGATGGGATGTAGTGTATAAGATTTTAGTAAAATAAATTAAAATATCCCAACTTATTTTAGTGGAGCTTAAAAACTCTAAAGAGATTATTTTTACAATTTTATAAATTGTTGAGCTAAGTTCATAGACAAATTATACTCTTTTAAAAGAGTATATAAGTTGAGCCAAACAAACTCTTAATTTCGTATCTATGACTCTATTGGTAACTCTTTCTACTTGAGTTAATAAAATCTTGTTTTCCGATAAAAGTAGAAAAGTTTAGAGGAGAAAGATGTCTAGGAACTACGAGGCTGGTGGCGATGGTGATAAAGAGACAGCAAATTTGGGAGCTGTGTCACCAGCCCTCAAGAACCCCGAGCATCTGCTCCGAAGCACCATCATCCGATTTCAGTTCAAGTTTTTGGTTGAGTGATGTCACGGCGTTTGACAACTCTGCTCAGAAACCAATTCCCAAGCTCCTTCTCAATAAACATTTTTTTAAAAATAGTCGACTGCTGGGCGAGGGGAGATTTGGAGCTTCAATTCTCATTAAGTTACGGCGGAAAGTAATAGAGATATGGTATTACACAAAGTCAATCATCACGTGTACAAAGCATTGCCACAAATCACGCCCGAATCACCGCATCAAATCACGATCAAATTGCCAAAGAATAAGGGATAGCCGGCTGATGTGGTCATCTACATTAATTAAGGGATTTGATTGTATTTCCATAATATTGTTATTGTATCTAGACACTTCCTCATAGTGTATATAAATATTGATGTACATTGTAAATAAAACTCAATCAGAAAATATATTTCTTACATGGTATCATTTGAGCCATAACCTCTAACGAGCCTAAACCAGTCCGTCACGTTGTCGTCCTCTTCCTCATGGCCACTGTGAATAACCCAACTCCTGCCCTCCCCCCTCTCGTTAAAATTAAAGCCCTCACCCATCTTCCAATTCGTCTCACTCCCGTCAATTATGTCTCGTGGAAACTTCAGTTTACGTCCCTATTCTTCGGACTGGATCTGATGGGGTATCTCGATGGCACCACTCCATCGCCCTCTCCTACTATTGCTATTGGTACCGGCTCGACTCCTAATCACGAGTTCGTACACTGGAAACGTCAAGATCAACTCATCCTCCATGCTCTATTGTCGTCTCTTACTGAGCCTGTCATTCCTCTCATTGGTACGGCCACAACTTCTCACGAAGCATGGTCCCGTTTACACCTCATATTCTCTAAGCGATCACAGTCCCATATAATTCATCTGAAAGACAAACTATCATCGGTTACTCGTGGCTCCTTGCCTGTATCTGAATTTCTCCTGAACATAAAAACTCTTGCTGATGAGTTATCCACGCTTGGTGCCCCACCAAGTGATGCTGATTTGTTAATCTACTGCACTAGAGGGCTTGGGCCTGCAGACAAAGAACTCGTTGCAGCCCTTCGCACTCGAGATACTCCGGTTCCTTTTGAAGAATTGTACGATAAACTGATCGACCATGAGACATTTTTGCACGACTCTGAAAACACTATCCATAATCCCATTAACCCCGTATCTCAGCCCCAACCTCTAGCCGTCAACTATGCCGCCTCTTCTCGTCAGTCTCGTCCATCCAGTAACTCCCAACGCCACGCACCAGCACCATCCACTGCCCCAGGGATCCTTCTGTTGCCAGCTTTCCCCAGCGCTCCAACACCAACGTTGTCGGTTGTAAATGGGTCTTCCGTATCAAATGCAATCCTGATGGCTCAATCTCAAAGTATAAAGCCCGTCTTGTTGCCAAGGGATTCCATCAACGTCCCGGTATCGACTTTCACGACACGTTCAGTCCTGTTGTAAAACCCGCCACAATTCGTATATTTCTCACTCTTGTCTTACCCAACTCTTGGCCCATTCATCAACTTGACGTTAATAACGCATTTCTTCATGGTACTCTTACTGACACCGTTTACATGTCTCAACCTCCCGGTTTTGCGGATTCTACCTCTCCACACGCGGTCTGTTGTCTAAATAAAGCCATCTATGAACTTAAGCAAGCGCCTCGTGCTTGGTATGTTGAACTAAAATCCTTCCTCGTATCCTATGGATTCACTGCAGCCCATTCAGACACTTCTCTTTTTCTCTATAATCGTGGTACTGTTACTCTTTTCTTTCTTGTGTATGTTGACGATTTACTCATCACTGGGAACAATAATTCTGCTATATATCACTTCATTTATTCAATCTCTACTCGGTTCTCGGTTAAGAACCTGGGTGTTCTTCACTACTTTCTTGGTGTTGAAGTTATTCGAACTCCCCACTCCATCTCTCTAAGTCAGCATAAGTACATCCATGATCTTCTTTAACACACAAATATGCTTGGTGCTAAGGAAGTTAACTCTCCCCTCTCTACATCCACGTCTCTTTGTCTCAATGACAGGTCTCCCAACACCGATCCTCGCACCTATCGACAAATAGTTGGCGCTCTTCAATATCTCTCTCTAACTCGTCCTGATATCAGTGGGAAAACTCTCCCAGTTCATGCATTGTCCATTAGAAACTCACTTCTCGGCTGTAAAAAGGGTACTACGTTATCTCAAACACACCATTTTTCATGGTCTTCTTCTTCGGGGTGGTGTACCTCTTACACTCACTGCTTTCTCTGACTCCGACTGGGCCGGAAACCAGGATGACCGTTCTTCGACATCTGCTTATATCATATATCTTGGAAACTGTCCTATCTCTTGGTCCTCTAAGAAACAACGAGCTGTTGCTAGGTCGTCTACGGAGGTTGAATATCGAGCTCTTGCCACGTGTTCAATGGAGATACTCTAGCTCTCTAACCTGCTTTCTGAATTTCGTATACACTTACCCTCCTCACCTGTACTTTTCTGTGATAATCTTGCTGCCACCTATCTTTGTGCTAACCCTGTGTTTCACTCTCGAATGAAACACATTGCCATTGATTACCATTTTGTTAGAAATCATGTGTCCAATGGGTCCTTCCGTGTGTCATATGTCTCTACTCTTGATCAATTAGTTGACATACTCACAAAACCACTTTCAACCTCGAAGTTCATCCAGTGTCGATCCAAGATTGGTGTATCCGACGGATCCTCCATCTTGCGGCGGCCTAATAGAGATATGGTATTACACAAAGTCAATCATCACGTGTACAAAGCATTGCCACAAATCACGCCCGAATCGCCGCATCAAATCACGATCAAATTGCCAAAGAATAAGGGATAGCCGGCTGATGTGATCATCTACATTAATTAAGGGATTTGATTGTATTTCCATAATATTGTTATTGTATCTAGACACTTCCTCCTAGTGTATATAAATATTGATGTACATTGTAAATAAAACTCAATCAGAAAATATATTTCTTACAGAAAGTAGACGTTTCGGACGGAGAATTCTTAGCTAAAGGAACTCAGCTTTTGATGAAGAAGCTGTCGGGTGAAGTCAAAGTTACGGAAGAAGAATTTAAGCTAGTCTTCGGAAATTGCAGGCATGAAAACGTGGTGGAGCCTATGGCGTACTACTTGTCCGATTCTGGAAAGTTTATATTCAGTGACTACTATAGCCAGGGAAGCCTATATGATATGTAACAAGGTACAATTTGTGTATATATATCTACCTAGATACTTGTATATACTAATTTATATGGTAATTCTTAATCGTGTCACCTGACTTGGATCATATATGTGTGTGTAGGATTTGGAAAATTAGATAATAGTTGATCTGGAAAAACAAGGGATAGGAACAGAGTTAGAATAGGTGGAACAATTGTTATATTTAGTTAAAAACTTTTCCAAAAAATCAGAATTTCTCTCTCTAGAAAACTTCACAAATACAGTAACGTAGCTTCTCAGCCACCTTCCCATCGCCACCGTCCGCCTTCCGCCACCATCTCTCTCGTGCTGCGGTGGTGACCGCAGCTGCCCCGTCTTTTCTCTTGCCACCGGAGCTCTTGTAGGTACCGCTCGTCCGCTCCAGCTCGCAGCCAACGCTCATATCCACTGCACTTTTGTCACAGTCGGCCCTTGCGGTAGCTCTTTCAGTGTTGTTGTAGGACCGACGGATCGATTCTCCACCGGTGCCACGGTGACCGGCTGACAGTTCAATCCGTTGGATCCTTTTGTTTTTTACAGTATTTTAGTTTCTTTTATGCTTTTAGATTTGTGTTTTTCCCCTATCTAGATTTTTAGATTTGTTTTGGTTTTTCCTTCCTGAGTTTAGGTTTGCTTTTGTTTTTTTCTTGTTGCGGGTATTTGCTTGTTTTGGCTCTCTGTTTCGTTGCCCGTCTTGGTGTTGCTGACTGGTCTTGTAATTTTTGAAGCCCAGTTTTCATGGTGGCCTGTGCAAGCAGTCACGGACGTCATGTTTTTTGGTCTTGGGACTTTTATCCAAGGCTAGATTGAGTTGGTTAGAATGTTTTTTCTTTTGTCTCGTTACACCTGTTTGTTTGGGTGGTTCTGAGGCTTTCAGCTTGTTGCGAGAGTTGTGTACTCTTAAAATTTTATGAATAGAAACTCTCGTTTAAGCGCTAAAAAAAAAAAAAATTAGAATAGGTGGAACAAGAATTGATGATTTGACATCCGGCACAGTATTTGGGACATAATCATGTGCAGAAAAAACCTGAAATCAGACCAATTTCGTCAGTTTTGTCCTGAAATTGAAAACCATACAAGTTTTCTTATTATTTATTTAATTCAACACATGATTTTACTTCTTAATTTGTTCAATTTTCTATCTAATTGTAGATTTATTTTATCTTTTTTTTTCTATGCAATTGTAGAATTATTTTATTCTTTTTTTTTTATACAAATGTAGAATTTTTTTTTTTCTATGCAAATGTAGAATTCTTTTTTTTTTTTAACAATAGGCACCATCACAACAAGCCTTATATCTCCAGAAATTTTGATCACTATTTCTAACAATATATGATATGCAGGAAAGAGCGAAGTCCAGACTGGGAAAGTGGTCTCAAAATTGCAATCGGAGCAGCTCGGGGTATTGCTCATATCCACGGGCAATATGGTGGAAGGCTGGCCCTTGGAAACATAAAATCCTCCAACATTTTTCTCAATCACCAGCAGTATGGTTGTGTGTCTGATTTTGGTTTGGCTGGCATAATGACAAGGTCAGAAAGGTGGTTTATTGTACCCCAACACAAGAATCCATTCCAAGAGAATGACGTCTACAACTTCGGTGTTGTGCTACTTGAACTTCTTACTAGTAAATCGCCAATGAACCTACAAGTTGAGTGGGCTCATTCTATAACACCCGAAGATTGGAGTTCAAAGTTGTTTGATCAAAATCTTCAAAGTTCAGAGTGGCCTTGTAAAGGATTACCACTATGCGACGAATCAGATATGTTTGAATTTGAAGAAAAATTGGAACTAAAAAGAAAAGACTAAAGTTGAGATGATATAGATGTTACAAGTGGCAATGAGGTGTTTGGCTATGTTACCCCAGACAGGCCTAGGATGTTTGAGGTAGCTAGTGTTGATGCTTGAAAATATGTGCAAACCACCTCTTTCGTTGATCACTCCAACACTCAATTGTTGCCTATTGACACACTAATAATTTAGGGGATGCTTCATGCAAGTGTAGTTTGTATATACGTCACATTAATTTTCTGGACATCAATTTATCGTGTCTCTAATTCTACTAAATTACTAATACCTGTCAACTTTATATGTCTCACGTGGGTTCAAATCGCACGAGTCATTCCAAACTGCACAGAATAATTTATCATTGTCCGACTCTGTGTTGTAACATAGATAAACCCGACCTATGAACAAGTCGTGAAGCTGACAAGTCCCAGAAACCAGAAATCTAAAGATCGAGATCCTCAAGGCCAAATGATCAAAAGACCAGATCAGAGATCAGATAGTCACTGCTCTACCATGCACGAATATGACTTACTCAGAAGTCGTAACGATGACAGGTCGCGATCAGCGACCAGGGAAGGCGACTTGGAACAAGAACTCCGCAGGCAGAAGCACTACAAAAAAAAAAAGTGTTTTACGACTGTTTTAGCGACGGTTTAAACTGTCGCAAATCATAGTTGCGACTGTTTTAGCGACGGTATTTCATCCGTCTGAAAAACGAGGGTCGCTAAGATTCAGCGACGGTTTTCCCTGTCCGTCGCTAGGTAACGACGACTTATTTTCGTCGCACAAAGTATCGACAACTTCATTCCGTCGCAACATAGCGACGGTATAAACTGTCGCTAAATCGTCGATATATTGTCGACGGTTATGACGTCATAATACCGTCGTTAACAACGACGTCTTTCCGTCGGTATTAGCGACATAAATTTCCATCGAAAATTGTGACGGTTATGGTCGTCGGTATTAGCGACTGTAAAGGCGGCGCTAAATCCGTCGCTAAAAAAATGGCTCGCTGTGGTTCGAACCCGGGCCCAGGGGGCGCCCTGGCGGGCACCGAACCACCCGAGCCACGCACCATTTCGAACCCAACCACCAAACATCTTCTATATAAGCCATCAAGCCTCCCAATTAAATGAGGCATATATTCGCTCCTATGGGGGACCGAACACGGGATCTTGGGCGCCCAAGCGGGGATCAATTCCGCTCGGGCACTTGCTCTTTTACGTTTACTTAATGAATTTAATTTTATATGTTCTAAAATTCATTTTTTTTTCTATTTTTTTTTAAATTCTTTATTTCAATTATCTTATTTAAGAATTCAATTACATTTTAATATAATAATTTATATTTTTTATTTATAAATTTTAATTAAATTAAAATATATTAAAATTGTACTCCCTCCATCCCAAACTTGTTTTCCTGTTTACTGTGTGCTCGGGTTTTAAGAAAAAGTGATAAAGTGTTGGGGTAGAAAGAGTTGTTTATTAGTATTTTATATGATAAAATAATAAAGTGATGGGTAGTTGGGGTTAAAAAGAGCTATTTATTAGTATTTTATATGATAAAGTGATAAAGTGATAAAGTAGAAATTTCTATTTAAGGAAATAGGAAAACAAGAATGGGACGCCCAAAACGGAATACAGGAAAACAAGTTTGGGACGGAGGGAGTATTTTTTTAACTTATTTTTAATAAAATTAATTCTATATTAACTTACAATTCTTTTTTTTTTCAGTTTTTTTTTTAAATTCATTATTTCAATTATCTTATATGAACAAGTAATATTTTTCTATGTAAACAAGTTATATGTATTTTTCTATCTAAACAAGTAATATTTTTCTATGTAAACAAGCTATATATACTTTTCTATCTAAACAAGTAATACATTTCTATGTGAACAAGTTATATGTACTTTCTATCTAAACAAGTAATACTTTTCTATGTACACAAATAATACTTTTCTATGTAAACAAGTTATATATACTTTTCAAACAAGTAATATTTTTCTATCTAAACAAGTAATACTTTTATATCTAAACAAGTTATATATATTTTTATATGTAAACAAGTAATACTTTTTTATCTAAACAACTTATATGTACTTTTCTATCTAAACAAGTAATACTTTTCTATCTAAACAAGTAATACTTTTTTATCTAAACAAGTTATATGTACTTTTCTATCTAAACAAGTAATACTTTTCTATGTAAACAAGTTATATGTACTTTTCTATCTAAACAAGTAATACTTTTTTATGTAAACAAGTAATACTTTTATATCTAAACAAGTTATATATATTTTTCTATGTAAACAAGTAATACTTTTTTATCTAAACAAGTTATATGTACTTTTCTATCTAAACAAGTTATATGTACTTTTCCATGTAAACAAGTAATACTTTTTTATGTAAACAAGTAAAAAAATGAAAAATATAATATACATAAATAAACATTATACATAAACATTATATATATATATATAAAAAACAGAGTTTCATAAACAAAAGTTTAAATGAGGAAAAATAAAAGTGTCGCCTCATGAATAAAAATAAATAAAACAGAGTTTCATAAACGATCAGGATAAAAATCTACCCCCTCATCATCCAAATTAGCAGTATAAAGGAAACCACTATCGAAACCGATATCATCATCGCCATCGGCGCCTCTGAACTCGGCCACGCTGCCACTGTTGCCACCACCGCCGCTGCCACCACAACCGTTGCCACCACCACCATCACCGCTGCCACCACCACGACCGCCACCGCCACCGTTCTCGAAATTAATGGTGTCGAGGAAAAAATCCGGTGAGCAACCCATTTGAACGGCCAGAGCGGATGCAAGACGCTGCCATTTCCGTTGATTTTCTTCTCTGATCTCAGCCGTCACCTGCTCTCTAATTTGTTCACCGTTTCATTGTGGTCGCTGCGGTGGTTATTCTTGGTCTTTGAAATGTGAGGTCTGAGACAAGTAGGGTTGTGTCTCCGCGATAATGGTGGAAGATAACCTACCGTACCCGAGAACCCGCTGTCTATGGATGCCGACCTCCTCCACATAGATCTGATTCAAATTAATTGGAGGAACTGGTGGATTTGAACCTGACGTTTCACCCTCCTGGGCCTGGCTGGCAGCGACGATTCTATCTCGAACCGCTCTCTTTAAAAATTAAATATTATAATTAAGATCAGATGTAATAATTATAAAATACAACATTAATTACTTATGTGCACGTGGGTGTTGCGGCTTTAGGTGGAGGTCCTCGTATCCTCTTCGTAGGGGTGGCCGAGTGCAAGAGTCTCAAGAGAATCTAGAGGGCGTCCGAACCGTCGTTCCTATTAGCAAATTAAGTACATATACATATTAATTATGAACTTAAATATTGTACAATTAAATAAATTATATTACTTACTTCCGTCATACGGTGCTCTAGAATCGACCGGGATCCGGCCTTGTGCACAGCGACGCCCCCATTCTCTCCTTGCTGGCTCAGGCGGTTTTGGCGATTCTTCCGGCACATCAGGGTATGCGGGATTGCTCCAAACCGCCACAATAGAGTCCCACACGCCCGGGTCCAGGTCCTCCGTCATATCCATCCCTTCATTCCTTCACCCAGCATGCCACCTGTAAAGCATGTCCTTGTACCGGGCAGCGACAAGCTTACAGAACGGCCCATAGAAATCAACCGGTGTCATACCATCTGCCCACCTCGTCTGTTTCTGCATTTCATTAACACAAACTTTATTAAATTTATATAACAATACATATTATATATTAAATTAAAATAAGTAATCAATTATTGTACGTACCCTAAACTCGTCGAAGTAGAGCTGACGTTGTTCTTCAGACACGCCTCTCCAACTGTGGGCCCCCATTGCAATTCCAACTCGCAAGAAGGAGTTGGTGACGAGAGTGGAAGCCTCATGACCGGGTATGATGCTGAAACATATTAAAAAATTAATAAATATAATTAACAATTAATTTTATAATTACTAAATAAATTAATAAGTAATTAAAAATTATAACTTACTTTCCCTGACTCAGATCGATCGCTAATTGAGCAGTGGGGGCTGAGCCACGATGAATAGAGGCCGAACCTGAGCTCGACCCCGCTGGAGATGACCCTGTCGGGTGCGGTTGCTATTAGCTGGCAGCGCCTCCTCTGTTCAGGTTCACAGTCGGTCTCAGGACCCTCTTCTTCCTGGTGCTCAAAGGAATGGACCCGTCGCCCCAACCTGTTGGGGTTATACTGAAAAGTATGCTTTTACTTTGTATAACCAAACTGAAGTTTCTTGTTTATTTACTGAAATAAATTATTTAATCACTGTTGCATTAAATATGAATGAATGTTATATATGTTTATTGCAAACCCGTTCAATAAGACAGTACGTATTACGTTGTAGTTAATTTGGTGATACCCGATCACTGAAGATCAAATTAACAGCCCTCATAATTAAGTACAAATTCACAACCCAGATGGAAATGAATGAACCATCATGAACGGTTGAAGTGTGAGACCCAGATTGGCTTGTCTTGACCAAGGGATCACACTAGCGCATTTAGGTGCATTGAATGAGGACCTACAGGAGGACAAATTCTTTGGTACTGAGTATACAAGAATTAGACCTCAGTGGTGCATTATTTCTTAATCTCCGTCCCTTAAATAGGATCGTGTGAAATTAATAACTATTGCTTTGATTTATGATGGGAAGAGAGTCAATGTGATTCGATACCTTATATCTTGGGCAATATTATTAATTACATGACGATTGCTGACATTTATTACGGAGAATCGCGTGCAAGTACGTCTTGCTTGATTTGTCCCCTTGGTGGGCTCAGAACCTTTATCATACCAAATCTTGCAAGTGGAAATTTATTTCTGGTATGGATAATAATGTTGAGCTATCTTTACTCCAAGGACAAAGATGTTAATTAATATAAAGCTTGTTCAGTGGCTTAATTAATTAATGGACTAATATAATCTTAAACGCGGAAAATAATGACCGGGAGCCATGTTATATGTGAAATCGTAATATGAGTTAAGATGGATAGTTCAATATTACTTTTATAGTGGAATAAATTAATATTAATGAACTTGAATAATATTTGGCTCAAAATATTAAAGCTTCATAGTCCATTGAAGGTCCAATCTTAATTCTCCTAAAGGCCCCCCAAATAGCCCAAAATAAAGTCCAATTAATGAGAGAGAGAAGAAAATATTCTTGCTATATTTCCATGTTAATATTTTCGAAAATTATGTAGAAAAAAGGAAGAAAATATTGTCTTGATTTTCTTGTAGATATTTTATGGAAAGAGATAATTATTGTAGGAATACATAATTATCCCATAAATTCAAGAAGTCAAATCTTGACTTCTTTATTCTTGTTAATTTCGAAAATAATAGGTAGAAGAGGGAAGGAGATTTTTATGGAAAATTTAATTAAGGAGAAAAAAATATAGGAGATATATTCAAGATTTCTTGGAGACCAAGAAAAGATTTTCTTCCTTATTTTCCTAACCCTAAATTTCGACCACCTCCTCCCTATTTATAGGGGATGAGCTCTTCATTCCCAAGTGGAGTTTCATGTGTTGAAAATATTAGAAATCCACAAAGGTGGTAGCAAAATATTTTATTTCTCTCCATTAAAATCGTTCGTGCGAATTCTCCCACCGGATTACGTTCGTGGACTTGGGGATATATTTGGGAAGGCTCTTGGGTTGATCCATCGTCTCAAAGCTTGTCTCTACAAGAGGTTAGTAATTCCGTAACTCCTAGTTCCGCATGTTTAGGATTTACGTGAATTATGTGTATGCATGTTGTTTAATTATTATGTTGAATTGATTTAGGATTAATTCATGTTATTAATTATTTATTTAATTTAAATATGTATTTAAAAATCATCTCGAATAGATCCGGGCACCCTAATTTCCCAACACAACCATCACCACCACCTCTGCCTCGACCATTTCCGCTGCCTCGTCCACCGTTGCCGTGACTAGTACTCATCTGCATTATATAAAATAAATTCATTATATTTTTTAATAATTTAATTAAAATCGCGCCTAAATTTTGACAGAATTTCAACTGTATTATTACATATTCATCCTAGTCAACCATCAATCTAACAATTCTAACCAAATTAACATATATATGTATATATCACATAATTATAAAACAATTCTAACCATTCTAGTCAACCATCAATATAACAATTCTAACCATTCAAATCCCATATATATATCACATATATAATCATAAAACAATTCTAATAATTCTAGTCAATCATCAATCTAACAATTCTAACGATTCTAGTCAATCATCAATCTAACAATTCTAATAAAATATACAATTCTAATTCTATCATAAAATAAACAATTTTAACCATTCTAGTCAACCATCAATTTTATTCTGGATTCGGCGTACTCGTAATATGCTCGCACACACCTTCGCCTAGTTTGCCAAAGTCAGGAAGATCGGTCCTACTGTTTGGGATTCTGTCCCAGAGTTCGTTTGTCTCTCAGTACTGGCTGATGTCCAGTATCTTTAATTTTCGTTGTTCTCTTATGTTTCGAAAAAAAGTCAACCATCAATCCAACAATTCTAACCATTAATCTATCACATAATTATATATAAAATATCATAATCAACCAAATTACACTAACATGCATATACATAATTGAAATAAATATATGTAATTGACTAATTAAACAAAAATACATATATATAATATTGAATATTATATGTATATATATATATATATATAAAAAAATTATATATATATATATATATATATATATAAATGTACGAAACGAGAAAATAAACGGTTAAAAATTAGAAAAAATACAGTCAAAAGGAAGAGTACGACGATATGAATTGAACCACATGCACCGAATGCTCAGGACGACGACAATGAACGACGTACGACAACGGCGGTGGACGATTTTCTAAGCGAAAGAATCGCGTCTGAATGCTGAATTGCAGTTTATATAATCAAAATTTTGCGACGGTTTTGCGACGGATACTTAATATCTGTCGCTACTAGCGACGGTAAAAACCGTCGCTTTATTCAAACAACCGTCGCTAAACTCGACTGGGCGGTGGTCCAACTGCCGAGATGCTTCGTGCTCTGGGTCTGACTTTAGCGACGGATATAACCGTCGCTAAATGCCCCGATTCCCGAAAAAACCGTCGCTAAACAGTCGCTAAACCATCGCTAGTAGCGGTAGATAGTAAATCTGTCACTAAATTCAGAGACTCTGGCCGTTTGACTATGACCGCCGCTAAAACCGTCGCTGGTAATTGAATCCGTCGCAAAATCCCATCGTTAAAACCCGCCTTCTTTGTAGTGGAGGTCGTGAAGTCGCAGATTCCTTCAGTAGTAAGAAACGCCCGACAAACCGCAAGATCCCCCTTGGAACTCGGTCCGCAAATGGCACTTATTAATTACAGCGGGATTGAAGCTTCATTTACTGTGTTTCCTTGTGTAATTTCCTGCCCATGAGGCGGGAATTCTAGTATAAATAGGCCTCTCCGGCCACATTAGAAAAAGGTTGGCATATCTTAGTGTTCTAGGCAGAAATAATAGCAATATACTCTTGGCTTGGTCGCCCCAGACGTAGTCTTATTCTCAGACGAACTGGGTAATCAAACTTGGTGTCTTTTACTTATTGTGATCGTCTAAATTGTTGTTTTATCACTTGTTTATTGTTCGTTGGCCAGAATTATAAACCGGGCACAACACTCAGCATGTGAGCGACACCACACTTAACAATCAAATAAATCAGAGGAATCAGTTTCTGTTATTCATCTTTCAATCTAGAATCTAGATTGCTTCTATAAATAGGAATTCAATCAATTTCTATCTAGTGCAATAAGTTTGCTATTAATTAATCTAAATTCATAAACTAGTAGATATTCTGCTAGTGGATTGATGATATACATTAACTTACAGTTATCTAGTCTATGCTTTTTTCAGGATAATTGAGAGCATCTCTTGCAATTTTTTTGGACTACACACACAATTTGCTAATTGCTTGCATATATGTATTCTTGTAATTAATTTAATGCAATTGCATTTTTATGGGTATAGAGGTGAATTAAAAAGGTGTTACTTATGCTGATAACTTGGAGAAGGACACAATACATAAATTGAACAAAATGCAATCAAGGATGAAAGACGGAGAAATGGCCAAGTATGTCACAATGAGTATAATTCAGAGAATAACATAACAATCTTTATATATAAAAATAGAATGCTTTCAATCAGAAAGCGACAAGTGTCCTTCCATATTGGTGCCAAGTGTCAATAATTTTATTTAATTTAATTTTAGATCACTAGAAAATAATAATTAATATAGAGAGTGAATACAAAAAGTCAATTGGAACAATTTCACAAAATTTAATTTTATTTAATTTAATTTTAGATCACTAGAAAATAATAATTAATGTAGAGAGTGAATACAAAAAGTCAATTGGAACAATTCCACAAAATTTTCAAATTCATTCTAAACCTCTCACCCAAAACAATTAATAAGAGCGTCTTTCACTCTTAGCTTTCATCGGCCGCCATTTCACTTCCTCCTGCTATCGTCATCTTCCAAGAATGCCAACGGTAAGCTTTTGCTTTTCAAGTTTTTTACGTAGTGCCCTAATTTTCTTTTTTCGCGCCGATTATTGGATGAAACCAGGTCATTTAATTTGGATTTCGATGTGGATTCTACGAGAAGAAGAGATAATATGTGTGTGATGTTTGGATTACCCTTCAACACAAAGTATGTGATGAAATTCAGATCCTTCTGCACTCTTTTTCACGTTGTTCTGTAAATCTGTAATTTTGGACTAAAGATTATTTTCGCGTATGTACTGGTTTTTGTTCATGTAGTAACACTCTTTTTCTCATATGGTAACACTATTTTTGTTCATGTAGTAACACATCAAATTGTTCTTTAAATCTGTAATTCTGGACTGTGATTTCTTTTCACGCTTGTACTGGTTTTGTTCATGTGGTAACACGTTTTTCTTCATATGGTAATGGATTTGAGTGATTCTTATCATGGGTTTTGAATATTCTTATCATTTGTCGTTGATTCTCTGTGTTGAAAACGTTGCCTTATCATTATTTTTTTTATCTTTTTGGTTTTCATTTTGCAAGATATATGGACAACATCTTTTTGGTTCTACTGTATCTTCAACTTAATTGAAGGAATAAATATTGAAATGTAGTTCCTTCAACATTATTTTGCAGGAGAAATTTCAACTAACAATGTTCTTTCTCCTCCCACGTCCAGTCCATCATCCAGTTTTGATCTAATTGTTTAGAATCGCGATTTTCAGAATCGTCAATCCAGTATAAGAATTTATTCATTTCTCTCTATTGTTTGTTTATAGGATTTGCTTTATGTTGTTGGATTAGGCTAAGGGGCGACTTCTATAGCAATGAGTGTGAATTAGGTCCTCAATAATGGGATTAAGTATCCTAAAACCACACCCCTTTCTCTCGCCGCTGCCGATCGGAGAAGCCTTCAGTTGGTAGTTCAAAGACGGGTATGATACTTATTTTTCACGTTGTATATCACGTTGATGAGGACGATGGTTCCAGTGACAGTTCCTTTTAGATGGTAATTTATTGTTTGAAAAAAAGTGAAGTCTGGATGGATTACTATTGAAAAACTTTCATAGAAGATTCAGTTTAAAGTATGCATTTCTTAACTAATTAATGGGCTTTTGGTTCGAAATTTCGAGTTATGTATATGTGTTTGTTTGTTTGCTTTCTTTCCATGCGAGGCAAGGTTGAAAGGAGGATTCTTTGTAGACCCTAAAGCTAAGTTGATGTTCATCCTCAAATTTGTGGGTATGATTTTGTGATGCATAAAGTTATTTAATAGGATTTTTATGATTGCTATTATTGTGTTACTAAAATTCTTCTTGCTTCGATTGATGGTATCATATTCTTTTCTCTATGCTTAGCCTCATTCTTTTGAGGTCATCATACATTTTATTCATAGGTCAAATTACGACTTATGTTAGATCCCTATATATGTTCCTCGAAGTCATCTGTATCCAATTTAATTAATTAGTGAAATCTGGATTGCAGATTATTAAAAGAGTGTTGCACAGGGTTGAGCCATCGGCTGAGCAGATTTGACTAAAGAGTAAGTATATTTAACTATTCTACTATTTTAGGAGTTTTTATATTTTTAAATATGTCGTCTCCATTCGGAGTTTTTCTGTTGATTATTAAGCAGGGGACTCAATGATGCTCTCAATGGAAGTAGTGATGAAGGCAAATCCAAAAAAAATTTAAAATATATGAGGCTAAATTCACAAGTGTATTTTACAACAATTTGCAACGTTGTCCTCTGTATCTACAAGTAAGGTTACATGTTCTTTTTTAAAATTTTAATTTATTTGTTTTGGAAGCAATTTACTTTCATGAGTTTATCTTTTAGTCAAAAAGGGAATTTGATCAAAAGGCGTTCTATTTTTGTTTGGTTGGACGAACTAAATCAAACATATTGTTCTCATGCAAATCTGGATTTTAGATGAGTATTTCTTATGAAATTGATACCATTCAATTGATTTTATAAATTCGTAAAAGAGAAGTCATCTTTAGAAACTCGATCTAAGAATCTTGGATGAATATTTAATATTAATATCATTAATATATGGTGCGAGTCTCCCTTGCAGTTTTAGTTCATGAGACAAACTTTCATCAATTCACCTTTCTTTTCTAGAAGACACTCTTTAGCCAACAACTATATATATGCTTGAGTTTCTTTGTTAATTGATTGAAATAATTTCAGTCTCAACTTATACTAATGTTAGGTTGTGTTTACAAATTCCTCTTAATTTCTTCGATGTTGTATTTTCAAATGTTTTGCCTATTTTGTGTATATAATATATGTACTTCTATATTTCAATCTACATTTGTCCAGTGCTTGGGTTAGAGAAATCAGTGTATAAAGAACGGAAATTCAAACTTGAAAAAAATTTAAGAACATAAAATTAGATTTAACGTAAAAAAATTCTAGAACTTTCCGCTAAGTTTAATATTTCATGCGATCCACGGTTACTAAAAAAAAATTCAAATGAATAACACGGTTCAAGTCTACCTAAGTGAATATTTACAACAGACCCATGCAATGATTTACCAGATTAGGGTTGTACATCCCTCTGTGAATATGCACAAGTATATATAATAAATAATGAAGCTCTCTCCGGAACAGTGTTAGGTGATTAATTCTTCGAGTCCAAGCTTGAGTTGTTGCCTCTATCTATTTATTGCTTTCTATAATTATATGTGGACATACCAAACTATGTTTCAAGTTTTAATTATTTTTGCAAGGCTAGGAAGTGGGTTCTTACTTTCACCGGCTTGACTTTTGTTGAAGAACAAATAATTTTTCTGTCTCAATGGTTTTTTTGAGTGTTGGAAGCTACTTTAGTCGATAAGAATTATGCTCGGATCTTGAAGCTTCTTTAATCAGAAAGATTTATGCTCAGATCTTAATGCTGATGGTTAATTGTTGAATGTTCATACAAAATTATTATTTAATGGAGAGCTGATGCTGATGTGCATTAGTTAGATTCTTGGAGAATTATCTTCTTTCCTTCCATAGTAAATTCTTCTCTCAAATATTTTTGGGGGAGAGAGAGAGAGTGAGATTTGATTATTGTGTGATTTTTCTAAATCTAGAGAACCCGTAAGTGAAGTTGTGAAGAAATTTTTGTTGTTTGAAAAGGGGTACATAACAATGGAGGAACAAAGAGTTCTTATCAAGAATGGAAGTGAAATACGGATTTCTTGAAGAGGACAAAGATGATTTTAGGAGTTGTTGTGAGGATGAAGATGAATTACAACAGAGGGAAGAGTAAGTTTGGATTCTGATGTAATTTTTGATGAATATTTTTAGTAAAATTTTATCTTAAGGATATCTCTATTGCTTGCCTGGAGATTCTGGTTTGAATATTTTTGTAATTGGAGTTTTCATGGAAACTCGAGGCAATTGTTTGTCGATTCAGATCCAAAAAAACCTCAATTCCTATTATTTAGCATTTCAAGTCTTCCAATGAATATTTAAACAAGCACGGGCAAAAAACTAGTTTTTTTAAAAAAAATTGTATGTGCAATTTATATTGCAAATGTGCAATTTTCCTCCGTGTGTGCAAATATGGTTGCGCATATGCAAAGTTTACTAGGTCCGAAAATAGACAAACAAATGGGAGATGAGTTTGTATAAAAAAAAAGATTTTGAGTTTAGGATTTAGTAAATTTAGTTTTTTGACATTTTTGTAAATTTGTTAATTTATTGTAAGTTTAATTATGTTGCAATTTTTTTGTAGAGTATCTATAACTTTTTGTGGGAATGTGCAACTTATTGTACGAATGTGCAGTGTTGGGAGATGAATTTAATAAAGATATATGATTTTGATTAAGATCCCAAAACCCCTAAAAGTATGACATGTTCAGAATAATCTTGATAGTTGAGTCAGGATTCAGTTTTAGAGTATTCAGGATGTTATCTGCAAAATGTATAGTCAGCAGATATAGTTTAGGATAGGTTCTGAAGACTCTGAAGAACTCAGTATGTTTCTGAAGTATCCAATGTTTCAGGATGAAACTGAGATATCAAAAACTTCGATGATAATCTTGTAATCAAGACTCAAAGACGAAGACTCAAAGACATCGGTCAAGATAAACTACAAAGATTCGAAGACCAAAGACTCGAAGACTCAAGACACGTAAGACGTATGACCGATGAACTAAAGATCAAGAGTATCAAGGCACAAGAATTATCAAGACTCGAGAATATAACAATGCTTTCGCTTTAAACCCGAAAGTGTTCCGAGGCACTAATAATATCTATCTGAAGGATGCAATATCGAGAAGATCGGATTCCTTAAGAAGTTAGATATTGCCAAGACATTCAAATGCGCATAAAAAAGGAACTAAGTCGAAGTGTTGTTAAGGTTATATCAAACTCAGAGTTTGTAACCAAAAGAGCCGTTGAAAGTGTCTACCTTTAACTGGAGACAAAAGTAAAAAAGAGGAAGACAACACTATACCATATCGACAATCGACAAAGGATGTCATCAAAAAAAAAGATGTCGATGTACAAAAGTTCCAGATCGCAAAAAGTGAAGATCCGCTACATGAAAGGTTATTGCCTAAAAACGTGTTAGGGAGTTTCAAACCCTAAATATAGCCGTTCCTCACACACCATAAGAGGAAACTCACAAAGCTGGTCTCTCCAACGGATAGTTTTCAAGAGTGACCTTGGTGTATGCCTATAAATCTTGGTGACCCTCTACATTGTAAGGTTACGGAAATTTATACGCAACTCAAGAGCTCAAACTTATTCTTGTAAAAGTGAAAGCACTCGAAAAACCTTGAATTTCCCAAGTGCTTGTATATTGAAGAGAGCTCACTAAACTAAGCCTAGCTTGATAGTCATATCCAAAGCTTATTCGAGATATCCTAACCCTTTGCATTGTGCTTCATTGTAAAGGATATCTCATCCTCGTTGGAAACCAACCGAGAAACCCCCAAAACCCTTGAGAAGGTAGTTGGAGTGTGTTTGTTGGTGAGAAAGAGTTGTAAAGAGTTAGTAAACTACGCGGAGTAGTCAGAAAACTCTAGAGGAGAAGTTAGTAAGCTACAGGGGTAGTCTGAAAGCTTGTGTGTGATTGAGTAAGTAAACTACGGAGATAGTCAGAAAGCTCAAGGTCGGGTTGAGTAAGTAAACTACGTGGAGTAGTCAGAAAACTCAGGGCCGAGTTGAGTAAGTAAACTACGAGGTAGTCAGAAAGCTCAGAAGTTGATAGTGAATTTCTCTGAAGAGTCAGGGAGAGTGGACGTAGGAGCTTGAGTCTCTGAACCACTATAATTGTTGTGTTCTTTATTGCTTTCCTTATCTGTACTTAACTGTTGCATTGACTTGTTTTGAAAGCATACTTTTCACTGATATTCAGTTGGAATCAATCCACTGAAGTTGCATAAGTGAATCACAGCCTAATCACTATTTCATAAAGGGAAGGCTTTCAGCAAAGCTTAAAACGAGTATAATCTAAAGGGCCAACCATTCCGCACGACTGAGTAGCTAGAACAGATAGTTATCAAACTGAACTCTCTTCTGAGGATTCAAGAAGTTAGTTATCGATCCAAGCAACTCGGGATCTCTCGACACTCAGACTCGGTTGGGATTATCCGAGGTATCCGAAAGCGGCTTCGATCACCGTCTCGAGAGACTTTGACTCGAGAGCGATCTGTGCTTCTCGTAACCTAATCTTCGTGATTATCCACCCAAGTGACCTCGAGAAGAAAAAAAGTTTTAAAAACACCGAACACGTGTATTCCCCCCATACACGTAAGACTCGTTACACCGACCAACAAGTGGTATCAGAGCAGTGGTTCAACTTGACCACCTGCTGTGTTGACCAAAGTTTTATTTTCAAAAATACTTGTGGTCTATCTGAACTAATCTTATTTGCTGAAAAAAAAAATTCTTTTCAAAAGATCAGAAAAATGTCTTCTAAAAAACTTCCCATGTTCTCAGTGGAGAACTATGATCTATGGAGACTGAGAATGCAGGCTCATCTGTATTCCAAACATGAGCGTATGTGGAGAGTGGTCTCTCAAGGATCATTCCAGTTTACTGTGGTAAATCCCAGAGGAACAAAAGATGAGAGAATTGATCCTAGAGTAGAATTTCCTAAGTCTGATGACCAACTGACTCCTGAGGAGAGAAAGTTAGTCAATCTAGACTACATTGCAAAAGACACACTATACAGTACAATTGATGATGGTGTGATGGGAATGATCTCTCACTGTAATACTGCTAAAGAGATTTGGGATACACTAGCTGTTATGTGCCAAGGCACAGATCACATAAAAGAAAACAAACTTTCAGTGGCAATTGGAAAGTTTGATAGTTTTGAAATGGATTATGGTGAATCAATAGACAAATTGGAAGTCAGATTCACTAGCATCATGAATGATCTAAATGCACTTGGAAAGAAATATCCATAGAGAGAAGTTGCATTGAAAATTCTTAGAGGTCCTGCCTAAGAAATGGGATATTCATGCAAAGGGTGATTGAAAACACCAAGAACATTAGTTCAATGCCTTACCAACAAGTCTTCTCTGATCTAAAATCCTATGAATTTGTAATTGATAAGAAATCCAAAAAGGCTGACAGCAAAGATGATTCTTCATCGAGTAAGAATGTGGCTTTAAAAGCCAAAGATAAAACCTCAGAAAACTAGAGAGTTCGAGAACCCCCATGCCAAAAATCAGGATGAGCTTGAGGAAAAGCTAGCACTGATGGCAAGGAGGTTTGACAGACTTAATAGTAGATTTGGAAAATACATAAACTATTACAGAACCACAGTACCCGGAAGAAACCCGAGGACGATCAACCGAGAAGAAGAAGGACTCGAAAATCAAAGATCTTCATCCAAGAGAAAGGACTCCAAGTCCAAAGAAGAAAATGATCGGGATGATGATGCCAACAGATGCTATAATTGCGGAAGAAAAAGGTCACTTCCAAAGATGATTGTCCAGATTTGAGTGCTAAGGAGAGAAAGAGAAAGACAAGCTAAAAGAGATCGAAGTTCTCTAGCAAAAAGGCCATGGTTGCGAAGAAGAACACTCGAGGAGGATCTAGCTCTTCGATGAGATATTCTCGAGACAAAGGAAAGTGATGACATCTGTCCCGATGGCCATTGAGGAGGTAAGCTCTTCTTTCTCTCGTTGTTGCTCCTACACTAGCACAAGAGTTTTCAAGTTCCACCGAAACAAATATTTTGACCGATGGATTCTTTTGAGAATCGATGAAGGACTATGCCGCTTTTGCAAGGATCGCTAAATAGAACTCAAGAGCGTAATAAGGAACCCGAAAGTCGAAAATCTAAAATGGAAAGACTCTAGCAATATTGAAATCACTTCACAATTAATGGGAGCTACTGATGAACTGGATGTTCTGAAAGTACAAATCTTAGAGAAAGAGAAGATGATAATGTCCCTAACTGAAAAGCTAGAGAAATCCAATCAAGAGATTCAAATTAATCGAAATCGAAGTTCAATGACCTCTCGAGAAGCATAAAACTCTGTAGAATCGTGAGGATAGTGCACAGAAGAAGTTAACTCTATTTAATAAAGCATCTAATGTAATAGATGAAATTCAGAGTTATCAGAGATCTGCCACTATAAAATCTGGATTGGGATACATTCCAGGGGGAACCTCACAAGGTTATTTGAATGCTGCATCTAGTAGCAAGAAGACTATCTTTGTAAAACCAGTGGCACCTACACTTCAAGCTGGAGTAATGCCCAAGGTTGTAGACAAGGAAAAAGGACCTATGGTCTCAAGAAAACCGAATGATCGTTAGAAAGCCCAAACCTCGGTGAAGGCTAGAAAACCCGAAAGCATCATTGAAAGTTTCGTGCAAGTACTTCAAAGCCTCAAAGCTAAGAATGCAAACCCCGAAAGGCTCCACATCGAACCATCGAGGAATCCTCGATGAGAAACACTCAAGCAGAGACATTCTCAATCGAAGAGACCAAGTCCTCAAGATAATCGAAAGACCCAGATTTCAAGATGCATAACCCGAACCTCACTTGCCTAAGGGTAAAGGTTATCTCAACCCAAGTCAACAAAGATTTAGACCAACAAGACAAAAGCCTAAGCATCCGAATGTAAGGCCTGAACCAAAGAAGAATTCAAAAGCCCATGTTCATGCTAAAGCTAAGGTACCCGGAGTAGTGGATGTATATGTTGATATTTATGGAAGACAAATTAGCCACTCTAAAGTGATTAGAGTTGTCGAAGTGATTTGGATTCCGAAAGTACAAATAAACCTCGTAGGACCCTACACAAATTGGGTACCTAAGAATTGATCTGTTTTTCAGGAGGAAAACAAGGGCACTAAGCTGATGAAAGATCACATGGCACTGATGAGCAGAGACGAAAAAGCTCCTGATGTATGGTATCTTGACAGTGGATGCTCAAGACATATGACAGGATTCAAGAAGATGCTCAGTGACTATGTTGAACAAAGAGGCCCACAGATCACTTTTTTGAGATAATTCCAAGGATGGATCAAGGATATGGAACTTTGGAAATCGACTCGATTCATATCCATGGTGTTTCATATGTATCTCGATTGAAGCATAACTTGTCATCCAATTAGCCAATTTCGTGATAAGGGTTTCAATGTTGAGTTCTCCAAGAACTTATGTTTTGTGAAAGATGATACATCACAAAAGTATTACTGACTGGTACAAGAAAAGGGAATGTGTATCTTGCTGATTGGAGTTCAACTCCTAAAGATACATGTTTAGTTGCTAAAAGTTCCACAGATACCAGTTGGTTATGGCATAAAAGAATGAATCACCTAAACTTCAAAACCCCTCAACAAGCTTGCAAGATTAGCTCTTGGAGAGGGTTGCCTAATGAAGTGTTCAAGAAGGAACACATTTGTGATGCGTGCGAAGGAAAACAAGTTAAAGCATCATTTAAAAGCAAAGTTGAAGTTTCTACCGAAGAATACTTGATTATTACACATGGATCTCTTTGGTCCTATAACACCCCGTGAGCACTAATGGCGTGAAATACACATTGGTAGTAGTTGATGACTACTCAAGATATACTTAGGGTCATATTCTTACCAAGAAGAAAGAGACTCGATATAAAAATTCGCCGAGATTCATCGAAAAGGCTCAAGAATGAGAAAAATTTGAGTGTGGTCAAAATCGATCCGACAAAAGCAACCGAGTTTATAAATCATATCATATCCGATTATTGTGCGCGAGAATGGAATTTTACATGAAACATCACCGCAAGGACCCTCAACAAAATGGTGTTCTTTGAAAGAAGGAATGAACTCCGAAAAAGAAGTTCGCAAGGACAATGATAGTGAAGTCGATATTCCTAAAAGATTTTGGGTCAAAGTCGCCAACACCGCATGCTACTCTCGCAATAGATCCATCTTGACCAAGAGTCAAGGCAAAACACCCTATGAGCTTTGGAATGAAAGGAAGCCTCTTGTTTTTTTTTTTTTAGTGTGTTTGGTTGCAAGTGTTTCATACACAATAATGGTAAAGATCGGTTGAAAACATTTGATAGTAAAGTCGATGAAGGAATATTCTTAGGATATTCTCAAGTCAATAAAAGCTTCGAGTTTACAACCGTAGGACTCTTTATTGTGGAGGAAACACCTCATGTTGTTTTTGATGAATCTACTTGTGTTCAGAAGAAACAGGAACATGATGCAAATGAACTGACCAAGAGGATCACCAGATTAAGCCTGAAACAGAGAGATAAATGATCCATCGAACTCGAAAAAGAGAAGTCACCACTATCTATGATTGGAGTGACTCAAACTCGAATAAAGAAGTTCGGATGGTGAGACTCGGAAAACCAACACTCCAAAGGTGACCAATCCGAATGCACACCGCCTGACTCGGTATGTAATGCCAATGATGATGTGGTCACAGCTGAGGCAAATTCTGAATCTATCAACCAAAGGGGAACAAATGTCTCTGACAATGTTCTGAATAGAATTTCCCCTGAGGAAGATGATTCCCTTTCTCTTGTTTTGTTGTTCCCTAAGTTTACTGATTTAACTGAACCTAACATTTCAAATGTTGAGGATACTATTGAAACAGGAACATCAAGAAGGAAATGGTTAGATAGTCATCCTACAAGTCAGATTGTGGGTGATTTAACTGAAGGTGTTAAAATAAGAAGGTTCCATGGTGAGAGTGCACTATTCTCACGCTTCCTATCGGAGAAAGAACCTCACCGAGATTGGTGAAGCTCTACAAGATTCTCATTGGATTACTGCTATGCAAGATGAGCTGAATCAATTATCAAGAAATGAAGTATGGGAGCTGGTAGATAGACCAGAAAGGCACAATGTCATTGGAACCAAGTGGGTTTTCAAGAATAAAAGTGATGAAAACAACAACTTTGTAAGAAACAAGGCAAGACTAGTTGTACAAGGTTATTCCCAAGAAGAAGGCTTGGATTATGATGAAACCTTTGCACCTATTGCAAGACTAGAAGCCATCAGATTGTTTCTTGCATATCTTTTGCCCACATGAAGTTCACAGTCTATCAAATGGATGTGAAAAGTGCATTTCTAATGGTGTGCTTAAAGAAGAGGTTTATGTGGAACAAACTCCCCGGTTTCAAACAGAATGACCAAGTTTACGTGCTCGTAAAAGCTTTGTATGGTCTTAAGCAAGCACCCGAGCATGGTATGATACTCTTTCTCGGTTTTCTTCGACAATGGTTTTGTCAAAGGGATCGTTGATAGAACTCGCTCGGATAGAGGATGGGGAGATATCTTACTAGTTCAGATATATGTTGATGACATCATTTTTGGATCTCCAAACCATCAGCTGTGTGAAAATTTTTCAACACCGATGAAAGACAAATTTGAGATGTCAATGATGGGAGAGATGAATTTCTTTTCTAGGTCTTCAAGTGAAACAATCAAAGGAAGGAATATTCATCAACCGTGCAAAATACACCGTAGATCGATTGCTAAATATGGTGTACAGATTGCAAATACGCTTAGATTCCCATGAATACTAACTACAAGATGGATCCCGATTACAAGGCAAATCGCTGAGCCATACCGATTATAGAGGAATCATTGGATCATTGCTCTATCTCACGGCAAAGTAGGCCAGGGACATAACATTTGTTTGTTGGGATATGTGCAAGATACCAAGCTAATCCTAAGGCTAGTCACATGGAAGTTTGCAAAAAGATACTGAAGTATCTTAAAGGCACGGTGAATAGAGGATTGTGGTATCCAGCTGATGATAACCTTGAGTTAAGTGGTTACTCAGATGCTGATTATGGAGGTTGCAGAATTGACAGGAAGTCCACCTCAGGAACTTGTCAATTTCTAGGAAGTAAGTCGATATCTTGGTTTTCGAAGAAATGACCTCAAGAGAGCAACAAGTACTAAGTTGAATATATATGGTCTGCGAGGAAGTCTTGCGGTTTCCGATTCTTTGGCTCGCACAACAATTAAGGGATTATAAAGTTGTAGCCAATGAAGTACCAATATTTTGTGACAATAATAGTGCCATTGCTATTTCACAAAATCCGGTATTGCACACCGATGCAAGCATGTGGATATCGACATCACTTCATCGAGATCATGTCGAGAAGAAGGACATAAGGATGGAGAAAATTCATAATGATAAGCGAGAGCCGATATCTTGACTAAACCTTTGGGTCAATCAAGATTTCGTGAACTTTCGAATGAATTAGGGATGTTAGAACCAGGTGTATAGAAAAATCAAAAATTTGAAGGTTTTCGTAAGCATGAAGTTTTCTCGTGATTCTACCGAGAAGCTTAGGATAAAATGGAAATACCGAATCGAGTCTCTCTGAAACTCAGATTTCTTCAAGGTCAAGATCGAGCAAAATGAACCATTTCAAGATTTTCGATTTTTAATTGACATTTTATCAAGGTCAAGATTTTCGACCGAGTAGAGAGAAAAATTAGTCTGAAGAAGTAATGACTCATGAAACTCATTTATTGCTTAAATGAAGCTCAGAAATCATTCGCAATAAATACAAAACACCTGAGGAATGTTTTTGGGCGGGATAGTTTTAAATTCCGAAGAAGGTCAACAATCATTTAATGCTCTGCTACATTAATGACCAATGAGGATGTTTTGGCGGCTTACTTTTTGGAGATCATCGGTTCGTATACCTGATTAATCGGAGATTAATCTCAACCGCTTTTTTTTCTCACCTAACCAACACGATTCCCCACGATCTCAAAGCTATATATACCCTGAGAAGCCTTTCAAGCCAAAATTTTATTAAACCCTTCGTTCCAAATCCTCTGCAAATAAATTCCCTTGCCCAGAAATTCCTAAACCCTAAAGCTTCACTTCTCAAATCAATCTCTAAAATGGCTCCAACCTTGTTCGATAGATTAGCCGAAACCAACAAGCCGTGGTACGAGTTCGTTGTGTCACTCGAAAGCACAACCAACTCAAAGCCAGAAGAGGAGGCTCTGCATATGATTCGACTGGCTAAACTCACCCAACTAATCGCAAACCGACCAGAACAGGAGTTTGCGAAAGAGGTAATCAAATTCATCTATAACTTGAAGGTAGATGAAGAGGACTGTATGCATTCTTCGATTACTGTATCACACTTAGAGCATTCGTCCAAATACGTCGATTTTGAAAGGGATTTGTACATAACCCCGAAAAATCTGAATGATGTTTTTGAGCTCTGTGATAGAGGAGAGGATCCTACGATGTATATGTCGGGTAGAGAGCAGGAATACTTAGATAGGATTGCTGAGAATCCTGTTAAGTTTGAGGCGACATTGCATAAGAGGCACCTAAAGCCACAATATCGTGTATTGATGGATATTGTGAGTAAAAGCATCATGAGTCTTGCTGAGAGTTTTGAGCAGATCAGTACCCCGAAGCTCAGACTGATGGCGGCGATAGAGGCCTCACCCACCACCGACTTCAATTGGCTAAAATTTCTGATTCAGACCGTGAGTGAGCAGACCAAAGTTTTGAAGAAGGTTGACGGGGTGATCTCAATAAAAGGCAAGATCCACCATGCCACCAAAATTGCTTACATTTTGGAGATGTGCAAGAGGAGGAGGATATCTTCGCCAATTCGACCCCATTCCCTAAGTCCAAAATTCTCTTTAAACCCATTGCTGCAAAGAAGCAGGTCATCAAGGGGAAGAGAGAAAAGAAGGTTGAATCATCGATTCTATGGCCGAAAAAGAGACTCAACAAACCGTGGGGAAGGTTTTGTTGGAGGCAAAGATGGAGCAGGAGCAAAGATGTTGAAACCAAGGATCTTTTCTCCAAAACGCAAAGATTGGTGGTTCTCACCGGCGAAGATGAAAGTGATTCTCGACGAGATTCAACCGAGCGCCAAACCACTCGAGTTCACCATTACAAGTGTTGGCTCAGTTATCTTGAGGACACAGTTCGATCGGGGGAAGGTCATCTCGAGGTGCTCGAGACATCACTTCATTCGAGATAAAATTTCTCAAGAAATTTTTTAAAGGAGCTCGACCTCGAGAGGTACCTACCTCGGATGTGCGGTGCTCGTATGTAAGAGCCAGCTCGAGTCAATCAAGATGTGCAGCTCGCATGGCAGACAAGCCGACTCAGATTCAAATTGATGATATGCCAACTCAGCCCTCGTAACCCTCTCGATGCAAACCGAGGACCTGACCGCACAAACTTCGATATCTTTGCTAAGGCTCGGGAGAGCGTAATATTCTTGATGAGCTCTCGAAAGTGATCTACTTCTTGATCCCTTAGCGTATGTTTCAACCGAACCAGAGAGCCCAAGATGGAAGAAGGGAGAAGTCAAGAAGGCGAGAGGAGGAGCAAGGGAACGGTTCATTCTTGACCATACCCCGAAGCTCAAATCATACCCCGATCCGCAAGATGTTTTCTTCAGATTAAGGACAATTGTATTCATCCTCAATAAGACTCTTCCCGAGATGCTTGATATTGCCGCATTCGAGGGGGAAGACCGGTGGAATGAGGAGACATGCCTTCCCGACCGACTTCTCGTGGTTCGTGAAGACAAAGCTCGTGATGAAAAACTCCGATTTTGATGAGCCGGTTCGTTGAAGTTGGCTGAAAGGAGAGCAATCGGGTTGAGTTGGTGCCCGAGCAAATGGAGAGACAAATCTAAAGATGGAGATGGGGACCAACAGGAGATGTTGAGAAGCGGCCTCGGATGGAAAAGGAGACTTCATTGATCAACTCCGAAATTGGTCAACCTCAGATCGGTTAGAACTCTTCGTGTACCTTTTGACACTATTAACAATTATGCCAAAGTTACATCGAAAGTCCTATCTTTAACTCAATTGTCTCGATAAAATGATCGAGGCTCGGTTGGAGATCTGGAGCTCAGACGAAGTCCGCAAGACAGATGATCGACAAACCGAGGTGCGTAAGATTCCCGAGATTGATCTCACTCCCTTGATGGAGAAACTTGAGAAGGTTGAGCCAATGATGATCAAAATTGCTCGATGGAAGAGACGTTGTCCAATCAAGCTCAAAAGATGGAAAGTCTTAGTCACTCTTCGTGAGCCGGTGCAACTTTAAAACACTCGACCACCCGGATGACCTCCATGGAAGAAAAGCCGAATGAGAAGCCGGAGGGAGTCAAGGCCGAAGTTAAGGATGAACTCAAGCGTAAAACACCGGAGAGTTCTCGATTTCTAGAGGTGAAACCGCGAAAAGAATGAGGTGCCAATCAAGTCTCGCTGTTGAGGAAATGAGCTCAATACTATGACCAAGATGACAGAGATGTTCAAGGAAGCACTCTCCGCCGGTTTTGCCCACTTATCTCAAGAATTCTCGTGGGTCAAGAACCATCTAAGGAGGCCGGAAGACGAACACGATCGATAGCAGAGAGATTCACGTAAGCAAAGAGCAATATCACATGGACACAGCACTCTCCAGACTTCTTCCAAATTACGGTGCCAAGAAGGGGGAAAAGGAAGGTGAAGACCTCAGAAAGTTCATGGCACGTACTTTGGAGAAGAAGGCTCAAAATGATGCTGAAATGTATAATTTAGCCAAAACCTTAAAAGAAGTCGAAGCTTCTGAGAAGTTAAAGTTTGCTCAGGTAGAGAAGCCTGTCTACACTCGAGTTTCTAAGCAAACCATGCTTGATGTGTCAAAAGAAAAAAAAGCGAAAGTGCTAGAGCAAAGGTTGGAACAAGCCGCATCTTCAATAAATGCCTATGAAGAGGAAAGCCTCGGGTGTTGTTCAACCTGAAAGCAAGCGTGCAAAGGTTTCTAAGCCAATCCAGAGAAAGCTGATTCTGGATGATGAAGAGAAAGAAGAATCCGAGTCTCAACCTTAGATGAAAGTCATCAATACTAGAAATGCTCTGAAGACACTCCAAATGGAACAAGCTAAGAAAGTTGTTGCTTCGGTCTCAGGAGCATCTGTGATCAGAAAGAAGGTAGACGAAGAGCAGAAGCAAAAGAGTGAATTCAGGAAGTTTGAGAGCAAGAGGAAAGGAACATCAAAAGCGCTAAAGTGGCCCCACGTTGATAAATGGATGCCCATTAAACTCAACGATATGTGGAAGAAGTCAAGAGAACCTTCGGTTCAATTATGATGTTCTCGTGGAATGGAGAGGGAAGGCTCGGATCGTAATGAAGCATTCATTGAGTATCTCCTTACCTTCTATCCAAAGTATCTACAGAGCTGGATTAACCTTGCGGATGAAGGAGAAGTACAGATAGTAGCCCCTGGTCCATATTCCTATTCTCCTCCAAGACTTGATAATGGCTTAGTGAATGAGAAGGCCATTACTCAAGAGATTGCTCAAGATATCTTTGGTCACTGGGTCTAACAGAAATAGTCCGGACATCATCAAGGAAAGAAATGAGTCAAGAAGAGATTCTTCGAAATGTTCGATCTGGAGGTGCCCACTGATGAAGTTGAGAATGAAACAAACCGAAAAGAGCGTAAGATCAAGAAGCCAAATCAAGATCAAGATCAAGACTCGTAAGATTCTCGTAATATTTAAATTTTTGACTTTTTGATTTTGTTGATAAACTCATTGTAATCTGTAATGGGATACCAATTATCAATGAAGATTTATCATTATGCTCAAAAGATAATATCTCATTATCTTTTTTTTACATGTCTTTTATTTTGATATGCCTGAATGTATGATGATATGGGGGAAATTGTCTGAATTTGAAAAATTGTTTAAGTATTTGGTAATGAACTATTTAAAGAGATTCATTACTGAAGAAATTGCTGAATGATTAAACCTATTTGAAACTCAAATTGTTGGGAGATTCTCTCGATTTAAGAAAATGTTGGGAGACAACCAATCTTGTAATAGGATAAACCAAAACCCGAGTATAGGTTATATGTTTGTAACAAGATAGGTTTTGCATCATCAAAAAGGGGAAATTGTTGGGAGATGAATTTAATAAAGATATATGATTTTGATTAAGATCCCAAAACCCCTAAAAAAGTATGACATGTTCGTAATAATCTTGATAGTTGAGTCGATTCAGGTTTAGAGTATTCGGGATGTTATCTCGCAAAATGTATAGTCGTGAGATATAGTTTAGGATAGGTTACGAAGACTCAAGAACTCAAGATGTTTCAAGTATCCAATGTTTCAGATGAAATCGAGATATCAAGACTCAAGATGATGATATTGAAAATCAAGACTCAAAGACGAAGACTCAAAGACATCATCAAGATAAACTACAAAGATTCGAAGACCACAAGACTCGTAAGACTCAAGACACCTAAGATGTAAGACCGATGAATCAAGATCAAGAGTATCAAGGCACAAGAATTATCAAGACTCGCAATATAATCAATGCTCGATTTAAACCGAAAAGTGTTCCGAGGCACTAATAATATCTATCCAAGGATGCAATATCGAGAAGATCGCGATTCCTTAAGAAGTTAGATATTGCCAAGACTTTCAAATGCGCATAAAAAGGAACTAAGTCGTAAGTGTTGTTAAGGTTATATCAAACTCGTAGTTTGTAACCAAAAGAGCCGCTTGAAAGTGTCTACCTTTAACTGGAGACAAAAGTCAAAAAGAGGAAGACAACACTATACCATAATCGACAATCGACAAAGGATGTGTCGAAAAAAAGATGTCGATGTACAAAAGTTCCAGACTGCAAAAAGTGAAGATCGGCTACATGAAAGGCTATTGCCTAAAACGTGTTAGGGAGTTTCAAACCCTAAATATAGCCGTTCCTCACACACCATAAGAGGAAACTCACAAAGTTGTCTCTCCAACGGATAGTTTTCAAGAGTGACCTTGGTGTATGCCTATAAATACTGGTGACCCTCTACATTGTAAGTTTACGGGAAATTTATACGCAACTCAAGAGCTCAAACTTATTCTTGTAAAAGTGAAAGCACTCGAAAAACCTTGAATTTCCCAAGTGCTTGTATATTGAAGAGAGCTCACTAAACTAAGCCTAGCTTGATAGTCATATCCAAAGCTTAGTCGAGATATCCTAACCCTTTGAATTGTGCTTCATTGTAAAGGATATCTCATCCTCGTTGGAAACCAACCGAGAAACCCCCAAAACCCTTGAGAAGGTAGTTGGAGTGTGTTTGTTGGTGAGAAAGAGTTGTAAAGAGTTAGTAAACTACGCGGAGTAGTCAGAAAACTCTAGAGGAGAAGTTAGTAAGCTACAGGGGTAGTCTGAAAGCTTGTGTGTGATTGAGTAAGTAAACTACGGAGATAGTCAGAAAGCTCAAGGTCGGGTTGAGTAAGTAAACTACGTGGAGTAGTCAGAAAACTCAGGGCCGAGTTGAGTAAGTAAACTACGAGGTAGTCAGAAAGCTCAGAAGTTGATAGTGAATTTCTCAAAGAGTCGGGAGAGTGGACATAGGAGCTTGAGTCTCTCGAACCACTATAATTGTTGTGTTCTTTATTGCTTTCCTTATCTGTACTTAACTGTTGCATTGACTTGTTTTGAAAGCATACTTTTCACTGATATTCAGTTGGAATCAATCCACTGAAGTTGCATAAGTGAATCACAGCCTAAATCACTATTTCATAAAGGGAAGGCTTTCAGAAAAGCTTAAAACGAGTATAATCTAAAGGGCCAACCATTCCAAGACGATCGAAAGAGCTAGAGAGATAGTTATCAAACCGAACTCTCTTACGAGGATTCAAGATAGTTAGTTATCCGATCCAAGCAACTCAGATCTCTCACACTCGGGACTCGATTGGGATTATCCGGGAGGTATCTCGAAGCGGCTCGGGATCACTGTCTCGATGAGACTTTGACTCGAGCGATCTCAGGCTTCTCGAGAACCTAATCTTGAGATTATCTCGACCCAAGTGACCTCGATGAAAAAAAGTTTTAAAAACACTGAACACGTGTATTCCCCCCCATACACGTGTAAGACTCGTTTACACCGGGACCAACATGCAGTTTTGTGCACGAATCAGTAAGGCATGAGCAAAGAGGTCCGAAAAAAAAATCCTGAAAAAAAAATCAAATAAAGACCCGAAAATAGATGCTCGATAAAGACTGGCCAAAAATAGAGACCTAAAACAGGTCAACCATAAAATAGAGGCCCAAAATAGGAAAAAGGTATTGGGGGAAATAAGATTCAAAATCTTTACAAGGAACTGTTAATGTGATCTTCTTGTCTCTATTACAACTCGTAAATTGCCAGCTCTTGCTATAACAACTCCCTCTGTTTTTTTCTTTTATTTTCATTCTTTTTTTTTGCAATGGGAAGAGTTGTTGATCAAAGATAATTTAACTTTTACTTGAAATAAAACAATTACCTATAATAATATTATATTAAAATAGAAAAAAACTCCAGAGAGAGATGATTAATGAGTTCCAACAACATCCACAAAAACAGTGGTCAAAGATGGCAATCTCATGTCTTGAACTCTTGTTTTCTTGAAAGAAGATGAAGATGAAGAAATGCATGATGATACATCATCCCATGATTCACTTCAACTGTCACAAAATTTACGCTTTAGATTATTTTTTTGGCCATCTAAACCAATGTTCAAAAGTACCACTGAAAAGGTTGTCAATACGTACTTATTTACAAGGAACTGTTAATATGATCATCTGTGATCTGATATCACCACATTAACTATAATGTGACTCGTACTAAAATTGAACGGTTTGCAATAAATAATTAACATTAATTCATTTTTAAAGCAATAGCGATAAAAGATTTATTCTCAGTAAATAAGCTCAAGATTCAGTCTGCTGTACAATAAAATCATACAGCCAGTATAACCCTAACACTATCTTCTTGGCCCTTAGTCTCGTATTGTAAGCCTCTCGTCTTTTGTAGTCCTCTTTCCTAGCCTGTTTCTTCTTGCCCATTATTAGTTTACTTATGGGATCCATCGGGAATTTTTTGCCCCCTGATTCATTAACCGCTGACTCATACGTCATGTAACTGTGTAAATCAGTGTCTTCTGTGTCCAAGGGGTCCCAAGGGTCATTAATGAAATCCTTCATGTCATTACCTCTTTCTTCCTCCACCATATCCGACCATGTAGATGTACTAGAGTTGTTCGAGATTTTCGTACTGGCCTCATTCAAGGTGCATGTCACCAATTCCAAGCATTATCAACTGGACTTTCATCCTCCATATCAAGAGCACCAAATTGGTTAGAAGTTTTTAGTTGTGCTCTTGTATTTAACTCCTTCGAAACTGTCTTAGGGGAATTAATAGCTGCCTTTTTCCCCACATTCTTCCATCCCGAATCAATATCCATCGGTATTCGTTTCTCCCTTTTCTTCTCAACCCAATTTTTTTTCCTAACAGGAGCCTCCTTCTCGTGCTGCATTTCCCTACTGCATTGTTTAGCCAAATGGCCGACAATTCCACAAGACTTGCAGAACTTCGACAGCCTTTCATATCGAACCACAGGAAAGGAATAGTGTCCCATTTTCTCCACCATAATTTGCTCTTCTATATCCTGAGATAGATCAATCTCCACCAACACTCGAGCAATATGACCATAGACTTGTTCAAAATCCGCTCATCAATCATTATCGGAGTCTCTAAAGAGAAAAGCTGAAAACGCCATTGTTGGCTTAAAGAGGAAAACTACAGAATTGCTTTTCTATGCTTTCATTTAATATCACATTATCCATTCATTTAGGGAATACATATATATAGAGGTCTAAGGAACCTCCTAGAATAAGACACATGTCTATCATCTATTTGCTCTAGCTACAATACAAAAAGACTCAAGCCACACTATGTACCATTATGATTTCCTATAATTAATGGACCGTTGAGCTGCATCATGGTGCATGGTTCTGCATGGACCACTAAGTAGTAATTCTCTATGATGCATGATGTTATTCTGTGGTGACATGGCAATCTTATCACGCCCCCTCGATTCGAAGGAGTTTAAAGACCTAACCTTGAGTTGGTCCTTTAATCTCCTAAAGAATTGATCACCAAGAGGTTTAGTAAATATATCAGCAATCTGATCAATGCTAGGCACGTGCAAGACTTGAATTTGCTTCCCATTGATCTTTTCTCGAATGAAGTGTAAATCCAACTCCAAGTGCTTTGTTCTAGAGTGATAAACAAGATTTGAGGCAAGAGAGATTGCACCTTGATTATCAACCCATATAGTTGGAGTTTTCTTTTGTATAACCTTCAATTCTAAAAGAAGTGAGTTTGTCATATAATTAGGACGGAGAGGGTATAATTATGGTTGGCAGATGCCATGATAATCTTTTCTAGGGCGGGTATATTATTTTGTATATATAATTTCGATACAATAATATGGAGATTATTTAGGGTACAAATCTCATCCTGTACATGATGCTTCTGTGCATCAAATATTGTGTTGTTTTGCTCTTTTTCTTGTATTTTTATTATAATTAATTACTTGTAGGTGCAAGAATCCCACCCCACTTACTCATAGCTCTAAAGAAAAAAGAACATCACTCTTAGGTCCATAACCCTACTTAAAATACCCTTAATATCCCCACACTAAATTCTGTCTCCTCCTCAATCAACCGCCCCCTACAGTTTCTATCATTTCTCTTCTCTCTCTCTCTCCCTCCCTCTCTCTCTCTCTCTCTCTCTCACCCCAACTTCTCGTCTCTCACCCAAAATCACCACACCACCACCACCACCACCACCTACGGCATGCCTCCGCCGCTATCGCCGTCATCATCACCACTTGCATGCCTGCGGTAGAGAATGAAGCTGGCACGGCGAGGGACGCAAATGGGCCACCATCGCACAAGTCTAGGTCGAGTCGTTGTTGCACCACGAGATCAGGCCGCCACTAGAGGGAACCGATCTGTTTTGATCTATTCTTTTCCGCGTCGCTGCGATTCTTTCCCATATTTTTATATTCACTAGCAGGAGATTAATGGTGGTGCTTTAGACGATGGAGGAAGAAGACGATGGAAAGATAAATATTTCTGCAAGAGATATGTTCATAGATTTATGAATAAATGCACAATTTTTCTGCATATATGCTTGTATTCGTGCATTTGTGCATGTCTAAGATATGTAATTTTTTGGACTTAAAAGATGATATGTAATTTTTTGTATTTAGATATGCATGAATTTTGGATTTAGATATGCATCAATTGATGAATCTATGTATGAATTTTATGCATATGTGCATGTCGAATTTGAGGACGAAAACATGTAAATTTTGAGATTTTAGATGAAGATGTGAAAACTTTTGGAAAAAAAATATGTAAATTTCTGTAATTTTCAATTTTGATATAAAAATTTCAAGTTGTAATGGTTTTCTTTTTCGATTTGGAATTTTCTGGTTATATAATTTTTTTGGAAGATGAACATATACTTTGACATGAAGATGAACATATACTAGCATCAATCCCTTATGGGGAAATGAGAAAAACAAAAATGTTAGAAGTGTAAAGATTACAATTTTATCGCCAAAACTTTGCCGAGTTCTCGAGAAATGAAATTGAAATTTGGGGAAAGAGAAAATGGAAGGTGCAAGAAAGGTTGAAAGGAGTAGCTGGTGAAATGAAATTTATTTTACATCCCGTGTTGTTTAACGTCTGAAATGGGGCTTAACTGCTTGCATGGGAAAAGGCGCCCCAATTTCACCTTCTATCCAGCTACTTTGTCCGAAAATAAGCGCATAGTAGTCAATTTGTAAGAATTTTGCACCTAAGAATAATTGCAAAATTGGGTTGGACCTAATAGTAAGATCTATCTGGGCTTTGCACCTTAAAGTTATTTACTCTTTTTATTATTTAATTTCCTTTCTCTTTCTTCAAAATATTTATCGCGATATGGTCCACTTATTTCATGACATGAGATATTGAGCGTTATTTCTCTCCCCAATTGAGCTGCTCAACTTTTCCTTTTTTTATTATTTAATTTTCTTTCTTTCGCTCAATATCTAATTAGCAGTTATTTTCTCAATCCACTTTATTTTCTCTTTTTCTATTTTTTTTATTTAATTTTCTCTTTTCCTAGCTAACTTTTTCTTAAATTGTCATTGGTGTAACATTTTCTTATTTATGCTGCAATATCATTTCAGACAAGGAGTATTTTTATATTGTTGTGGTTTTTCCTATTAAAAAAAAAGTATCGTTGTTTTGAAATAATAATAATTGTCGATACATGTAATGATGATATTTAAATAAAAATAAGAACATGTTATAAATAAAAAATTATCACATATTACTAGAATTCCAGTTTGTCAAATAATAATTCATTTCAATCTCAAAATATGGTCATATTAAAGCAATTTTGTCACATAATAAATGTTTCAACATTAAAAAAGATGACATATCGATCCAAAACTATTTAATTAACACGGATGGGATGTATCTCCACAAAAAATCATTGTTTCAAGAAAATTTATCGGATGATCCAATGATACCTACATAAAATAGAACACGAATTATAATATATATATATATAGGCATCATTGGATATATATAGATATAGTTAGGTGAATTTGAATTGACGACTAATTGTTTGAGAACATGAAAAATGTATGGAGGTGCTGAACAAGTCATATGCTCTTCATTTTGCACTCCAAATTTCTATAATAATTGTATATAAAACAATAAAATATTTATTTTTCAAAAAATATTAGTAATAATAAATTTACTTGTGTAGTTTACTTCGAAAAACATAAATGTGTATGTACCTTGAGTTTTTTTTTTCCTTCTTTTGTCATGATTGACGCTTTACCCAACTCTTGATTCGTCTTGATTTTTTAACACCATCTCTCTTCTTGAAGCCTTTTGATTTTATTGTTATGGCCAAATAATCGATCTAAGTATATTTAGTGTGGTTTAAAACTTTGGCTAGTCAAACAAGTAATTAATGTGTAATTTGAGCAATGAATGCAAATGATTGAAGAACATAATAAATGTTAAATAAATGTTGAGAAATGAATTCAAAAGAGGTTTGGTAAGTTAAATTTGGATCCTTTATTTGGCGCTAGAAAGGGGCCCGGCTAGGGGTTTTACACGTGCTCGCCACATTTGGCGAACACGTGTCAAACACAAGACCTAGCCAATAGAGGGATCCACGTCGAGCAAGACATGCGAGTAGGAGTCCAGTCCCGTGACATGCGGATGACAAGCTAAAGGCTTCAAGCCTAAGAACCGACAGATGTCAGACAGACAACAAAGACTCAAGGGATACGTGTTAGTACTAATTAAGTGTAGTCTTATCTCAAAAATGGTAGCTCATGCTAGTCAAACTTGTATAAATACACCCATTGAGGTCAAATAAAGGGTTCACAAATTTACTACTAATCATCTCAATATTTACTCTTTATCCCAATCAATCTGTGTTCGACACGTGTAAATCCCGTTTGTTAGTCAGTAAATAACAAAGCCACATCAAAATCCACATAAGACCGACTAGCAACAATTGGTGCTAGGTCTTGTGTTCGGCACGTGTTCGCCCAATATGGCGAACACGTGTTTGGTCTTTGCCATTGACCTAAGACTTCGCCTAGGTCGCGAACATAATGGGGATCCCGGTGGTTGACTTTCTCAAATATTGGACCACATGTTTATTTGGTGAAGACATGGCTGATTACCTTTGACCGGCTGCAGATCAGTCACAACAATAATATGACTAGTTGTTTGTCAATGTATTAAACAATAAACACACAAGAACACATACACTCTTCATATAAAAGACACATATATAAAATAATAGATGCATTCTTGTGTGAGACGGTCTCACGGCGAGACGAAACATAATTTGGTTATTGGCGCTTAATACTTTGGAAGAGAAGAATGTTGATTTGCGTCAAAATAATAACAATAATAATAATAATAGTTGTTAGAAAACACATACCAGGTATAAAACTCACACCCCTCTCCACAACGTTCACACACAAAAACACAAACTTTTCTCTTTCTTCTACCACTACAAAAAAAACACTGATTTAACGAGTGTTTTTAACGAGGGGGAATGAACCCTTGTTATTTAACGACGACATTACAGAGGGAACTAAAAAACGAGGGTCTTTCCGAGGGTCCAACCGTCGTTAAATTTAACGAGGGCATCTACTCTCGTTAAAGCCATCGGCAAAATTAACGAGAGCAGACACCCTTCGATAACGCCGTCGCAAAATTAACAAGGCCGCGGTCAGCTGTCACCATCAGTCAGCGACAGCCTTGATGACCGCCTTTCCCCGTCGCCAATGGTGCTTTTCTGCCGTTGCAGAGTTGCCTGCGAGGTACATTTACCGAGGGCACCTACCCTCTTCAATGTCGTCACCCAGTGTATAATAACACTGCCTCAACGCCCATTTCACCCATTTCGTTCATTTCAGTGGGGAGAGGAGTGCATCTGAGGGGAGGAGTTCATTTCGGGTGAGTTTTTTTTTTTTTTTATTTGAAGTGTTATTAGTTATATAAGTATTAACAAATTGTTTAATATTAATTATTTAATGGATCGATTTTTTCTTAATATTAATAAGTGGTCGATTTTTTTGTTAATATTTGTAATTTAATTGTGTAGAATTTAGAAAGAAGATACTTGAGGAGCTTGAAGAGAAGATACTTAAGGTAAATTTTAATTAATTAATTATTTATGTATGTAATATTAATTAGTTGTCTATCTATTTAGTATTAATTGTATTAGCTTAAATTTTAATTTAATTTAAATTAATTTGCATGTTTAGTTGATAATTGCATGTTTAGTTAATTAGTTGATAATGGCATGTTTAGTATTATTTAGTTTAATTACTAGCTAATAGGTGTACATTAATATATTAATATTATTTAGCTTAATTTGTAACTTACTTTAGAAATTATTTAATTTATATTATTTGTGTATATATATAGTATTAAATAATTATTTGTTTAACTATTTCATATTAGTATATTATGTATGTAATTTTAATTAGTTGTCTATGTACTTAGTATTAATTGTAATAGCTTAAATTTTAATTTAATTTAACTAAAATTAATTTGATAATTGCATGCTTACATTAATATTATTTAGCTTAACTCGTATAATTATTTATATTATTTGTGTATATATATAGTATTAATTAGTTTTTTAATTATTTAATATTATTTAATTTATTAATTACGTTGGACGTTGGAGTGGAGGGATTGATGATGATGAATGTTGGTTATTGCTTGTTGTAGAACATGTGCGTTCCGACTTGATTGATTTTAATTGATTAAGTCGGAAATGGATGCACGTAGGAAATGCCTATTAAATGGGAAATACGATAAAATAAAACAAAACTCTGCCGAAATTTTTAGAAAATATTAATTATTAATTAGGCAATTTGAATACTAATTAATTCGTTAATATTTAATTTTAAACAGATAATTGATATGGATTATTCCATCCGTTTACGTTGGATGTATGGTCCTAGATCGATTAATGGAAACATATCTCCCGAATTCTACAATGGCCTTGAATCTTTTATAGATTTCGCCACTAGTAATGTGATGATTCAGGGAAAGATTAGGTGTCCTTGCAACAAATTTAGATGTCGGAACAATAATATGTATCATGAACCTGATGAGGTGAGAGCCCATTTGTACAGAAATGGGTTCATGCCCAATTATTGTAATTAGATTTATCACGGTGCGGAAATGTGGGGTCATAAATACAATGATCATGCGTCTGAGTCGACTTCACACGGGCCGATTGACGAGACTTTTGCATCTAGCTCGTACCACGATATGATGACGAACTTAACCTCTGGTCCTCACTTAAATGTGAATGATGAACCCCCTAATGAGGAACCTCCTAATGAGCATGCTGCACATTTTTATAACATGCTTCGTGCAGCGAATCGAGATATAATGCCTGGTTGCGAATCGCATTCACAGTTGTCATACAATGCCCTATTGCTGAATATTAAAACTGAAAACAGACTTTCAGAAAGGGGCTATAATCAAATGGTTGATGCGATTCGTGTTCTTTGTCCGAATAGTCTGGTGCCCAAGAAATTTTTTTATAGCAAACAACTGATGAGTGAGATGGGTCTTCCAGTGGAGAGGATCCAGTGTTGTGCGGGTAATTGCATGTTATACTGGGGTGCAGATGGTGAACTTGAACAATGTAAGTTTTTTGGGAGGCCACGGTTCAAACCTGCTACTCGTGGTGTTGATGGTCGACTTAGAAAGAAGCGTCCTTTCAAGGAGATATTTTACTTTCCTATCATTCCGCGACTGCAAAGGTTGTATCAGTCGAATGCTACAGCGAAGGATATGACATGGCATGCACGTTACTCTAATGACCACTCAGGTGTCATGCGTCACCCTGCAGACTCACAGGCTTGGAAACACTTGGACCAGTTGCATCCTGAATTTGCTTCAGAAATTCGGAACGTGAGGTTGGGCTTGAGCAATAACTGTTTTCAACCGTTTGGGGCACATGGGAAACAATATTCATCATGGCCAGTGATAGGGACACCGTATAATCTACCTCGCAATGTACCTCGTGAAGTACCACAATCAGTGGGCGGTAGTACACTCTCGATATTTGTGCCTCCCGGTAGTACACTTGGAAAGAAGGGTAGAAGACCGATTGTAGACTTGGAGAAGAGAACGACTCATACGTATGTGCTACTAAATTGCAAAGAGGTGGAGCCGTATATTAAGTAAGTTCTAATAATTCGATATTACTTAATTGGTATTAATTACAATTACAACTTCTCATCGAAATTTACAAATTGTAGTGTGTTTTTTGAGCAACTACATACAGTTCAACCGAAGCTATCGAATGCTGAAAAAGATGAATTTCTTCAACAACAATTCGCTTCGTGGTTTGATCAACTTGTAAGTGATCAATACATGTATATATAATATAATATAAAAATATATAATTGACGTTCTAATAATTATATATCTCGTCAATAATATTTAGGTGAGGAGCGCGCCCTCGAGAGGGAAAGACAACAAAGAGAGGAGATGGCCCGACAGATGGCAGTGATGCAATCCCAAATGAACCAAATGTCCCAGTTTTTCTCACAGTGGCAAGGATACAGTGGTTTCCAGCAGCCGTGGCAGGGAACATCTGGTCCCTAACAGGGGCCGTTGCAGGGAACCGGTGGTCCCCAACAGGGACCGGCATGGCAGGGGTCGTGGCAAGGAACCGGTGGACCAAAATTCTGTTGTTCCCAACAGTGGGGTAGTCCCCACCAGGCCGGTATTTTTACCCAGACTTCCCAGTCGACCGGTGGTTATTCCGATCTCATACCACAGATTGGGCTTTATGTTCCTCCAATCCCTCAGTATCGTGCTCCTGTACATCCTAACGCCCCGGTAGGTCCCAGTGGTTCCACCGCTCGTGTTCGAAGTCATTCCGTTGACTCTTCGGGTAGTACTCAAGCTGTACTTAATGAAATCCTCAGAGGCGGTACATATGATCCTACTCTATTTCCCCAAGACAATGACAATGATGGTGATGGTGATGATGATGTGATGTGATGCATTAATTAAACATTTGTGTGTGTGTTATGCATTTATAAACATTCGACATAATATTTTGTTATGTTTTTTGTTAATTTCTAAATATTCGAACACCACATTTAAAATTTGTTATGAATATTGTTTGATTAATCTCTACTGTTGGGAGATGAATTTAATAAAGAGAGATTTTGATTAAATCCCAAAACCCCTGAGTATGACATGTTCAGGATAATCTTGATAGTTGAGTCAGGATTCAATTTTAGAGTGTTCAGGATGTTATCTGCAAAATGTATAGTCAGCAGATATAGATCAGATAGATATCAAGACTCAAAGGAGAAAAACCGAGATATCAAGACTCGAAGGAAATCGAGATATCAAGACTCAAAGGAGAAATCAAGACTCAAAGATGAAGACTCGAGATATCACCAAGATATCTGTGAAGACTCAGAAGTCACTGAAGACTCATAAGACACTGAAAACTCGTAAGTCATCAAGACTCGTAAGACACCAAGACTCGTAAGACTCAAGACCCCAAGACGCAGAAGATGTAAGATCAAGATGAGGATATCAAGGCACAAAGAATTATCAAGACTCAAGAATGCATCAATGCTCAAGATAAACTCAATGTTCCGAGGCAATCAAAATATCTATCCGGGGATTCAATAATCGAAAGAACGCCATTCCTTAGAAAAATAGATATTGCCCAAGACATTCTCATGCGCATAAAAAGGAACTAAGACAAAGTGTTGTTAAGGTTATATCACTCGGAGATGTAACCAAAAAGAGCCGCTGAGTTTGTCTACCTTTAACTGAGACAAAAGTCAAAAAAGAAGAAGACAAACATTGTACCTTCATCGACATCGACAAATGACAGTCATCAAAACATGTCGAAGAGTACTTTGTTCCGCATCGCAAAAAGTGATGACCAGCTACATGAAAAGCAGTTTACCTAAAACGTGCTAGGGAGTCTCAAACCCTAAATATAGCCGTTCATCACACACCATAAGAGGAAACTCATGGAGCTATCTCTTCCAACGGATAGTTTTTCAAGAGTGACCTTGGTGTATGCCTATAAATACTTGTGACCCTCTACATTGAAGGTTACGGAAATTTGTAAGCAACTCAAGAGCTCAAACTTATTATTACAAGTTGAAGCACTTTCGAAAACCCAAGAATTTCCCAAGTGTTTTATTTCAAGAGAGCTCATTCCAATCGAGCCTAGCTTGATAAGATATATCCAAAGCTTAGTCGAGATATCCTAGCCTTTGCATTGTTCTTAATTGTAAAGGATATCTCATCCTAGATGGAAACCAACCAAGAAACCCCAAACCCTTTGTAAGGTAGTTTGAGTGTGATTGTTGGTGAGATTGGAGTTGTAAAGAGTTAGTAAACTACAAGGAGGTAGTCGAAAAGCTCTCTAGAGAAGAAGTGAGTAAACTATCTTGGATAGTCAGAAAGCTTGTGTGTGTTTTGAGTTAGTAAACTACAGAGGTAGTCAGAAAGCTCAAAATAGAAAGGTTAGTAAACTACAGAGGTAGTAAGAAAACCTTTGGAAGTGATTAGTGAATTTCTCTGAAGAGATCAGAGAGAGTGGACGTAGGAGCTTGAGTCTCCGAACCACTATAACTTCTTTGGTTCTTTGCTTTACTTTTGCTTTGATTAACTGTCAGCATATCTTAAAACCGAAAGCATATTTTCACCGATATTCGGTTGGAATCAATCCACGAAGTTGCATCCGAATCAATCACAAACAATCATTGCTCCATTAAAAAGGAAGATTTTCAGCAAAAGCTTAAAACGAGTATAAACTAAGGGCCAACCATTCCGCACATCTGAGTAGCTAGAACAGATAGTTACCAAACTGAACTTACTCTAACTGAGGGTTCAGTAAGTTAGTTATCTGATCCAAGCAAACAGATCTCTGGCTTCGAGATCGGTTGGGATTATCTGAGGTATCTGAAAGCATCTCAGGATCACTGTCTTAGGTAGACTTTGACTCAGAGCGATTTGTGCTTCTCAGGACAAAATCATCAGGACAACCTGACCCAAGCTGACCTCAGTAAAGAAAAGTTTTAAAAAAACACTAAACACGTGTATTCCCCCCCATACACGTGTAAGACTCGTTTGCACCGGGACCAACATCTACTAATAGTTTATAAGAATAATTTAAAATTTTTGTTTAAAACAATATTCATATAGGTATATATAATATTAATTTTCTAATTTTATTGGAAATATTACTATATATATATATAGGTATGTAATTATGATGATTGATTAAATTTTTATTAAAAATAGTTTACTTCAAAAATATTCGAATTGCATTTAGTGTACAAGTGTTAGTATAGTAAAAAAGAATATAAAAATAATTATTTGAAATTTTTATTATAAATATTTTAATAAAAATTATTAATATATATAAACATAAATGTATTCATAATAATAAATAGTTAAAAATAATACAAAACTAATTATTTAAATTTTTTATTAATAATATTTTTATAAAAAAAATTAATAAGAATAAATATACTCATAATAATAAATGATGTATAAAAATATAAATTATAAAATTTTATTATAAATATTTATATTTAAGTCAAAGTATATATATATATATGCATATACAACAATTAAAGTAAATGATGAAAGAAAAAAAAATAAACAGAAATATATAATACCTATACAATTAAAGAGATAATCCAAACATATAACTCGTCTAGCCAAACGGTTAGGCAGGACACGCAAGGCCTCCACATACTGGGAGGTCGCGTGTTCGAATCTTAAGGGGGGCGAAATTTCGCCCATTTGATGCGCTACAATACCACGCCTCGTGTGGCCCAGTGGTTCCGCGGTGCACTCAAGAGCCTTGCAGCCCGGTCTCGAAACCCGGCTGTAACGTTTTAGGTATTTAAAAGACTTCGTGAGGGCCGAATTCCCTCGGTAAAGTACTTGTCAAACTCGCGAGGGCCACGTGGTCCTCGCTAAATACTTGTCGCCAGAAGGCGAGGGCCAGTTGGCCCTCGTTAAATATGCCGTGGGCCATAGCGAGCGTTCGCGGTTGGTAAATTGGCGAGGGTGGGCGGGCCCTCGCTAAACTGACATGTGTCAGTCCCTCGCTAAAGTCATCGCGAATTAACGAGGGTTTTTGAAAACCCTCGTTAAATTATTAACGACAAGCATTTTAACGAGGGATGATTTCCCTCGTTAACACCCTCTCTAAACCTAATTCCCTCGTTAATACCCTCCTCAAATCCCTCTTTTTAATGTGATGTATTTTGTAATGTACACAGGACACACTGACGACTTCTTTATCTTCGTCAAGAAAAATGAATACATAAATTAATAGTAAACAAACACTCGTGTGAACACAAGTTCATCGTGAACTCGATTTTTTTAGTGTCACTGTTATATATAAAGCATGTCAGTGTTATGCATACAAATTATCATTGTTATACACTAAAATTATACATAACAGTAATAATTTTTACACATAACAGTGATATAATTTATATATAAACCTGATTCATATAAGTATTACTCTTAATAGAAAGAGTGTGCAAGACAGACTTTACAAAGTAAAATGAACAAATATATAATAGTGTGAGTGTTCAAGACTGAGCTTAAAACAAATCTAACTAGAAATTTAGCTATTGTTCCATCTAAAATTGTATTGCAAAAATGACTTTATACAAAGCAGAATGAACACATATATATTACCAGGAGAGTGTAACACACAGCTTAAAATAAATCTAACTAGAAATTCAAAAGCTGCTCCATCTGACCGGCAATCCTCATCCTCTAATCTTGAATCAGCCTCCAATTACTAGGGTTTTCTGTTAAAAAAATAAAAATAAAAAGTTAGCAAAAAAGATTGTTATAAATTAAAAAAAAAAAAATTGATTTTACAAACCTCATTTCTGCATCTAAAGACCTTCGTTTACACAAGCGGCAAAAAAATACCTTTGTTGTATAGTTCCCGCAGTCACTACAATAGAGACCAACATGCTTGAAGCGAAGAGGGAACTTTGGGTCCGGTGTTGGAGTTTTCCTCTGGGCAAAAAACCACAAATTAATTTTTTTATCTTAGCAAATTCTAGTATGCAATGCACGCAGATGTTCATAACTTTTTCCCAAAATTATATTTTTATTATACGTTTATTAGATTTCAATCTTTTTTTTGAATTGTCAAATTTATATTTGTAATTTCAACCGCTTGTTATTCTTTATTTTTCTTATACTTCCTCCGTCCTAATATTTGATTGGCCACTTTCCGTAAATATGTGTACTAATTTAGATTGATAATTTTAGGGAGATAAAGCATGTTTCTTTACAAAACAATAAACTTTACAAATAACACTTATTTACATCACATGACACTATATTACACACACTAAATCCACTTTACATCATTTAATGCTAATAAACAATATTTTTTTTAAGAGTAGGTTTAGTGTGAAAATTTTCATGTATGAAAATCTATAAAATTACCCTAAATCAACCATCTACACCCTAAACATTAAATAATAAACCCTAAATTATGATATATTCGGGCCGGGTGAACCATGAACCACTTGGGCCGAGTGAATCATGAAACACTCAATTTTATCTTACCTTCTCCAATTACAAAATTTGGTTGTAAATTAAAGTTTTTTCATGTATGAAAATTTTCATACTAGACTTTATCTTTTTTTAAAGTTGAATTGATATTCATATCCCTCCACCAAACCCAAGAAAACTCGGATCTACAGTAAGTGGTCAAACAAAATTAGGACGGTGGTAGTATTGTTTATGTTTCTATGTTTTCTTAAGTTTGGAACTAATTGGTTTATATTTTTCTCAAGGAACGATTATCGATATATCGAGGATCTTAATTCAAATATATTTACTTTAAGTTGTATGCTGAATGTGAGGATGGAAGATGGGCCCCATCAGTCGTTAGGCAAGATGTGGCTTTGATTTTGAATGTGGCTTTGATTTTGATGTTTTTGTAGGCAATGAATTAGGTGGTGATGTTGTGCCCGATCAAAGATCAAGTCCAAATGCTCGTCAGACCGCATACGTGGACCAATGCCAATCGGAGTCAATATTCGGAGTCCGATCATGTTCGCAACATACGCATGGTCGCCTACCTCTGGTCAAGGTTCCCACACGTGTTCGCCACGTTGGGCGAACACGTGACGAACACTAGGTATACCCAAAAAGGGCCCACGTCGAAGACTAACAAGCGAGCAGGTGATCAGTCCCGTGACATGTGGATGACGAGTCAAATAACCGGGTCATTAGGGACATGTGCCAGTGTCAAGTGTAATCTTATCTCAAAAGTGGAAACTCATGCTAGCCCAAATTGTACGTATAAATAGGACCACTGAGTTCAATAAAAGGGTTCTGAATTTATTAACAAGTTGCACAATATTTACATCTTATTCTACATCTAATATGTGACGTGTAAAATTTGATTGTTAGTCATTTAACCTTAAAGCCACATCTATTTCCATATTATACTGACAATCAACAATTGATGCTAGAAGGACGGTTGCCAAACGAACACCCTGTAGAGAATCCATATCCAAATTCTAAACCAGAACCTAACTATAAAATCCTCAAAATATCTAAAAGCTCAACCCACTCAAAAGTTTAAAATGATATGCTCGACTCGCTCCAGGGACACATCAGCCTGGAGGCTTTAGCTAACGATCCAAAAAGTGTTGCCAAAGCTATAACATATATTCAAAAGATACAGAAAAAGCGAGAGCGAGCATAAGTGAAACGGACCAAGCAAATTGGACCCGAAGATGATGATAGGCACTACAAGACGTTTGACAGTGAATAGGTCAAACATGCCGCAGCCAAGGGGAAACAGGCGGACAAACAACGGGACGATGAGTCACATGACGTCTATCTAGAGTAGTCCCATAAGTCGACGTTTTAGTGCTTGAAACGCCCTATCCCGACGGACAGACCCTCTAATTCAGTAAGGGTATGTTCGTTTCTTTACTATTCTGGCGGACTTTGGACTTTACAATCTCAAACCCCTATTTGTTTTCAGACTGACTACAGTGCAGCTTACTAACTTTCACAACACTCTCACAACTTCCAAACAACAAATCACTCAAACTACCCAACACTTTAAGGTTTGGTTTTAGTTTGGTTTCCAACTAATGTGAGATATCCTTTACAATAAGAACAAAGGTAAAGACTAGAATATCTCTTACTAAGCTCTGAGTCTTAACAAACTAAGGCTTAGTAAATGAGCTCTTTTCAAAGTGAAACACTTGGAAAAATTTTAGGGTTTCGAGTGCTTCAAAAGTAACTTGAATAAGCCTGAGCTCTGTGAGTTGCTTGATTTCCCGTAACCTTGTGAATGTCCAAGGCCTTCGGTATTTATAGGCAACTCTAAGAGTCCACTCTTGAAAACTATTTGTTGGAGAGACAGGGTTTCCTCTTTAGGTTAGTGATGAAAGGCTATTCAAGGGTTTGAACGCGTCCTTGCATGCTTTAGGTAATTTTCAGTCCAGCAGCCAATCACTATCCTCTATAGATTGGATGATATCAGTCCTGACACTTTCTCAGTGAGATGTCGCTTTCAGTGTCAGCAAAGTACGATGTTGTTGCCTTCTCTGTTGGGGAATGAGTTGCACAGATCTATTCGGGGTGAATATTTAAATACAAATTTAATTCATTAATTATTACTAGCATGAATTAATCCTATATTAATTCAAATAATAATTACAACAACATATCATGCATATAAAAAGCCACGTAAAACCTACGCATGCGGAATCTACGGGTTTACGTGAACGTACCTCTCGGGATGGCAGTGGCTTTGGTCGGACGGACTAACCAAAAGGACTTCCCAAGTATTCCCTTAGCCCTTGCTCGACAATCCGGTGGAAGGATACTCGCGAACAATTAACAAAAGGAAAAAATAAACTTTGTTGCACCACTTATGTGGATTTGCTAATATTTCCAGCACATGGAATTGTACTTGAGAATGAACTAATCATCCCCTATTTATAGGAGGGAGGGTGGACGAAAACTTTGTAATATTCCAATGTGGGATAAGACTTTTCTTGGTCACCAAGAAATCTTGAATATATCCTATATATTCTCTTTCCCATAATTAAAATATTCCACAAAATTTCACCTCCTCTATTTTATGGAATTTTAAAAAAAATATAGTGTGCAAGAATCCAAGATTTGGATCTTCTTGAATTTATGAGATATTCTTGTATTTCAATAAATACATATCTTCCATAATATATTTTCAAGAAAATCAAGAAAATCTTTCTTGCCCTCTATTTTCCAAAATTTCGAAAATCTCACTATGAATAACCAAGTGGGAGATTTCTTGAATTTAATGAGATAATCTTGTATTCCAAGAATACATATCTTCATTCCATAACAAAATTCAAAGAAAATCTTTCTCCTCTTTTTATCCATAATTTTTGAAAAAAAAAGAGGAAATATAAGCAACAATATTTATTTTATTTTAATCACCTTTTTTCGGTTATTGGACTATATGTTGGGCTACTCGGGGGCCTTTAGGAGAATTAAGATTGGACCTTCTAATGGATCTTGAATATCTAATATTGAGCCACAATATAATTCAAGCCCATAAATATTAATTAATCCCACTACATAATTAATATTGCACCATCCATCTTAACCCATATTACAGTCAATATGGCTCCCGGTCGTTATTTCCCGTGTTTAAAATTATCTAGCCCATTAATTAATTCAAGCCACCTTTGAAATAGCTTTCCGTTAATTAATATCTTTTGTCCTTGGTCGAGGAACGGTTCAACATTATTATCCATACCTAAACTAATTCCACTTGCAAGATTTGGTATGATAAAACTTATGAACCTCCCAGGGGGCAAATCAAGCAAGCGTGCTTGCACACGATTCTTCAGATTAAATCTTAGCAATCACATGTGACCGATAATATTGCCCAAGATAAAAAGTATTGAATCTCTCTCTCGATTAAGCTACCCATGATAAGTCAAAGCAATAGTTACCAATCCCACGTGATCCTATTTAAGGGACGAAGGTTAAGAAACAACGAACCACCGAGGTCTAATTCTTCCTTGTTCGATTACAAGAATTTATCCTCCTATAGGTCCTATTCAACAAGATCGGTCATGCACTAGTGTAATCTCTTGGTCAAGACAAACCAATCTGAGCCTTACACCTCAACCTTTCGCGATGGTTGTTCATTTCCATCTAGGTCGTGAATGACGTACTTTTTAGTTACAAGGGGACTTGTTAATTTAATCTTACGTGATCGGGTATCACTAAATTAACTACTGATGTAACACGTCTTTAATTATTGAACAGTTATGCGGTAAATATATATAACATTCAATCATATTTAAAGCATCGATGATAAACAATTTATTTCAAAGAAATAAGTCCGAGAATTGAGTTTAGATTATACAAAGTAAAAAGCATACTTTTCAGTATAATCCCAACAATCACCCACTTATACTCAAAGTCTGCTTTTAAGTATACTACAACACGTCTCGAGTAGTCCGAGACATCTAATGTCACCTACACGAACCTAATAATTTCTCCCACTTATACTCAAAGCAGATTGGCAACGGTCTTGACACCCATTCCACTCACATGTCTCTCGAATGTATTCAGAGGCAGACGCTTTGTGAATGGATCTGCTAGGTTGTCCTCAGACGCTATCTTTGCCATATCTATATCTCCTCTCTTAACGATTTCTCGTATAAGATGTCTTTCCTTTAATGTGTTTGTTTGACTCGTGGACTCTTGGTTCTCTTGAATTTGCAACTGCTCTTAGCAGATATTGCTAGACAAATTCAGAACACCATCCAAGTCCACTAAGAAGATCTAGAGCCCAATCGGTTCTTTCACTGCTTCACAAGCAATTACTTACCCGACTTCCATGGTTGAGTCAGTGATGCATTTCTGCTTCACACTCGTCCATTTGATGGCTACACTTCCCAAATGGAAACACACTAACTGAGGCAGATAATCTCTGGAATCTAAATCTGATTGGAAATCCGAGTCCATGTAGCCGATGGGGATTGGAGTGTCTGACTGATAAATCAACATTCTATCCCGAGTTCTTTTCAGATACTTCAGAATGTTTTTAATTGTCGTCCAATTCACTTTCCCTGGGTTACTCTGATATCTTGCTACCATGCCTACGACAAAGCAGATATCCGGTCTCGTACACAGCAATGCATACATAAGGTTTCCGACAGCCGAAGCACAAGGAATACCTTTCATGTCATCTATCTCCTTTTCGTCTTAGGGAACATTTTCTTGGATAGATGGATTCCAAGTCTGAAAGGTACAAATCCTTTCTTGGAATCATGCATGCTGAAGCGTTTCAAGACAGTGTCTATGTATGAAACTTGCGATAACCCGATCATCATTTTCTTGCGATCTCGAGTGATCTTGATCCCAAAGATGTGTCTGGTTTTCCCTAAATCTTTCATATCACACTGTTTTGAAAGCTATGCCCTTACGTCTGACCACACCTTCACATCGTTCCCGATGATCACAATGTCATCTACATATAGTACTAAGAATACCAATGCAGTTCCGACACGTTTTTATACACACAACTTTCAAAACTCGTTTTGATCAAAACCCATAAGACTTTATAACATGATCAAAACTTTGGTTCCAAGCTCTGGATGCCAGTTTGAGTCCGTAAATGGACCTCTTGAGCTTTACAAACTAGGTGTTTTTGGCCTGTTTCAATGAAAACATGGGGTTGTTGCATATAGATCTCTTTATCAAGACTTCCGTTAAGGAAAGCTGTCTTGACATCTATTTGCCAGACTTCAAAGTCGAAATGCGCAACAATCGATAAGAGAATACTGATGGACTTAAGCATGGCTATGGGCGAAAAAATTTCCTCATAATCGATCCCTTTCTTTCTGAGTATAACCTTTCGCCATTAGTCTTGCTTTAAAAGGTTTCAACCTTCCCGTCCGATCCTCTTTTCCTCTTATATACCCACTTGCATCTAATGGGTTTGACCCCATTAAGTGGTTCGACTAGCTCCCACACTCTATTATGAAACATAGAACCCACTTCGGCTTTCATTGCTGTTTGCCAAGAAACTGCATCCTTATCTTGGAGTGCCTCGTCATATGTCCATGGGTCTGATTCCGGGAATCAAGTCCGAGGACTCTCCTATTCCCATGAATCTCTCGGGCTGTCTAACAACCCTCCCACTATAACGAGGCTCCGGTTGTGAAAACGTATCATTTGGTATATCATCTAGTACAGTCGGCACTGAGGTTTGCCCTCTAAGCTCATTTAAGGTAATCTCACTTCTGGGTTTTCTTTGGTTCTATAGTTTTCTTCCAAAATCTAAAGTGGGTGCGGATGTCCACCTTTTGATCTTCGAAACTATAGGACATTCACCCTTTTGTTCCCTCGGGGTATCCTACAAAATAGCCTTAATTCTGATCGAGGATCCAATTTACCGGTTTCCTTGTCCAACATATAGGCCGGACACCCCAAAGTTCTCATGTGTCTCATACTAGACTTGCGCCCAGTCCACAATTCTTTGGGAGTTTTGGGAACCGATTTGGATAGCACCAAGTTCAGAATGTAAGCCGCTGTTTCCAAGGCATAACCCCAGAACGACTTGGGAAGATCCGCATAACTCATCATTGATCTAACCATTTCCAAAAGAATTACATTGCTTTTTCTGCGCAAACCCCATTTTGTTGAGGGGTTCCGGGTGCGGTGAGCTGGGATACAATCCCTTCATCGAGATAAGTAGTTCAAAAACTCATCATTTGAGGTATTATTCGCCTCCACGATCAGATCGTAGAGACTTGATACATTTTTCCATATGATTCTCTGCTTGAGCCTTAAATTCTTTAGAATTTCTCAAAGGTCTCAGATTCATGCTTCATAAGGAAAATGTACCTTGAGTAATCATCAATAAATTACTCATAACCTCCTCTTTGCTTTGGTTGACATTGAACTACGTACATCTATGTGAGCGATCTCTAACATTTCTTTAGCTCCATTCCCTTGGCTCCAAATGCCATCTTGGTCATATTACCCTCCAAACATGATTCACGGGTTGGAATCGATTCAACTTGGAGACGCTCCCAAAGTGAACCATCTTTCACCAACCTTTGGATCCTCTTTGGATTTATATGACCTAATCTTAGATGCCAAAAAAGTGTCTCGTTCACGTCGATGAACGTTTCTTTTCTCGGAAAGCAGTTGATGTGTTATAGGATACATTTAAATGAGTGGTGTGCACAGTTAATTGTATAGAGATTTTCCATCAATGTCCCGTATGAATACACACTCATCATTTCAAAAATGATGTCATTCTTATTAGAAGAAACTTAGTGTCCTTTAATCGAATTTTAGAAACCGAAAGTGAATTCTTTCTAAAACCGGGAACACAAAGATAATCTCAAAAACTTTATCTTCAAAAGATAGGTGCACTTCTCCCAATTGCTTTAATCGCCACTCATGTAGCATTGCAATGTCTGCTACTTTGCGTATTATTGCAATAATCGTTACTACTTTGTAGCATTGCAATATCTGCCACTTACGTAGCATTGCAATGTCTTCTACTTTCGTAATGTTGCCCAGTGTGATGAGGATCTCACTCCCACTACGTTGTCGGATCATTTAGAACCCGGGAAGCCAACATGATTAGTGGATCTCGTATCAACCACCCACGAATGAGAAGTATCGCCCGCTAAACAAGTTTCAACAACTAGTGTGTGAGAATTACCTTTCTTTCCGTCCCTTTTGGGGTTGGAACAGGCAAAAACCTCCATTGTCCTCTCTCACCGCAGCTTAAGCACTTCCTCTTTGGATTTTCCTTGACTCAACAAGCATTCCTCATCTTACCATTGCCCTCTTTGGCAACAGCGATTGAGTTTTATTGCTTATGGCCTTTGGTCCTCTTCTTTATCTTGCCTACCCTTGGCCTAGAAGATGAAGACGGACCACTTGACGTCAAAGCTTGAGTTTGGTGACTTATCATCATTTCTGCCGAGTCCAAAAGTTTGCAACAAATTAGCTAGCGAGGCCAAAATGCTAAAAAAAAAACTTTCTCAGGGCGAGAGAATGAAGTACCAAATTCATCCGAGTCTCCGGATCATAATCAGTACTCGAGAATCTCAAGTTTGTTCGGATGGGCCATCTATTTTGAGGACGTAATCCCTTACGGGTTTTTCCTCCACCATTTTCAAATACGACATCTCTCAAGAAGGTGATCCGACGAGTCCCGCATGTTTTGACTCGTCGGTTGGCTCATCGATTTTTGTGTGTCAAAATCCATTTGTGCTTTTTTTGTGCGATTAGGACAATTATAATTTTCCAATCAATATAGTTTCCATACATATTGTATTGACTTTAAGTATAATAACAAAGGGATTAAAAGGTAACGACATCTTTGAATCGAAATAAACAACTATATGCAAAAGCACAAGTATACCACAAGATTCGATCACATGCATCATATTTAAAATCTCAAAAAAATATGAACAATGCATCACCCAACATCTCAAAAACAGTTTAAATAAGCCACGTTGGGTGGGTCATTATTTAAACACATTCAAGCGTTACAAACAAAACGATTACAAACCTTTAATATCCAGATTAATAGTTGGCTCCCACTTGACCAATATAAAATTAACGAGGACTTGGAGAAGTATATGCATATCAATTTTATACCTAAGTAATAACCATGATTAAATACAGATTACTATTTCGCTTTGATCGAGCCTCGTTGGGAGGTCATAAATTAAGCCACTAGTAATAACCCACAATCATCCGTTTGGAATTCATTCATGTGAAACCTATCTTTTGACCGTCTCCGTTGAAATTTATCCAAAAGAATTCACAAATAAATAAATCATGGAGGTCAAAATTAATTCAATTTTATTATTCTAATAAAATTGTCAATTAATTATTTAAACATACTTAGTAATTTTGTAGTTGAGATTTTTTTTTCATTTGGCAACCCTCATGCAAACACATTTAAACAAATTAAATAAAGCATAAGATAGCACAAATAAATCAAGCAAAAAAAGAAAAAATAAACATATTGGGCACAAATTATCCAATTGTCATGGTTTGATTTTTTCTTGGCTTGATCTTGAAGAAACACGCCTCGAATTTCTCCCACTCGTTAAATCTCTCGAAAAATTGCTTCGTCTCGAACCGCCACGCCAAGCACTTCGCGGGATATTACCGCGCGTCCGGCGGCCGCTAGCCTAGAACTGACCTCGGCACCGCCTCGGCCCGCGTGGTGCCCCTTGATGCCTCGACACGCCTCGGCTTGGTATGTCGGCGTCGGCAGATCTCGGCGGCGGCGTGGGCGTCTAGCGCGCATCGCCTTCCTGCTGCCAGCCTCTGCCTCGCCCGCGTCCCGGCCGCCAGCGTCTCCGTAGCGCCCCCCCCGCTCCGCCGGCTTCCGCCCGTCCGTTAAACTGGGCGCGCTACACGCCCGTCTTGTATCGGCCTTCATCCTCGCGCTCGGCGTCGGCCTGCGCCTGGCGCCCTGGCGTGCCCCAGCGCCCAGGCCGCCCACGCTGATTTCGATTTTCTTTTAATTCTTTCGCCTCATCGTTCCCGATCCTATTTACAATTTATTTACAAAAAATAAATAAACCTAGATCTAGACTAGTCTATTACATTGATCAAATCAAACAAATCCTAGTCTACTCATGGATTTTCTCACGAGGCAAAAACAAATCCGAATCGAATCAAATTAAAAACCCACAGTTTATATGCATGCAAAATAAAACATTAAAATCCATGATAATTGGATACCGCAAAAGCAGATCTAATAGTTCTACTACCCAATTTCAAATTTAATGTCCACGAGTTAAATTACAATTTAAAAAATTGAGAGTCTCAAACAAAGTGGCTCGATACGATTGTTGGGGAATGAGTTGCACGGATCTATTCGGGTGAATATTTAAATACAAATTTAATTCATTAATTATTACTAGCATGAATTAATCCTATATTAATTCAAATAATAATTACAACAACATATCATGCATATAAAAAGCCACGTAAAACCTACGACGGAATCTACGTTTTTACGTGAACGCATTCCTCTCGGGATGGCGAAGGCTTTGGTCGGACGGACTAACCAAAAAGGACTTCCCAAGTATTCCCTTAGCCCTTGCTCGACAATCCGGTGGAAGGATACTCGCGAACAATTAACAAAATGAAAAAATAAACTTTGTTGCACCACTTATGTGGATTTGCTAATATTTCCAGCACATGGAATTGTACTTGGGAATGAACTAATCATCCCCTATTTATAGGAGGGAGGGTGGACGAAAACTTTGTAATATTCCAATGTGGGATAAGACTTTTCTTGGTCACCAAGAAATCTTGAATATATCCTATATATTCTCTTTCCCATAATTAAAATATTCCACAAAATTTCACCTCCTCTATTTTATGGAATTTTCGAAAAATATAGTGTGCAAGAATCCAAGATTTGGATCTTCTTGAATTTATGAGATATTCTTGTATTTCAAGAAATACATATCTTCCATAATATATTTTCAAGAAAATCAAGAAAATCTTTCTTGCCCTCTATTTTCCAAAATTTCGAAAATCTCACTATTAATAACCAAGTGGGAGATTTCTTGAATTTAATGAGATAATCTTGTATTCTAAGAATACATATCTTCATTCCATAACAAAATTCAAAGAAAATCTTTCTCCCTCTTTTATCCATAATTTTTGAAAAAAATAAGAGGAAATATAAGCAACAATATTTATTTTATTTTAATCACCTTTTCAGTTATTGGATTATATGTTGGGCTACTCAGGGGGCCTTTAGGAGAATTAAGATTGGACCTTCTAATGGATCTTGAATATCTAATATTGAGCCACAATATAATTCAAGCCCATAAATATTAATTAATCCCACTACATAATTAATATTGCACCATCCATCTTAACCCATATTACAGTCAATATAGCTCCCGGTCATTATTTCCCGTGTTTAAAATTATCTAGCCCATTAATTAATTCAAGCCACTGAAATAGCTTTCCGTTAATTAATATCTTTTGTCCTTGGTCGAGAAATCGATTCAACATTATTATCCATCTGGGAAACTAATTCCACTTGCAAGATTTGGTATGATAAAACTTATGAACCTCCCAAGGGCAAATCAAACAAGCGTACTTGCACCACGATTCTTAAGTATTAAATCTTAGCAATCACGTGTGACCCGATAATATTGCCCAAGATAAAAAGTATTGAATCTCTCTACGATTAAGCTACCCATGATAAGTCAAAGCAATAGTTACCAATCCCACGTGATCCTATTTAAGGGACGAAGGTTAAGAAACAACGAACCATCGAGGTCTAATTCTTCCTTGTTCGATTATGAAGAATTTATCCTCCTCATGAGGTCCTATTCAACAATTCGTCGATCATGCACTAGTGTAATCTCTTGGTCAAGACAAACCAATCTGAGCCTTACACCTCAACCTTTCATGATGGTTGTTCATTTCCATCTAGGTCGTGAATGGCGTACTTTTAGTTACAAGGGACTATTAATTTAATCTTCTGTGATCGGGTATCACTAAATTAACTACAGTGTAACACGTACAAATTATTGAACAGTTATGCAGTAAATATATATAACATTCAATCATATTTAAAGCATCTGTGATAAACAATTTATTTCAGTAAATAAGTCTGAGAATTCAGTTTCGATTATACAAAGTAAAAAGTATACTTTTCAGTATAATCCCAACATTCTCATTGGTCGACTTCTTCCTTTGAGTATAGACTAACAAAACGACTCTTTTGGGTTGACTCTTACTGAAATGATACTTTATCCTTAATGTCTACGAATGCATAACATTCCTTTTGTTTGTACTAAGATCGAACAATAATACTATTCAACTGATAGCTTGTTCAGGATCTTTTAATTCAGTACACACAGTCTTCAGGATCTTAGTGTCTCTGAGTTTTTAATTTTCAAGATACTGAGTCTTCAGGATCTTCAGCCTTCAGAATATACTGAGTTCCCCCTCACTATATTCTTCATCCTTCAGGATGTTTCTACATATTAATCTATCCTGATCTAAATCTGCTGACTATACATGGTGCAGATTATCCTGACAACCTCTCTATAGAAAACTGAGTCATATTCTATCAAGATGTCCTGATACATGTCTGTTGGGAGATGAATTTAATAAAAGATTATATGATTTTGATTAAGATCCCAAAACCCCTGAGTATGACATGTTCAGTAATGATCTTGATAGATGAGTCGATTCAGTTTTTAGAGTATTCGGATGTTATCTCGCAAAATGTATAGTCGTGAAAATAGTTCGTGATAGGTTCTGAAGACTCTGAAGAACTCAGTATGTTTCTGAAGATACTGAAGTTTCAGTATGAAATCAAGTCTCAAGACTTCGAGATGAAATCGAGATATCAAGACTCAAGATAAATCGAAACCGAAATCAAGACTTCGAAGATGAAGACTCAAAGATATCACCAAGATAAATCAAGACTCAAGACTCAAAACTCGAAGACTCAAGACTCAAGACCTCAAGACTCAAAAGACCTCAAGACTCAAGACTCAAGACGCAAGATCAAGACCGAAAGTATTTGAAGATCAAGAATATCGAAAAGACAAAGAATTATCAAGACTCAAGAATGTACTTCAATGCTCAAGATGAACTGAATGTTCCGAGGCACTGAATATATCTATCTGAAGGATGCAATCTTGAGAGAAACGCGATACCTTAGAAAGTTAGATATTGCCAAGACATTCAAATGCGACAAGAGGAACTAAGTCAGAAGTGTTGTTAAGGTTATATCAAACTCAGAGTTTGTAACCAAAAGAGCCGTTGAAGGTGTCTACCTTTTACTGGAGACAAAAGTCAAAAAGAGGAAGACGACACTATACCATACCTTGACAATCGACAAAGGATGAAGGTTTGAAAAAAGATGTCAGATGTACGAAAGTTCCAGACTGAAAAAAGTGAAGACCGGCTACATGAAGAGCTATTGCCTAAAACGTGTTAGGGAGTTTCAAACCCTAAATATAGCCGTTTCTCACACACCATAAGAGGGAACTCACGAAGTTATCTCTCCAACGGATAGTTTTCAAGAGTAACCTTGGTGTATGCCTATAAATACTACATCGTAAGGTTAAGGGAAATTTATTCGCAACTCAAGAGCTCAAACTTATTCTTGCAAAAGTTAAAGCACTCGAAATACCTTGAATTTCCCAAGTGCTTCTATATTGAAGAGAGCTCACTTTACTAAGCCTAGCTTGATAAGATTTATCCAAAGCTTAGTCGAGATATCCTAACCCTTTGCATTGTGCTTCATTGTAAAGGATATCTCATCCTAGTTGGAAACCAACCAAGAAACCCCAAACCCTTGAGAAGGTAGTTGGAGTGTGTTTGTTGGTGAGTAGAGTTGTAAAGAGTTAGTAAACTCACGGCGGTAGTCGAAAAACTCTAGAGGAGAAGTTAGTAAGCTGAGGGTAGTCCTAAAGCTTGTGTGTGATTGAGTAAGTAAACTACGGAGGTAGTCAGAAAACTCAAGGTCGGGTTGAGTAAGTAAACTACGTGGAGTAGTCAGAAAACTCAGGGCCGAGTTGAGTAAGTAAACTACGAGGTAGTCTGAAAGCTCAGAAGTTGATAGTGAATTTCTCTGAAGAGTCAGGGAGAGTGGATGTAGGAGCTTGAGTCTCTGAACCACTATAAGCTGCTTGTGTTCTTTTATTGCTTTCCTTATCTCGTATGCTTAACTTTGCATTGACTCGATTTTGAAAGCATACTTTTTCACTGATATTCAGTTGGAATCAATCCACTGAAGTTGCATAAGTGAATAACATCCTAATCACTATTTCATAAGGGGAAGGTTTTCAGCAAAGCTTAAAACGAGTATAAACTAAGGGCCAACCATTCAAGACGATTTGAGTAGCTAGAAACGAGATAGTTACCAAACCGAACTCTCTTACGAGGATTCATGAAGTTAGTTATCCGATCCAAGCAACTCAGGATCTCTGACACTCGGGACTCGGTTGGGATTATCTCGAGGTATCTGAAAGCGGCTTCGGGATCATCGTCTCGATGACTTCGACTCGGGCGATCTCTGCTTCTCGAACCTAATCTTGAGATTGTCCGACCCAAGTGACCTCGAAGAAAAAAAAGTTTTAAAATCACTGAACACGTGTATTCCCCCCCCCATACACGTGTAAGACTCGTTTTCACCGGGACCAACAATGTCATACTCAGGGGTTTTGGGATCTAATCAAAATCATCTTAATAAATTCTTCTCCCAACAACTTCCCCCTTTTTGATGATGTCAAAACCATCTTGTTACAAGCTTCATACAAGGAAAGAGAACCTATCATCTAATCAGGTTTCTACTCCTAGAACAAGTAATGCAGGTTAAAGCAACACAAACATGCACAAGTAAGATAATGAGATATTATCTTTTCAGAACACCATCAACAGTAGAGTTCTCAGTAATGTGAGCAAGGCAGTACAGGATACAAGAGATTGACCTACTCTACTGTGATATCAAAAGAAACAACAACAACCAACACTTATTCATCTTCAGAGTTGATCTCATCCAGAGGTGGTTCCAAGTCGAACATTCCATAGTATCTTTTCTTCAAATCCTCCCTCTTCTGAATGGTTTCTGCGTCTGTTCCAATCAGGCCCAAAAATTCTGCCTGATCAATGAAGTCAGTGAAGATAAACTCGTAGTTGATCATCTTGTTTGGGAATCTTGGTGGAGGATACTGATAATGACCTGGATGCCTTCAGTTGAAATCCCAAAACATTAAACAGATTGAAGAAATCTTGACATTCATCTTCATAATATTTCAGGAGAAATGCTATGAAGGCATCATCTCTATCAGGAATAGAGTGCGTCCAGTTCAGGAGAATATTGTAGTTGAACACGAATTCTTTCTTAGCCTGCTCCCAGATGTCATTCTTCTTAATCGGCATCCACTTATCAATATGCGGCCATTGCCTCTTCATAGGCTTTGTATCTCTCCTCTTGAGAATGAACTTCTGAAATCCTTCCCTGATCCTCTTGGCCTCCCCCCTCTCTTTCTTGGTCATCTCCGATCATGACACATAAACAACAACTTTCTTTCTCTTCTCAGCTTCGATCATCTTAATGGTGTTGTGCCAATCCCAATTTAGCCTTTTGTTGGACACATCATACTCCCCGAAACCTTCTCTGAACAAGTCTTCTGCCCCTGACTCTTTATCCTTCTCTACATCAGCTTCAGGAGTTTCTTCAGAGAACTCAACTGAGAGTTGTCTCTTCGTGAGTTTCTTACCGACCTCAGCTGGTTTGGCAGTAAAGGATCGAGTCTTTTTCTGAACGGGCTTCTCAATGAATGCACCAGCTTTCTTCTTTTCAGGAAGCTTATTCTGAGGCATCAGGATACCATAGGCTTCACCTCTGGCACTGGACTCCTGTTCCCTCTGCTTCTTCTGACGTTCTTCAATAATTTCCCTAGCTGCTTCAGGATGGATCACAACTTCAGGTTCTTTTCTCTTCCCACCTCTATGGATTATAGTAGGGAATTCTTCTCTTTTCCCTTCCAAGGGCGGCAAAGATACAAACTTGTCATAACTTTCCTCCTTTTTGGCATCATAATTCTATATAAGTCCGGAAAGAGTCATGTCGATATGGATGTGTTCCCTTCCAATCGACCTCACTTCAGAAGCAACCATGAAGTGCTTATCCTGAATCTATTTAAGCATATTCAGCCCTGAACTAGTATCCACTGCTAGACCACCATAAGTATCCTTCATCTTCTCCATAAGAGAAGTGCTCATCTCCTCAACAACAGTTTTTATCAGTTCATTAGCTTTGGCAGTCAACAATTCCTCCAAAGCTTTCGATCTAACCTCAAACTTTCTCTCCATCTCTTCCAAAACTTCCTTAGATACACCACCAACTTTTGTATCTAACCCATCAATCTTAGCATCTAAATCAGTAAACTTAGTGCCAATAGTAGTAGCAAATGTGTTTACCTGATCAGAAGTCACCATGGAAGAATTGATGTGTTTGAGAGCTTCTCCTTGTGCTGATTGAGCCTCACCCAGTTTTGCAACTACATCCACCAGAGGCTCCAGCTTTGAAAATTTGTCAAGGACAGGAGTGAAGTCCACAGCTGGCAACTGATTAGTTTGAATACTAACATTGGCCAACTAAGTGATTGTGACTTCGGGCTCCTTCTAAATTTGAGCAGTCTGACTCTGAGTAATCATCTGCAGTGGAGGATCATCCCGAGTCTGTTCCCCCTGAGCACTTGCTCCAACTCCCGGCTCAGCAGATTTCTGACTACCTTCAGGAGCATCTTCTGCCTCCTTCTCCTGAGTGGGTTCAGGCTCTCTATCATCATAGTCTTGCTCCTCTACTTCAGCAACTGGCTCAGCAAGCTTCTTTTTCACCAAGGAATCAAACTCTGGATGTTTGATCCTTAACCTCCTCTTTCCCAATCCTGAGAAGGCATCCAACTCAGCAACCTCCTCCGCCCATAACTTCTCACCTCTGAAGTTTACAATCTTCAGCATGGATGGAAATGATTGGTTTACAATCAGGATTGCTGTCTTCAACCTGATAAACATATCCTGAAGGTCAGAGAATTCTGAGAGTTCAGGATATTTATCCAGAATAAACCTGACTGCCTTTTGCTTCCATTCACGTTCTTCAGCTTCACCTTTCCGGAGTTCAGGAAAAGGTTGTTCTTCTTCAGAGCTAGAGTCAGCATCTGAAGGAATGGGTAAATTTAGCTTTGAGGGGTGTGTGGCTGGGATAGATTTTTGGCTTACTTCAACAGGTTTTTGAGAACCTGCGAAGATCTCATGAGTGATCCGGCAATGGCCAATAATTTCTTCCAATATCTCCTAGAACACATCTTCTTCACCTATTTCTTCAGGGTGTTGTTCCCCCTGAATTTGTTCCTCTTAAGCATGTGAAACAACTTCAGCCATAGTATCCATAGGAGATTTCAGCCCACTTTCCTTCTCTCGAATAAAACTCAACCTCTTCTTCTTCTTCTTTTTCTTTTGCTTGTCCTGAGCCTTCTTTCTTTCACCTTCCTCTCGCTTGACTCTCAACAATTCTAGAGTCTTTTGCCCCTTCCCTTCTTCTCCAGACACCTCAGGTTGTTTTGAAGCAACGTTTTTCTTTTTCTGAATGACTTCGGTCAGAACCACATTGTCGTCATCCGACTCAGTATCCTCCGGATCTTCCTGAGCGGTTGAAATCATAATTCCTGATGCCATAGCTTTCCTCTTTTGAGATTTTGGCTTTTTGAACATGATGTGATTCCTGGAGAAATCCTTTCCAGACATGTAGAATTCTCCCTTCTTCGGCAGTGTCTCCACCAAGAAACTTATCTTCGTTCCAAACAGAACTCTCCTAGATTTCTTAAAGACACCTTTCTCAAAAAATAACTTGTCCTTTTGAGTCAGTATGCAGTTCTTAAGAAATCCTAACCAGTTAAAATCTACATCCCCTGAATCTTTGATTGCCGCCATAAGATGCAATTTCGACTTACTTACTTGCTCTAGACTCCCAGAAGAACTCATAAAGCATTTACCAACAATATCGACAAGCACGCGAACCTTTAAGATACCGTTTATGAAGTGCCGCTTTGAATTCAGTTTTCTCCTCAGCAAAACGATCTAGCAACGCTTGCTCTTCTCTGGTTTTGTACTTCGAGGGGTCCTCACCAACATCATTCAACTCGAACACGACATTGATTGCTCTCGGGGTCAATACCACTTCACGAGAAACAACTCCTCCTTCTGGGCTTTGTCATGTGTTCCAAATGAGAGACGAGAGACAAGAGCACCATCTTCTCTTTCTCTCAAACACATAACAAATTCCAGAACTTCCTGGGGTAATTCGAGGTCCGGTGTGTTATTGACGAATCTAGAAAGTTTTGCAAGTCTGAGTAGATTGAGCGCTTCATCTTCTTCTCTCGTGGTTTGATTGTCAATCCAGGCGGCGACGTGCTCAAAATACGGTTTTTTGGTTTCAGCGAACGTTTTGATCATATGAAATTGTGGGAATTCTATTTGAAGATATGAAGATTTGAAGGTTCGAAGAAAAATTGGAATAAGGAGTGGTATTAAAGTCTTGAGTGTTTGAAAATAATGAACCAGAGTCAATCAGTTTTTCACTCAAGGGCTTTGTATATGATCTCGGGAAATAGATCGACGAATGAAACTTAATCTCAGGAATCAATTTGAATGGCTGAGATTAAATTATAGGTTTTGAGGTAAGACAAGGCTTTGCTATTTTAGGCTAATTGATTTGATGTTAATAAGTAAATACAGTAATTAGGGTGACAAAATGATGTTTCACGAAAACCGAGACAACCCTTCGCTCGCGCCTCAAATTTCCTCCAATAGAAATGCTCCAAACATTCCCGCTTAAAGTTCAGGTTGTATGTCATTTATTTCAAATGATTATTGAACGAAATAAATGTTGTGAGTTAATGCATGTGCTAGTATCACTTCAGGTTTATTGAATACTTAATCACACTGAATACTTGCCCTGATAAAATGTCCTAAAATTCAGTTTCTATCCTGAATATATTTTATCCTGAGTTATTCTCTCCTGAATAACTTCACTCACTTGAAGGACTTCTCCCTTCATAACTCACTCTCCTAGATCCAACATACCAAGATCCACTGATAATTGTTGGGGAATTAATTGCCCGGATCTATTCGGGATGAATATTTAAATACAAATTTAACTATAACAATTATTACTAGCATGAATTAATCCTATATTAATTCAAATAATAATTCAATAACAAATCATGCATATAAACAAGCCACATAAATCCTACGCATGCAGAATTGCTAGGAGTTTGCGTGAACTAACCTCTCGGATTGACAACCGTTGAGAAGATCGATACCGGTCCGCACGAACAAATCTCGTTCACACGAACAAATACAAAGAGCCTTCTCAAGTATTCTCTCGTCCCCGTTCAATGATCCGGTGGAAGGATGCTCATGAACAATTTAACAAAAGGAAAAAAATTATGTTGCACCACCTTTGTGGATTTCTAATTTTTCCAACATGTGGAATTGCATTGGGGATGAAAAATTTATCCCCTATTTATACACATAGGGGTGGCCAATTTTTTGAGTGAAAAATAAAGATGAGAAAATCTTTTTCTTGATCTCCAAGAAATCTTGAATATATCCCACATATTCTTTTCTCCATAATTAAATATTCCACAAAATTCCACCTCCGAATATTATGGTATATTTCGAAAATAATAAGGAGTTGGAATTCAAGATTTGAATCTTCTTGAATTTATAAGATATTCTTGTATTCCAAGAATACATATCTTCCATAATATCTTTTCAAGAAAATCAAGAAAATCTTTCCTTTCCTTACCTAATCAAAACTTAATAAATAACCAAGTGAGAGATTTCTTGAAATTAATGAGATAATCTTATATTGCAAGAATACTTATCTTCATTCCATAACAAAATTCAAAGAAAATCTTTCTCCCATTTTATTTATTAATTAGGAAAAATAGGCAACAATAATTTATTTTATTTTAAATACCTTTTTTAGTTATTGGACTTTATCTTTGGGCTACTTGAGGAGCCTTTAGGAGAATTAAGATTGGACCTTCCAATGGACTTTGAATAATCAATATTGAGCCACAATATTGTTCAAGCCCATAAATAATAATTAATCCCACTACATAATTAATATTGCACTATCCATCTTAACCCATATTTCTGTTAATATGGCTCCCGATTATTATTTTCCGTGTTTAAGATTATCCAGTCAATTAATTAATTTAAGCCACTGAAATAACTTCACATTAATTAATATATTTTTCCATGATTAAGGAACGACTCACCATTATTATCCATACCGGAAACTAGTTCCACTTGCAAGATTTAGTATGATAAAACTTATGAGCCTCCCAATGGGACAAATCAAACAAGACATACTTGCACACGATTCTAAGTATTAAATCTTAGCAATAATCATGTAACCAATTGCCCAAGATATAAAGTATTGAATCACATTGATTCTCTATCCATGATAAGTCAAATAAATAATTATTAATTTCACACGATTCTATTGAAGGAACAGAGATTAAGAAATAATGAACCACTGAGGTCTAATTATTTTATACTTAGTACTGAAGAATTTATCCTCATGTAGGTCCTATTCAGCACATCATAATGCACTAGTGTAATCTCTTGGTCAAGACAAGCCAATCTGAGCCTTACACTTCAACCTTTTACGATGGATTGTTCATTTCCATCAAGGTTGTGAATTCTGTACTTTTGGTTACAAGAGACTGTTAATTTAATCTTCCGTGTTCTGGTATGACTAAATTAACTACAATGTAACACATACTATTTATTGAGCAGTTATGTAGTAAATATATGTAACATTCAATGATATTTAAAGCAACAATGATAAATAATTTATTTCAGCAAATAAGACAGAATTTAGTTTGGTTATACAAAGTAAAAGCATACTTTTTAGTATAACCCCAACAATCTCCCACTTATACTCAAAGTATGCTTTTAAGTATTGTTGGGATATTTTAGTTTTGATGAATTATGCCAAAACATTATCAACTTGTGTTATTCAAGTTAACTTACAGATAACAAGTTGAGGGGGAACGAGAGAACAAGTTGAGGGGGAACTCACGAAATCAGAAGTAGATGATCGAGATCGTAAGAGGTCGCGATACCTAGACCGACGAGATCGATGAGTAAGATGAGTTCTAGAGTTAACCGATGAGTCAGGCAAAAATCGTAAGAGAAGAAAAGCTAAGCGGTGATCGTAAGATCGATGACTGTAATGACGATCGATGACCGTAAGAACAGATTTAGCCGATTTGATGATCAAGAACATACGAGCCGATCTGGTGATCGGCGAGCAATCAAGCCGATCGAAATCTAAACCGACTCGTAAGATCGAAGAGAAGGTTGCGGATCGTAAGAGAAGCAAATAAGATCGATCAAGATCGACATGATCGAGATCGATAAAGATAACCGATATGCTAACCTGATGTAATCGACCGATGATATCCTCGATATGTTGACTGAAGATGTGTTGATCCGATCACCGAAAATGATCGATCAAAGCAAGAAGAAATCGATAGCTCGAGTCAAGTGACCGAGGGTCAAGAAAGTAAAAAGTGACTCGAGGGTCGATGTCCGAAGTCGAAGAATCAACTCACCATCCCGAAAGTGTCAAGATGCTGGTCCTGGACAAGGTCCGGCCAAGAGAAGTCTCTTTGAATCAAGAAACCTGAAGACTCAGAGAATCCTGAAGACTCAGAGAAACTGAAGAATATAGCCGTTAGATTCAGCTGACGTGGACCAATGAGAGGAAGACAACCCGACTGAAAGAAGCTGCCGGAACTTCTGTAATAGTATGGATTTGAATATGATTCTCTCCAACTGTAACATTCAAATCCACACTATAAATACAAGGTCTTTCATCATTCTAAAGTGTGGAGAGTGTGGAGAATGTGGCAAAAGATGCTACTGAGCCAAGAAGACACATACTCAAGTATTCCCACCATAGAACACAAGTCTGTAGATATACAAATATGTTCAAGAGTGTTCTTAAACTCAATCTAATCAACCCACGATATATCCTAAGCTTAGAGAGATTTTCCCAACCTTAGCATTGAGGCTAAACAAATGTAAGGGAAAATCTCAACCTAGTTGGAGACACCAACCAAACCCAAACCCTATTGTTAGGTAGTTTGTGTGGAGTTGTAAAGAGTTAGTAAGCTGCAGTGAGTCAGCCAGAAAACTCAAGGTAGAAAGTGAGTAAGCTGCAGTGAGTCAGCCTGAAAGCTTGTAGGCAATCCCGTGGAGGGTGATAAGTCCCGAGGCGAGTCCGAGAGGGTGATAAGTCCAGTTTGAAGGAATTTCCCTAGGAACAAGGAGAGTGGATGTAGGAGCTTGAGTCTCCGAACCACTATACTTTGTTGTATTCTTTATTGCTTTATGTTCTTATATTGTCATATGCATTTGGTTATAAGCAAAACACAACACATGGACTTAAAACGCAAAAATCTGGAATCACTCTGCCCTCACCCCTGTTTTATATGCATTACATGATTTTTCCACATCTCATGGGTTTTTCACCGGGACAAACAAGTATACTACAACACATCTCATGTTGTTCTATGTGACATCTAATGTCACCTACACGAACCTAATAATATCTCTCCCACTTATACTCAAAGCAGATTGGCAACGCTCTTGACACTCATTCCTTCCACATGTCTCTCGAATGTATTCAGAGGTAGACCCTTTGTGAATGGATCTGCTAAGTCGTCTTCTCATGCGATCTTTGCCACCTCTATATCTCCTCTCTTAACGATTTCTCATATAAGATGATATTTTCTTTCAATGTGTTTGTTGGCCTTGTGGGCTCTTGGTTCCCTTGAATTTGCAACTGCTCCGACATTATCACAGTAGACCGTGATGGTGCTGAGCAAATCCGAAACTACGTCCAAGTCCACTAGGAAGTTCTTGAGCCAAATTGCTTCTTTCGCTGCCTCACAAGCAGCTTCATACTCGGCCTCTATGGTAGAATCTGCAATACATTTCTATTTAACGCTTCTCCATGTTATGGCTCCCCCCCATGCAAAACACACTACCCGAGGTAGAATTACTGGAATCTAAGTGTGATTGAAAATCCGAGTCTGTGTAATCGATCAGAATCAGACTGTGTGACTGATAAACCAACATTCTACACCGAGTTCTTTTTAGATACTTCAGAATATTTTTAACTGCAGTCCAATGTTCTTTCCCTGGATTACTTTGATATCTTACCACCATACCTACAGCAAAGCAGATATATGGTCTCGTGCACAGCATTGAATACATAAGGCTTCCAACAGCCGATGCATAAGGAATGTCTTTCATGTCATCTATCTCCTTTTGTGTCTTAGGGCACATTGCTTTGGATAGATGGATTCCATGTCTGAAAGGCACAAAACCTTTCTTGGAATCTTGCATGCTGAAACGCTTCAAAACTATATCTATATATGAGGCTTGCGATAAGCATATCATCCTTTTCTTATGATCTCGAGTGATCTTGATCCCAAGGATGTGACCGTGTTGGGATATTTTAGTTTTGATGAATTATGCCAAAACATTATCAACTTGTGTTTTTGAAGCTAATCTACAGATAACAAGTTAAGGGGGAACGAGAGAACAAATTGAGGGGGAACTCACGAAATCAAACGTAGATGATCGAGATCAGACGAGGCTGCAGACAAGACTAATCGAGATCAGATGAGTTAGATGAGTTCCGGAGTTAATCGATGAAACAGGCAAAAATCGTAAGAAAGAAAAGCAAAAAGCCAAAGAAATCAAGAGAAGGTTGCGTAGGGATCGATCAAGATCAGACGTGATCGAGATAAGATATGAAGAGGAGCAGATGAGACTGATCGAGATCAGACGTGATTGAGATCAGATATGATAAACTGATATGCTAACCTGATGTACTGACCTGATGCTATCCTGATATGTTGATCTGAAGAAGTGTTGATCTGATCAGTCAAGGCAAGAAGAAATCAGATAGCCTGAGTCAAGTGACCAGATGGTCAGGATGTCTGAATTCAGAAGAGATGAACTCAATAAGCCCGAAAATCGAGATACCCATCGACAAAGGTCCGGCAAGAGAAGTCTGCAAAATCAAGAAACCTGAGACTCAGATAACCTGAAGGCTCAGAACACTAGTGGCCGTATGGTCCTTGTGACCAAACCTATGGCACTGTGTCCCATTTAACAGCTGGAGAGCCCTTTGATTTCAAGTCTAGGGGCTCCTGGCACAGAAATCCTTCAAGGCCGCTCTCGCTCCTCACTCCGAAGCTCTGAGGGTGGCTCACCCGATATTTATGTTTGGAAAAACCATTTGCGCGTGCGGAAGAAAACATGTCATGTGATGCATATAAAACAGGGGTGAGGGCAGAGTGATTCCTAATTTTTTTTGCGTTTTAAGTTCATGTGTGTTGTTTTGCTTATAATCAAATGCATATGACAAAATTGTTGGTCCCGATATTTGGTGGAAAACCCATGCGCGTGCGGAAGACTTGTGTAATGCATATAAAAATAGGGGTGAGGGCAGAGTGATTCCTATTTTTCGCATTTTAAGTACATGTGTGTTGTTTTGCTTATAATCAAATGCATATAACAAGTAAGAACATAAAGCAGTAAAGAACACCCAAGATTTTATAGTGGTTCGGACGAAACCCGTCCTACATCCACTCTTCCCTTAATACAGGGGCACCTACTTAACCGACTTAACCAACGGGACTTATCTCCCTCACGGGATTGCCTACCCTCCCTTTCGGGATTGCTAGATGTTTACCTAGTTCACACTCAAATGGGACTTATCTCCCTCACGGGATTGCCTACCCTCCCTTTCGGGATTGCTAGATGTTTACTGGGGTTCACACTCAAGGCTCGATCCCGGAAATCGAAGACTAGAATCCTAGATGCGAAATCTTGCGGTAACAAACTTAACCTAACTTTTGGGTTTGGGTAAAGATTTGTTTGGTTTCCAACTAGGTTGAGATTTTCCCTTACATATGTTTAGCCTCAATGCTAAGGATGGGAAAATCTCTTCAAGCTTAGGATATTACATTTGTGCTTAGTTCAAGGGTAGAACACTCTTGAAAATATCGTGTATTTCTTGCTTTGTATTCATGGTGGAATCTTTAGATGAAGTGGCTTGATGGGCGTTTCAAGAGTTTTCTACCCCAGAATGAAGGAAAAATGTAATATTTATAGTGTGGATTTGAATTTCCCATCCTTAGCATCCCATCTCAGGCCAAACAAAATGTAAGGGAAAATTCAACCTAGTTGGAAACCAAATAAATCTTTACCCAAACTCAAAGATAGGTTAAGTTTGTTACCGCAAGATTTCTATTCTTGATTTTTGGGATCTACGGTTGAACTCTTGAACATCTAGCAATCCCGAAAGGAGGGTAAGCAATCCCGAGAGGGAGATAAGTCCCGCTTGAGTGTGAACTCGGTAAACATCTAGCAATCCCGAAGGGAGGGTATGCAATCCCGATTTTTGGAGGGAGATAAGTCCCGAATGGTTAAGTCACAAGTGGTGCCCTCAGATATGGGAAGAGTGGATGTAGGACGGTTTCGAACCACTATAAAATCTTGTGTGTTCTTTATCGCTTTATGTTTATACTTGTCATATGCATTCGATTATAAGCAAAACAACACACATGTTCTTAAACGCAAAAAATTAGGAATCACTCGCCTCACCCCCGCTTTTATATGTTGGGGAATGAGTTGCATGATCTATTCGGGTGAATATTTAAATACAAATTTAATTCATTAATTATTACTAGCATGAATTAATCCTATATTAATTCAAATAATAATTACAACAACATATCATGCATATAAAAAGCCACGAAAACCCACGATGAATCTACGGGTTTACGTGAACGCACCTCTCGGGATGGCAAAGGACTTCGGGTCGGACGGACTAACCAAAAGGACTTCCCAAGTATTCCCTTAGCCCTTGCTCAACTATCCGTGGAAGGACACTTTCGTCGAACAATTAACAAAAAGGAAAAAAATAAACTTTGTTGCACCACCTTTGTGGATTTGCTAATATTTCCAGCACATGGAATTGTACTTGGGAATGAACTAATCATCCCCTATTTATAGGAGAGGAGTTGGTCGAAATTCTTGTAGAATAACAATGTGGGAAAAGACTTGTCTTGGTCACCAAGAAATCTTGAATATATCTTCTATATTCTTTTTCTCATAATTAAAATATTCCACAAAAATCCCACCTCCCCTATAATATGGATTTTTCGAAAATAATATGTGCAAGATTCCAAGATTTGGATCTTCTTGAATTTATGAGAAATTCTTGTATTTTAAGAAATACATATCTTCCATAAAATCTTTTCAAGAAAATCAAGAAAATATTTCTTGCCCATTATATTTTCTAATTTTCGCAAATTACTATATAGATAAGCTAGTGGGAGATTTCTTGAATTTAATGAGATAATCTTGTATTCCAAGAATACATATCTTCATTCCATAACAAAATTCAAAGAAAATCTTTCTCCCAACATATCTATGATTTTCGAAATTTAGTTGGAAAATTAAGCAACAATATTTATTTTATTTTAATCACCTTTTCAGTTATTGGACTATATGTTGGGCTACTCAGGGGGCCTTTAGGAGAATTAAGATTGGACCTTCTAATGGACCTTGAATATCTAATATTGAGCCACAATATTATTCAAACCCATAAATATTAATTAATCCCACTACATAATTAATATTGCACTATTCATCTTAACCCATATTACAACCAATATGGCTCCCAGTCATTATTTCCCGTGTTTAAGATTATCTAGCCCATTAATTAATTCAAGCCACTGAAATAGCTTTCCATTAATTAATATCTTTTATCCTTGGTCAAGGAACGGTTCAACATTATTATCCATACCGGAAACTAATTCCACTTGCAAGATTTGGTATGATAAAGCTTATGAACCTCCCAAAGGGGGGCAAATCGAACAAAGCGTTTGCACCACGATTCTTCGTATTAAATCTTAGCAATCACATGTGACCAATAATATTTCCCAAGATAAAAAGTATTGAATCTCTCTTTGATTCGCTACCTATGATAAGTCAAAGCAATAGTTACCAATCCCACGTGATCCTATTTAAGGAATGAAGATTAAGAAACAACGAACCACTGAGGTCTAATTCTTCCTTGTTTAGTTCTGAAGAATTTATCCTCCTTTAGGTCCTATTCAGCGCATCAGTCATGCACTGGTGTAATCTCTTGGTCAAGACAAACCAATCTGAGCCTTACACCTCAAACTTTCGCGATGGGTTGTTCATTTCCATCTAGGTCGTGAATGACATACTTTTAGTTACAAGGGACTGTTAATTTAATCTTCTGTGATCTGGTATCACTAAATTAACTACAATGTAACACGTTTAATTATTGAACAGTTTATCAAAGAAATATATGTAACATTCAATCATATTTAAAGCATCAGTGATAAACAATTTATTTCAGTAAATAAGTCTGAAAAATCAGTTTTGATTATACAAAGTAAAAAGCATACTTTTCAGTATAATCCCAACATTATATGCATTACACAAGTCTTCCGCACGCATGGGTTTTCGACACATAAATATCGGAACCTACAATTGATATCAGAGCGGGTAGTTCAACAGGTCACTGCTTTTCAAATATGAACATCTGTATTGAGACCAACAATTGGTATCAAAGCGGGTAGTTCAAAAGGTCACTATTTTTAAAGTGAACATCTGAACTGATACCAACAATTGGTATCAGAGCGGGAGTTCAAAAAGTTCACGATTTTCAAAGTGACCACCTGAACTGATCTTTTAAAACAAAAACCCGATCTCTGTATAAATGCATATATTTTAAATGTTTTGGCGTCATTATCAAAAGGGGGAAATTGTTGGGATATTTTAGTTTTGATGAATTATGTCAAAACATTATCAACTTGTGTTTTTGAAGCTAATCTATAGATAACAAGTTAAGGGGGAACAAGAGAACAAATTGAGGGGGAACTCATGAAATCAGACGTAGATGATCGAGATCAGATGAGACTGATCGAGATCAGATGAGTTAGATGAGTTTCGGAGTTAACTCATGAGCCGCGGCAAAAATCGGCGAAGAAAAGCTAAAGCCAAAGAAATCGTAAGAGAAGGTTGCAGATCGTCAAGAGGAGCAGATGAGACTCGACGAGATCGACGGATCGAGGTCGATATGATAACTGATATGCTAACCCCGATGTAATGACCGATGCTATCCTCGAGATGCCGAATCGAAGATATGTTGATCCGATCACCGAGCCATCGATCGATCAAGAAGAAATCGATAGCGAGTCAAGTGACTCGAGGGTCGATGTCCGAATTCGTAAGAGATGAACTCAAGAAGTCCGAGTCTCAAGATACCCGACGTGATAAGGTCCGCCAAGAGAAGTCCGCCGAATCAAGAAACCCGAGGCTCGATAACCTCAAGACTCGATAACTCAAGGCTCGAGAACCTCAAGGCTCGGCGGCTCGATAACTCAAGGCTCGATAGAATCAAGATCCCGAGACTCAAGATCCCAAGAATATAGTCGCGAATCAAGTGACGTGGACCAATGAGAGGAAGATGACAAGCCCGAAAAAAGCTGCAAAAAGCTACAGAATAGTATGGATTTGAATGTGATTCACTCCAACGGTAACATTTAAATCCACACTATAAATACAAGTTCTTGCTTCATTATTCGGTGTGGAAAAATGCGTGAAACACCCATCAAGCCAAATCATCTAGCATCTCCACCATAGAACACAGCAAGAAATATATTCAAGAGTGTTCTATATATTCAAGAGTGTTTTCTACCCTAAACAAATGATCTAAGCACAAATGTAATATCCCCAAACTCAAAGTTAGGTTAAGCTTAGAGAGATTTTCCGTTTGAGTGTGAACTCGGAACTAAAACATTTAGCAATCTCGAAAGGGGGTAATAATTTCCCGCAGTGTGAACTCGGTAAACATCTAGCTGTTGGGGAATAATTTGCACAGATCTATTCGGGATGAATATTTAAATACAAATTTAATTCTTTAATTAATACTAGCATGAATTAATCCTATATTAATTCAAATAATAATCCAACAACATATCATGCATATAATAATTCACGTAAAACCTCGATGCGAATTATGCAATTTAATTTACGTGAACGCATTCCTCTTGGGATGGCAACGGTGTGGTTGATTAGACTAACCGAAAGGACTTCCCAAGTATTCCCTTAGCCCTCGTTCAACTATCCAGTGGAAGGACTCTTGTGAACGATTTAAAAAAAAGGAAAATAAAATATGTTGCACCACCTTTGTGGATTTACTAATTTTTCCAGCACATGGAATTGTCCTGAGAATGAAAGAATCATCCCCTATTTATAGATCACAAGGTGGTCGAATTTTTAGTGATAAAACAATGTGGGAAAATCTTTTCTTGATCTCCAAGAAATCTTGAATATATCTCTTATATTCTTTTTCCCATAATTATAATATTCCACAAAAATCCCACCTTATCTACATTATGGAATTTTCGAAAATATGGGGTCAAGAATCCAAGATTTTGATCTTCTTGAATTTATGAGATATTCTTGTATTTCAAGAAATACATATCTTCCATAATATCTTTTCAAGAAAATCTTTCTTGCCCACTATATTTTCAAATTTTTCGAAAATCACATCATAGATAACCTAGTGGGAGATTTCTTGAATTTAATGAGATAATCTTGTATTCCAAGAATACATATCTTCATTCCATAACAAAATTCAAAGAAAATCTTTCTCCCAACATATCTATGATTTTCGAAATTTAGTTGGAAAATTAAGCAACAATATTTATTTTATTTTAATCACCTTTTCAGTTATTGGACTATATGTTGGGCTACTCAGGGGGCCTTTAGGAGAATTAAGATTGGACCTTCTAATGGAACTTGAATATCTAATATTGAGTCACAATATTATTCAAACCCATAAATATTAATTAATCCCACTACATAATTAATATTGCACTATTCATCTTAACCCATATTACAACCAATATGGCTCCCAGTCATTATTTCCCGTGTTTAAGATTATCTAGCCCATTAATTAATTCAAGCCACTGAAATAGCTTTCCATTAATTAATATCTTTTATCCTTGGTCAAGGAACGGTTCAACATTATTATCCATACCGGAAACTAATTCCACTTGCAAGATTTGGTATGATAAAGCTTATGAACCTCCCAAGGGGGCAAATCGAACAAAGCGTATTTTACGATTCTTCAGATAAATCTTAGCAATCACATGTGATCAATAATATTGCCCAAGATAAAAAGTATTGAATCTTGTTGATTCGCTACCCATGATAAGTCAAAGCAATAGTTACCAATCCCACGTGATCCTATTTAAGGAACGAAGATTAAGAAATAACGAACCACTGAGGTCTAATTCTTCCTTGTTCGGTTCAAAGAATTTATCCTCCTCAGAGGTCCTATTCAATTACATCGATCATGCACTAGTGTAATCTCTTGGTCAAGACAAGCCAATCCGAGCCCTTACACTTCAACCTTTCACGATGGGTTGTTCATTTCCATCTAGGTCGTGAATGGCGTACTTTTTTAGTTACAAGGGATCCATTAATTTAATCTTCGTGATCCGGTATCACTAAATTAACTACAATGTAACACGCATTTAACTTATTGAACAGTTATGTAGTAAATATATGTAACATTCTATAATATTTAAAGCATCGGTGATAAACAATTTATTTCAGTAAATAAGTCTGAAAAATTCAGTTTCGATTATACAAAAGTAAAAAGCATACTTTCTTGTATAATCCCAACAATCTCCCACTTATACTCAAAGTCGCTTTTAAGTATCTTTGAACATGTCTCGTGTAGTCCGTGACATCTAATGTCACCTACACGACTAATAATTTCTCCCACTTATACTCAAAGCAGTTAGCAACGATCTTGACACCCATTCCTTCCACATGTCTCTCTCGAATATATTGAGGCGCACTTTGGAATGAATCGCTAGGTTGTCCTTAGACGCTATCTTTGCCACATCTATATCTCCTCTCTTAAAGATTTCTCGTATAAGATGTCTTTCCTTTCGTATGCTTGTTTGACTCGTGGACTCTTGGTTCCCTTGAATTTGCAACTGCCCCTAGCAAATATTGCAAGACAAATTCGGAACTCCATCCAAGTCCACTAAGAAGGTCTAGAGCCAAATCAGTTCTTTCAACGCTTGTATGACTACTTACCCGACTTCCATGGTTGAGTCAGTGATGCATTTCTGCTTCACACTCGTCCATTTGATGGCTGCACTTCCCAAATGGAAACACACTAACTGAGGCAGATAGTTTTTGGAATCTAAGTCTGATTGGAAATCTAAGTCCGTGTAACCGACGGGGATTGGACCATCTGGCTGATAAACCAACATTCTATCCTGAGTTCTTTTCAGATACTTTAGAATGTTTTTAACTGTATTCCAATGCTCTTTTCCCGAGTTACTTTGATATCTTGCCACCATGCCTACGACAAAGCAGATATACGGTCTCGTACACAGCATTGCATACATAAGGCTTCCGACAGCCGAAGCACAAGGAATGCCTTTCATGTCATCTATCTCCTTTTGCGTCTTAGGGGACATTTTCTTGGATAGATGGATTCCATACCTGAAAGGTACGAAGCCTTTCTTGGAATCTTGCATGCTGAATTGTTTCAAGACAGTGTCTATGTATGAAGCTTGCGATAAGCCGATCATCCTTTTCTTGCGATCTCGAGTGATCTTGATCCCAAGGATGTGTCTGGCTTCCCCCAAGTCTTTCATATCAAACTATTTTGAAAGCCATGCCCTTACGCCCGATAACACCTTTACATCGTTCCCGGCGATCGTAATGTCATCTACGATAGTACTAAGAATACCAATGCGCCCCGACACGCTTTTTTATACACACAACTTTCAAACTCGTTTTGATCGAACCCATAAGACTTTATAACATGATCAAAACATTGGTTCCAAGCTCGAATGCCCGTTTGAGTCCGTAAATGGACTTCTTGAGCTTACAAACTAGGTGTTCTTGGCTTTGTTTCAATGAAACCTTGGGGTTGTTGGATATAGATCTCTTCATCAAGACTTCCGTTAAGAAAGCCGCCTTGACATCCATTTGCCGATTTCAAAATCGAAATGTGCAAAGAATCGATAAGAGAATACGGATGGACTTAAGCATGGCTATTTGGTGAAAAAAGTTTCCTCATAATCGATCCCTTCTTTCTCGAGTATAACCTTTCGCCACTAGTCTTGCTTTGAAGGTTTCAACCTTCCCGTCCGGTCCTCTTTTTCCTTTATATACCCACTTGCATCCAATGGGTTTGACCCCATTAAGTGGTTCGACTAGCTCCCACACTCTGTTATAAAACATAGAACCCTTTTTCGGCTTTCATTACTGTTTGTCAAGAATCTGCATCCTTATCTTGGAGTGCATCGTCATATGTCCATGGGTCTGATTTGTCTTGTACGGGAATCAAGTCCGAGGACTCTTCTATTCCCATGAATCTCTCGGGCTGTCTTACAACCCTCCCACTATGACGAGGCTCCAGTTGTGAAAGTGTATCGTTTGGTATATCATCTAAGATACACCGCAATCGAGGTTTGCCCTCTAAAGCTCATTTAAGGTAATCTCACTTCGGGTTTTTTTTTAGTCATATAGTCTTCTTCCAAAAATCTAAAGTGGGTGCTGATGACCACCTTTTGATCTTTGGGACCATAGAACATTCACCCTTTTGTTCTCTCGGGGTATCCTACAAACAACCTTAATTCTTGATCGAGGATCCAATTTACTGGCTTCCTTGTCCAACACGTAGGCCGGACACCCCCAAATTCTCATGTGTCTCATACTAGGCTTGCGCCCGGTCCACAATTCTTTGGGAGTTTTGGGAACCGATTTGGATGGCACCAAGTTCAGAATGTACGCTGCTGTTTCGAAGGCATAACCCCAGAACGACTTGGGAAGATCCGCATAACTCATCATAGATCTAACCATTTCCAAAAGAGTTTTGTTGCTTCGCTCTGCAACCCCGTTTTGTTGAGGGGTTCCAGGTGCAGTGAGCTGGGATGCAATCCCTTAATCAGATAAGTAGTTCAAAAACTCATTGCTGAGGTATTTGCCTCCACGATCAGATCGTAGAGACTTGATACGTTTTTCCCTATGATTCTCTGTTTGAGCCTTAAATTCTCTGAATTTCTCAAAGGTCTCAGATTTATGCTTCATAAGGAAAATGTAACCGTACCTTGAGTAATCATCAATAAAAGTGACAAAATACTCATAACCTCCTCTTGCTTTGGTTGACATTGGACCACATACATCTGTGTGAATGATCTCTAACACTTATTTGGCTCTATTCCCCTTGGCTCCAATTGCCCTCTTGGTCATGCTACCCTCCAAACATGAATCGCAGGTTGGAATTGGTTCAACTTGGAGAAACTCCAGTGAATCGTCTTTCACCAACCTTTGGATCCTTTTCGGATTTACATGACCCAATCTTAGATGCCAAAGAAGTGTCTCGTTCATGTTTTCTTTTGTCGGAAATAGTTGATGTGTTATAGGATACATTTCGTGAGTGGTGTGCACAATTAATTGTATAGAGATTTTCCATCAATGTCCCGTAACAGATACACTCATCATTTCAAGAAATGATGTCATTCTTATTAGAAGAAACTTAGTGTCCTTTAATCAAATTTTAGAAACTGAAAGTGAATTCTTTCTAAAACTGGGAACATAAAGATAATCTCAAAAAAACCTTTATCTTCAAAAGATAGGTGCACTTCTCCCACTGTTTTAACCACTACTCATGTAGCATTGCAATGTCTGCTACTTGCGTAGTATTGCAATAATCGTTACTATCGTAGCATTGCAATATCTGCCACTTACGTAGCATTGCAATAATTGCTACTTTCGTAACGTCACCCAGTGTGATGAGGATCTTACTCCCACTAAATTATCGGATCAGTTTTTAATCCGTGAAGCCAACATGATTAGTGGATCTCGTATCAACCACCCACAAATGAGAAGTATACGCCGCTAAACAAGTTTCAACAACTAGTGCGTGAGAATTACCTTTATTTCCGTCCCTTTTGGGGTTGGAACAGGCAAAACCTCTATTGTCCTCTCTCACCGCAGCTCAAGCACTTCCTCTTTGGATTTTCCTTGACACAACAAGCATTCCTCATCTTACCATTGCCCTTGGCAACAGTTGAGTTTTATTGCTTATGGTTTTGGTCCTCTTCCTTTTCTTGCCTACCCTTGGCCTAGAAGATGAAGAAGGACCACTTGCCGTCAAAGCTTGAGTTTGGTGTCTTATCTACATTTCTGCCGAGACCAAAAGCTTGCAACAAATTAGCTAGCGAGGCCAAAATGCTCAAAAACTTTTTGGGCAGAGAGTGAAGTACCAAATTCATCTGAGTCTCCAGATCATAATCTGCACTCAGAATCTCAAGTTTGTTCAGATGGGCCATATAATTTTGAGGACGTAATCCCTTACGGGTTTGCCCTCCACCATTTACAGCGACGACATCTCTCGCAAGGTGATCTGACGAGTCCCGCATGTTTTGACTCGTCAGTTGGCTCATCTGATTTTGGTGTGTCAAAAATCCACTTGTGCTTTTGTGCAGTTAGGACAATTATAATTTTCCAATCAATATAGTTTCCGTATTGTATTGACTTCAAGTATAATAACAGTGGATTAAAAGGTAACGACATGCTGAACTGAAATAAATAACTATATGCATATGCACAAGTATATCACAAGATTCGATCACATGCATCATATTTAAAATCTAAAAAAAATATGAACATGCATCAGTCAACATCTCAAAACAGTTTAAATAAGCCTCTTGGGGTGGGTCATTATTTAAACACATTCAAGCAGGTTACAAACAAGAACAGTTACAAACTTTTAATATCCAGATTAATAGTTGGCTCCCACTTGACCAATATAAAATTGACAGGGACTTCGGGGAAGTATATGCATATCAATTTTATACCTAAGTAATAACCATGATTAAATACAGGATTATTATTTCGTTTTGAACGAGCCTCGTGGGAGGGTCATCGTCGCCACTAGTAATAACCCACAATCATCCGTTTGGAATTCATTCATGTAAAAGTTATCTTTTGACCATCCCGTGGGGGGAATTTCTCCAAAAGAATTCACAAATAAATAAATCATGGAGGTCAAAATTAATTCAATTTTATTATCCGGAATAAAATTGTCAATTAATTATTTAAACATACTTAGTAATTTTGAAGGTGAGATTTTTCATTTGGGCAATTCTCATGCAAACACATTTAAACAAATTAAATAAAGCATAAGATAGAACAAAATAAATCAAGCAAAACAGAAAAATAAACATATTGAGCACAAATTATGCAATTGTCATGGTTTGATTTTTCTTGGCTTGATCTTGAAGAAACACCGTGTTAAATTTCTCCCACTCGATCGTCTCAAAAAAATGCTCCGTCTCGAAACGCCACGCCAAGCAGCTCGCAGTCGGGATGCATGCTCGCATCTGGCCGGCCACTTGGCCATTCAGCCTCGCCGATCTTGCGCGCCGCGCCAGCGCCTCGGCGGCTCGGCGAAGCGCATCCGCAAGCATCACCAGCCGTGCCTCGCTTCGCGGTTCTCGCTCCCGCGGCGTGCCGTCGCTCCGCGCCATCATCCGCATTTGCGCTCCGCATCACGGTGTCAGCGTCGCCTCTCACCGAGTGACGAAATCTCGCCTGAATAGCCTCGCCAACCCGTCGCGTGCTGCCGCGTTCGCGTCGTGTGCATGCCTCCCGTTGATCACGTTTAAAACGATGCCGCCGCCCTCGCCGTTAAGATTTACGTCCTTTAATTCTTAAGTCTCCGTCCTCGTTTTCGATCCGGTTACAATTTATTTTACAAAAAAAATAAATAAACCTAGATCTAAAGTCTATTACATTGATCAAATCAAACAAATTCTAATCTACTTTCGTGGATTTTCTCCACGAGCAAAAGCATAGCGAATCAATTAAAAACCACAGTTTATATGCATGCATAAATAAACACATTAAATTACATGACAATTGGATACCTGCAAAATAGATCTAGCAATTCTACAATCCAATTTCAAATTTAATGCCAACGAATTAAATTACAATTTAAAAAAAATCAGAGCCCGAAACCGTGGCTCTGATACCAGTTGTTGGGGAATAATTTGCACAAATCTATTCGGGATGAATATTTAAATACAAATTTAATTATTTAATTATTACTAGCATGAATTAATCCTATATTAATTCAAGTAATAATCCAACAACATATCATGCATATAATAATTCACGTAAAACCTACGCATGCGGAATTCTACGAGTTTACGTGAACGTACCTCTTGGGATGGCAACAGTGTGGTTGATTAGACTAACCGAAAGGACTTCCCAAGTATCCCCTTAGCCCTTGTTCGACTATCCGGTGGAAGGACTCTTGTGAACGATTTAACAAGAGGAAAATAAAATATGTTGCACCACCTTTGTGGATTTACTAATTTTTCCAGCACATGGAATTGTCCTGAGAATGAAAGAATCATCCCCTATTTATAGATCACACGGTGGTCGAATTTTTAGTGATAAAACAATGTGGGAAAATCTTTTCTTGATCTCCAAGAAATCTTGAATATATCTCTTATATTCTTTTTCCCATAATTATAATATTCCACAAAAATCCCACCTTATCTACATTATGGAATTTTTGAAAATATGGGGTCTAGAATCCAAGATTTGGATCTTCTTGAATTTATGAGATATTCTTTTATTTCAAGAAATACATATCTTCGATAATATCTTTTCAAGAAAATCAAGAAAATCTGTCTTGCCCACTATATTTTAAATTTTTTTGAAAATCACATCATAGATAACCTAGTGGGAGATTTCTTGAATTTAATGAGATAATCTTGTATTCCAAGAATACATATCTTCATTCCATAACAAAATTCAAAGAAAATCTTTCTCCCAACATATCTATGATTTTCGAAATTTAGTTGGAAAATTAAGCAACAATATTTATTTTATTTTAATCACCATTTCAGTTATTGGACTATATGTTGGGCTACTCAGGGGGCCTTTAGGAGAATTAAGATTGGACCTTCTAATGGACCTTGAATATCTAATATTGAGCCACAATATTATTCAAGCCCATAAATATTAATTAATCCCACTACATAATTAATATTGCACTATCCATCTTAACCCATATTACAGTCAATATGGCTCCCGGTCATTATTTCCCGTGTTTAAGATTATCTAGCCCATTAATTAATTCAAGCCATTGAAATAGCTTTCTATTAATTAATATCTTTTATCCTTGGTCAAGGAACGGTTCAACATTATTATCCATACCGGAAACTAATTCCACTTGAAAGATTTGGTATGATAAAGCTTATGAACCTCCCAAGGGGGCAAATCGAACAAGCGTACTTGCACACGATTCTTCGTATTAAATCTTAGCAATCACATGTGACTAATAATATTGCCCAAGATAAAAAATATTGAATCTCGTTGATTCGCTACCCATGATAAGTCAAAGCAATAGTTACCAATCCCACGTGATCCTATTTAAGGAACGAAGATTAAGAAATAACGAACCACTGAGGTCTAATTCTTCCTTGTTCAGTTCTGAAGAATTTATCCTCCTGTAGGTCCTATTCAGTGCATCAGTCATGCACTAGTGTAATCTCTTGGTCAAGACAAGCCAATCTGAGCCTTAGGGTTGTTCATTTCCATCTAGGTCGTGAATGGCATACTGTTAGTTACAAGGGACTGTTAATTTAATCTTCTGTGATCTGGTATCACAAAATTAACTACAATGTAACACGTACGACTTATTGAACAGTTATGCAGTAAATATATGTAACATTCGATAATATTTAAAGCATCAGTGATAAACAATTTATTTCAGTAAATAAGTCTGAAAATTCAGTTTCGATTATACAAAAGTAAAAAGCAAACTTTCTAGTATAATCCCAACACTAGCAATCCCGAAAGGGAGGGTAGGCAATCCCGTGAGGGAGATAAGTCTCGTTGGTTAAGTCGGTTAAGTAGGTGCCCCTGTATTAAGGGAAGAGTGGATGTGGGACGGGGTTCGTCTGAACCACTATAAAATCTTGTGTGTTCTTTACTGCTTTATGTTTATACTTGTCATATGCATTCGATTATAAGCAAAACAACACACATGTTCTTAAACGCAAAAAATTAGGAATCACTCTGCCCTCACCCCTGTTTTATATGCATTACACAAGTCTTCCGCACGCATGGGTTTTCGACACATAAATATCGGGACCTACAGACCGGCTTCCCCTAAGTCCTTCAAAACAAACTGTTTTGACAGCCATGCCCTTACGTCCGACAACTCCTTTACATCGTCTCCGATGAGCAGAATGTCATCTACGTATAGTACTAAGAATACCAATGCAGTTCTGACACGCTTTTTATACACACAACTCTTATATTCGTTTTGATGAAACCCAAAAGACTTTATAACTTTATCAAAACAATGGTTCCAAGCATGGGATGCTTGCTTTAGTCCATAAATGGACTTCTTGAGCTTGCAAACTAGATGTTCTTAGCCTTTTTCAATGAAGCCTTCGGGTTGTTGCATATAGATTTCCTCTTCAAGACTTCCGTTAAGGAAAATGGTCTTGACATCCATTTGCTAGATCTCAAAGTCAAGATGCGCAGCTATCGACAAGAGAATACAGATGGATTTAAGCATGGCTACAGGCGAAAAGGTTTCCTCATAATCGATCCCTTCTTTCTGTGTGTAACCTTTTGCCACAAACCTAGCCTTGAAGGTTTCTACCTTCCCTTCCCTTCCGGTCCTCTCTTTCTCTTGTATACCCACATACATCCAATTGGTTTGACCCCATTAAGTGGTTCGATTAGCTCCCACCCCTTGTTGTAATCCATAGAACCCATTTCGGCCTCCATCGCTGTTTGCCAAGAATCTGCATCCCTGTCTTGGATGGCCTCATTGTACGTCCATGGGTCTGATTCATTTTCACCGGGGATCAAGTCGGATGACTCTCCTATCCCCATGAATCTCTCGGGTTGTTTAACAATCCTCCCACTACGATGAGGTTTTGGTTGTGTAAGCGTGTCACTTGTATGTCAACTTGTACAATTGACATTGAGATAAGCCCCTTTAGCTCAACTAAGGTAATCTCACTTCTAGGTTTTCTATCGTTCATATAGTCTTCCTCCAAAAATCTGAAGTGTGTACTGATTACCACCTTTTGATCTTCGGGACCATAGAACATGCATCCCTTCGTTCCCTCGGGGTGCCCTATAAACAGCCTTAATTCTGATCGTGGATCCAATTTTCTGGCTTCCTTGTCCAACACGTATGCCGAACACCCCCAGATTTTAATGTATTTCAAACTGCGCTTGCGCCCGATCCACAACTCTTTAGGGGTTTTGGTAACCGATTTGGATGGCCCTAGGTTCAGAATATAAGTCGTTGTTTCCAAGGCGTGAACCCAAAATAATTTGGGTAGATCCGCATAACTCATCATTGATCTGACCATTTCTAAAAGAGTTCTGTTTCTTCGTCCTGCAACCCCATTTTGTTGAGGGGTTCCGGGTGCAGTTAACTGAGATACAATCCCTTCATCTGACAAGTAGTTCAAAAAAAACATCACTGAGGTACTCGCCTTCATGATTAGATCGTAGAGACTTGATACGTTTTTCCCTATGATTCTCTGCTTGAGCCTTATATTCTTTGAATTTTTCAAAGGTCTCAGATTTATGCTTCATAAGGTAAATGTATCCATATCTTGAATAATCATCGATAAAGGTAACGAAATACTGATAATCTCCTCTTTCTTTGATTGACATTGGACCACATACGTCAGTGTGAACGATTTCCAACAAGTTCTTTGGCTCTATTCCCCTTGGCTCCAAATGCCCTCTTGGTCATTTTACCCTCCAAACATGATTTGCAGGTTGGAAATGGTTCAACGTGGAGAGACTCCAACGAACCAATTTGAACCAACCTTTGGATCCTTTTTGGATTAATATGACCTAGTCTCAGATGTAATAGATGTGTTTCATTCACATCTGATGAACATTTTCTTTTATTGTCCAAAACAGTCGATGTGTTATAGGATGCATTTTCGTGAGTAGTGTGTACAGTTAATTGTGTAAAGATTATTCGACAACGTTCCATGACAGATAAACTCATTATTTAGAGCAATGGTAACAACTTTATTAAAGGTAACCGAATATCCATCAAGAAAAAGTTTAGAAACCAAAATTAAATTCTTTCTAAAACTAGGAACGTAAAGAACATCTCTTAAAATTAAAACTCTGTCTTCAAAAGATAGTTGCATTTCTCTCGCTACTTCAGCTGCCACTCTCGTAGCATCGCCCAGTGTGATGAGGATCTCACTCCCACTAAGTTGTCGGGTCTGCTTGAACCCATGTAAAGTAAAACAAACATGATCAGTGGATCCCGTATCCACTACCCATAAATGGGAGACATACACCGCTAAACAAGTTTCAACAACTAGTGCATGAGAATTACCTTTCTTTCCATTCCGCATAGGTTTGGAACATGCATCCCTCCAGTCTCTTTTTTCATCGCAGTTGAAACACTTCCCCTTTGGATTCTTCTTGACACCCAACCATTTGACTGCCTTTCTTTCACTTTTCTTAGTAATGGGTTTGCATTGGTCCCGACTGTTCATCTCCTCATTGATCTTGCCTGCTATTGGCCTAGATTTTGAGAGGAGATTCCTAGTCACCAGTGCTTCATCCTCTTTTCCCAAATGTTTCTCTACTATTTTCAAAGCTTCTTGCAGAGTGTCCCATAGTGAACATGTGATCGCTCATCACAAAACTACAGTAAAACTCATCAAAAGACTTTGGAAGAGTTGGGAAGAGGAACTCAATTTGAGACCCATCAAAAAACTTAGTACCAAGATAAGCTAGTTTGTCATAATGGCGCCTGACCTTGAGAACATGGTCCCTTACGGGTGTTCCCTCTGTCATTTGCAGCCTTGCCACATCATCGTTTGTAAACTGTGTGATCATGCGGTTTTCTGTTAAAAACATTTCCTCAAGACTCTGCATAATTTCCGCAGCAGACTCAACACCTTCATGAATGTATCTCAAATCTTCAAACAAGGAAGTCAAGATTATACATCTCATAGGCTCGTTGGCATGCTCCCAGATGTCGTACAAAGATCTTTCCGCAACTGTTGATCCTTTTGTGGGTTTGTTAGGCTTGGGTACACCAAGAACCCAATAGTGTTCTTGTGCAATGAGGACAAATTTCACATTGCGTTTCCAAACAACATGGTTTTTACCACTAAGTTGGTGTTCTTTGAGCGTATATTTCAGTGGATTAAAAGGTTGCGACATGCTGAACTGAAATAAATAACGATTGTAAACACAAAATTATCACATAATTAGATCACATGAATCATATTAAAATTTCTAAAAAAAAATATGAACATTCATCAGCCAACATCTCAAAACAGTTTAAATAAGCCACGTGGGGTGAGTCATTATTTAAACACATTCAAGCAGGTTACAAACAAGAAAACAGTTACAAACCTTTAATGTCCAAATTAATAGTTGGCTCTCACTTGACCAATAAAAAATTGACAGGGACTTCGGGGAAGTATATGCATATCAATTTTATACCTAAGTAATAACCATGTGTTGGGAAATTTGTAGTTTTTATGGAAGTTCCAAAACAGACTGTAATAGGACCAGTCAGACCTATTAGCTGACTGATGAATTAGTAATTAGGTTAGGATGACCAGCTGAAATGTATAGACATCTGATGTAACAGATAGGTCACATATTGAGGGGGAACTCAATATGTATAGGTTGAGTCTTGAAGATCAGAAGATCACATCAGAAGACCTGAAGATCAGATGTCCACCAGACCACAAGACCAGATGACCACCATGTAACAAGACTCCGAAGACCAGAAGACATACATCAGTAGAACGAAGAAGAGTCCGCAAGTTGTGCTAAGACAACCTGCATCAGAAGACTCAATGAGGTAGACTGATCAGTTCAGACTGATCAGGTCAGCTCCGTTAGGGTTATACTGAAAAGTATGCTTTTACTTTGTATAACCAAACTGAATTTTCTTATTTATTTACTGAAATAATCTATTAATCACTGTTGCATTAAATATGAATGAATGTTATATATATTTATTACAAACCCGTTCAATAAGTTAAGTACGTATTACATTGCAGTTAATTTGGTGATACCAGATCACAGAAAATCAAATTAACAGCTCCTCGTAATTAAGTCAAATTCACAACCCAGATGGAAATGAACAAACCATCATGAAAGGTTGAAGTATAAGGCTCAGATTGGCTTGTCTTGACCAAGAGATTATACTAGTGCATTTAGATGCACTGAATAAAGACCTAGGAGGATAAATTCTTCGGCACTGAATATACAAGAATTAGACCTCAGTGGTGTGTTATTTCTTAATCTCAGTCCCTTAAATAGGATCGTGTGGAATTAATAACTATTGCTTTGACTTATGATAGAAAGAGAGTCAATGTGATTTGATACCTTATATCGTGGGCAATATTATTAATTACATGATGATTGCTGATATTTAATACGGAGAATCGTGTGCAAGTACGTTGTTGGGAAATATGTAACTTAGTTTTGATGGAAGTTCCAAAACAGGTTGTAATAGGACCAGTCAAACCTGTTAGCTGACTGATGACTTAGAATCAGATTAAGATGACCAGCTGAAATGTATAGATAGCTGAAGTAAAAGATAGGTCACATATTGAGGGGGAACTCAATATGTATAGATCAGTTCGAAGAATCAGATGACCCAGATAAGGGCAGATGATCAGAAGACTAAGCTCAAATCAGAATACAAGAAGTCAGAAGATCAGGTGAAGACAAGAAGACACTGAAGACTCAGATGAACCTGAAGACTCAGATGAACCTGAAGACTCAGATAAACCTGAAGACTCAGTATAACTGAATACACTGAGGCTTAGAGACACCTGAAGATCAAAAGACCTGAAGACCTACATTCAGCAGAGTCTGCATATTGAAGCTAAGACAATATGCATCTGAAGACTCAACAAGGTAGACTGATCAGTTATCTGATCAAGTCAGCTCACACCTGGTGACAATCAAAAAGATACACCAGACAAGACGAATCTTCTATAAAAAGAATATCAATCGTCTAACGGACAAAATTCAGATGTGTCGCCTCGCGAAGCTAAGGAGAAATCGACACATGCTCAAAAAGAGCTGACATTACGGGATACGATGCTGTGGACAAAAACGGCGCTAATGATGCCTACGGCCACGCCGATAATCGGAGCACGTCACAATCATATCCTACAGCCTACCTAATATAGCCCGAAATTCAAATTGCTATCCAACGGCTCTTTGATTTCGAGGTCTATAAAATGGGATCGATCTTCATTTTGAAGAAAAAGGACCAATAGTGATTAACAAGCACCAACAGAGATAAAAGCAAGAACAAACACGGAGACACCGCAAAAGAAGCTAAAGCTACAGCAAAATCTCCGTTCAAAGAACACTCTATTTGAAGATTATTCTTAGAGTGTTCATCCCATTAGTTCTTAGCAAGAAATCCTATCCACTAGCATTTTGGCTACCTAAAGCATCAGGATAGATTTCCAGTTGGAACCCTCAATCATTCTTTACCCAAACGCAAGTTAGGTTAAGTTTGTAGAGTGTGAACTCATTAAACATCTCGGCTATCCTTTTTAAGGATATAAGTCCCGCTGGTTACGTTTGTAGAGTGGAAACTCGATAAACATCTCGGCTATCCTTTTTAAGGATATAAGTCCCGTAGGTTAACCTTGAGTGGGAACTCGGTAAACATCTCGGCCATCCTAAAAAGGATATAAGTCCCGCAGGTTAAGTTTGTAAGAGTGGGAACTCGGTAAACATCTCGGCCATCCTAAAAAGGATATAAGTCCCAGTTAAAGTAGGTTAAGGTTCCCCCATGTTAAAGGGAAGAGTGGACGTGGGGCCGGGTTTCGCTCGAACCACTATAAAAAGTCTTGTGTGCATTTACTTGCTTTCTTATTGCTTTACACAAGCCACACAAATGAGTTTTAAACAGCATACATATTCTAAGATAAGCTCGATCACCACTAAGCAATCGATCGATCGATTGACACCATTAGTCAACTGGTTGAAAACTGTCTTCAGAATCAGATTGATAAAACTGGTTTTTCACACGGGTAAAACAAAGCTTCGCACCATTCCGTTAAACCGACAGATATCAAAATTTGCCTGCCTCGAGGCACTCAAGAAGATTGAACATCGGTCTAAACCGATACACCAAAGACTCGATCGGGTAATCTGCAGTTCACACCGATCCAAGACGAAAAGTTTTGGAAGTCTATTCACCCCTCCTCTAGACTTCCACCCTCACAAAACCGTTAAAGGGCCTACAAGTGGTATCGAGGCGGGGTTCTCTGCACCAATCGGCTTTTGAGTATCATCGATTCTTGAGGAAGAATCTTTGTGGTCATTTGAACAGATCTTGAAAAACCGTTTACAAAAACTCATTCGTTTTCAAAATCACTCAGCATGGATAATACCTTTGGTATGTATCATGATTTGCCTAAGTTTTCAATTGATGAGTATGTAGCTTGGGCTATATATATGTGCAACCATCTAGGATCGATAAGCGGCAGAATGATGGAAGTCATCGAACGAGGACCCATCATCATATATCACGACAACCCAGGAGTTGGAGGAGATCCAGATTTTGCCACGGGAAGTCTTGTGCAAAAAAGCCCAGCCTTGATGGATGCAGATGAAAGAAAGTTGTATACTCTAGATACAATCGCCAGGCATATAATCATGAAGACGATGGATAAAGTCACCAAAGAGACGATAAAGTATCTCAAAACCGCAAAAGCAATGTGGGATACTCTTGCTGAGATATGTGAAGGAAATGATCAGATCAAAGACAGCCGCCTACAAGCTGAACTGGTGAAGTTCGAAAAGTTAAAGATGTTGCCCAACGAGACAATCAACAAGCTCGATGGGAGGATCACCATGTCGGTCAATAAGCTACGAGAACTTGGTAGAGAGATGTTAGACAAAGATATCAACTACAAGATCTTAAGATCTCTCACCAAGAAATGGGACATGAAAGTCACGGTAATCAAGGATTCCTAAGACATTTCAAAGATGAAGCCGAGTATCTTGTTCCTAAGCCTTAAAGCTCACGAGTTCGATTTAATCGAAAGAGGACAAGCAGATGAAGATGAGACGCTCAAGCCTCAACGATAAATCATTATGCTTAAAAGCAAACAAAGAGCAGATCGAAGGCCACCGAACTCCGTTGAAACATAATAAGTCAAGGTAACAGACGCTCCGCTACTGTGAAATTTTAAAGAACAAATACTCACTTTTGGTAAGTATCGAGATTCTACAAACGACTATCAAAGAAACAGAGGCCAACTGACAAATCACGAGAAAGAACCAGACCTGATGATCGAAGAGATCACCGAGAAGAAAAGAAAAGAAATGATCTGACAGATGAGAGAAGAGACAACAGATCCGATGTAAGAGCTCAGACATTATCGAAAAAAAAGTCACCGACAGATCCTCAGCATTTAAATGACTCTCCGGTAGAGGAAGTTCCGTAGATCGAGGATCATGCTTCAATCGGTGAGAAACCAGTCACTACAAAGACCGATTGCCCCTCGACCGACTCCCGTGAGAAAGATAAGAAAAACGAACAAGAGAGAGCAACGCCGAGATAGAAAGCCCCGTAGTCGGATACATCCGAATTGATGATTCCTATCCGCCTTCGAGGACTCGCTACTCTTCAAGAGAAGACTTCGCCTCGATAAGCAAAGGTTGCTGACTTCCACGAGCATGAAGATCTTATTTTCTTCGATGACGATGAAGTTCCGCCTCGATGGCCAAGGAGACCAATCTGAGGTAACCTCCAAACCTTCGCTTTTTTCAAATTCCACACTGCATTATTAGCACACCCGGCCGGAGAGATGACTTGTAGCTCCACTCGAGCAATTGCTTGATGATCTCTCCGATGCAAAGAGACACTTATACAATAGTGGAAGCTGAAAATGACAAGCTAAGGATCGAAATAATCACTTTGTTAAAGAGAACGCCTCAAGAAAGCTACCGAATCAAATCACGAAATCGCCGAAGGTAATCAAGAACTTAACATTCTGAAAGTTAAATTCTTCTATCAGGGAGAAGCAGATCAAAGATCACTAGCAATCAACAAATAACAAGCTGATAATTTCAAAATCCTTCAAGCTAAATTTGATGAGCTATTCCGACTACATGAGAGTCTAAAAACTACTGAGGATAGTTTGAGCAAGAAAATAGAGGTTTTCACGAAGTCATCTAAAACCGTTCAAGAAATGAACACCTATTTTCGAACGCCGACTAACAAGAAGGGAATTGGGTATGAGAACCCTTCTACATCCTCAAAAGCCCCGTTTGATTCACTTCCGGAAGGGTGTAATCAAACGAATCTTTGACAAAGATACACTAAAAGCTAAACTTGTATCAAATAAGGGAAAAAGACCTGCTGAGCAAGTAAGGCAAGTGCCTAATCAGAAAGGGAACATAAATGAACCCCAACAGATAAAGCATCAGCCGAGGAATCAACAGAAGAACCCAGTTCTTCTGAAGAGACCTCAACCTGATCAGCAGATTAGGTATCAGAAGAGACAACCTGTAAGAAGAAAATCTAATCTGAAACCCAATCAAGGTCAGCTGCCTAATAAGCAAGCTATAGGTAAACTGCAAAGACCACCTATGCCAAAAAGATATGAATATTTTGATGGTAGCAGTCGTACCTACCCTTATAATCAGAGATCTAAGGCTACTGCACCTGAGCCACACTGGATTAAAAGAAGACAAAATATAAAGAAAAATCACAAGTCTTCTAAGTCAACCAAGGCTCACACGAATAATCATACTAATCAAAAAGCATATAAAGAGATGTATGATTATGTTGATATATATGGGAGACAAATCAGACCTTCTAATCTATCAGATTTTCATAGAAGTGCTCTGTTTGTGTGGATCCCTAAATCCACCACTAACCCCCCAGGACCCAATTCCAAAGGGGTACCTAAAGCCTGATTGGAACTAGCCAACAAAGGAGGTGCACAAGCAACTATCTGGTACATCGATAGTGGATGCTCAAGGCACATGACTGGAAGCAAACATCTCCTTAGCTCTTACAAAGAACAAGAAGGCCCACGTGTACTCTTCGGTGATGATAACTTTGGTTTTACCAAGGGATTCAGAACCTTAGAGAATGATGATGTACAAGTAACTGGAGTCTCGTATGTCGAAGGATTAAAGCACAATCTACTATCAGTATCACAATTCTCCGACAACGGATTCAGGGTTGAGTTCTCGAGCGACAAGTGTACGATAAGGAATCGAGCCACTCAACAAATCTTGCTAACTGGTTCAAGGAAAGGCACAATCTACACAGCAGATTGGAACAGTTGCCCTAAGAATACATGCTTAATTGTTAAGAGTTCTAAAAGTAGCAGTTGGCTCTGGCATAAAAGAATGAGTCATCTGAACTTCAAGACTCTTAACAAGATCGCTAGGATGTCTTTGGTTGAGGGACTTCCGAATGAGATATTCTCCAAAGATCAGACATGTGCCGCATGTCAGAAGGGAAAACAAGTTAAAGCCTCATTCAAGGGAATACCAGGACCAGCTTCCAGTAGAGTATTGCAACTGCTCCATATGGATCTATTCGGACCAGTTACACCAGTCAGTCTCAGTGGACGCAAATATACTCTTGTAATCGTGGATGATTATTCCAAGTTTACTTGGGTTGTATTCTTATACAAGAAGAACGAGACAACGACTAAGATACCCGAAATTGCTCAAGAAGCTACAAAACGAGAAGGGTGTCGATAGTAAAAATCGGATCGAGATAAAGGTCTGAGTTCCCAATTCCTTTATTACCGATTTTTTCGAAGTTTGAGTTTAAATCTGACATGAAACGTCACCGCAAGAACACCACAACAAAATGGAGTAGCAGAACGGAGAAATAGAACTCTCAAGGAAGCTGCTCGCACTATGTTAGCTGAACATGCTACACCAAGCCGTTTCTGGGTAGAAGCAATTAACACAGCATGCCATACTCAGAACAGATGTTCTCTGACTAAGACTCACTTCAAAACACCTTATGAACTGTGGAAGGACAGAAAACCTCGTGTTTCATACTTCCATGTTTTTTGGGTGTAAGTGTTTTATTCACAACAATGGGAAAAAGTCGGTTGAAGACTTTTGAGGCCAAGTCGATGATGGGTATATTCTTAGGATATTCCTCATCCAGTAAGGCTTTCAGGGTTTACAACAAACGAACCCTAGTTGTGGAAGAAACACCCCATGTGGTCTTTGATGAGACATCTTCTGAACAAGAGAAAGCTGCCTCAGAACAAGCCGTACCAGATCAATCTATACCGACACGCGAAAAATGGATCACCTAAGCATCAAGGAGAAAGAAATTTGAACACATAAAAGTGTACATCCTAACTTGATCTTGCCGATTCAACAAGTCAATCGGACCCTAAGGTACGCACGATCGATGAAGAAGTCATTACGGCCGAGATAAAGATCAATCGAACCATCCGGTTCGGGGAACTCTGAAGTTCCTCTGAGACGTACATCGCCACATGATGAGTCCAACATAACCGAGACATGTTCTTATCAAGTGGATCATAATTCCGCACCACTCCCAATCACTAGTAATGAACTATCGATATGGATGATGTTCTTCAAACAGACGACATCGAATGAAGGACTGGATTACCAAATATCCAACCGATCGATTATCGGAGACCCATCCGATAGAGTCAAAACTAGACATCGACAGTGAAAGTGCCATGTACTTGTTGTTATCTGTCTTTGAAGGAACCAACTACACCGGAGGAAGCTCTACAAAGACGCAAGTCGGATTCTAGCCATGCAGAGGAGCCGAAATGGGTTTGAGAGGAATCAAGTTTGGGGAATTGGTGACGCACCAACTCATCAAGGTAATTGGCACGAAGTGGGTATTCAAGAACAAGAGAGATGTGAAAAATGTCATAACCAGGAAAAAGGCAAGACTTGTTGCTAAGGGGTATTCACAATCAGAAGGAATTAATTATGATGAGACATTTGAACCAGTCGCTCGCCTAGAAGCCATTCGGCTGTTTTTCGCATATGCTTCCCAATCGAGGGTTCACTGTATCGATGGATGTAAAGAGTGCATTCTTAAACGGGTACTAGCGAGAGGAAGTTTATGTTGAACAACCTCCAGGCTTTGAAAAAGGCAAACAAGTGTACCGTTTAAGGAAAGCTCTTTACGGACTGAAATAAGCTCCTCGAGCTTGGTATGATACACTCTCTCGGTTCTTGATAGACAAATGGGTTCACTAAAGGAATAGTGGGCGTAACCTTATTCGAAATAGAAGATGGAGAAGATATTCGATGGTTCGGATCTCGTGGATGACATCATCTTCGATCTCCCAACAAGAAGTCGTGTGAGAAATTGACAAGTTGATGCAAGGGAAGTTCGAGATGTCCATGATGGGTCGATGAATTACTTTTCGGGTTTACAAGTCAAGCAGAGTACGAAGGATATTCATCTCGCGGGACGAAATATACAAGGAATCTTCGGCAAAGTTCGGAGTTCAACATTGCAAGGAAGCGAAATTCCCATGATGACCGGGGTTCAAGATGGATCCGCATTTAAGATGGTCGAAAAACGAATCGGAAGGAGTATAGAGCTCTAATTGGATCACTACTATACCGACCGCCAGACCCGGACATTACGTTTGCGATAGGTGTATGTGCGATTTCAAGCAAATCCAATGCAAAGCCACCTAGAAGCGCTAAAAGCGGATTCTCAATATCTGAAGGGGACTGTAAACCTTGGTTTATTTTACCCATCGGATGACAATCTACAAACTTAGTGGGTATTCGATTCAGATTACGGAGGTTTCGAAATCGATGAAAGTCAACCTCGTGTTCATGTCGGTTTAAAGGAAATAAGCCGATCTCATGGTTTTCGAAGAAGCGGACATCGATTCATGACATCTACTATCAAGGTAATATATGGTCAGGAAGTTTGTTGTTCCCAACCGCTTCTGCTAAGTCGGCGGTGAGGATTACAACATCGTAGCTAAGAACGCATCTATATTCTCGCGGATCGTAATAGTCTTATTGCAATAACTCGAATCCCGTTTCTACATACAAGATGCAAGCATGTGGATGTCGGACACCATTTTATCGTAGATCATGTTGAAAAGAAGAATATCGATGGAAAAGATCCATACCGACAAAACGTAAAGTCGATATCTTAACCAAGCCGCTAGTGAGATCGATTCGAGAGAGTTATGCAACGAAGCTAGGGCTTCGGATCTTGGAGAAAATGCACCGATATGGTTGAAGGAATGATCTCCGAAACCGCTTGGTTAAAAGACTAATCAAAGTTAAGTGGGAATCGGTTGAGTTAGGAATCTCAACCGATCGATCGCATGCATTTGAGACGAGCCGATCCGAAGTTCGGGATAAGGAGCGATCGAAAAGTCGATAAGTAACCGATCCGGTTCGGACAAAAGGGCGATCAATTCAAGATATATCGATTAAGGGGAACCGATCGATTGGAAGATTACTTTATAAGTCGATTAAAGCTACAAATAACAAGTAAATCAAGATTAAAGCTACAGATCGCATAAGTCGAAGAAACAACACAAAGAATGGAATAAAACAGAGTTTTTCATTGATAAAGACCCGGAGGTCAGATTTACAAGTTACAAGTGATATCACAAGCTACAAATGCTACAAGCTATCTTCAAGTGGTATTACAAGTACAAGAAGACCCGGAGGTCGATACATAAACCATCAGCCCTAAGACAACCCTAGGCAGGGAACGCGAGAGAGAGGTCAAGGTATGACGATCTCATTTTCCCTCGATCCTAAGAAGGGACATCAGAGAGGCTTCGAGAATCCTGAGCCAATCTCAAAGCTTCGGAAGGAGGAGCAAGAGAGGCTTTGAAGGATGTCCAAGTCGGAAGCCCTCAGACGTAAAATCAACAGGACTTCCAGCTGTTAAATGGGACACAGTGCCACAGGTTTGGTCACAAGGACCAAACAGACACTTGTGTCGCATGCAAAAATTGAGCTTGATATATGGAGATTAGCTGTTGACTGCTGCAGACCATATACCAAACTCATATTTTGTTTCAGACTAAGTCTGTTGATGTTAATTCTGTCATCTCGATAGGCGCACAAGGTGCATACGGTTAGGAGAAGTGCCTTCTCATTTGCTTTAGCAGATCCGCCTCCACGGTGGTAAAGAAGCTTAGCATTGATCGTATGTGAAATCTTAGATGACGATGAAAGCAGTGTGAAGGAACACACAGGGTTGATCTGAGAAGCTGATTTCATTGGAAAAGGGCTAAAGGTTCCCACCGGAAGTTTCACCGGAAATAAGGAACTCATCGGAAAAGCATGAAGGATATGCTAAAGAAGATGAAATGGTTTATGATTGTGTTGTTTGCCTAACATCCCAGGCTAATTTATAGAAGGAAATTAGGGGTATAAATGCAAATTTTATCTTCTCAGAAAATCTTAAGAGAAATTTGCATCGACAACGCGTTAGGTACACGCGGCTAATGGTTGGATGAGTTAACGGTGTGATTAAATCACAGCGTATCTAAGCCATTATTACGTATGTCAAATCGCACCGATTTGGGAATCGAGGCAACTTTTGGACTCCCCGAAGTAAAAGTGTTGGCGGGAGTTAACTTCAGTAAATACGGGTTGTTTAGAAGAATGTTTAGAAGAAGACTGAAGGATATAGAGTATCAGAAAAGAGGATCAGATAAGTGGCGAAGTGTTTGAAGCAAGAATCTGATCAGATAAGTGAGATATTGTTGGGAAATGCATAAGGCAACCATCAGATAAGTCAACAAAGTACCAGATCAGATCACCGTGGTAACTGATTGATTACAATATCAATCAGTCAGATACGCTCTCTTTTTATCTCTTTCTGAATACCTTATATGCGTTATTTATTTTAGTTGATTTATTTTACACTGTTCATGACGCATGCTCTGCAAAGCTTTTAATGCGGACTTGGGAAAATGTTTTCAAAACATTTTATTGCGATTTTTCGAGTCCAGAAAATGAAAAGACTACTTTTTTCAACCTTGCGATCAAAATACTTTTTGGCCGACTAATCTCAGCCACCGATTTTAAAACACGGATACTTGAGTACTTTGGAAAGTTGTGCAAAAAGGTTTTCCCTCGTATTCTACAAAATCCAAATTTTTCTCAGAAAACCGCTTTTCACTACTTCGTCTTCTCAAAAATTCTTAAAAGATCATTCGTTTAAAACCCTCTGAGAATTACCTTCGAAATTATTTGATTCTACACTTCCGATTTCAAAATCTTTCGAATCAATTACTGGTAATTTCTTTTAATTATATGATCTCAATTTCTCTATGGTACCTAGGTTTACAAGTTGTATTTCTGTAATTCGTATATGATCTAAACGCTTACTTGCAAAATTGATGATGAAATTGCCAGTTTGACTGAATTTATTGAATTATCTTACTCAAACTAAACATCAATTTGCATATCGTACAGAAATGGCACACCTTGTTTCAAGACCGGGCCAAGGGAAGAAGTACTACAACTTTGCATCGATGAAGAAAGACATCATTGATGAAAAGTACGTCGTCTTCAACATCACCTCAGATCCGGAATCGCTGGAAATTCTGGAGTGCCTTCGAGAGTGTGGACTGGAACGATATTGCTCTACTCATCAGAACATCGTTCACACCCATGAAGCCCTGGAGTTTCTTTACAATCTGCAGAGGGATGAAGACAATGATGCTGACCTGATTTCTTCCGTTGACGGAATGGAAGTTCGAGTGACGAATGACGATCTACAGAGGATATTCGGCCTAACTCGAGGAAGCATCAATCCAGAGACCTACACGACTACTATAGGAGAAAAGGAGTTTCTTGAAGCCGAACTGTTGAGACCAGCAAACAAGGAGAACACGACGAACGTCAAAGCCTCCTATCTGAAGAGAAAGTATCGCCTTCTTCTTGAAATTATTAAGAAGGTGATCATGTGCTCAACTTACAGCCTTGATGCGGTCACTTCTTACAAGATAAGTGTCATGGCTGCAATAATCAAGAAGGCTTCAGACATCGATTGGTTGGGTATGGTCAAAACAAGTCTGAGAAAAGACTCCGGGAAGTTCGAGCTGACCCAGAGCAATGAAGTGTGCTTATCTTCGAAGTGCTCATTCATACACAAAATCTCTATCATTCTGTCAGATAAGCTGCCACAGAATTATGAATGGAACGAGAATGGAGTAAAGGTTTACCAAGCAAAGCACAAGGCCATACTGGGCAAGGATGAGTCCCTACCTGGACAAGTTGATGAGGATCCGACTCCTTATGTGCCCAAACCCAAGGGAGAAAAGAAAGGAAAAGATAAGGCAACTGCATCGTCTGAAGTGCAGGAAAAGACCATTCCAGAGAAGAGGATGAAGAGGAAGGATCTGGCCAAGAAACCAGATGCTCAGCGGAAATGTCAGAAGAGAGTCTCGTCTCCTCTGAAGACTGCTCCAAGTTCTGCCAAAACAGCCAGTAGAATGGAGGATCTGATGCAAGAAGAATCAGAAGAGGAGATAGCAGTTCGATCTGAGCCACCTATCAGAGAAGCAAGGGAAGAACAGATGATCACAGCAGAAGGAGAGAAATCTGTCAGAAGGACAGAAGTGGTGCAATCTGAGGAAGAATCACCATCTGATTCTCTGCCTCTAACCAAGATCTTCCAGAGAGCAAGATCGTCAACGCCCACTTCCAAATCACCATCACCCTCTCCTCAAAAATCATCACCTCCACCCTCTCCCCACAAAACCTTCTCACCCTCACCCTCACCCTCATCTCTCAGAACAAAATCTCCCACACCACCAATCCATGAACCAGTTCAGGAAACTGAACACCCTCAACACGCTGAAAATGAACCTGAACTACAAACATCCCAATCCCCGATCCAGTCTCAAGAACCTGAGAGATCCGACGAACGTGTGTCCATCTCTCATAATCCCTTCAACACCAGAACAATACTTGCTTCACCTACTCCAGAGAGCCCCATCTTAAAGATAATGAAGCAACAGATCAAAGAGTATCTGCTGGATCTATGCCCTGAATTGGATCAACATCCTGGCATCTAGCAACAGATAGAGGAGATAGTGTTCTGGAGGGATATAAGACTGAAGAGCATTGAAGAATTTCTGATTCTAATGACAACTCTGGGATTAGATTTCTTTGTAGACTTGGAGTTGAAATGTCTACACAATGCTGGGATTGAAAGTGTTGTTGAATTGGCATCAGACGACGATATCCGATGGCTGATTCACGAAAGGTTCAGAATTGCTGATAACAGGGAGGAAACCGTTCAACCTCCTACAGATCATGAGGGAACTACCGATGAACCAAGAATGGGTGTTGCGGATGAGACCCAATTTGGCAAGGCTTCAACATCTGAACAGACTGCTACGATGAGCTTTGATACCCTAGATCATCAGTCTCAGAAGATTCAGGATGGGATCAAGACTTCATTTGAAGACAAATTCGCAGCACTCACGGTAGATCTGATGAAGCGGTTTGAAGATGAGCAAGCGAAACTAGTTGACAAGGAACGAAGTCACACAGTTGGGATGCACAATGCCATCCCTGCTGAAGGAATGCAACTAGTATACCCTCTTGCTGAGAAGCTCAAACTCCAGTCTGACAAACTCTCAGTTCAGACAGAGATGCTCAATCAGACACAGGTACTTTTGGAAAGTGTCTGGGCATCCTTGGACAAAACCAACAACAACTTAGATATGGGTTGGAAACATTTTCTAGCTTCTACAGAACGAGCAAGACAGGAGATCGAAACTGCTCTCAGACGCTTTTTTTCACACCGCACCTTTCTTCGCCATCGCTCGGATCACTCCTCTTGTTGTCGAGGAACTCGGAGAGGAGATCTCACGACAATTAATAACTCTCGAACCAAGAAGATGTCCAACCTCTTTGATGCAACCAAAAAAAGGGGAAGGAAAAGAGTCTCAAAATGAGTCCAAGGAAAAGAGAATACAGAAAAACAAACTCAAGAAAAAGAGAACAAAGAGAAAGAAGAAAAACAGACTCAAACACAGTTGGTAAAATTTTCATCTCTACCAAAAACCACTGTATCTGACTTGCCAGCCACTCCATCTACCGATCTCATTGTTGAAATGAAAGAAACTGTGGAGCAACACAGTAAAGAGATCGCTGAGCAGAAAAGTGCTCTTTCAGAGATTACTGCCAGAGTCGACAAAATTGAAAACTTCTCTTCATCCGTTCAGAAAAGAGTGGAAACTGATGATCAGGCCAAGAACCTTGAACTCGCTAAGAAATTAGCTGAAGAAGATGAACAAGATGAATCTGAGCAGACTCTGAGAAGGAAGAAAGGCAAAGTCAAGATGATGAAAGCAAATGCGGAAGATCAGAGACAAGGCCAGCTATTCTCGATCAAAAGCCAGATGACTCCTGAACAAGTTCAAGAGCAAACAAGACAGAGAATAAGAGAGGCCGAATCAAGAAGCGTATTAGCAGAGGCAAAGGGATCAACATCGCTACATCCGAAGGAAAAGGAAGAACGAAAAGGCGAGAGAGATTGCTTGGGAGAAGAATGCCCTTCCCAAGACCAAGAAAGACATCCTTTGTGCACGGCAAGATTTGCTTCCAGAATGGGATCAAATCAGAGGAGAATGGTTATGTGACGTCTACATCCTGGAGAAGATTCCAATTCATCAAGATCAGACTGAAAATGATGATGAATTACGGAACTGGTTAGAAACAAAGTATCCAGACTTCTACCGCATAAAGTGATGAAAGAAGGCAACATCATGTCAATACCGAAAGCTCCGAAACCACTTCTTCCACATTTAAATCCGCACAACAAACTGATCACTTCAAGAATATCTACTATGGACTTGTTTGCCCATAGAAAAGAAAGAGCCGGACTAACTAATCCACAAAGGATGTACAAGATGTTTGGCATCCCCAAACAACCTGGTTCACAACAAACTAGATAACTTGAATCGATGATAGTACGCTTTTCATGTATACTACAATGCACACACCTATCTGAATAAAATTCTTCATCTCACTGATTCTAAGACAACATCTCATTGTCTTCTGAAGTATGTACCATTTTCATTTTCTACATTTCCAAGCATGGTATCTGTTTTTCTGATTAAGTATGGTTAAGTGTTTTGGTTCCATCAAAAAAGGGGGAAATTGTTGGGAAATATGTAACTTAGTTTTGATGGAAGTTCCAAAACAGGTTGTAATAGGACCAGTCAGACCTGTTAGCTGACTGATGACTTAGAATCAGATTAAGATGACCAGCTGAAATGTATAGATAGCTGAAGTAAAAGATAGGTCACATATTGAGGGGGAACTCAATATGTATAGGTCAGGTCGAAGCATCAGATGACCCAGATAAGGGCAGATGATCAGAAGACTAAGCTCAAATCAGAAGACAAGAAGTCAGAAGATCAGGTGAAGACAAGAAGACAATGAAGACTCAGATGAACCTGAAGACTCGGATGAACCTGAAGACTCAGATAAACCTGAAGACTCAAGAATAAACTCAAGACTCAAGATGACCAATACACCGAGGCTCGTAGACACCAAGATCAAAAGACCACAAGACCTACATTCACAGAGTCCGTGATATTGAAGCTAAGACAATATGCATCCAAGACTCAACAAGGTAGACCGATCGCTTATCCGATCAAGTCACCACACCGTGACAATAAAAAGATACACCGCACAAGATGAATCTTCTACAAAAAGAATATCAATCGCCTAACGGACAAAAAATTCGTAAGTTCCGCCTCATGGCCAAGGAGAAATCGACACGTGCACAAAAAGAGCTGACATTACGGGATACGATGCTGCGGACAAAAACGGCGCTAATGATGCCTACGGCCACGCCGATAATCGGAGCACGTCACAATCATATCCTACAACCTACCTAATATAGCCCAAAATTCAAATTGCTATCCAACGGCTCTTTGATTTCGAGTTCTATAAAATGGGATCGATCTTCATTTTGAAGAAAAAGGACCAACAGTGATTAACAAGCACCAACAAAGATAAAAGCAAGAACAAACACGGAGACACCGCAAAAGAAGCTAAAGCTACATCAAAATCTCCGTTCAAAGAACACTACATTTGAAGATTATTCTTAGAGTGTTCATCCCATTAGTTCTTAGCAAGAAATCCTATCCACTAGCATTTTGGCTACCTAAAGCGTCAGGATAGATTTCCAGTTGGAACCCTCAATCATTCTTTACCCAAACGCAACTTAGGTTAAGTTTGTAGAGTGCGAACTCATTAAACATCTCGGCTATCCTTTTTAAGGATATAAGTCCCACTGGTTACGTTTGTAGAGTGGAAACTCGATAAACATCTCGGCTATCCTTTTTAAGGATATAAGTCCCGTAGGTTAAGCTTGAGTGGGAACTCGGTAAACATCTCGGCCATCCTAAAAAGGATATAAGTCCCACAAGTTAAGTTTGTAAGAGTGGGAACTCGGTAAACATCTCGGCCATCCTGAAAAGGATATAAGCCCCGCAGGTTAAAGTAGGTTAAGTTTCCCCTGTGTTAAGGGAAGAGTGGACGTAGGACGGGTTTCGTCTGAACCACTATAAAAAGTCTTGTGTGCATTTACTTGCTTTCTTATTGTTTTACACAAGCCACACAACTGAGTTTTAAACAGCATACATATTCTAAGATAAGCTCAGTCTGCACCAAGCAACTGATCTGATCAGATTGACACCATTAGTCAACTGGTTGAAAACTCTTTTCAGAATCAGATTGATAAAACTGGTTTTTCACACGGGTAAAAACAAAGCTTCTGCACCATTCAGTTAAACTGACAGATATCAAGATGATCTGCCTCCAGGCACTCAGTAAGATTGAACATCATTTTAAACTGATACACCAGCACTCTGATCGAGTAATCTGCAGTTCACACCTGATCCGCACGAAAAGTTTTGGAAGTCTATTCACCCCTCCCCTCTAGACTTCCACCCTCACAAAACCCGTTCGGGACCTACATACGTCTTGCTTGATTTGTCCCCTTAGTGGGCTCATAATCTTTATCATACCAAATCCTGCAAGTGAAAATTTATTTCCGGTATGGATAATAACATTGAGCTGTCTTTACTCCAAGGACAAAGATATTAATTAATATAAAGTTTGTTCAGTGGCTTAATTAATTAATGGACTAAGATAATCTTAAACACGAAAAATAATGACCAGGAGCCATATTATAGTAAAGTCGTAATATGGGTTAAGATGGATAGTTCAATATTAATTTTATAGTGGAGTAAATTAATATTAATGGACTTGAATAATATTTGGCCCAATATTATAGCTTCATAGTCCATTGAAGGTCCAATCTTAATTTTCCTAAAGGCCCATCAAATAGCCCAAATTAAAGTTCAATTAATGAGAAGGAGAAGAAAATATTATTGCCTAATTTTCCTAATTATTTTCGAAAAAATGAGTAGGAGAGAGAAAATGATTTTCTTGATTTTCTTGGAAAGATTTTATGGAATAAGTATTCTTGAGATACAAGTTTATCCCATAAATTCAAGAAAGGAAAAAGATCTTATCTCTTCCTATTTTATTTGATATTTCGAAAATAATGGACAAGAAAGAGAGAAGATTTTGTTGGGAGATATTTTGGGAAATAGAATATATTGGATATATTCAAGATTGTGTCTTAAGGAAGAAGCAAGAAAATTTCCCAATGACCCAACTAGACCTAAATTTTCGTCCCCCCCCCTAGTCCTATAAATAGGGGATGATTTCTTCATCCCCAATGCAATTCCATGTGTTGGAAATATTAGAAATCCACAAAGGTGGTGGCAAAATATTTTTTTCTTCTCTCTTGTTAAAATCGTTCGTGTTAGTCCTCCCACCGGATTACGTTCGTGGACTTGGGACATATTTGGGAAGGCTCTTTGGGTTGATCCAATGTCTCAACGGTTGTCTCTACAAGAGGTACGTAATCTCGTAACTCCTAGATTCCGCATGCTTAGGATTTAAGTGGATTATGTGTACGCATGATTGTTTATTTGCTTATTAATTATTATGTTGAATTGACTTAGGATTAATTCATGTTAGTAATTAATTGATTAATTTAAATATGTATTTAAAATCATCTCAAATAGATCCGGGCACCCATATTTTCCCAACAATTGGTATCAGAGATGTGGTTTCGAGCTCTGACTTTTAAATTGTTATTTAAATTATGTTGAACATTAAATTGAAAATTGGATAGTAGAATTGCTAGATCTGTTTTGCAGGTATCCAATTGTCATGGTATTTAATGTGTTTATTTTTCATGCGTATGAATGTTGGTTTTAATTCGACTCGTTCGGATTTATTTTTCTCGTGAGAAAATCCACTAGTAGATTATGTTATTTAATTTGTTCAATGTAATAGACTAGTCTAGATTTAAGGTGTATTTATTTTTCGTTAAATAAATTGTAACCTGATCGAAGTCGAAGACGGAGACGAGGAGTTGAAACAGACCCAGAACCGTACATAGGCGACGAGCATCGCGCGAAACGTGCCAAGGGAGGCACGCGCGGGATGCAAATGTCGCCAAGCAAACGGGTATGGTGCACGGCACTAGGCGGGGTCGGCCCGGGACGCGTGCCGATGTGACCAGGTGATGCTCACGCATGCACGACAAAGCCGCCGCGAGCTTAACGCAGTGGAAGCGAGGGCGACGGGCGCACGCCAAGACGCTCTTTTTTCACCCGTCACCGCCGAGGCCGCCGAAGTTATCGAGGGTGACGCTACACAGGGCAATATGGGCGGGTCGCCGCCAAGTGGCCGAAATGGCGAAAGATTCTACGCGAGGCTACTTAAATAGGCACTTTCGAGATCTAAATTTTTTTTTTAGACTAACGAAAGGGGAGAAATTCGAGATGACATTCCTTCAAGATTAAGCCAAGGAAAATCAAACCATGACAGTTGGATTATTTGTGCCCAATATGTTTATTTTCTGCTTTGCTTGATTTATTGTTGTCTTTTCTTATGCTTTATTTAATTTGTTTAAATGTGTTTGCATGAGAATTGTCCAACTAAAAATCTCAAATTTGAAAAATTACTAAGTATGTTTTAATAATTAATTTGATTTCGAATCAAATTAATTCTGACCTCCATGATTTATTTATTTGTGAAATCTTTTGGAGAAATTCCCTTCACGGATGACGACCCAAAAGATAACTTTCACATGAATAAATTCTCAAAAGGATGATTGTGAATAATTATTAGTGGCGACGATGACCCTCCCAAGAGGCTCTATCAAAACGAAGTAGTAATTCTATATTTAATCATGGTTATTACTTAGGTATAAAATTGATTTGCATATACTTCACCGAAGTCCCTGTCAATTTTATATTGGTCAAGTGACTATTAATTTTTTTTTTTTTAAACTAAAGGTTTGCAACTGTTCTTATTTGTAACCTGCTTGAATGTGATTTAAATGATGACTCTCCCAAGAGGCTCATTTAAATCTGTTTTGAAATGTTGACTGATGCATGTTCATATTTTTTTGAGATTTTAATATGAATCATGTGATCGAATTGTGTGATTTTTTTTATGTTTATCCGGATATTGACATAAGATGTATGTTTATTTTCAAGTTTCATCATGTCACAACCTTTTAATCCACTGTTCAATTTACTAAAAGACAATCTTCTTACTGGAGAAAACTTTGTTGATTGGTATCGAAACTTACTATTGTCCTCACTGCACAAAGCCATAACTGGGCTCTTACTACACCCAAACCAGAGAAGCCATCAGACGAGTCAACTAAAACGGTTAAGAAAGAATATGCTGATTGGGAGCGTTCTAACGAAATGACAAAGTGTACCATCTTGGCTTCAATGTTAGATGTGTTGCAACACCTACACAAAAATGTTGAGACAGCTGCAGACATCATGATCAATCTTAAAGCGATGTTTCAACATCAGAACCGTGTGGCTCGCCAGATCACCATGAGGGACATGCTCTCAATGAAAATGGTGGAGGGAACACCCGTAAGGGATCATGTTCTCCAGATGATGACTCACCTTAACAAACTTGAGGTGCTTGGAGCTGAATATGACATCGAGACCCAGATCGATTTCATACTCCATTCCCTACCCAAAAGCTTTGAGCAGTTCAGGTTGAATTATCAAATGAACAATCAGAAGTTCACCTTGCTTGATCTGCTGCAAGCTCTTGTCTCGGCTGAAGGGATATTAGGAGAGAGCAGCCAAGCTTTAGAGGAAATTGGTCCATCTTCTTCTTCTAGGCCAAAAGGAGGCAAGAAGAAGAAGAAAGCCAAAAGTGAAATCCAAGCTAACTCAAGTGTTGCCAAGGGCAAAGGAAAGGGGAAGAGGGAGGGTGGAGTGAGGAATCCGGCTAAGGGGAAGTGCTTCAACTGCGGTGAAAAAGGACATTGGAGGTCAGCTTGTTCCAAACCCAAAAGGAACCGAAAGAAAGGTAATTCTCACTCACTAGTTGTTGAAACTTGTTTGGCGGAGTATGCTACCCATTCGTGGGTAGTGGATACGGGATCCACTGATCATGTTTGTTTCACGTTACAGGGGTTCAAGCGGATCGGCAACTTAGTGGAAGTGAGATCCTCATCAAGCTAGGCGATGCTACGAGACTGGCAGCTGAAACAGTGGGAGAAGTGCACCTGTCTTTTAAAGACAAGATTTTAATTTTAAGAGATGTTCTTTATGTTCCTGTTTTTCGGAAAAACCTTATTTGAGTTTCGAAACTATTTGTCGATGGATATTCTGTTCGTTTTAATAAGCATGTTACTATTTTGCATAACGATGTGATTATTTATCGTGGAACTTTACGGAACAATCTCTATATTATTAACTGTGCACGTCACTCACATAATGCATCGTATAACACATCTACTATTTCATGTAAAATAAAGCGTTCGGCTGAAGTGAACGAAACACTTCTTTGGCACCTAAGATTAGGTCACATTAACCCAAAAAGGATTCAAAGGTTGGTTCAAGATGGTTCATTGAGGTCTCTTCAGATTGAACCATTTTCAACATGTGAATCGTGCTTAGAGGGTAAAATGGCCAAGAGGGCATTTGGAGCCAAGGGGCTTAGAGCTAAGGAAGTGTTAGAAATCGTTCACACCGACGTGTGTGATCCAATGCAAATCAAAGCTAGAGGTGGCTACGAGTATTTCATGGCGTTTATCGATGATTACTCACACTACGGATATATTTTCCTAATGAAGCATAAATCTAAGACCTTTGATAAATTCAAAGAATTTAAGGCTCATGCAAAGAATCATAAGGAAAAGACTATCAAATTTCTACGATCTGATCGTGGAGGCGAATACCTCAGCGATGAATTTTTGAACTACCTGTCGGAAGAAGGGATTGCATCCCAGTTGACTGTACCCGGTACCCCTCAACAAAACGGGGTTGCAGAACGAAGAAATAGAACACTTTTAGAAATGGTAAGGTCAATGATGAGTTATGCATATTTACCAAAATCGTTCTGGGTTACGCTTTGGAAACAACGGCTTATATTCTAAATTTAGTGCCATCTAAATTAGTTCATAAAACCCCGAGAGAATTGTGGACAGGGCACAAGCCTAGTTTAGGACACATCAAGATCTGGGGGTGTCCGGCATACGTGTTGGACAAGGAAGCTGGTAAATTGGATGCACGTTCAGAATTAAGGTTGTTCATTGGGTACCCCAAAGGAACAAAGGGATGCATGTTCTATTGTCCCGAAGATCAAAAGGTGGTAATCAGTACGCACTTTAGATTTTTGGAAGAAGACTATATGAGCCAACTCCATTGCCAACTGTACAAAATGATATACCAATCGTCACACCAACACAACCGGAACCTCGTCGTAGTGGGAGGGTTGTCAGACAACCCGAGCGATTCTTAGGGATTGGAGAGTCTTCGGACTTGATCTCAGGAGAAGAATCAGATCCATGGTCCTACAACGAGGCGATCCAAGACAAGGATGCAACATCTTGGCAAATAACAATGGAAACCGAGATGGGTTCAATGGATCTCAATAAAGTGTGGGAGCTAGTCGAACCACTTAATGGGGTAAAACCCATTGGATGCAAGTGTGTATACAAGAGAAAGAGAGGACCGGACAGAAATGTTGAAACCTTTAAAGCAAGACTAGTGGCGAAAGGGTACACCCAGAAAGAAGGGATCGATTATGAGGAAACCTTTTCGCCCGTAGCTATGCTCAAGTCTATCCGCATTCTATTATCGATTGCTGCGCACTTAGACTTTGAGATCTGGCAAATGGATGTCAAGACCGCTTTCCTCAATGGAAGTCTTGACGAAGAAATCTATATGCAACAACCCGAAGGCTTCATTGAAAAAGGCCAAGAGCATTTGGTTTGCAAGCTTAAGAAGTCTTTATAATGTCTAGTACTAGGTTTATCCCTTCAAAATAGCTGAAGTTTATCTGTGTTTACATACTTTAAAATCTGTGCAAAACCATCTTAATTCTGTTTTTTGTTATATTTAGTTCTTTTTCATAACTCTCTTTAAGGTTCTGCTTTAATTATGGTCAATATTGCATGGAAGAATCTTAAAGAAGATGAGTCTAGTGTTAATCTTAAAGAATCTTAAGAAATGATAATGAGATAATCTAGATTTCAAAGTAAGTTTAGTGTTTATGCCTATGTTTCGTATTTGTAACATCTGATCTTGGGTAATAGTGATCTTGAGGAGGCAAGTTATTAAGGTCCAATGAATTTTCCTCTAAAGATCTCCTGAAAAAACAATAACAAAAGTAGTTAGTTAGAAAAATGGGCAAAGATTTCTGAATTAAGTGAAGATGGAAAATCATATTTTAGTGAGGAACGTTTTAAGGCAGGGTATTAATTTCTTAATCGAGATCTAACATGTTAATCTACATCACATTTGAGCAATTGGGCGCCGCCTACCCAAACATGATTTACACGGATTAACATTTATATGGGCGCCGTCTATCCAAACAATAATACGGTCCGACAAGTATTGGGCGTCGCCTACCCAATCAATCATAATGCGGATGTAAAATGCGTTAACAGAATATAAAACACATTAAGCAAGTGGGAATTAATAACTCGTTTAATTCTTTAAACCATAATTTTAAAATCCAATTTTAAAATAAGTTGAATAATTAAATTCATTATTAATACTAGCTTTTAATTAATCCAATTAATTAAGTCTGTCATTAGTCTAACTAATACGTTTTAGTGAGATTTAATAATTCTTTTAAAATAAATTTTAAAATCCAATTTTAAATTTAATTTCAAAATTATTAAACTTCAATAATCAATCTAATTAATTATTAATAAAAGTCCAACTTTTATTACTAATCCTTAAAATATTAATCTCATAAAATTTAAGGATTAGATTTTAATCATTATTTTTCACGGGCTCAAGTGCAATTTCTAAAACTTGCACGGAGGGGCTTGTTCGAAATCCAATTTACAAAACAAATTCTCCTTCATCACACTTTCGTAAACCGCCTCATCATCGGGACAACCAAATCAAAATCCAACCTCGCCATCGTAATTAATCCAATTAATCATTTGAACAATTAGTTTTAAATCGGTTTTAATGCAATCCAAATCACCCGTAAAGGGAAAACCAAATCGCAAAAATTTAAGTTTATAGAACCAAAATAGGCAACAAGCAAGGATAACCATCGGTGGCAAGCAAAGCGAAGTCACCCGCGCCTGGCGCGCGTCTTGAGCGACTTCGCCGCTACACACAAAACATTCACGGAACCAACACTCATCGTTTCAAATCAAATTGGAGACGTGAGTTGCAGATCGAACACGAGACTGCGGAAATGACATCGGAGTCACGAATCAAGGCGAGTCGAATAAACCCACGAGCAAAATGGCTCGGAATACGCAGCGTTGTGGCCTCGCTATGGCGCACCATCGCAAGGTTCGTTTCGGGCGAGGGGCCGCCAATCAATTCGCTAAACGAAAACGCACAAATGACGCCATCTAAATCGAGACTCATAGGCAAAAGCGCCGCCGAGAGGGGGAGCAATTCGATCAGGTCTTTGTCGCGGATCCAATCTACTTGAAATCGGGTCGACACGATATCGCAAGGCCAGCGCGAGTCACGCGGCTTCGCCGCTGACTAATTCGCGGCGATGGTAAAACGACGTCAGAGTGAGACGGTGTAGGCGGATGGGATTATTCCCAGAAAAACCCTAACTCACGGGAAGAAGACGAACCAGTGTGACAAAAGGGGAACGCGTGTGTGTGTGGGGTTTTAATTAACCAAGTAACATAACACCTGTTGGGAGATGAATTTAATAAAGATATGATTTTGATTAGATCCCAAAACCCTGAGTATGACATGTTCAGAATAATCTTGATAGTTGAGTCAGGATTCAGTTTTAGAGTATTCAGGATGTTATCTCGCAAAATGTATAGTCGTGAGATATAGATCGGGATAGATCCAAGATTACGAAGAACTCAAGATGTTTTAAGAAACCAAGTTTCAAAGATGAAACTAAAAAGTTTCAAGACTCAAGAAGAAATCGAGAATCAAGACTCAAGAAGAAATCGAGAATCAAGACTCAAAGAGAAACCGAGAAACTCAAGACTCAAAGATGAAGACTCAAGATATTAGTCAAGATACATCCAAAACTCAAGACTCAAGACTCTAAGACATCAAGACTCGTAAGACTCAAGACTCCTAAGACATCAAGACTCGTAAGACTCAAGACGCAGAAGATGTAAGATCAAGACCAAGATCAAGAATACTAAAGGCACAGTAATTACTGAAGACTCAGTAATATACTAAATGCTCAGTATAAACCTGAATGTTCCAAGGCACTGAGAATATCTATCTGAAGGATGCAATACTGAGAAAGTCGCGATTCCTTAGAAAAATTAGATATTGCCCAAGACATTCAAATGCAGACAAAAGGAACTAAGACAAAGTGTTGTTAAGGTTATATCAACTCAGAGATTGTAAATCAAAAGAGCCGCTGAATTGTCTACCTTTAAACCGAGACAAAAGTAAAAAAGAGGAAGACAACATCGTACCATATCGACAATCGACAAATGACAAAGTCACCAAAAAGATGTCAGAGGTACTAAATTCCAGACTGCAAGAAGTGAAGACCGGCTACATGAAAGGTTATTGCCTAAAACGTGTTAGGGAGTGTCAAACCCTAAATATAGCCATTTCTCACACACCATAAGAGGAAACTCACGAAGTTATCTCTCCAACTGATAGTTTTTCAAGAGTGACCTTGGTGTATGCCTATAAATACTTGTGACCCTCTACATTGTAAGGTTACGGGAAATTTGTAAGCAACTCAAGAGCTCAAACTTATTAATGCAAGTTGAAGCACTCGAAAAACTGAGAATTTCCCAAGTGCTTTAAATTGAAGAGAGCTCATTCCACTAAGCCTAGCTTGATAAGATATATCCAAAGCTTAGTCGAGATATCCTAGCATTTGCATTGTTCTTTATTGTAAAGGATATCTCATCCTAGTTGGAAACCAACCAAGAAACCCCAAACCCTTTGTAAGGTAGTTTGAGTGTGATTGTTGGTGAGATTGGAGTTGTAAAGAGTGAGTAAACTACATTGAGGTAGTCAGAAAGCTCTAGAGGAGAAGTGAGTAATCTATCTTGGATGAGCCGAGAAAGTTTGTGTGAGTTTTGAGTTAGTAAACTACAGGGGTAGTCAGAAAGCTCAAAATTAGAAAGGTTAGTAAACTACAGAGGTAGTCAGAAAGCCTTAGGAAGTGATTAGTGAATTTCTCTGAAAAGATCAGGGAGAGTGGACGTAGGAGCTTGAGTCTCTGAACTACTATAATCTGCTGTGTTCTTTGCTTTCTATTTTGCTTGATTTATCTGTTGCATTACTTTGTCTTGAAAGCATATTTTCACTGATATTTCAGTTGGAATCAATCCACTGAAAGTTGCATATAAATTGAATCACGGCCCTAATCACTATTCCATTAAAGGAAGGTTTTTGAAAAAAGCTTAAAACGAGTATAAACTAAGGGCCAACCATTTCAAGACATCCGAGTAGCTAGAACAGATAGTTACCAAACCGAACTTACTCTTTTGAGGGTTCAAGAAGTTAGTTATCTCGATCCAAGCAACTCGAGATCTCTAAAAACTCGGGACTCGGTTGGGATTATCCGAGGTATCTCGAAAGCGATTTCGATCACTGTCTCGATAGACTTTGACTCGGAGCGATTTGTGCTTCTCGGACCAAATCATCGTGACAACCCCACCCAAGTGACCTCGATGAAAAAAGTTTTAAAAACACTGAACACGTGTATTCCCCCCCCATACACTTGTAAGACTCGTTTGCACCGGGACCAACAAGTGGTATCAGAGCAGTGGTTCAACTTGACCACCTGCTTTGTTGACCTAAGTTTTATTTTCAAAAAAAAAAAAAAACTTGTGGTCTATCTGAACTGATCATATTTGCTGAATTCTTAAAGACTCAAATAAAATGTCTTTTAAGAAACTTCTCATGTTCTCAGTGGAGAATTATGATTTATGGAGACTAAGAATGCAGGCTCACCTGTATTCTAAACATGAACGTATGTGGAGAGTGGTCTCTGAAGGGCCATTCCAATTTACTGTGGTGAATCCCAGAGGAACAGAAAATGAGAGAAACAATCCTAGAGCAGAATTTCCTAACTCTGATGACCAACTGACTCCTGAGGAGAGGAAGTTAGTCAATCTAGACTATATTGCTAAAGACACACTATACAGTACAATTGATGATGGTGTGATGGGAATGATCTCTCACTGTAATACTGCAAAAGAAATTTGGGATACACTAGCTGTAATGTGCCAAGGCACAGATCATATCAAGGAAAACAAAACTTTCGATTCTTGCAATTGGAAAGTTTGATAGTTTTGAAATGGATGAAGGTGAATCTATAGACAAATTGGAAGTCAGATTCACTAGCATTATGAATGATCTAAATGCACTTGGTAAGAAATATCCACCGAGAGAAGTTGCATTGAAAATTCTTAGAGGTCTTTCTAAGAAATGGGATATACATGCAGTGGTAATTGAAAACACCAAAACATTAATTCAATGCCATACCAACAAGTCTTCTCTGAGCTGAAGGCCTATGAGTTTGTAATTGATAAGAAATCTAAAAAGACTAACAGCAAAGATGATTCATCATCAAGTAAGAATGTGGCTTTTAAGGCCAAAGATAAAACCTGTAAAACTAGAGAGTCTGAAAACTCCCTTGCTAAAAATCGATGAGCTTGAGGATAAGCTAGCAAGACGATGGCAAGGAGGTTTGAAAGACTTAATAGTCGATATGGAAAATACAAAAACTATTACAGGAATCACAGGTACCAGAAGAAACCTGAGGACAGATCAACTGAGAAGAAGAAGGACCTGAAAGCTCTATCTTCATCCAAAAGGAAGGACTCCAAGTCCAAAGAAGAAAGTGATCAGGATGATGATGCCAACATATGCTACAATTGCCAAAAAAAAAGGTCACTAAAGATGATTGTCCCGACACGAAAAGCTAAGGAGAGAAGAGAAAGACAGGCAAAAAGAGACAAGAAGTTCTCCAACAGAAAAGCCATGGTTGCAGAAGAAGAACATTCTGAGGAGGGATCTAGCTCTTCAGATGAAATATTCTCAGACAGTGAAAGTGATGACATCTGTCTGATGGCTATTGAGGAGGTAAACTCTTCTTTCTCTGTTGTTGCTCCTACACTAGCACAAGAGTTGTCAAGTTCAACTGTAAACAGTCATTTTGACCTGATGGATTCTTTTGAGAGTCTAATGAAGGACTATGCTGTTTTACAAGAACTGCTATGAAGGTGAAAATCTTAAGTGGAAAGACTCTAGCAAAACTGAAATCACTTCTCAATTAATGGGAGCTACTGATGAACTGGATGTTCTGAAAGTACAACTCTCAGAGAAAGAGAAGTTGATAGTGACCCTAACTGAAAAACTAGAGAAATCCACTGAAGAGATTCAGCTGATCAGAACTAAGTTCAATGACCTCTCTGAGAAGCATGAAACTCTACAGAAATGTGAGGATAGTGCACAGAAGAAGCTAACTCTATTGAATACTGCATCTAAAGTAATAGATGAAATTCAGAGTTACCAGAGATCTGTCACTATAAAATCTGGATTGGGATACATTCCAGGGGGAACCTCACAAGGTCATCTGAATGCTGCATCAAGTAGCAAGAAGACAATCTTTGTAAAACCAGTGGCACCCACACTTCAAAATGAAGAAATGCCCAAGGTTGTAGACAAGGGTAAAGGACCCATGGTTTCAGTAAAACTGAATGATCAGGTAGGAAAGCCCAAACCTCTGGTGAAGGCTAGAAAACCTGAGCACTCAGTTGGAAAATTTCAGGCAAGTACTTCAAAGCCTCAGGCTAAGAATGCAAACCTGAAAGGATCTACACTGAACCATCAAAGGAATCTTCAGAAGAGAAACACTCAGCATAGACATTCTCAACTGAAGAGACCAAGTCCTCAGTATACTGAAAGACCCAAATTTCAGTACAGGAAACTTGAACCCCACTTGCCTAAGGGTAAAGGTTACCTGAACCCGAGTCAACAAAGATTCAGACCAGCTGCACAGAAGCCAAAGCAAATGAACAAAAGGCCTGAACCAAAGAAAAATTCAAAAGCCCATGTTCATGCTAAGGCTAGCAGTCATACACAGAAAACTACTAAGGCACCCAGAGTAGTAAATGTGTATGTTGATGTTTATGGAAGACAAATCAGGCACTCTAAAGTGATTAGAGTTGTTAGGCAGATTTGGATTCCGAAAGGTACAGCTAACCTTGTAGGACCCTACACAAATTGGGTACCTAAGAATTGATCTATTTTTCAGGAGGAAAACAAGGGCACTGAGCTGATTAAAGATCACATAGCACTGATGAGTAGAGATGAAAAAGCCCCTGATGTATGGTATCTTGACAGTGGATGCTCAAGACATATGACAGGATTCAAGAAGATACTCAGTGACTATGTTGAACAAAGAGGCCCTCAGATCACTTTTGGAGATAACTCCAAGGGACAGACTAAATGATATGGAACTTTAGAAATCGACTCAGTTCATATCCATGGTGTTTCATATGTATCTGGATTGAAGCATAACTTGCTTTCAATAAGCCAATTCTGTGATAAAGGTTTTAATGTTGAGTTCTCTAAGAACTTATGTTATGTGAAAGATAATACATCACAGAAAATATTACTGACTGGTACTAGAAAAGGAAATGTGTATCTTGCTGATTGGAGTTCAACTCCTAAAGATACATGTTTGGTTGCTAAAAGTTCCACAGATACCAGTTGGTTATGGCATAAAAGAATGAATCACCTGAATTTCAAAACCCTGAATAAGCTTGCAAGATTTGCTCTTGTGAGAGGGTCATTTAATGAAGTGTTCAAGAAGGAACATATTTGTGATGCGTGCCAAAAAGGAAAACAAATTAGAGCATCATTTAAAAGCAAAGTAGATGTTTCTACTGAAAGAATACTTCAGTTGTTGCATATGGATCTTTTTGGTCCTATAACACCAGTGAGCACCAATGGCAGGAAATACACACTAGTAGTAGTTGATGACTACTCAAAATATACTTGGGTCATATTCTTACTTCGATGAAAAAGAGACTCGAATAAAAGTCGCCAGAATTACTTAAAAGGCTCGAAGATTGAGAAAAAATCTGAGTGTGGTCAAAATCGATCCGACAAGGGAACCGAATTTATAAATCATATCATATCGATTATTGTGCAAAGAAATGGAATTACTCATGAAACATCACCGCAAAGGACCCCTCAACAAAATGGTGTCTTTGAAAGAAGGAACAGGACTCTTAAAGAAGTTCGCAAGGACAATGATAAATGAAGTCGATATTCCTAAAAGATTTTGGGTTTGAAAGTCATCAACACCGCATGCTATTCTCGTAACGGATCCATGCCGACTAAAAAGTCAAGGCAAAAACACCTTATGAGCTTTGGAATGAAAGGAAGCCTCTTGTTTCTTTTTCTTTTCGTGTGTTTGGTTGCAAGTATTTCATACACAATAATGGTAAAGATCGGTTGAAAATATTTGATAGCAAAAGTCGATGAAGGAATATTCTTAGGGTATTCTCAAATCAAGAAAGCTTTCGAGTTTACAACCAGTAGGACTCTTATTGTGGAGGAAACACCTCATGTTGTTTTTGATGAATCTACTTGTGTTCGGAAGAAATAGGAACATGATGCGAGAAGAACCCACCAAGAGGATCACCAGATTAAGCTGAAAAAGAATGAAAAATCATCCATCGAACACGAAAAGAAGAAGTCACCACATTCTATGATTGGGTGACTCGGACTCAAATAAAGAAGTTCAGGATGGAACTCAGGATGGTGAGACTCAGGAAAGCCAACACACCAAAGGTGACCAATCTGAACAGACACCAGTTCAGACTCAGGTATGTGATGCCAATGAAGATGTGGTCACAGCTGAGGCAAATTCTGAATCTATCAACCAAAGGGGAACAAATGTCTCTGACAATGTTCTGAATGGAATTTCCCCTGAGGAAGATGATTCCCTTTCTCCTTTTCTGTTGTTCCCTGAGTTTACTGAATTAACTGAACCTAACATTTCAAATGTTGAGGATACTGTTGAAGGGGGAACATCTAGAAGAAGATGGTTAGATAGTCATCCTACAAGTCAGATTGTGGGTGATCTAACTGAAGGTGTCAAAACAAGAAGGTTCCATGGTGAGAGTGCACTATTCTGCTGCTTCCTATCAGAGAAAGAGCCTACTGAGATTGGTGAAGCTCTACAAGATTCTCATTGGATTACTGCTATGCAAGATGAGCTGAATCAATTCTCAAGAAATGAAGTATGGGAGCTAGTGGATAGACCTGAAAGGCACAATGTCATTGGAACCAAGTGGGTATTTAAGAATAAAAGAGATGAAAACAACAACATTGTAAGAAACAAGGCAAGGCTAGTTGCACAAGGTTATTCCCAAGAAGAAGGCTTGGATTATGATGAAACCTTTGCACCAGTTGCAAGACTAGAAGCCATCAGATTGTTTCTTGCATATGCTGCCCACATGAAGTTCACAGTCTATCAAATGGATGTGAAAAGTGCATTTCTGAACGGTGTGCTTAAAGAAGAGGTTTATGTAGAACAACCTCCTGGTTTCAAACAGAATGACCAAGTTTACAGGCTCAGAAAAGCCTTGTATGGTCTTAAGCAAGCACCCAGAGCATGGTATGATACTCTTTCTCAGTTTCTTACTGACCATGGTTTTGTCAAAGGAACTGTTGATAGAACTCTGTTCAGGATAGAAGATGGGGAAGATATCTTACTGGTTCAGATATATGTTGATGACATCATTCTTGGATCTCCAAACCATCAGCCGTGTGAAAAGTTTTCAACACTGATGAAAGGCAAGTTTGAGATGTCAATGATGGGAGAGATGAATTTCTTTCTAGGTCTTCAAGTGAAACAATCAAAAGAAGGAATCTTCATCAACCAGGCAAAGTACACCAGGGATCTAATTGCCAAGTATGGTGTACAGAATTGTAATGCAGTTAGAATTCCTATGAATACTAACTACAAGATGGATCCTGATTCTGAAGGAAAATCAGTAAGTCATATTGATTATAGAGGAATCATTGGATCATTGCTCTATCTCACAGAAAGTAGGCCGGATATAACATTTGATGTTGGGATATGTGCAAGATACCAAGCTAATCCTAAGGCTAGTCACATGGAGGCTGCCAAAAAGATACTGAAGTATCTTAAGGGCACAGTGAAATGAGGATTATGGTATCCAGCTGATGATAACCTTGAATTAACTGGTTACTCAGATGCTGATTATGGAGGTTGCAGAATTGATAGGAAGTCCACTACAGGAACTTGTCAATTTCTAGGAAGTAAGCTGATATCTTGGTTTTCAAACAAACAGACCTTAGTAGCAACCAGTACTACTGAAGCTGAATACATGGCTGCAGGAAGCTGCTGTGCTCAGATTCTTTGGCTCAGACAACAATTAAGGGATTATAAAGTTGTAGCCAATGAAGTACCAATATTTTGTGACAATAATAGTGCCATTGCAATTTCACAAAATCCGGTATTGCACACCAGATGCAAGCATGTGGATATCAGACATCACTTCATCAGAGATCATGTCGAGAAAAAGGACATAAGGATGGTGAAAATTCATACTGATAAGCAGAGAGCTGATATCTTGACTAAACCTTTGGCTGAATCAAGATTTCAGGAACTATCAGTTGAATTATGGATGTTAGATCCAGGTGTATAGAGTAAAATCTGAAAAATTGAAGGTTTTCAGATGCATGAAGTTTTCTCAGAATTCTACTGAGAAACTCAGGATAAAATAGGAAATACTGAACTGAGTCTCAGGAAACTTAGACTTACTGATGGTCAGTACTCAGTAGCATACTGAACCCATTCAGTACTCAGTATCATACTGACATTTTATCAAGGTCAATACTCAGTAAGACTGATAGAGGGAAATTAGTCTGAAGAAGTAATGACTCATGCGACTCATTTATTGCTTAAGTGAAACTCAGTAATCATTCGCAATAAATACAAAACACCTGAGGAATGTTTTTGGGCGGGATCTTTGAAATTCCTAAAAGGTCAACAGTCATTAAATGCTCTGTTACATTTAATCACCAATGAAGTTAAAATGGTGGCTTACTTTTCGGGGATCGACCTTTCCCATACCCGATTAATCGTGGATTAATCTTAATCGTTAATTTTCACCAAACCGGTACGACTTCCCATGATCTCGAACTATTTAATCCTTTGAAAGTTATTCAAGCCAAATTTTATTGAAACCCTTCGTTCCCAAAAAACCTCTGCAAATAAATCCCTTTTACCCATAAAAACTTCATCGCTCAAAACCCTAAATCTTCAAATCTCAAATGGCTCCTACCATGTTCAAAAAATTAGCCGAGACAAATAAACCATGGTATGAGTACGTGGTTTCTTTGGAGAGTACCACCAATGCCAAGCACGAAGAAGAGGCGCTCCACTTAATCCGATTGGCGAAACTGATGAACCTTGTCGCAAACCGACCGGAGGCGGAGTATACCCGTGAGGTAATAGAGTTTGTTGCAAATATGGAAATCGATGAGAAAGATTGTATAGAATCTAAGATTTCGTTTTGCATCTCGAACAATCAATGAAGTATGTGGATTTTGTTCGAGAGCTCTACATTGTCCCTAAGAATTTAAACGATGTATTTGAGTTGTGCGATAGGGGAGATGATCCCTCATTGTATATGTTGGGATGGGAGCAGGAGTATCTTGACAAGGTTGCTGAGAAACCTGTTAAGTTTGAGGCAACTCTGCACAAACGGCATCTAAAGCCGAAATACAGAGTATTGATGGATATTGTTGGAAAGTGCATAATGAGTCGATCTGGAAGCTTCGAGCAGATCAGCACTCCCAAACTCCGATTGATGACGGCGATTGAGGACTCACCCACCAAGGATTTCAACTGGCTGAAGTAACTGATCAAGGTGGTGACTGAGCAAGCCAAGGTCATAAAAAGGGAAGATGATGGGGCAATATCGATCAAAGGCAGGATCCTCCATGCCACCAAAATTGCATTTATTTTGGAGATGTGCAGAGAGGAGGAGGATATTTTTGCCAACTCTACTCCATTCTCTAAGTCCAAAGTGATGTTCAAGCCGATTGCTGTGAAGAGGGCTATTAAGGGAAAGAAAGATAAGAAAGTGGAATCACCAGTTGCGGCTGCTGAAGAAGAAACCCAACAAACCAGGGGGAAGGTGTTGTTGGAAGCCAAGAAGGAGCAGGGTGAGAAATTGAAGATGCAGAAAACCCTTGCTCCAAAACGCAAAATAATGGTGGTTCTCACTGATGAAGATTAGGAGGAGAGTGAGACTGAGGATATTCAGCCTGAGAGCCAAACTGCTCAGAAATCGCCTTTACATGTATTGGCTCAGGCTATCTCAAAGGCACAGATCAAACCGAGGGAGCAAGTCTTCTCTCGAGGTTCTTGAGACTTCACTTAGCTCGGATAAGTTTTCGGAAATTTTCCAAGGACCTCGGACCTCGAGAAAGTTCAGATCCTGGCCGAGGAACCGCCTCGGTTCTCCTCGAGCAAGCCGAATTTCCATCGGGAGGCGCCCGGCTCGGACCTCGAAGAAAGTCGATTCAGACCGAGGAGCCGCCCAAACCTCGAGAAAATTGCTTTGCCTCGGGAGCCGATGAACTTTGAAGAGCCTGAGTGAATTGTTGATTGACCCTTCCATCAACCACGAGAGCCCGATGCTCAAGAAAGGTGAAGTGAAGAGACCGAATGGCGGGTTAGCGGGGAACGGTTCATTCTTAATCGTTACCTCGAAGCCGAGCTCATTCCCCGACCTCCAAGAAATCTTCTTGATTGAGGTCAACGGTCTACATCTCAACCGGACTCTTCCGTGAGATGCTTAACATTGCTTCATTCAGAGGGGAAGACTAGTGGAACGAGGAGACAGCTTTTCTCACTGAATTCTCAGGGTTCAGAAAAACCAAGCTCCGGATGAAAATCTCAGATTTTGATGAGCTTGTGAAGAGGAAGGTGGCTGAGAGAACTGCTGAAGTTGGTGCCCCGAGCTCCATTGACAAATCTCAGGATGGGGACCAACAAGGGGATGATGAGAGTCAATCTCAGAAGGAGAAAGACTCAACCGATCTTGTCAGTTTGTCGAACATCCTCGATCGGGTTAGCCTTCGTGTAACTTTTTGGCACTATTAATAATTATGCGGAGTTTATTGAAGTTCCTACCTTTAAATCAGAATGTCCGATATCTGACCGAGGCTCAAAATACACCCAAGCTCAGGGTGAAACCTCAGTTCAAACTGAAGCTCAGGTTCAGACTGAGACTCAGGATGAACAACCAACTCAGGAGGCACAGCAGATCAGAAATGCTCCTGAGGTTGATCTCACCCCCGTGATGGAAAAGCTGGAGAAGGTTGAGCCAATCCTGACCAAAGTTGCTCAGATTGAAGAGGCATTGGCCAACCAAACTCAGAAGATTGAGAACTTGAGTTCTTCTTCGAACTCGGTGTTTGCCGTGAGCTCTATGACAGAGAAGCTGACCTCCATGGAAGCAAAGCTAGAAGGCAAGATGGAGGGGGTCAAGGCTGAGGCTTAATGAAGAGTGAAGCAAAGGCATCAGGAGCAGACACAAATTCTAGAAGCAAAATTGGTTGAGAGGAATGAGATGTGAAAAAATGTCATGAGGAAATAAGCTCAATGCTCATGACCAAGATGATGACACATGTTCAAGGAAGCTCTCTCAAGCCAATTTGTTCATCCGTCTTCAAGAATTCTTCGCGGGCGAAGAACCACCTTAGGGCGTGCTCGAGGAGGAGCAAGATCGAGATGGCGTGGAGGTGCGGAGTGTCAAGAAAAATCAATACCATATGGACACAAAGACTTCTCCGGAAGCTTCGCCAGAGTATGGTTCCAAGAAGGGGGAAAGACCTGGAGCTGATCTCAGGGAATTATTGGAACATACTCTGAAGGGCAAGGTTGTTAAAGATGCTGAAAAGAAGATAATTGCTGAAGCCATGAAAGAGATTGAAGCCACTGAGAAGCTTAAATTCAAGAAGGTGGAGAAGCCAATCTACACTCAGGTTTCAGAGGAAACAATGCAGGAAGTTGCTATGGAGAAACTGAGTGGTAGAGGAAGGATTGGGACAAGCCAAAGCCGGTCTTTGAATTGCCCATCAAGAGAAAGGCAGTGGTGATAGAAGAGCCTGAGGGCAAGAGAGCAAAGGCTTCTAATCCAATCCAGAGGAAATTGATGCTGGATATTGAAGAATCTGAGACTTAGCCCAAGAAGAAAGTCTTCAATACCAGAAGCGCTCTGAAAACACTCCAGATTGAACAAGCGAAGAAAGTTCTTTATACATTTTACGGTGTACCAAAGATCAGAAAGAAGGTAGAAGAAGAGCAGAAAAGAAGGAGCGGGTTCAAAAAGTTCGCAAGCAAGAGGAGAGGGAACACTAAAGCACAGAAATGGCCGCACGTTGACAAATGGATGCCAGTCCATCTCAATGATGCATGGGAAGAAATCAAGAGAACCTTCGGTTCTACTATGATGTGCTTTCGAGAGAATGGAGAGGGAGAGCTCTCGGATCCGAATGAGGCTTTCATCGACTATCTCCTGACCTTCTATCCGAAATATCTTCAAGGATGGATAAATCTTGCCGATGAAGGAAAGGTGCAGATAACCGCCCCTGGTCCATATGTGTACCCTCCTCCCAGGCTGGAGAATGGCTGTGTTAATGAGAAAGTCATTTCTCAGGAAATATCTCAGTACGCCATTCAGTTGGGTCTGACAGGAAACAATCCGGATATCATTAAAGAGAGAGATGCACTGAAGAGAAGATATTACGGAATGTTCAACCTAGAAGTCCCTGCTGATGAGGTGGAAGAGCAGAACTGAAGAGCCAAACTGAAGAACCAAACTGAAGAGCAGAGCTGAAGAACAGAATGAAGACTCAGAAGATGAAGACTCAGAAGATTTATGTAATTTTTTTTTTGTCTTTTTGATTTTGTTCAGATAAGATTCATTGTAACCTGTAACAGTCTACCTATCATCAATGAAAACTTATCATTTATGCTCAAAAGATAATATCTCATTATCTTATTTACATGTCTTCTACTTTTGACATGCCTGAATGATGTCTCTGAATTAATTGTGTGTTTAAGGGGGAAATTGTTTGAAAATTAAGTATTTGGTGATGAATTCTTTGAGTGATTCATTACTGAAGAAATTGTTAAGAAATTAATTGTTGAGAGACTCATCAATTGTGGAAGAAATTGTTGGGATATATAACCAATCTTGTAATAGGATAAACTGAAACCTGAGTTTAGGTTAAATGTTTGTAACAAGATAGGTTTTGGCATCATCAAAAATGGGGAAATTGTTGGGAGATGAATTTAATAAAGATATGATTTTGATTAGATCCCAAAACTCTGAGTATGACATGTTCAGAATAAACTTGATAGTTGAGTCAGGATTCAATTTTAGAGTATTCAGGATGTTATCTGCAAAATGTATAGTCAAGAGATATAGATCGAGATAGATCTCAAGACTCAAGAACTCAAGATGTTTTAAAGAAACCGAAGTTTCAAAGATGAAACTAAAAGTTTCAAGACTCAAGAAGAAATCGAGAATCAAGACTCAAGAAGAAACTCGAGAATCAAGACTCGAAGAGAAATCGAAAAACCAAGACTCAAAGATGAAGACTCAAGATATCGGTCAAGATACATCCAAGACTCGTAAGACTCAAGACTCCTAAGACATCAAGACTCAAGACTCAAGACGCAGAAGACTGTAAGATCAAGACCAAGACCAAGATCAAGAATACTAAAGGCACGAGTAATTACTGAAGACTCAGTAATATACTAAATGCTCAGTATAAACCTGAATGTTCCAAGGCACTGAGAATATCTATCTGAAGGATGCAATACTGAGAAAGTCGCAATTCCTTAGAAAAATTAGATATTGCCCAAGACATTCAAATGCAGACAAAAGGAACTAAGACAAAGTGTTGTTAAGGTTATATCAACTCAGAGATTGTAACCAAAAGAGCCGTTGAATTGTCTACCTTTAAACCGAGACAAAAGTCAAAAAAGGAAGACAACATTTGTACCATATCGACAATGACAATGGCGGTGACAGTCCTTTGAAAAATGTCGGAAGTACTAAATTCGGCATCGCAAGAAGTGAAGACCGGCTACATGAAAGGTTATTGCCTAAAACGTGTTAGGGAGTGTCAAACCCTAAATATAGCCATTTCTCACACACCATAAGAGGAAACTCACAAAGTTATCTCTCCAACTGATAGTTTTTCAAGAGTGACCTTGGTTTATGCCTATAAATACTTGTGACCCTCTACATTGTAAGGTTACGGGAAATTTGTAAGCAACTCAAGAGCTCAAACTTATTAATGCAAGTTGAAGCACTCGAAAAACTGAGAATTTCCCAAGTGCTTTAAATTGAAGAGAGCTCATTCCACTAAGCCTAGCTTGATAAGATATATCCAAAGCTTAGTCGAGATATCCTAGCATTTGCATTGTTCTTTATTGTAAAGGATATCTCATCCTAGTTGGAAACCAACCAAGAAACCCCAAACCCTTTGTAAGGTAGTTTGAGTGTGATTGTTGGTGAGATTGGAGTTGTAAAGAGTGAGTAAACTACATTGAGGTAGTCAGAAAGCTCTAGAGGAGAAGTGAGTAATCTATCTTGGATAGACAGAAAGCTTGTGTGAGTTTTGAGTTAGTAAACTACAGGGGTAGTCAGAAAGCTCAAAATTAGAAAGGTTAGTAAACTACAGAGGTAGTCAGAAAGCCTTAGGAAGTGATTAGTGAATTTCTCTGAAAAGATCAGGGAGAGTGGACGTAGGAGCTTGAGTCTCTGAACTACTATAGTCTGCTGTGTTCTTTGCTTTCTGTTTTGCTTGATTTATCTGTTGCATTACTTTGTCTTTAAAGCATATTTTCACTGATATTTCAGTTGGAATCAATCCACTGAAAGTTGCATATAAATTGAATCACAGCCTAATCACTATTCCATTAAAGGAAGGTTTTCAGCAAAAGCTTAAAACGAGTATAAACTAAGGGCCAACCATTCCGCACATCTGAGTAGCTAGAACAGATAGTTACCAAACTGAACTTACTCTTCTGAGGGTTCAGTAAGTTAGTTATCTGATCCAAGCAACTCAGGATCTCTGAAAACTCAGGACTCAGTTGGGATTATCTGAGGTATCTGAAAGCAGCTCAGGATCACTGTCTCAGATAGACTTTGACTCAGAGCGATTTGTGCTTGTCAGGACCAAATCATCAGGACAACCTGACCCAAGCTGACCTCAGTAAGAAAAGTTTTAAAAACACTGAACACGTGTATTCCCCCCCATACACGTGTAAGAATCGTTTGCACTGGGACCAACAACACCCCTAAGTCAAACAAACACACATGGTGCGGTTGATTTCTTAAATCAGCCGCACCGATTTATTAAAAAAAAAATCTTTTAATAAATCAAATCAATTCAATTACACAACTAAATCAAGAGCCTGAAGCTCTGATACCACTGTTGGAATTTAGAGGCGTGTAAGCACGTAATATATGCGCAGCGGAATTAAACAGTTCACCAACAATGAATAATTAATTGCATAATTAAATACGAATAAACGTAAACAGAATTCTTACAGTAATTCGTATACAGTTTTCTCTACTATGGTATCCATGTAATCCCCAATCACGGACTTGCACGGATTTGCCAGCGTTGAATTCCGAGATGAATTTGCTAGGAAAATTCTAACTCTAGATCTTATGGAGAATAATGAATTAACGTTCTTTGTGAATTACCAAGAGCTTGTATATATAGGGAGACTTAGCTTATTTCCCAACCTAGCCCAATTAGGGAAATAAAATCCCTAATCTTGAATTAAATTAATTTCTTTTAATTTAATTCCTTAAATATAAATCTCTACGGATTTAAATGCATTATATGAAAATCTCTACGATTTATTTCCTTATACATTAAATCCTACAATTATATTCCAAATTAAATATATAGGATTTAACATTCAATTTAACATTTAATCAACCAACTATAATCCGTAAAAGGGAACTACTTGTTGTGTGACTCATAGGCCCTCATATATAGAATGATTTGTCAAACTAACGGTCTTAATTGAACCCTAGGCAATAAATCAGACATTCTCAATATAAGAGGTACGTTGCGAGAAAAGTGCAACTACCTGTAACTGAAACATGGGATATTACGATTTCCTCCTTTCATTCGCGAATACTCGATTAAGTCTTGAACATTATGAAGTGTATATTCAAATAACTTAATCAATTTAGCTCTAATCACTAATTGATCATGTATGTCGCCACAAAGTCTAAGTTGACGTGCATCGGCCGATGACTTAGATCCAATTATGATGAGAAGATTAGTATTCTCTCTAAAGCCACTTCGATGAATGAATCCTATTCTTGGCTCAACTACCACGCACATGCACTTCGTGATGAACCCAAACCAAGTCATATCTACCCATAGACAGGTGCAAGCATCGGTCATGGTCAAAGTTCATCACTCCACACATATCGTGCGTATTGACCTCAAGTCAAAGGAGTATCTCATCGCTCCCACTAACCAAGACACCCGTAGACACATATAGTGGAACTACATCAAACGGTTTCTCGGATGGGTATACCAATACCCTCTAAGGTATTTGTGCATCCATCATGAGATACCTAGTATCTCGTAGTAAGTGAGATCTTACTACACTCTCTAAGAGTATGATGCAGATCGCACACCAATCTCCATTGCATCATCAATATCCCATTCTTGATGATCCTTGATCGGGACTATTTGAGAATCATGCTTTAAGTCATCTGAGTTCTCACAACCTCAATGACATCAATGACTCATGGGAACACTTGTATGAATAAATGCAAACAATCAAACATAATATTCAAACAAGTGTATTGCCATACATTAATATTAAGTGAACTATAATATTAAATCAAACTGAATATCATCGAGTATTATGTCCTTACAATAGATTGTCTCTAGGACACTAACACTAACACGGTCATCTTTCCTTTCATCCCTGTGATCGTCTTTTTGTTCATCTCTTAAGTTATCCCTATCATTTGAAGAACGATACCTTTCTTGTGATCTGTCAGAAGATCTTCGATCTCTTCCTCTGCTTCATCGATAGTCATCGTAAAACTTTATGTACTTGCCCATTTGAACATTTGTTCGTTCAATTTTTCTCGTTATTAGTGCAATCTGTTCGGCCTGGCTGATGATGTTTCAACTGGTTCAACAATTCGTGAACTGATACTAGTTGCCTAGAATGCAACAGATTTAGTAGAATTTGCAGCAGCTTCAGCAGGGACAACATCTGATCCTTGTCCTCTCTCAATCAGGTCGAACTCATGGGCTTTCAAACTGAATATTAGGTCATTCGGTTTCATAGTAGCAATATCTTGACAATCCTTAATTACGGTCACCTTGGTATTCCATTTCTTGGTCAATGATTTGAAAATCTTGTAGTTGATATCTTTGTTTGACATTACGCATCCAAGATCACGAAGTCGGTTGACTCCACGAGTGATCCTTCCATCAAATTGATCAACTGTTTCATTCGGTAGCATCTTAAGTTTCTCAAATATCACCAGCTCAGCTTGCAGTCTGTTGTCCTTAATCTGTTCATTTCCTCTGCAGATTTCATCAAGTGTATCCCAAACTTCCTTAGCAGTCTTCAGGTACTTCACATTTTCTCATGTAGTAGAATCCATAGTTTTCATGATGAGATGTCTGACAACAGTATCTAGATTTGACAATTTCCTCTCATCTACATCCATCAGATAGGGACTCTTTCCGATTCTTGCTCCAACTAGTTGAGTAGGATCTCCTGCTTCAGCTAGATTTTAGTGATAGATGATAATCGGTCCTATCTCAAGAATCTCATCCATTCTGTTGCTTATCACTCCCAGATGGTCTCTCATATCGATAGACCAATCTACATACTCATCAACAGAAAACATGGGTAAATTATGATGCATTCCTGAAGTGTTATCCATGCTTGTGGTGATTTTGTAAAGTATGAGTTTTAAAAACGGTTTTCAAAGATCAGTTCAAGTGACCACAAAGGTTCTTCCTCAAGAATCGATGATATTCAAAGCCAGTGGTCGAAAGAACCACTGCTCTGATACCACTTATAGGTCCCGAACGGGTTTTCGTGAGGGTAGAAGTCTAGAGGGGAGGGGTGAATAGACTTCTAAAACTTTTCATGGATCAGGTGTGATTAGCAAGTATGCCTGATCAGAGTGCGGAGTGAATCAGTATGGACTGATATCCGACTTACTGATTGCACGGAGGCAGATCAGTTCGGTGTCTATCAGTTTAACTGATGGTGCGGAAGATTAGTTAACCCGTGTGAAAACCAGTTTTACTCAATCAGATTTCTGATGAATCTGTTTTAGATCAGATGACTAAAGTGTCAAAATCGACCGGTTTAGTAACTTGATGCTAATCAAACGATTCGAGAATATGCATCTGAATAACAAGTAGTGTGCCAGATTTATAGTGGTTCTGACAACTTGTCCTACGTCCACTCTTCCCTATCAGCAGGGGCACCAACTTAACCAACTGGACTTAGTTTAATGTGTTAATCTAACACATTACAACCAACAGATGTTTCACGAGTTCTCACTCAACCAATCCCAGATATCAGATCTAGAAACCCTAGACTGAAATCTTGCTATAACAAACTTAACCTAACTTTTGTTTGGGTCTAAGATTTGTAATGTTCCAACTGGAATACTATCCTATCTTCTAAGTAGCCTAAAGCTAGAGGATGAGTATTCTATGTTAAGAACAATGGGATGAACACTTAGAAAATATGCTTCGCTTTAGAGTTCTTCGTGCGGAAATTTGCTTGTGCTTGAGCTTGATGATAATTTCTGTAACCTTACTATAAAGGTTTGATCCCATATATATAGGCACGAAATCGAACTAGCCGTTGGAGAGCAATTCGAATTTCGGTATATTTTTAGGTAGCTAGCAGGCTTGATTGGACGTGCTCAGAAAGGCCATGCCATCTTCGTGCAATTTTGTCATTTCTAGTCGTTTGGCCTGATACGCAATATCTTACATAGTCAGATCCGTACATACGTGTCGAATTCTTAGTGGCTAACAAGTACACTGAATCGGCGCCTTGTAAAGCCAACAGTTTTAACATTCTTCTGGTCTGATGACAATCGTATGTCTTTGATAAGTAGATATGCTTATCACTTTTCTGACTTAGCTCTACCTGATCAGTATGCAACTGATCAATAATCTTGAGTCTTCTGATAAGGTTGTCTTAGCTTCAACCTATCGACTCTGTTGATGTCCTTTCTTCAGGTCTTCTGTTCTTCGCTTCTGATCTTCGCTTCTGATCTGAACCTATACATATTGAGTTCCCCCTCAATATGTGACCTAGTCTAATACATCAGCTGTCTAACATGTTCAGCTGGTCTCCTATCATCATCAGTCGACTAACAGGTTCGACTGGTCCTATTACAACTGTTTTGGAACTTCCATCAAAACTACAAATTTTCCAACAATACTTTTCATAGTAAACAAGTAATACTTTTCAATCTAAACAAGTTGTATATACTTTTCTATGTAAACAAGTAATACTTTTCTATGTAAACAAGTAATACTTTTCTATGTAAACAAGTAATACTTTTCAATCTAAACAAGTTGTATATACTTTTCTATGTAAACAAGTAATACTTTTCTATGTAAACAAGTAATACTTTTCAATCTAAACAAGTTGTATATACTATTCTATTTAAACAAGTAATAATTTTCATTGTAAACAAGTAATACTTTTCAATCTAAACAGGTTGTTTATACTTTTCTATATAAACAAGTAATACTTTTCATTGTAAACAAGTAATACTTTTCAATATAAACAAGTTGTATATACTTTTCTATGTAAACAAGTAATACTTTACATTGTAAACAAGTAATACTTTTTAATTTAAACAAGTTGTATATATTTTCTATTTAAACAAGTAATACTTTTCATTGTAAACAAGTAATACTTTTCAATCTAAACAAGTTGTATATATTTTTCTATATAAACAAGTTATACTTTTCTATGTAAACAAGTAATACTTTGCAGGTTATATACTTGGAATTTAGCGACGGTTACTTAAAATCCGTCGCTAGTAGCGACGGTGAAAACCGTCGCTTTTTTTCAAATAGCTGTCGCTAAACTCGATTGGGCGGTGGTCCAACTGACCAGATGCTTCGTGCCCCGGGTCCGACTTTAGCAACGGATATAACCGTCGCTAAATGCTTTGATTTGACCCGGTTTGACCCGGCCCGAAGAAATCGTCGCTAAACCGTCGTTACACAGTCTCTATTAGTGACGGATACTAAATCCGTCGCTATATTTGGAGACTTTGACCGTTTGACCATATCCGTCGCTAGAACCATCGCTACTAGAGACGGTTGTGATATCCGTCGCTAAAATTCATCGTTAAAACCCGTCTTTTTTGTAGTGTTTTATAAATTAGAAAACGAAAAAGAAAAAAAAGCTTCCTTACCAACATAGATGGTTTTCACTTTTTGAGTGGCAAAACATTTTTTTGCACCCAAGCACGCAGTTACAACAAAACTTAATATAATAAGTATTTAAAATTACAAACCGTGCAACATTGTGGTGAATTACTAGTTAGAAGTAAAATTTAAACATTATTTATTGATGAATCGAAAACTTAATGTATGTATAAACTTGTTATTCCTTTTATGCATATTAATCCACCCACCCACTCATACTCATGTATCATGTAGATAAAAGCAGTGACATGTGGTACAACGTTGAACTGGAAAACTCATGCATAAAAGTATGAAACCAACTTAGTCATAGTATATTTGAAATAAATACCTCAACTTAAAATGATCTATCATCTAGTTTCAACAATATTTTACAATACCCCAACTTAGCCCGATAACTTATTTTACAAATTAAATACCGTAAATCGAGAGAGACAAATGTTATAATCGTAACTTCAATAATTACTCTCAGTTTACAATAATTGTTGCAATGAATACTAAAATAGTTGACACGTATGCAGCGGTTTCATCGGGACAAATTAATGTTAGTAGTGGAAACACAATTAATGAAAAAAAGAATCATTTTGGCATTACATGTCACCTGAACTATTCACTTTTATTTTGAATATTTTGAAACACCCTTAAACTATATATTTTTTTTATTTTAAAAAGCCCTTAAACTATCAACTTTTGTTTCGAAAGACCCCTAAACTATATTTTTAGAGGCCTTGAATCATTCTAAAATGTGCTAGTTTAGGGGCCTCTTTAAACAAAATGTGATAGTTTAGGGACCTTTTGAATATTATGGATGCTATACTTGAATTTTTTAAAATATAAAATTTTAGTTATTCCCTTTATCTCAAAAAGATAGTTCACTTTCATTTCTCACAATAAAAGATTATTTATTGTGCTTGAAATTTTAAATTTTACCTATAAATTATATTTATTAAACAAAACATATCTTTAAAAAGGGAGTAGACTATAATTTGAGACAACTCAAAAATGAATAATGGACCCAACACATATGATGTTCTTTTTGTTGCAATTTACCTTTGAACTTTTGATTAGTGTGAAGTTACTTGAAATTCATGTGTTAATTACATTAAATTGACCAATTGCATTTGGTATACAGAATTATATTAGTTTGTGTTATAAAATAAATTAAGAACGCAATTTGTTTACTCAGTTCGTCAAGAATGACTACGTCTAGGGGCGACCAAGACAGGAGAGTTTTACTATTTCTTGGTTGTGTGTTGTGTACAAATGAAGGCGGCATGCCACCTATTTATAGGGAACCTCATGGATGAATACATAAATATGAATTAATATGACAATAAAGAATTTCTTGTAATTTGCTTGTAACTCAATTTGTCTTGCTTGTAACTTCCAAAGGACATTCAATATATATTTATTTCATAACACTCCCCCTTTGAATGTCCGTCATTATGCCTCGTTAAAATTTTTATTGGGAAAATCCAGTGGGACAAAAACCTAGTGAAGGGAGAAGAGTACATGTTACTTAGTGTATTAATTCTCCCCCTGAATTACACATCATTCGAGATCTTTTAATCGATGTATTTCAGTATGTTTTATAGATTCTCAAATGTTGCAATCGGTTATGCCTTAATAAGTAAATATGCTTATTTTTCACTTGATCAAATCTATTGCACGTCAATTTCACCGTGAAATATATTTCATTTTGTACAATTAGCAAGATATATTAATCCATACATTATACAGAATATGGTACTTCATGACCAAATATTATATAATTAGCAAGATATATTAATCCACCAATTATACTGAGATATGGTACTTCGGGACCAAGTATCTCTTCACTTTTCTTTCACTATCTAAAAGGATCTGTATTAGGATCAAACATCCGGAAGACCAATGAATGTGCATTTTTCATTTAAAGTAATTTTAATACCTTCTGGGTATATGCAGATTGATGGACAAATATTTCGTATTCTAGATGTCCAAATTATAAACTAAGGCAGAACTTAATAATTGTAAAATCTTTGATCTCAAATTGTTTCTTTATGTAAATGTATCTTGGATCTCTTCGGGGGTTCCAATCAAAATTGAGATCATCAATATATACTGCAATGACCACAAATTTTGACTTATTTTTCTTTATAAAAATATATGGACTTACTTGGGTCAATGATATAGTCTTCTTTAACAAGGCTGTCACATACGTTCAAATCGTTTGAGCCTATACAAGAACATTTGCGATTTGAAAGAATAAATTTCTTTTGGATTTAATTTACATGCTTCGGACATGCCAAATCCTTCAAGGACTTTTATATAAATATTGACATCCAATGACCAATATGAAGATACAACATCCAATAACTGCATTTTTCAATTCATATTTATTGCCAGAGATATTAAGTGGCAGAACGTTATTCCATACATAATAAGAGAATAAATCGATATTAAGTGTCTACGAAAACTCTTGAACTACTAATCTCGCTTTGTATTTCACCACCTCATTATTCTTATTTCGTTTTTGTACAAATAAATACTTTCGAGTATATATATAAAACTTTTCTTTTATTTAGCGAGTCTAGCTCGACCACAATTACTTCTTTTTTTTTACCCAGTCTGAGCGCTTCAGGCACTCAATTATTGACTTATGTACTGGATCCCCATTTTTATTTGTAATAGTAATTATGGAGGTGAATATGTTGTCGACAACATTGATACTTCTCTTGTATTTGTAAAATTCATATAAATCAAATCCTAATCATTTCTCAAAATATTTTGACCTGATTGTTCCGCAACCCTAGCTTTTTGATTATTTTGTGCACGTGCATAGTTACTAGGATTTTCGTCATCAGGACGAATCTCTTCAGAGATTTTGTGGATGACTGAATACTTTAGCTAGCTTTAGTTTAATTACCGCATATTTATTTTTTTGTTAATAGGTCCTTCACACTTCTAGCGTGAAGGCGTAGTACCATATATATCCAATTTCATTGGGACCTCTATACTTTGTAAATCATATATATCAAACACTTGCGATTTAGTCATTCCTTTAGTAAATACATCTGGCAGAAATTTGATAATTGCAAGTTAATTGTCATTTGAACTTATAGTCCAGTTTCACTAGTGTGGGTCTAAGTAGTGAAGATCTTTTTCCTTCAGGGAAATTTCCCGGCATTAATTTAGTTTTAGATTCTTATCTCCCCCTAATGCCGGGAAATGACCTTCATTAAATGTGCAGTTAGCAAACCCGAGTTTTAGGTTCGTTATAGGTGGTGATACATGTATTGCACAACTTAAAATTCACAGATGAGAAACGATTGATTATTTTCCACACACTAGTTGTAAAGGGAAGTATATTCTTGACATTTATTAAGTCAATTGTTTAAATTGAATGTCCTTCAGGGACATCAATCTCAATCGAAACAATATATTCTACTAGAATATGGTATATGACTCTTCTACAATCATTAAAGTCATTGGGATTAGTAGACTTTCGGTCTACTAGGTGATATATATCAATTGTATTTATTTTTCTACAATATAGATAAAAGGAGAGTGAATACAATTTATCTAATACACACTTCTTTAGAGAATTGATATATATATATATATATATACAATCAATAAACGTTCAATATTTTTCTCATTTAGAGTCTTTCGATATGATACCCATTTATGTGGATATACTTAAAACTCAATAGATTTCTTGAGAATTGGGAGACATTAGTGCTTTTATAACGAGTAGTGACTCTTTTAGAGTTTTCAATCAAATTTGCACTATTACTTATAATACTAACATTTGTCTCTCCCTCTTTCAAATGAGAAAATATTTTATATTATTAAGTACAGAGCGTGCATAGTACTATCAAATAGACAAACACCACCATCATGATTTAATCATAATATTTGACGTCCATTGCTTCTTCAGGAAGAATAGAACTTTATCATCACCATTATAAACATTTTTTCTCATCCATATGTTCCAATATTTTCATTATTTATTTTTAAGGATGTTTGACATTATTTTACGGGATAATTTGTTATTTGATAGATAATGAGTCAAAGACCTTCAATGCCACAACGTTAACATTTATCCACATTTCTTTTATTTTCTCCATTGTCCCTCTTCTAGGAGGCAATTTTTTTTTTTTTATCGCGATTTTGGTTTATATAATTATATGGAGCATATCTATCACGGTTGCATCCACCCACAACCACATCCATAATTTTGAGATGAGTCACATTCGCTTCAGGGAATGAACTAGAGCTAGTGGGTCGGGACTCATAATATTCAACAATAATATATTATTTTATTTGGCCAAAATTTAGACAAGCAAATAGTTCATAATGTTTCTTCAATTTTTTTTTCGATATTGCTATTGCAGAAGCATATTCGAGTAGAAAATGTCTTCTCAAGCATATCATGATAATTTGGATTTTAACCACATAACTTTAATTGAGAAATAATTCTGAACATAGCCGTATTATATTCCATTAACATTTGTGTAATTTTGTAGACATACGTGGAGTTAATCTTGTCAGGCTTTTGGAAGGACGACCATTTTTAGGTGGTCGTATTTTTCTTTTAAATCCATCCATAACACTTAGTGGATTTCTCATTGTCAAATATTTAATCGTTAATCTTTCATCCAAATGATGAGGAATGAAAATCATTAATTTGCATTGTCTTGATTTGACACTTTATTATTATTAACAATAGTATCTCCATGATTAATTTCCTCAAGATGAAACTCATTGTCGGAAGCCCAAGTTAAGAGTTAAGAGAAAACTCAGTAAATATCTGTTGGTCCCGGTGAAAAACCCATGAAATGCGTAAAAATCATGTAATGCATATAAAACAGGGGTGAGGGAATGGTGATTCCAAAATTTTCTTTTTAAACCATGTGTTTTGCTTATAATCAAATGCATATGGCAAGTAAGAACATAAAGCAGTAAGGAACACACGATTTTATAGTGGTTCAGAGTCCAACTCCTACATCCACTCTTCCCTATCAGCAGGGGCACCAACTTAACCAACTGGACTTAGACTAATGTGTTAGTCCAACACAATACAACAGATGTTTAATGAGTTCTCACTCTCTCGGGACTTATCTCCCTCACGGGATTGCCTACCCTCCCTTTCGGGATTGCTTAGATGTTTAACGAGTTCTCACTCACACCCAGAATTTAAGTTAGTCCAACTAACTTAAATTCCTTGCTTAACAAAACTTAACCTAACACTCGGTTTGGGTAAAGATTGTTTGGTGTCCAACTAGGGTGAAATTTTCCCTTACATTTGTTTAGCCTCAATGCTAAGGATGGAAAAATCTCTCTAAGCTTAGGATATTACATTTGGGCTTAGATATAGGATAGAACACTCTTGAATATATGCGTGTATTTTTTGCTCAGTGTTCTATGGTGGAAATGCTAGATGATTTGGCTTTTTGGATGTTTCACGCATTTTCCACACGAATAATGAAGGAAGAACTTGTATTTATTGTGTGGATTTGAATGTTACCGTTAGATGGAGTCACATTCAAATCCATACTATTCTATAGCTTTTTGCAGCATTTCAGGTTTGTTGTCTTCCTCTCATTGGTCCACGTCAGCTGAATTTAAAGGCTATATTCTTCAGGATCCTTATGAGTCTTGAGATTCTTTCGAGTCCTTCGAGTCCTTCTTGAGATTCTTCCGAGTCTTCGAGATTCTTGATTCAAAGAGACTTCTCTTCAAATGACCTTGTCTTATCGATCGGCATCTTGACACTCGGACTAACCGAAGTTCAAATCTTTCCGACTTCGAATAATCGACCCCTCAGTCACTTGCACTCGGAAAGTTATCGTCGATCAAGATTCCGTTCACAAAGTGAACATGTCTTCAGATGACTTATCTTGAGGTGACATCAGATCAGTATGCCTGTGTTTATTGTTCAGATCTTCTGACTCTTAACCGATTTGGTCGCCTTGATCCGGTATCTTGATTTTGGTTTTCGATATCCGATTTCTTCTCCGATTGATCGTCGGCTCACGATCGATCGAGATAAAGATCAGTCGACATATCGGTTTATCTGCATTAGATTAGCACATCGAGTTAGATATCGGAGTTAGTTGCATCAAATCACCTTATCTCGATCTCGATCACGTCTCGATCTCGTCGATCTCATCTCTATCTCCTCTTACGATCATCAACCTCCTCTTCTGATCTGCACCCTTCTCTGATCTGCAACCTCCTCTTCTGATCTGGTCATCTGATCTGGTCTTTTGATCATCTGACCAGCTTATCTTTTCTGGTCATTTGATCAGGTCACTTCTGATCATCTGATCTTCTAATCCCAGGTCCATCTGATCAGGTAACTTCTGATTCTTCTGATCAGCTGGCTTAACTTTTCTTTTCTTCTGATTTTGCTCAGCTTACCAGTTAACTCCGGAACTCATCTTACTCATCTGATCTCGATCAGTCTCGTCTGATATCGATCATCTACTTGTGATTTCGTGAGTTCCCCCTTAATTGTTCTCTCATTCCCCCTCAGCTTGTTATCTGTAAATTAGCTTGAATAACACAAGTTGATAATGTTTTGGCATAATTCATCAAAACTAAAATATCCCAACAATATCCTTTTAGTAATATCATTCACATATTTAATACAATTTATTAGAAATAAAAACTTTAACAGTTTAATCACTTAAATCAACCACGAATCTAAAATATTCTCAAAGAATAATCGTGCCAACAAAAATTACGGATAAACAATTCACAATAAACTACATCATCGAAAGTAATTAATTTATGTTCTTCTAGATAATACACCAACAATTTTCTCAAATGTAGAATCAACTCAAATAATCAATTTAATTTGATATATACAAGAGATAAGATAAAACATAAATATTCAACAAGTGAGCTTAGATGAAAGATTAAGTTGTGAATATTTCAGAAGAAAATTCTAGGATGACATCAATATACTAAAAGGTTAAGTATGTCTCAGGAGTTGATCTATGAACAAAAATTCTCAAGTACTCTTCAAGATTCAAAAGTAAATCATTTTTCATTAATATATTAAATAATAGAAATGATAATTTAGCACATTTAAGAGTAACTGCAACATTCAATAACTTGAAAAGATTTTGCCATAAAGTTTGAACTTTTTTTTTAAACAGTCAGTGTTCACGTTAGCTAAAAGGTCGAAAACGAGTAATTTTAATCGATACATGATTTGAGCATGATCGAAAATGACAAAACTATCAGCGAAAATGAGACCAAAACTGGACAGTCGATATAGTTAGGGGACCATAATTGCATATTTAAATCTTTTGGGACGAAAATCGAATTATAGAAAAGTTCATAGACTCTTGAGGCGATATCCACCTTTTATTTCAAATTTTAGTTGTTAATTTCTTGTTTATTGATAAGTCGAAAATAATGCATATTTTCTTTTAAATTGGTTATTTTGCAATCAACGTTCGGTATTCTTCTATAAATACGGCTTATAATTATGATTTTGTCATCATATAGTTCGATACATTATTATTCTATGAATTCAAGTATAAATGTAGTATTTTAAAAATGAGAAACACTTTTGTGAAATATTGTACATTAGTGTTATGTGCAATACAACATAAATAAAATAAATATTTACCAAAATTCGCGAGTCAGTGGACGGGCGGGTCGGGCGCGGGTAGGGCGGGCATGGGTTGTGGGCTGTGGATTTCAGCTTGGGAGGACGCATATATATTTATAGAAGGATATATTTATCAAATATATGTTGTAGCCTAGTGGTTTAGGCCTGTTGTTAATTTGTGTTGTCATAGGTCCGATTCCTATTGAGTACATAATTTTTAATATATTTTTTTTATGTGTTACTACATGGAAAAAATGTGATACTTATAGAAACAAAATGTGTTACTACGCGAAATAAAAATTACATTATCATTTAAAAAAAATACATTATCATATGGTAACACATTGTTGTTCATATGGTAATACATGAATATTCATTTAGTATCACGACGACATGTATACAATGTTACATATTACTAAAAAAACATATGTTACTACATGAACAAAAAGTGTTACCCTATGAAGAAAAACGTGTTACCACATGAACAAAACCAGTACGAGTGCGAAAAGAAATCCTGAGTTCAAAATTACAGATTTAAAGAACTTGATGTGTTACTACATGCTCAAAAGAGTGTTACCCTATGAACAAAAGAGTGTTACTACATGAACTAAAACCAGTGCAAGCGCGAAAAAAATCACCACTCCAAAATTACAGATAAAAGAACAACGTGAGAATAGTGCAGAAGGATCTGAAAAACTGTATCACAAAATTGTGAAGAAAAAGAATGGAAGGACCTGTAAATTTGCGAGATGAGAAAAAGAGAAAAAAAAGAATAAGAAAAGAGAAGGAAAAACCTAGAAAACTCACCGCTGTAAAATCGGGTAGGAAGAAGAATTTGGAAGCGCTGCGAGAAAGAAAACCCTACGCGAGGAAGAAGAATCCGGATCCACGTTGCTGTGTTCCTGTCTGACCCATGAGATAAAAAAAATCCAATTGAACTATAATTACACATATCACTTGTATATTATATTGCATACAAGATTTTGCGTTTAAAAATACATGGACAAGTCGTACAACGCTAGCACATATATAAGAGTTGGAAGAGGTCTTGGTTTGAAACCGGGTTATTGCGCGCCCATATTTATTTTTCAATTAATTAAATTAAAAAAATAAAAAATATTTGATATATATTTAATTAGAAGTGGAAATTTAATAAATGAATATTTTAGCCGAATGACAATGCTATAGCAGATAAGAGCTTTGCGTGCGTGCCCCCATTGACTCCACTACCACTGTTAAGAAATATTTTCTTCTATTGGCTACATTTAGGAAAAACCAGAAACTTGAAAAGTAGAAGACAATTTCAACATTTGGCTGATTTTATGACAAATGAAAAACTATAGGTATGCCGAGTTGGTAGGCCCGGTAAGAATAAGGGTTTTCATCATGACTCTTATGACTCTTGATAACTATTTGGAATATATATATATATATATATATATATTTTGATATGGAGACCAGTGTGGTTACCTTATAAAGTTCAATTGATGAATTGACTTTCCACCTCAGCTTATTACCTAATTAAATAATTTAAATTAATTTTGAAAAAAACCCTACACCCTAAAATCTAAATCATGAACCCTAAATCATGATCCATTTGGGCCGGGTGAACCATGAACTACTTGGGCAGAGTGAACCATGAACCACTCGGGTTGGATTCGGATCCGTAATTTAATTTACTTAATTAAATAATTTAAATTAAATTTTGGAAAAAATACCGCTTTGCACTAATTAAATAATTTAAATTAAATTACGGATCCGAACCCGACCCGAGTGGTTCATGGTTAACTCTTTCCGAGTAGTTCATGGTTCACCGGCCCGAATGGATCACTGTCTAGGGTTCATGATTTAGATTTTAGGGTGTAACACTTTTTTTAAAATTAATTTAAATTATTTAATTAGGTAATAAGTTGAGGTGAAAAACCAAATCATCAATTGAACTCCATAAGGTGGCCACTCGTGATTTCCATATCAAAAATATATATATATATATTTTTTGAGTGATGGCAAAAGATGTATGTACTCTCTATTTCGACTTCTTTCATTAAAAAAAATTCGCAACCAAATTTAGGGTACTTTTGCTTAAGCTGAAGAAATAAAAATAAAAGATTGATAGAAATTATAATTAAATAAAAATTAATTATCTTCTTATTACTCTCTCTCTAGGATTACATTATTAGGTAAGACAGGAATGGAGGCAGATCTAAGAATGCGCCGAAGAAAACTGAGGCTAGTCTTCTGTGAAGAAACGATCGCCTGCCACGAAAAAGCAAGTTAAGAAGGGGAAGACGGTTAAGGATCCAAAGAGGCCTGCTAGTGCTTTCTTAGTCTTCATGGAGGATTTTAGGAAGACTTACAGTTTAATTTTTTTAATAGTTGAGATTCTGTTTCTATACAAGATATAATGTGTTTCTTAAAATTGTAACCCAAATAGTGGAGTGTTGAGTTGGTTGATAATCCAGAGGTGGTTGAGCACCCGTCTTTCCTGTTCTTTTTCCTGTTCATGCCATATTGATTAGACCTGTTTTTACCATTTCACGCGGCACATTTTTTCTTTTTTATATCCTTTTTTCTTTTTATGTGGATACATTAGCATGTGTAATTTTGTTGAGTTGATATGCTGTGAAATTTATTAACCATGAAATTGATTTTTTTTTACAGGCATGACCATTCAGTTATCAGGATTAATACCCTTTAATAATATAAGTTACGCCCTTCAGTTAACACTACTATACCCTTTATTATAATATAAGTCAAACCCTTTATTTTTATGACTAATAGTTTTATAGTAAAATATCACACTTTTCAATTATCATAACTAACACTTTTTAATAATATAAGTCACACTCCTTAATCAATTTTACCGTAAAATTTATTCACATTATACTTTACCCACCTTGTTCGGTGGGCCATATCTTATAACAAGCTGACGATTTGACCTTTTGTTCACTGTTTAGCCCTCCTTTCACTTTCAACCTCCCATCTATCTCCATATTGGTTAATTATAAATTAGACACACTTGCATGAGACCGTCTCATGGTGAGATAGATTATAAGTTAGATATTGACGCTTTAACACTTTGGAAAAAAATTAGTGTAATTTATGTTAAGTTGTACCCGTCTTATGCATAAGACTGTCTCATATGAATTTTTGACATTATAAATTATGTTGTGCGGCTAATTAATATGTGAAGCTATCTAATATGATTAATTTATGGTGGTTTTATATATAAGAGACTAATTACTTTTTAGAAAAGGCAAAATGTAGAACGAACAAGTTTTACGGTGAAACTAGTTAAGGAGTTCGACTTATATTACGTAAAGGTATTAGTTATGATAATTGGAGAGTGTAATTTTTTACTATAAATAATATTACTCATAAAAATGAAAGGTGTGACTTAATTTTTATTTTTATTTCATAATGTTTGCAGTTTTAATTTTTTTCTATATATTCTTTATATTTTAATATATACATATTATTATATATTTACAAGTTAATAAAATTATTATCCTTAAAATACAATTCCTTCTAAATTAATTACTGTCCTTAAAAAATATTTACCCCCGCTTGCACCCCTATGCACAACATTGCTTTGAAGTTTGAACAATTGTTGGACACGCTTATACCAACATGTTTCAGTTGACCATATATATATATACATATATTTTTTCCCAAACCTAATTATCCTCTGATTTTGTTGACTATTTTACTGACAAACAAAATAGCAACATAACATTTTCACAAATAATCCACCGGTAAACAATAATATTTTGGGGCGAAGTGGAATAGCTCAAGCGAATAGAGCACCACTACTTGTGCCGTGAGATTATGGATTCGAGTCACTATTTGTCTGATAAAAAAGGAAAAAATGGTTAATGACGGTAAAATGCGTAGATCTTATAAATCCCACCACCGCTTCATCAGATTTCATTGCAATATTGTTAGGATTTTAACTGCAATTATGGAGAAAATAAAAGAAACGAAATCGATATAACACAGATTTGGTGACCTAGTATGTCAAGAATGACTACGTATGGGGCACTACCTAGCCAGAAGATTTACTAATATTTTCGGTGATACAAATACAATGAATCGTGTGGGTATTTATAAGGGAACTTGGGGCCAAAACCCTAAGGCCCATTCAGATCGAATTCAGCCTTAGAAAATGCCCAAAAAAATTTCTCCGAGAGGCTGGGACATGAAGTAGTCGATCCATTTTCTAGTTTTGAAAATGTTTTTGGCGGCTTTCTTACACATCACACAATCACAACTTGCAAGATAGTGGGTGGTTACCTTTGTACCACTCCATGTCGGTTTTTGTGGGTTTGTGTAATAACCTCGTAGCTTTAATTTCTACTTAAGGTCGAAATTGTTTGTGTTGTTTGATACCCAAAGCCGAAAACATTGTTGTTGCACATAGGACTCAAGGTTTGTTGATTTACACTTGTGTTATTTCATTATTTTTTCGGTCATATACTTTACTTTTCCCTCCTATATTTCATATAACATTATTTTAATGTTTGTGCTATGTTTGATTGGTTGAATAGGACGGTGAGATTTTTTGGATTATACTGGAAAATATGCTTTTACTTTGTATAATCAGACTGAATTTCGGACTTATTTACTGAAATAAATTGTTTATCACTGATGCTGTAAATATCATCGAATGTTACATATATTTACTGCATAACTGTTCAATAAATAGTACGTGTTACATTGTAGTTAATTTAGTGATACCAGATCACATAAGATTAAATTAACAGTTCCTTGTAACCAAAAGTACACCATTCACGACCTAGATGGAAATGAATAATCCATCGTGAAAGGTTGAAGTGTAAGACTCAGATTGACTTGTCTTGACCAAGAGATTACACTAGTGCATGTCTAGTGCACTGAAGAGGACCTACAGGAGGACAAATTCTTCAGAACTGAACTAGGAAGAATTAGACATCAGTGGTTCGTTATTTCTTAATCTTCGTCCCTTAAATAGGATCGCGTGTGGTTAGTAATTATTGCTTTGACTTATTACGGGTAGAGAATCAACGAGATTTAATACTTTATATCTTGGACAATATTATTGGTCACATGCGATTGCTAAGATTTAATACGGAGAATCGTGTGCAAGTACGCTTGTTCGATTTGTCCCCTTGGAAGGTTCATAAGTTTTATCATACCAAATCTTGCAAGTGGAACTAGTTTCCGGTATGGATAATAATGTTGAACCGTTCCTTAACCAAGGACAAAAGATATTAATTAATGGAAAGCTATTTCAGTGGTTTGAATTAATTAATGGGCTAGATAATCTTAAACTCGGGAAATAATAACCGGGAGCCATATTAACAGTAATATGGGTTAAGAAGGATAGTGCAATATTAATTATGTAGTGGGATTAATTAATATTTATGGGCTTGAATAATATTGTGGCTCAATATTGATAATTCAAGATCCATTGGAAGATCCAATATTAATTCTCCTAATGGCCCCTCAAGTAGCCCAACATAAAGTCCAATAACTGAAAAAAGGTGTTTAAAAATAAAATAAATTTTTGTTGCATTATTTTCCTTGAATTTCGAAATTATTAAAGAAAAAGAGGGAGAAGAATTTTCCTGAAAAGATTTTATGGAAAGGAGATAAGTATTCTTGGAATACAAGATTATCCCATAAATTCAAGAAATCTCCCACTTGATTTCTTTAATTGTAATTTTCGAAATATATAGAGTAATAATAGGAAGAAGGATTTTCTTGATTTTCTTGAAAAGATTTTATGGAAAAAGATATGTATTCTTGGAATACAAGAATATCTCATAAATTCAAGAAAGATCCAATCTTGAAAAATCTCCTATTAATTTCGAAAAAATGGGTTAAATAAGGGTGTGAGATTTTTGTGGAAAAATACACATGAAAAGAAGAATATATGAGATATATTCAAGATTTCTTGGAGATCAAGAAAAAATCTTTTCTAACCCTATTTTGAGCCCTAAGTTTCGTCCCCCTCTCTATTATAAATAGGGGATGAATGTTTCATCCCCAAGTGAACACAAAAATTGGTTTTTCGGAAAAATATCAGCGTCGATAAAATATCAAATATTTTGAAACGTCAACAGATTGTGTATTTTTGAAAAACGTCAATTGTGAGTGTACAATTCCATGTGCTGGAAAAATTAGTAAATCCACAAAGGTGGTGCAACAAATTTTATTTTCCCTTTTGTTAATTGTTCGCGAGTTTCCTTCCACCGGATTGAAGAGCAAGAACTAGGGAATACTTGGGAAGGCTTTTTGGTGTGTTTTAATCGACGAGACCATTGCCACTCCAAGAGGTTAGTTCACGTAAACCCGTAGCAATTCCGCATGCGTAGGATTTATGTGAACTGTTTATATGCATGATTTGTTGTTGAATTATTATTTGAATTAATATAGGATTAATTCATGCTAGTAATAATTGTCAGAATTAAATTTGTATTTAAATATTCATCCCGAATAGATCCGGGCAATTAATTCCCCAACAACTGGTATTAGAGCCTCGGTTTTGGGCTCTGAATTTTAAATTGTAATTTAATTCGTTTTCATTAAATTTGAAATTGGATAGTAGAATTGCTAGATCTTTTTTGCAAGTATCCAATTGTCATGAAATTTAATTTGTTTATTTATGCATGCATATAAATTGTGGTTTTTAATTCGATTCGCTCAATTCGCTTTTTCCTCGTGGAGAAAATCTACCAGTAGATTAGAATTTATTTGATTTGATCAATGTAATAGACTAGTTCAGATCTAGGTTTATTTATTTTTGTAAATAAATTATAACCGGATCGAAACCGAGGCGAGACGGAATTAAAAGATGGGATCCTAATCGGAGAGGTAGCGCAGGTCGGCGAACGCGTTAAGGGAGGCACACGCGAACGCCGGACGCCGGGCGGGCGCGAACGGCAAGGGGCAAGGCCGAGGGGCCGAAGCAGATCACCAGGCGACGCGGCGACGCCAGAGATAGGGCGGCGGGCGACGCAGTGCATTTAAGCGGTGGCGCGGATGCAAAGTGGAACGGGCGAGGCGGCGCGAGGCGGATCGACATGGGCGCGCGCGAAAGTGCTCGCGGTGGCGCCAAGGCCGCATGCGCGACGCCGAGATCCGCCGATTCGCTGCCGAAGAATGACGCAGACCGCAGGCGATAGCAAGGGCGCGCGTTAAGCAAGACACGACGCCACTCGACACGGCCGGGGGAGTGCTAGGCGGGCACTCCCACCCGCGAGCTGGTCGATGACGTGGCTTGACAAGACATTTTTTTAAGACGGTCAAGTGGGAGCTTTTCGAGACGAACGATGAAGGCTATGAAGACGATTTCTCAAGTTCAAGACATGACAAAAATTAACCATGACAATTGGATATATGTGCCCAATATGTTTAATTTTTTGTCTTGATGTTTATGCATTATTTTATGCTTATTTAAATTGTGTTTGAATTTGCGATGCATGAGAAAATGTTTTGAAAAATCTCACTTTCGAAAAATTACTAAGTATGCTTAAACAATTAATTGACAATTTTATTCCGGATAATAAAATTGAATTAATTTTGACCTCCATGATTTATTTATTTGTGAATTCTTTTGGAGAAATTCCCCCCACGGGACGGTCAAAAGATAGCTTTCACATGAATAAATTCCAAATGGATGATTGTGGATTATTACTAGTGGCGACGATGACCCTCCCCATGAGGCTCGATCAAAGCGAAATAATAATTCTGTATTTAATCATGGTTATTACTTAGGTATAAAATTGATATGCATATACTTCCCCGAAGTCCCTGTCAATTTTATATTGGTCAAGTGGGAGCCAACTATTAATCTGGATATTAAAGGTTTGTAACTGTTCTTGTTTGTAACCTACTTGAATGTGTTTAAATAATGACCCACCCCACGTGGCTTTTTTAAACTGTTTTGAGATGTTGGCTGATGCATGTTCATATTTTTTTGAGATTTTAATATGAAACATGTGATCGGATTTTGTGATATATTTGTGCTTATGCATATTATTATTTATTTCAGTTCAGCATGTCGTAACCTTTTAATCCACTGCTATTATACTTAAAGTCAATAGAATAAGTATGGAAACTATATTGATTGGAAACGGAAATTATAATTGTCCTAACTGCACAAAAGCACAAGTGGATTCTTGACACACCAAAATCAGATGAGCCAACTGACGAGTCAAAAATGCGGGACTCGTCAGATCACCTTGCAAGAGATGTCATTGCTGAAAATGGTGGAGGGCAAACCCGTAAGGGATTACATCCTCAAAATTGATGGCCCATCTGAACAAACTTGAGGTTCTGAGTGCAGATTATAATCTGGAGACTCAGATGAATTTGGTACTTCACTCTCTGCCCAAAAGTTTTTGAGCATTTTTGCCTAACTAGCTAATTTGTTGCAAGCTTTGGTCTCGGCAGAGATGTTTATGGGGCACCAAACTCAAGCTTTGAACGACAAGTGGTCCATCTTCATCTTCTAGGCCAAGGGTAGGCAAGAAGAAGAAGAGAACCAAAAGCCATAAGCAATAAAACTCAACTGTTGCCAAGGGAAATGGTAAGATGAGGAATGCCTGTGGTGTCAAGGAAAATCCAAAGAGGAAGTGCTTCAACGGCGGTAAGGACAATGGAGGTTTGCCTGTTCCAACCCCAAAAGGGCCGGAAAGAAAGATAATTCTCATGCACTAGTTGTTGAAACTTGTTTAGCGACTTATACTTCTCATTCATGGGTAGTTGATACGGGATCCACTGATCATATTTGCTTCACGGGTCCAAGCTGACCCGACAACTTAGTGGGAGTGAAATCCTCATCACACTGGGCGATGCTACGAGAGTTGCAGCTGAAGCAGTGGGAGAAGTGCACCTATCTTTTGAAGACAAAGTTTTAATTTTAAGAGACATTCTTTATGTTCCCAGTTTTAGAAAGAATTCACTTTCAGTTTCTAAAATTCTGTTAATGGATACTTAGTTTCTTCTAATAAGAATGACATCATTTCTTGAAATGATGAGTGTATCTGTTATGGGACATTGATGGACAATCTCTATACAATTAACTGTGCACACCACTCACGAAATGCATCCTATAACACATCAACTATTTCCGATAAAAGAAAACGTTCATCAAACGTGAACGAGACAATTCTATGGCATCTAAGATTGGGACATATTAATCCAAAGAGGATCCAAAGGTTGGTAGAAGACGGTTCACTAGAGTCTCTCCAAGTTGAACCAATTCCAACCTGCGAATCATGTTTGGAGGGTAAAATGACCAAGAGGGCATTCAGAGCCAAGGGGAATAGAGCCAAAGAAGTGTTAGAAATCGTTCACACAGACGTATGTGGTCCAATGTCAACCAAAGCAAGAGGAGGTTATGAGTATTTCGTCACTTTTATTGATGAGTACTCAAGGTACGACTATATTTTCCTTATGAAGCATAAATCTGAGACTTTTGAGAAATTCAAAGAATTTAAGGCTCAAGCAGAGAATCATAGGGAAAAACGTATCAAGTCTCTATGATCCGATCGTGGAGGCGAGTACCTCAGCGATGAGTTTTTGAACTACCTGTCAGATGAAGAGATTGTATCCCAGCTAACTGCACCCGGAACCCCTCAACAAAACGGGGTTGCAGAGCGAAGAAACAGAACTCTTTAAGAATTGGTTAGATTAATGATGAGTTATGCGGATCTACCCAAGTCGTTATGGGGTCATTCCTTGGAAACATCGGCTTACATTCTGAACTTGGTGCCATCCAAATCGGTTCCCAAAACTCCCAAAGAATTGTGGACTGGGCGTAAGCCCAGTTTGAGACACATGAGAATTTGGGGGTATCCGGCCTACGTGTTGGACAAGGAAGCCAGAAAATTGGATCCTCGATCAGAATTAAGGTTGTTTATAGGATACCCCGAGGGAACAAAAGGGTGTATGTTCTATGGTCCCGAAGATCAAAAGGTGGTAATAAGCACCCACTTTAGATTTTTGGAAGAAGACTATATGAACGAAAGAAGACCCAGAAGTGAGATTACCTTAAATGAGCTAAGGAGGCTAACCTCATTGCCAACTGTACAAGATGACATACCAAACGACACACTTACACAACCGAAACCTCGTCGTAGTGGGAGGGTTGTGAGATAGCCCGAGAGGTTCATGGGGATAGGAGAGTCCTCGGACTTGATTCCCGGACAAGACGAATCAGACCAATGGACATACGACGAGGCAATCCAAGACAAGGATGCAGTTTCTTGGCAAACATCAATTAAAGCTAAAATGGGTTTTATGGATCATAACAGAGTGTGGGAGCTAGTCGAACCACTTAATGGGGTCAAACCCATTGGTTGCAAGTGGGTATACAAGAGAAAAAGAGGACCAGACGGGAAGGTGGAAACCTTCAAGGCAAGGCTTGTGGCGAAAAGTTATACTCAGAAAGAAGGGATCGACTATGAGGAGACCTTTTCACCTATAGCAATGCTCAAGTCCATACGAATTCTCTTATCGATTGCTGCGCATCTCGACTTTGAAATCTGGCAAATGGATGTCAAGACGGCTTTCCTTAACGGAAGTCTTGATGAAGAAATCTATATGCAACAACCCCAAGGCTTCATTGAAAAAGGCCAAGAACACCTAGTTTGTAAGCTCAAGAAATCCATTTACGGACTCAAACAATTATCCAGAGCTTGAAACCAATGTTTTGATCATGTAATAAAGTCTTATGGGTTTGATCAAAATGAGTTCGAAAGTTGTGTGTACAAAAAGCGTGTCGGAACTGCATTGGTATTCTTAGTACTATACGTAGATGACATTCTGCTCATCGGGAATGATGTAAAGGTGTTATCAGACGTAAGGGCATGACTATCAAAATAGTTTGATATGAAGGACTTAGGGGAAGCCGGGCACATCCTTGTGATCAAGATCACTCGAGATCGCAAGAAAAGGATGATAGGCTTATCGCAAGCTTCATATATAGACATTGTCTTGAAGCGATTCAGCATGCAGTATTCCAAGAAAGGCTTCGTACCTCTCAGGCATGGAATCCATCTATCCAAGGAAATGTGCCCTAAGACACAGAGAGAAATAGATGACATGAAAGACATTCCTTATGCTTCGGCTGTCGGAAGCCTTATGTATGCAATGTTGTGAACGAGATCGGATATCTACTTTGTCGTTGGCATGGTGGCAAGATATCAAAGTAATCTGGGAAAAAGAGGATTGGACGACAGTTAAGAACATTCTGAAGTATCTGAAAAGAACTCGGGATAGAATGTTGGTTTATCAGTTAGACAGTCTAATACCCATCGGTTACATGGACTCGGATTTCCAATCAGACATAGATTCCAAGAAACTATCTGCCTCAGTTAGTGTGCTTTCATTTGGGAAGTGTAGCCATGAAATGGACGAGTGTGAAGCAGAAATGCTTCACTGACTCAACCATGGAAGCCGGGTAAGTAGCTGCTTGTGAAGCAGTGAAGGAACCAGTTTGACTCTAGACCTTCTTAGTGGACTTGGATGGAGTTCCGAATTTGTCTAGCAATATTTGCTAGGGGCAGTTGCAAATTCAAGGGAACCAAGAGTCCATGAGTCAAACAAGCACACTGAAGGAAAAAAATCTTAGACGAGAAATCGTTAAGAGATGAGATGAAGAGGTGGCTAAGATCGCATTGGAGGATAACCTAGTGTATCCTTTCATAAAGTGTCTGCCTCTGGAAACATTCAAGAGACATGTGGGAGGAATGGTTGTCAAGTGCGTAGCCAATCTGCTTTGAGTATAAGTGGGAGATATTATTAGGTTCGTGTAGGTGACATCTAATGTCACGTATTAGGAACTACACGAGACATGTTGTAGTATACTTAAAAGCAGACTTTGAGTATAAGTGGGAGATTGTTGGGATTATACTGGAAAGTATGCTTTTACTTTGTATAATCAAACTGAATTTTGGTCTTATTTACTTAAATAAATTATTTATCACTGATGCTTTAAATATCATTGAATGTTATATATATTTATTGCATAACTGTTCAATAATTAGTACGTGTTACATTGTGGTTAATTTAGTGATACCAGATCACAGAAGATTAAATTAACAGTTCCTTGTAACCAATAGTATACCATTCACGACCTAGATGGAAATGAACAATCCATCGTGAAAGGTTGAAGTGTAAGGCTCAGATTGGCTTGTCTTGACCAAGAGATTACACTAGTGCATGACTAATGCACTAAATAGGACCTACAGGAGGACAAATTCTTCAGCACTGAACTAGGAAGAATTAGACCTCAGTGGTTCGTTATTTCTTAATCCTCGTCCCTTAAATAGGATCGCGTGTGGTTAGTAATTATTACTTTGACTTATTACGGGTAGAGAATCAACGAGATTCAATACTTTATATCTTGGGCAATATTATTGGTGACATGCGATTGCTAAGATTTAATACGAAGAATCGTGTGCAAGTATGCTTGTTCGATTTGCCCGCTTGGGAGGTTCATAATTTTTATCATACCAAATCTTGCAAGTGGAACTAGTTTCTGGTATGGATAATAATGTTGAACCATTCCTTAACCAAGGATAAAAGATGTTAATTATTGGAAAGCTATTTCAGTGGCTTGAATTAATTAATGGGCTAGATAATCTTAAACACGAGAAATAATAATCGGGAGCCATATTGAACTTCTGCAAGACATCAAAAGTCTGTGCGAGGTGGGCGAGATGATGTTCCCTCTTTAGGCTCTTAACAACTATGTCATCTACATAGACCTGCACTGACTTACCGATTTGATCGGCAAACATGTGGTTAACCAATCTTTGATACGTTGCTCCAGCATTCTTTAGACCAAAGGGCATTCTCTTCCAGCAATACATATTCTTTTCCGTTAAAAACGAAGTGTGTTACCGGTCTGGTTCGTGCATGGCTATCTGATGGTAGCCAGCGAATGCGTCCATGAACGACATCATCTCGTGACCTACTGTGTTATCTATCAGGTGGTTGATGTGCAGCATGGTGAAGAAATCTTTAGGACATGCCTCGTTGAGGTCGGTGAAATCAACACAAACTCGCCAAGTTCAGTTTGACTTCTTCACCAATACTGCATTGGCGACCCATTGTGGTTGTTCAGCCTGCATAATCAGGTCATTATCTAACAGCTTTTTTACTTCCTCGGCGAGGGCCGCGTATTTTTTCGGGCCGAATTTTTGCCTTTTCTGAGTAGCGGTTTCCTCGCTGGGTCGATGTGCAATCGATGACATCCGATCATGTCCTTATGTGACCATGCAAAGACATCCAAGTTCTTCTTGAGGAAATTGACGACTTCTCCTTTCAGATCACTGGGGATTTGGGATCATATGATGACCTCCAGATCCGGTCGAGATGGATCTACTTTAACTTTCTCGAGCTCTTCCCCGGGTATTGCTCTGGGACCGTCATGTGGGGGATCATCTATCTCGGCCTCAAGTATGAACTCTTCAAGCTCGGACCCCATTCTTAGGTCGAGGTCGGCTTCTCTTCTTATTTGTCTTTTCAGTTGCCAATTTGTTATTATGCCTTATATTGTCTAAAACTAACATATAATGGCTTAATTTGTGTACCTAATTGAAACGAGACGAAGAGTAAAGCAAACAACCCCTGGCATCCACTTGGTCGCCCTTAACGGTGCCGACCAGCCCACTCTTGGTGGGGAATTTTACACAGAAATAAAAAGTAGAGGACATAGCCTCAAATTCGTGCTCAAATGGCCTCCTGAGAAAACCGTTATAAGTGCTCGGGAGGTCGATTACGAGAAAATCTAGGAGCCTAGTGTTCCTAACCTTCTCATCTAAGGTAGATACGAGCTCCACTAATAGGCGAATCATGCTGAGTGGCTTTACTGTGGAATTCCCGAAGCCCTTCACCATGTGGTCGCATGGTATGTATGCTTCATAGTCCCCGAGCTGATCCAGGGTCTTTTTGAACAGAATGTTGCAAAAAGCCCCTCCATCGACCATCAGCCAGTACACGGTTGTCCCCATTATGTTGGCCTTAATGACGAGCGGATCGATGTTTGGGTAGACAATTCCAGCTTTGTCTTGTTCACCGAACTCGATCTTGCTGGTTTCCTCGGTCACAACAAGGAGGGGTAGAACCATCTTTTGGGCATTCTCCATCGCCCTGACCTCGGCTTTCATGCGTCGCTTTGACGAGGAGGCTGGGGAAAGGCCCCCTATCGTCCCCAGTGGTGAGATGGTATGTATGACGCGACCTCCCGCGCCTTCGGGCATAGGGGGAACAGGAAATTCGCCTTGGGCGGCCCCCTGAACGGGTTTCCCCAGTGCTTGTTCTCCATGCCTAGGATGATAACCTGGCAGTCGTCCTCTCACGTTCTGGTCGTTGTTCTCCCGAGGATGCTTGACAAACTCGTCCAAGCAACCATCCTCATAGAGTTTCCAGAGCTATTTCAAAAGATCTCTACACTCGCTGGTGTAGTGTCCCTTCTGTGCATGGTAATGGCAGAACTTGTTAGGATTCTGCTTGCTCTTATCTTTGATAGGACGAGGTGCATGCAGCATGTCCCGCCCCTGGATCTGGGCATAGACATGACCAGGTGTCATGCCTAAAGCCTCCATCAGCTTCACCGGGATGGATTCCTCAAAAGGCTTGAAGCTGCTGGGTGCGTTGTACTGGCCCCCGGTTTTCTTGGAGCTTTTCTTCGACTCCGAGACTTCCTTTACCTCTGAGTGCCGGGATTCCAGTAGATCCATGGTATGAATGAGATCACTAGCCTGCCTTCAGAAGTCGGCGTAGCTAGTTGGGTAGTCGATAGTCATACGCCGCCACACCTTAGTCCCCTTTCTGAGGCCAGAGATGGCCCCCAGCAGTTTTGCCTCATACCCTATGGGGTCTCCTTCAATAATGAGACTATCGATACTTTCCACGTAGGATCGATCTGACTCGGTTTCACCTTTTTGAGTGTTCATGAGGCGCTGCCTGGTCGTAGGCCGAGATGCCATCGCCGTGTAGTGGCTTAGGAACAGCCTGGCGAGCTGTTCAAAAGTGTCCACCGAGAGGGGTGGTAGCGAGGTAACCCACATGTGGGCCTGGTCGCTCAGAGTCAAGGAGAACAACCTGCCTTTAGTCACATCCGATGCCCCCATAGAGGACATGTAAGAATTATACTTCACCACATGAACCTTTGGGTCCGTGTTCCCGTTGTAGCGATCTAGAGCCCTATGCTGATTTTTCTCTGGGTAGGTGCCAGAGTAATCATGGTTCCGAGCGGAGAATCTAAGACAACGAGGTTGTTATCTATCACCGCATGCCCATTTTGACTCTCTACCCTTTCCAATAGTTGTTGGAAAGTCCGCGCTAATGCAGCGACCTCAGCGTCACATGGGTCACCTGCCGGGGTGGCCTCTTGTCCATGGCCATGGTGAACCGCTGAACTTCCTGGCAACCATCATGATGCATGTTTAGGGCCATGGCGAGGTCACGTTCTACCTGCTCCGTGTGTCGCGGCTGTGAATGGGCTTCGTCCTCGCATCTTACTAGGGCCTTTCGCGCCGCCTGGCTTCTGAGGAGGGTGAACACGTTGTTCAAACCCGCTGGTCTTTCCAGGGTTTGGTGATTCCGGACGATCGTGTGTTTGGCCGCTAGCTGGCCCGTGGACCTCTCCTTTTCAATCAAGACGCCCTTGCCTTTTGAAGTTTCGGCATCGTGGGTGGTCTTTTTGACCGGGGGTTGCTCCTCCTCACAGTCGAAAGCGAGGCCTTTCTTATTGAGGATGACCATTACAACCTTTGCGTCCTCTGGTGTTTGGACGAGATTCCACCAGTCAGGAATGACCACCAGGGCCTCCCGGTAGGTGTGTTGGGATCTTTGGGAAACTTCGACGCCGTCGCATACGTCAGTCTCATTCCCGGCAGCAGTTTTACCTTGGTTGATGCTCAATGGGGTTCTCTAAAGGGTGATTTTCTCAAGAATTGATGGAATTTTTCAAGAAAAGTGTTCTAATAGACGGCGCCAATTGTTTTCTGGTTGTAATTTATCCAATTAAACAATAATTGTTTGAGAGTTATTAGATTATGACGATCAAAGCAAAGAAAATAACAAATAATTGATGACCCAGTTCGTCTTATGAACAAGACTACGTCCGGAGGTGTCCAAGCCAGGTACTATGATTCAACCTTCTTGGGTGGGAATTTACATAAGGAATGGTGCCCTAAAGAGGGTCTTCAATCCTGGAACCCGCCGATTCTGCCCTGACGGACCGGAGGTTCGCGCGTCTTTAATGAGCGCTAATTGCGGGACGGACTTTGGGGGCGGATCCCATGGCTTGTCGGGTGCTTCCTTTGACTATTTGAGATTTGCGACTTTGATTGATGCAAGTCATCTTCGACTTGGCAGAGTCTCGAATGTAAGTAGCCTGCGACTTGCTGATATTTTGGTTGGTAGTCACCTCACGACTTGCTGTTTTCGCGATATGGGAGTTGTATATTTTGTCCTGATGGACAGGTTGTTTACGTGGTTTTCCTCTGGTGGCCGCTTTACATTGAGCTCATCGGGCGATTTGCAACTTGTGTGACTGAGACTGGGGTCGAGTTTATCCCTGCTACAACAGGTAGTTACACCAAGATCATGGATATAGTGGAGGAGAAGTTAAAGTCTATCCAAGCCTAGTTGATAGGATAATGCAGTTGATCCGAAAGTCTATAAATACCCTCCATTAGTTGACATTCAAGTTTTGAGGAAAAGTGAAATACCATTTGCTCTACTCCAAACTTTAGAGAGTAACATCCAAGACACAACGGAAAGTACAACCTAGAGTGTTTGTATCTTGTAGGAGTGTGAGGGTCGATGCTAATATATTTGTACTGGTCAAGGGAATATAATCTCTCCCATAACTATTGATTTTATATTATTAGATCAAGTGTTAGGTAGAATAAGATCACTAGTTACTTGATTGAATAGATTGCTTTTGGTGTGTGGTTTTTCACTACACCTTTTAGGATCTTGTAAGAGGTTCTTGTGTATCTCACTACTTGTTATAGTGATATTTTTAACCATTGAAAGTGTGTTATACGGGGTTGTGTTTAGTAAAATCAGAGTAATGTTACACTGAATGTTGTGACACTCAAAGTAATGAATACGACTTTGCACAATCTATATCAATATAGATTGTGATGCCTTATGGCCGAAATCACTATTTATCAAAATAATGAATACAAAGAGGTTCACAAATTGAATCCTCTTGAAACAAGATCAAGCATATGATATAAAGGCTAGATGTATCTCTACACTACCAAAGGTGATATGTTCTATGAGTGTGAAACTATCTTACACCGAGACTACATCTCCACATAAAACAAATCTAGCACCAGCTCGAGGTATTGTAAATCCTACAATTACTCTCTTATGGTAAAACAAACGCCGCAACAACGACCCTATCACTCTGGATGCACTCACGCACACTACAGTTGATGCTTGGTTGTTACTTCGACTAAATGGAACATGATATATGGAAATGTTCGGCAATTAATGTGAACATCAATGTCTTCTATTTATAGACTTTGTGTATGCCTTACTAGAGTCTCCTCGAAGGATCTAGAAACTCTTCAATCCACTCTTTCATGATCTTTGTAACTGCCCAGATAGTGGGTCCTCTCCAATCTTCTGAAAACAACCGCATGATCTAGTCCATTTTACTCGATTCTTGAAGCTTGTGGAACCTTCTGGAATCTTGCAGAACAACCTAGATTGTAAATCTGTAGTCAACAACATCAAAGACAACATTGAACATAGAAGTGTTAGTGGTTAAGAAGAAGGGACGAATACTGATGTTGTAACCAATGTTGTAACATCAGTGGCAACATCAACAATCTCCCCCATTCGATCTTTCTGTTACAACACACTTGAAATAACAAATACGTCAGGTACTGTGCATGATAGAGCTCATAATCATATCAGCTGCACTACTAAGTGTTAAACCATTTTGTAGCTATCAAGAATCGAATAAACATCATCAATAAGTGTATTAAAAGAAAAGAAAAAGATTAAAAGTGCAACATTGGCTGTGTAAAACAGGTAAAATGAATGTTGAAGTGTGTGTGTGTCGTTCTTGTTTGCAACATTGACTTGATTTGACTGGATTTTACTTGGATGATTGTTTAAATGTGACTTTTTGATTAAACTGATTATTTAATACAAAAATTGATTAAATTTTTGATTAAATTTCAGATTGTATATTCTTTTTATTTAATTTTCGGGCTTTTTGGTTTGTAAAAATGGGCAGAACGTGTGTTTTGGGTATTGGAAGTAGTGGGAGTGATGGTTTCATCACATTGCACATGATCTCCATTTCTAGAACATTCACTTTGTAGGATCATGACTTGTAACATGCTGATTTCGAATTCTTTTTAAGGATCAAATGGGTGTTGGTTTGTATACTGAAAACTTGTTTTGAGTTTTGCGTACAAAAGTTTGAAGAAGTTGAGGTATTATTTGTTTTGTCATAAAGTATTAGTTGGAATTGATTTTTTAATTCTATTTTGTCACTAACACTTTTGATATATATAGAGCACAATGGCTGGAAATCAAAACACCTCACCTAACACGCCTTCGAACCCTTCCTCTAAAAACTAAAATCGCGAACCCGCTTCACCTTCTTGCCTCAATGGCGACTTCGATCGATTCACCAAATGTCACACCTACAGCTGAATCATCCACCCCAACACTCCAGAATCCGTTGAACCCAGAACCAATTGCGGTTGCTTTCCCTGAAACCGAACATCCGTTGAATGTGAGCGAGGTGATCATTTCGCTTCAACGCTCTGAAACTCCCACACAATCATGTTTGGAGAATTATCGGTGAACATTCTACCATTCTCGAATGTCTTATCCTCGAACCCTCCTCGTGGTATTTTCCCAGATGACTTCATTGTTGGGGCTGAAAATTTAAAACTGACTGCTGAAAATGTTGAGCCCGTGCAACGCGATGCTCATGCTGATGTTGAGATGGAAGATACTTCCATGGGGGAGCCCGTTGAGAATGCTAAGGCTGACATTGCTACTGCTGGTCCTTCCTCCAAGAAGCCGAAGAGGAAGAGAAGCCCTGTGAAACCAAGGAGAAGGTCGAACCGCTACAAGCCCTGGGTGGACTACTCTGAGACAAAGAGGGGTAAGACTTCTAATTTGGGTCAAGCCTCAATGCCAATTGTTGTGTCTGATTCATCTGAATCAGAAAAGAGTTTGAAAGAGGTTGAGGAAAGTGAGAAGTCGGCTGAGGAAATTGAGCACTCTGTTGAGAAGAGTGTTGATGAGGACAGTGGAAAATCTGTTGCTTAGGAGAGTGAGAAGTCGATTGCTGAGGAAACTGAACCAAGTGAAGCATCTGAGCCTGCGGCTGATGCTGATGATGATGATGGGACTGCTGATGTTCATGCTGATTCAGAAAGTTCTGATGAAATCGTTCCTATTGCTGAGCTACTTGCAAGGAATAAAAGAAGAACAAAATTCAGAAATGATCCTGAAGCTACTACAAAGGCTAGAACTGAGTTGAGGACCAAGAGAAGGCATGAACATGTTGCTGACTTTAATTTTCATGAAGATGTTGAGCAAGGTGCTGCAACACCATCAGGAGAACCAGATGACTCTGTTGATCCTGATGAATCAGACTCAAGTTGTTCAGGTAATACATCTTCTGAACCTGATGATGATGATAGTGATGGTGCTTATCATGGTATTGTTAGTTCTAAGTTTGCTATTATGAGAAGGAGACTTTTGTTGTCTGAGAGGAGAATAAGAGTTTATGTATTTGATAGGCAAAATCTGATTCAATTCTTTGAGGAAAGGAATCTCTTGCATGCTGTACAGTTTGCTTCATCTTTCTTTGACACTTGGGTATATGAATTTTACTGCAATTTGAGGAAACGAACTGGTAGAAGGAATTCTATGAGATATGGGCATGTGAGGTTTAGAGGTCATAATGTAGGCTTCAATCCTGGTGTGATAAATGCCTTCTTGAGAACACCTGATGTTGAGGAAGATGTTGTCCCTCATATAAATGAAATTGTGACTGCTATCACTGGTGGAATGGTTAGAAGATGGACAATGAAGGTGTTGTCATCCAAGTTGACAAGTTTGTTTTCAGTTGTTCACAAATTTGTTGTGTACAACTGGTTGCCAACTACCAACACTACCAAGATCACTGAAGCTCAAGTTATTCTGATGTATAGAATAGTGGTCATGAATAATTTCAATCTAGGGAGAACAATCTTTGATAATGCTATGAAATGTGCAGGCGGTAAGAAAAGTGTTTTACCATATCCATGTATGATCTTTGCTCTGCTGGACAGGTTGGACATTGCTAGGGAACCTATTTAAAGTCTTGGTGGGATGATTCCTGATTTAGGAATCTCCAAAGTTCTGTTGAGAGGTAACATGATTAGGGACTTACCATACATGAGGCCTAATGAGGAGGGAGATGAAGCTGAGCCTGAGGTTGTTGAACCTGTTGTTCAAAATGCGGATGTTGCACCAAATGCTGGCAACAATGATGGTGACACTAACTTGAGAAATTCTCCAGTTCAGTCTGTTACTATTCATAGGGACTTTATACTTCAGCAAATTGAGAATTTGCAGGATCAGATTGCTGAACTGAATATCATGAAAAGCTTTTGGGAGAGGTTGCTTTATGCTCCACCAGGGGGAGTAGCACCTGATGCTCCTGAAGTTGCTGCTGAAGAAGTTCCTAAGGTTGTTCCAGGATATGTGCATGAAGAGAATGAGCCCGATCCTCCGACTGAACAGGTTGAACAAGCTGCTGACCAAGGTGATGATGATGAAGAAGCTGACATTGATGATATCATTGAGGAAATCTATGGTGATCTCCCATGATGGTTGAATGGGGGAGTTTGTTTTTAAGATCATGAAGACAGGGGGAGTTAAGAACAAGTTGAGGGGGAGCATGTGCAGGACTTGATGATGATGCAACTGATATATTTCAGCTATATCACCTCCTACTCTTCTTTGTTTTCCTTCTTTATTGATATGATCTTATTTCTATTTTTGCAAGTTATTTACTAAACTTTGTTCTTTTGGTTATGTAATTATTGAACAATAGTTGGTAGGTTTTGCTTGTCTATGAATATTAGTGTTGATGCCCTAATATTCTATTTATTTGTGAGTATTATGATTTGCTCTGATATTCTATTTATTTTTCAGTATTGATGATTAGTTTACTCTGATGATCATATTCTGTTGTTTTTAGGTTAAGATTTTTGTATCTTTGCTCTGATATCCTTGCTTTCATTGCTTCGATAATCTTACTTTGTTTAGATTGTTTAGAATGATCTGTTAACTTTCTTCTAGACAGCTCTACTCTATCTCCTTGATGATTAGTGGAAATATGTTCAAGTAATATATGTTCTACTTTTTCTGCAGGCTTAAGGATTGATACATATTGTACTTGTTGGTCCCGGGGTAAACGAGTCTCACACGTGTATGGGGGGGGTATACGTGTATAGTGATTATTAAATTTTTACAGTAACACTATAATCAGTGAGTCAGGATGTCCTGAATATTAGTCCTGAGAAGCACAAAATTCCCTGAGTCAAAGTCTACTGAGACAATAACACTGAGCGGCTTTCAGAGATTTCGAATTAGCTCAACTGATCTGAGTTTTAAAATAGAGTCCAAATAAGCTTGGAGTAGATAATGATCTTACTGACTACTCAGGAGAATCTTGTGTAGGCCCTAAGTTTATACTCGTTTTACTTTGCTGAAAATCTTGTTTCTCAGTGAAATAGTGGTTAAGGCTGTGATCATCTTAATGCAACTTCAGCGGATTGATTCCAACTTAATATCAGAAAACCGAGTATGCTTTCAGTGAAAATATGCAACAGGATAAAATGCAAAATAAAAAGCAAACAACACAACAAGTTATAGTGGTTCAGAGACTCAAGCTCCTACGTCCACTCTCTCTGATCCTCAGAGAAATTCCTTAACACACTACTACTACTACTACCATAAGCTTTCAGACTGAACTCCGCAACTTACTAACTTTCCACTATGAGTTTTTAGGCTGAACTACACTGCAGCTTACTCACTCAACACACACAAGCTTTCAGATTGAACACAAGCAATTTACTAACTTCTTCTCTTGAGCTTTCAAGCTGAACACCTGCAACTTACTTACTCTTTACAACTCTCACTTTCCAACAACTACACACTCAAACTACCTAACAAAAGGGTTTGGGTTTTGGTTGGTTTCCAATTAAGGTGAGATATCCTTTTACAATAAACACAAGGTAAAAGGCTAGGATATCTCTAACTAAGCTTTGAATATGATTTAAATCTAGGCTTAGTAAATGAGCTCTCTTAAAAGATGAAACACTTGGGAAATTCTCAGGGTTTCTAGTGCTTCACAAAGTAAACTTGAATACGAATGAGCTCTGGAGTTGCTTGATTTCCCGTGCCTTGAAATGGTGAAGGTCACTGGTATTTATAGGCAACTCACCAAGGTTACTCTTGAAAAACTATCCGTTGGAAGAGATAGCATCAAGGGTTTCCTTATTTGGTTAGTAATGAATAGCTATATTAGGGTTTGAACACTCCCTTACATAATTTAGGTAACAAGTAACCAAGCTATCCAATCACCACTTTCTGTGAACTGGAAGATATCAGTCCTGACATTTCCTCACAGATATGTCGCTTTCAGTAGCAGTAAAGTACGTTGTTGTCGCCTCCTCATTGGTTGAACTCTTCCTTTGAATAGAGACAAACAAAAAGGCTCATTTCAAGTCACCTACACTGAACTGACATGCTCCTTAATGTCCACGAATGTATAACATTCTCTTTGTTTGTACTAAGAATGAACAAAACACTATTTACTCAGAAATAGCTATTCAGGGTCTTCTGGGTCAGTACAAAACAGTCTTCAGGATCTTCAATTTTCAGGATCTTCAATCTTCAGGAACTTCAGTCTTCAGGGTCATCTGAAGTATCACTATCTATCCTGAACTATATCTGCTGACTATACAAGGTGCGGATAGTCCTAATCCTATCAACTATAGAAAACCTGATCCTGATCTAACAAAATGTTCTGATACATATCATATTCGGGGGTTTTGGGATCTAATCAAAATCTTTGTTAAATTCATCTCCCAACAGTACTTGTATCATTTTCCCTTACTCTGAGATGTTCTTACATCTTTCCCTGATGAGTTTCAATGTACTATACATATGCTCTGATATGTTACGACTCTCCACTGGGAACGATGGTTACTCTAGCCCACACCCAGAGAAAAATCAGCATAGCGGCTCTAGATCGCTACAACGGGAGTACGGATCCCAAGGTCCATGTAGCTAAATACAATTCGTATATGGCCTCGATGGGGGCGTCAGAAGCGACGAAGTGTAGGTTGTTTTCCCTGACACTGAGCGACCAAGCCCATATGTGGTACACTTCCTTACCAGCCTTCTCGGTGGACTCTTTCGAGTAGTTGGCTCGATTATTCCTGAGTCACTATACTGCCCTAGCGCCCCGACCCGCGATAAGACAGCGGCTCATGAACACCCACTGAGTCAGATCGATCCTATGTCAAAAGGATCGACCGGCTTATCATCGAGGGTGACCCCATAGGGGATGAGGCTAAGCTACTGGGGTCCGTCTCTAGCCTCAGGAAGGGGACCAAGCTTTGGCGACGTATGACCACAGATTACCCTTCCAGCTACACCGACTTTCAGAAGTGCGCTAGCGATCTCATCCACACCATGGAATTGCTAGAGTCCCGACTCTCAAAGACAAAAGAAGTCGCGGAACCAAAGAAGAGTTCCAAGAAAATCGGGGGTCAATACAAGGCACCCGGCAGCTTCAAGCCATCTGAAGAATCCATTCCGGTGAAGCTGATGGAGGAATTAGGTATGACGCCCGGTCATATATATACCCAAATCCAAGGACGGGACATGTTGCACGCTCCTCGCCCCATCAAGGGAAAAAGCAAACAAAACCCCAACAAGTTCTGTCACTATCATACACAGAAGGGGCATTATACTAGTGAATACAGGGATCTCTTGAAGCAACTGTGGAAACTCTACGAAGATGGGCGTCTGATGATTTTGTCACAAACCCCCGCACCAACTGCTGCGACGGGCAGGGCCAACTCAGGATCGTCAACCCCGCCAGGGAGAACAAGCCCAGGGGGATCCCATCCACGGGGGATCACGAGGCGAGCTGCATGTACCTCCGATGCTTGAAGGTGCGCGAGGTCGCGTCATCCATATCATCTCGCCTCTTGCCACAATAAGGGGCCTCTCCCCGGCCTCCTCATCGAAGCGAAGAATGAAGGCGGAGATTAGGGCAATGGAGAATGCCCAGAAAATGGTCTTGCCCATCTTAGCCATCACCGAAGAGACTCATAAGATTGAGTTCAGGGAGGTCGACAAGGCCATAATTGTTTACCCTAACATTGACCCGCTTGTCATCAAGGCAAACATCATGGGGACCACTGTGTGTCGATTGCTGGTCGATGGTGGGGCTTTTTGCAATATTCTGTTCAAAAAGAGCTTGGACCAGCTCTGCGATAATGAAGCATACTTAACCCCATGCGACCACACGGTGAAAGGCTTTGGGAACGTAACTGTCAAGCCTCTGGGTATGATTCGTTTGTCTGTGGAGCTAGTGTCCACCATAGATGAAAAGGTTAGGAATACTAGGCTTCTAGATTTCCTTGTAATCGACCTCCCGAGCACCTACAACGGTTTTCTCGGAAGGCCATTTGAGCATGAGTTTGAGGCTGCGTCCTCCACATATTACTTCTGTGTAAAATTCCCCACCAAGGGTGGGATTGTTGGCACCGTTAAACGTGACCAAGTGGATGCTAGAGGATGTTTGCTTTACTCTATATCTTATTTCAATTCAATGAACGCACCTGACCATCAAGTAATAATGTTAAACAATGAATTAACCAATGAAAAGTCAAACAAGAGAAAGCACGAAGATCTCGACCCTAGTTGGGTCCCGAACCAGAGGAATTCATGCTCGAAGCTGAAATAGACGACCAGAGAGTGGAAGGACCCAGGGCAGTGCCTGGGGAGGAGCTCGAAAGAATTCAAGTGGATCCAACTCGGCCCAAGTTGGAAGTGATTATTGGTTCCAAAATACCCAGCGACCTAAGGGTAGATGTGATCGACTTCCTGAAGAAAAACCTGGATGTTTTTGCTTGGTCACACAAGGATATGGTTGGAATCGATCCTCAGATCGCATGTCACCGTCTCCATATTGATCCAACGAGACGACCAATAGCTCAGAAAAGAAGGAAATTCGGCCCTGAGAAGTATGCTGCCCTCGCGGAGGAGGTGAAAAAGTTACTAGATAATGATTTGATCATGCAAGCCAACCAACCGCGATGGGTAGGCTATGATGTACTCGTGAAGAAATCAAATGGGACATGGCGACTTTATATCGACTTCACCGACCTCAATGAGGCGTGCCCCAAAGACTTCTTTCTGATGCTAATTGACAACACAGCGGGGCATGAAATGATGTCTTTCATGGATGCTTTCGCCGGGTACCACCAGATAGCCATGCATGAGCCTGACCGTCAACACACGTCTTTCCTAATCGAAAAGAACATGTATTGCTGGAAAAGAATGCCCTTCGGCTTGAAAAATGCCGGAGCAACATATCAGAGGCTAGTCAACCACATGTTCGCCAAGCAGATAGGCAAGTCAGTAGAGGTATACGTAGATGACATCGTCGTCAAAATTTTACGAAAAGAGGATCATCTAATGCACCTCACCCAGACCTTCGAGGTCCTTAGAAGGTACAACTTGAGGCTCAATCCGAAGAAATGCAACTTCGGGGTCGAGTCGGGCAAATTCCTAGGCCATCTGGTTAGCAAGCGGGGGATTGAGGTGAATCCAGCCAAAATACAAGTTATTCTGGACATGGGGGCGCCAAGAACAGTGAAGGAGGTCCAAAAGTTAACCGGATGCTTAGCCGCTTTGAACAGGTTTATCTCAAGAATGGGGGATAAATGCAAACCCATTTCGACACGATCCGGAGGAAATCAAAGTTCGAGTCGACGATGGAGAGCCAGGAAGCACTTGACAAAATCAAGGCCTACTTGGCCAATGTCGGAATACTGGCCAAGCCGATCCCCGGAGAGAAACTTTTTCTATATTTAGCGGCTTCAGAAACAACTCTGAGCGCGGTACTTGTACTAGCTAAAGGCCAGGATCACCTTCCCATTTACTTTGTAAGTCAGGCGCTAAACGAGACCAAGCAACAGTACCCCCGCATGGAGAAGTTAGCCTACGCTCTAGTCATGAGCGTGCGAAGTTAAGGCCGTATTTCTTCGATCATCAGGTCAAAGTCCTCACCTCTTTGCCTCTTCGCAACATTCTCCATCGACCTGATACATCAGACCAGTGCCTCAAGTGGGCTATTGAAGTCAGGCAGTATGGTGTAACATACGCACCGTGACCTGCAATTAAAGCTCAAGCATTAGCTGATTTCCTTATCGAGCTAACTTTTTCACTGGCGGATAGCGGTACAACCAACCCGCCTTGGGAGTTATACGTAGACGGGTCCGCGATGGCATATCTTATCAGAATGCCATCACTTTTGAATTTCTTGCCACCAACAACGAAGCAGAGTAAGAGGCACTCATTAGCAGCCTGGAAATGGCCATAGCCATGGGCATAAAAAGGTTACAGGTATTTACCGACTCTCAGCTTGTAGCATTCCAAGTATCGGGAGAATACGAAGCTAGGGATGACATGATGTCGGCCTACCAAGAGGTTGTCAAAATATTATGCTTGAAGTTCGAACAAATTCACATCAAGTTGGTGCAAAGAGATGCGAACTCGTGAGCCAATACATTAGCACGACTTGCAACTTCGGAGGGGCCAGCAGAGATGAAGGATGTCACCCTCACTAAGCTCTCCCACCCTTCCACTGTGAATACCGCGGTCGCTACACTCGAGGCCCACCCTATGAGCTGGATGACTCCTATCATCGATTACTTGATATCCGGGAAATTACCGGTGGATAGAATTCAGGCAAAACAGCTACAACTTCGAGCAGCCAGATATACTCTGATCAATGGTGAGCTATACAAGCGGGGCTTCAGCATACCCTTGCTCTGATGCATTACGCAAGAACAAGGACAAGTTATCCTACGTGATATACACGATGGGGTATGCGGAAACCACGCTGGGGGACAATCGCTCGCACATAAGGTGACTAGACAAGGATATTTTTGGCCCACTTTACGGGCTGATGCGCTAGTATTTGCAAGGCGATGTCACAAGTGCCAAATCCATGCCCCTTCAATCAAAGTCGCCGCAGAAGAACTTTCCAGCATTCTCAGTCCTTGGCCATTTGTGAAGTGGGGGATAGATATCATCGGGCCGCTTCCTACAGCCCCAAGCTCGGTCAAGTACGCTTTAGTTGCAGTGGACTACTTCACAAAATGGGGCAAGGCTAAAGCTCTGGCAACCATAGATCAAGAACATGTCATTAAGTTCATCTGGCGGAACATCATTTGCAGATTCGGCTTACCCCAAGCAATCATATCAGATAATGGGAAATAATTTGACGGGTTCAAGATCGATAGTTTTTTCAGGAAATGGAAAATCACTAAGCTCTTCTCGATCCCATATCATCCCCAGTCTAATGGACAGGTCGAAGCAGTGAACAAAATTATCAAACATACTTTAAAAGCCAAGATCAAAGATAAGAAGGGAAAGTGGGCCAGCGAACTGCCAGATGTACTATGTTCATATAGAACAACATGCCGAAACTCAATTGGGGAGACCCTATACTCGATGGCTTTCGGCACAGAGGGTGTGATTCCCTCAGAAGTCGAGTTTCAAATGCTACGTACGTCTCAGATCGCAATCAATCACAATGAGGAGGCTTTAGCCAGAGACTTGGATCTACTCGAAGAGAAAAGACTAGAGGCCCACATAAGAAATGCTAGGTACAAGCAGTAATAGGAGAAATATTACAATTCAAAAGTACGGATTCGACAATTCAAGATCGGCGACCTGGTCCTGAAGAAGACACTGGGAGTAGCTAAAGGAGTTTTTGGGTCCGAACTGGGAAGGACCATACAAGGTCACAAGAGTATTAACTAATGGGGATACGACCTCGAGAACCCGGACGGTTCCCCGACTCAATACCCATGGAACGCAATCCATTTGAAGAAATACTATCAATGAGTTGGAGTCGCCTATTTGTAATGATTTTCGGCTTATATAATAATAATCTCTTTTTCATGTTGTGTTAAACTAAGGAAATTTGCATATGCACCATATCGACTTCCCTAAGAACGACTTTCAACATACTTTGTAAGACGACTACGCATAGTTCACAAACACTTCGCAATGACAATAAGACGATAAGAACAGATGCAAACAAAAAGTCGCGTAAGGAAATCAGGTCGGCACAATAAAGTGAAGAGAATATTCATTAATAACAAAGGCCCGAAGGTCGATACATCAAAAGTTGAAATTACATCGGAAAGCCTGAAGGCAAACTACACTAGGCGGCCAAAAGCCAGCAAGAAAGTAAAGATACATCTGGATACTAAAACGACTAGCAATTTACCAAGATTCAATTCCTATATAGCTCATTGGCGACAATCAACTTCAGGGGATGCTGATCAAAAGTGCTGTTGGAGATGGAGTTCAACAACTTCTCAATCTCCTTTTTCTTATCGGGATTCTTGATGCTTCAGGGGATGCTGATCAAAGGTGTTGTTGGGAATGGGGTTCAACAACTTCCCAATCTCCTTTTTCTTATCGGGATTCTTGATGTTATCATTCTTAAGAACATCCAGAATCCCTTCAGCATCACCACTGACTATGTTCAAAGGCTGCCCACCTAATTGTTGCTGAATAACAATGGCGGATATGTGGGCAGCTCATCTCCCGACTCTTGGGCTGGTAAAAACCTCCCCTAGAGGCCAGTAGTGGCCTGTTCATCGGGGGGGTCCACACCCGAGTCCCCAGCGGCCTCCATCTGGCCTCCGACCTCGCTTGTCTGAGTTTCGAGGACCACCTCAGAATTTGCCAGCTGCGTCTCGTCGGGATCAGGAGTGGGGAGCACAATCCGACTCTGATTGGGAAAGAAGGATAGGTCAATACCATATCCCTCCAAGTCCTTGATTTCGAGCATGACATCGGGATCAAGTGGGTAGGCTCCGACATAGCTGGCCAGCTTAGAGATGAGGTCGGATAAATTGGCATCAGGGCTTTTTCGGCGGGTAGCCCGATTGGCCCTGGCCACCGCACAAGCGTAAGCAAAATTAGCATTTTGCTCTTCAGTCCGCTTGAACCTCTCCTCTTCGATGGCAAGCTTAGCCTTGATCTCGGAGTCCTTGCTGGCCAAATCCCCCTTCAGCCGGGCCACAACATCCCTCTCCACCACCAACATGCCCTCGGCACCATTCAGCTGCTCCTCGAGCTCCTGGACCCTCTTGGCCAAGTCGTACTTTTCGACCTCCATCCTTTTCTGCACCTCATGGGCATTTAGAACGGCTTTGGCCTGCTCATAGATCGTCGTCCTAGCCTTCTCCAGGTTGGAGTGCTCTATCTTAGATTGGGCACACGCCTTCTACATGTAAAGGGTAGCCTTTAGGGTGTGCACGATCGACGAGTTCATGTTATCGGTGACCTTTTGGCGGCGAGCGGTAGCGTGGTCATCCTTGGTCCATACTCGCGGAACATATTTCATTATCCTCGTCAAGGTGTGGGGCCAATTATTAGGGACGCCATCCAGGGTGGGGAGCTTCGACCTCAAGAAGCTCAGTACCTCAGGCGAGAACTTGTGAGGCGTCAGGTCCGAGCTGCGACATAAAAAAAAAATGGGGACAAGTCAGATTGTTAGCTCCGAAATAACTTTTTGCGAAAATAGGCAAAGGTTTACCTCTTCGTCACCTTCTCATCCCAACCGATCCAAGAATCGTCATCCGGATGATGACCCTCGACTAGAGCCAAGGCCGGTGGAGGAGTAGAAATTGGGGTACCCCTTCCGGTGTCCCGATGAGACCCAGATCGATGGGAACCAGCCTCTTCCCGCATTCTCTTGTGAAGACGATCCCCAGCTGCTAGGGCAGATTCAGTATACTTCTTCTTCTTGCCCTTGTCGGCAATAGGAAGTGGGGTATAAACCGGAGAACCTGCAGAGGTACCCGAGCTTGATTGGCGCCTCATCAACCCAAGAACCGACTTCGGTCTGGAGGCCATCTCAGCAGCAGAAGGCTCAAAGTGGTAGGTCGGGATGTTGGGATCTACGCAACAAACATACAATCTTTAGCACGGGCCTACAAGGAACCACCAAAAGAAAAAAAAAGATAACAGAAGACTTACAAGGGATCCGCAGGTGGCGGGAATATGTGTACAACCCAGCTGCCAAACGATTAAGCTCAGAGTTCAGTGACTTGACCTCTAGCCAGCTCGGATGTGTATCTCAAACTATCTTGAATGCCTCGGTGAAATCCCAGTAAAGATCAGAAGTCCGTGGCATATACACTGCAAGACAAGAAAACAATTAGATCAGTACGATTGAAGATAAAGGTTGTAAAAAGTATACCATTTTCCACGCTGATCGCATAATCCGTAGGAACTTGGATCGGTAACGTGCTGGCCGGAGGGACTTACTCCCAAGATCCTCTGATGAACCACCACTTCTGGTGCCATCCATCGACCTTGTTAGGAATTCCACTAACAAGTTCCTTGCCCTTACGAAGCCGCACGGCATGATAGCCTCCGGCCTGGGCGACGGGCGACATCACATAACCGATCTCTCCTGGATTGGGCAACCTCCTCAACCCGACCTGCCCCAACACAACCATGGTGGAAATGATGTAGCTCCACCCATTCATAGTAATCTGTGTGAGGCTCAGATTCCAGGCCGCCAACAAATAGGAGATGGGGATGCAATGGGAAGCGAATTCCAGCATCCATGGTGGGCTGATTCACAACTATCATACCCGGGGGAGGCTGATCGGCACTCTCATCAGAGGCTGCTCCATAAAAATGAACATCTCGCGGTACTTTGTACAGCCGATGGAGCCCTCGCTCGTAGAGATCAGAAAATACCGACCTATACCTTTTTTCAGACGCAACAAATCACGACGCCACCGACTCGCGATATTGATGCTCAGGTCTCTTATAAGGAGCAATCCAGTGGTATAATTCATAATCGAAGACTCGCTCACAAGCCCCAAACTCTGGAGCCTGGACAGAGGAGCCGGCCGGTGCCAACTGCCTTCGGGAGGCAGAAGCTTGGAGATTAATGTCCAAAGGGGGAAGATGAGTAATTTCATCCAACTCCTCCAAAAACCGGTCATCCACCGGTTCATCATTTGCATCATCTTCCCGCCCATCACCCACGGGCCAGGCCAAAGAACCCTCACCATCATGCCTTGCGGCGGAACCAAAGTTCAGACGACGGCACTGAGCGATCGGGACATCATCCTCGGAGGAGGAGGAAACCACCATTAAAAGTCGATCGTGGGGTGGAAATCGAACCAGAAAACCCAGAGGCCATTAAAAAGATTTGAGATTAAAAGAAAATTACCTGATTTTAAGCAAGGGAAACGAAGGATCATATTGATGAATCTAAACGGAAGAAAAATGCATAAGTTTTTAGCAAGCTCTCGGAGGGGGAATAAAGGTTTTTGAAAACCTAATTCCTCCGCTTATTTATAGAGGGAAGGGAAGGACCAAAATGCAATTCTTCCATATTTCGAGCCCCTCTGACAATCATAGTCGCGGGGTTCGCGCGTGAGGGCCACCGCGACATCGTATTGGACCTTCTAGCGGTGCCTCACATCATCGTCCTGGCAAGCCATCACTTCAAATCTCCAAAAATTGAGGAAATCTGATGTGTCGATTCATAATATCGAGGTGACTTTTCGTATACTCGGGGCAAGAAGTCATATTCCCTATTAGTCGTGAGATCAAGTCGATATCCCATTTTATAACATGCGACCTCGACTTGAGGGACAATTGTTGTAGCATAGAATAAACCAATGTCCCACGGCCCCAATACATACAAGTCAAAGAGGCTTACACTTCGAGGTGACGTCAGCAAAGGGAGGTCACCCTAAAAGGTGAAGCACCCAAGTCGCAGGAACAGAGAGGTTGCATAGCGACCTGAGCAGGTATCGAAGGTCACAATATGATGTCCACCAGTAAACGTCCAGGTCGGAGTCCAATTTGCAGCAAGTAACAGATAATCAGGTCCAATTAAGGAAGGCATACGACAAGCTAGCCAATCCGCCCGAGAACTTCATCCCCTGATTGGTGCTCATTAAAGAGGCAATCTCAAATCAGACCAAGGAAGCGGGCGATCTGCGGGATCAAAGGCGATTGAGGGCACTTTTGCTTATGTAATCTCCAGTCTTAAAGGCGGGATGCATAGTATAAATAGACCGATGAGGTCACATTTGTAAGGGTTGAACACCTTAGCATTCTAGGAAAATATATTATACACTTATATACCTGGCTTGGACGCCCCCGGACGTAGTCTGATTCAAAGGACGAACCGGGTCACCAATTGACGTGTTTCTTTTATATTTTTTGGCCGCTTTCAGCTATTTTACTTGTTAAATTCATTGTTAAACTAAGCAGATTTTAGCGAGTTACAACAGAAACATCAGCTGCAAGGACCCCACAACAGAATGATGTTGCTGAAAGAAGAAATAAGACTTTGAAAGAAGCTGCAAGAACAATGATTGTTGAAGTTGACATTCCTAAGAGATTTTGGGCTGAAGCAGTTAACACTGCATGCTATTCTCAGAGCAGATCCATGATGACAAAGAATCAAGGAAAAACACCATATGAACCATGGAATGAAAGAAAGCCTCAGGTGTCTTTCTTTCGTGTGTTTGGTTGTAAGTGTTTCATACACAATAATGGTAAAGATCAGTTGAAAACTTTTGATAGCAAAGCTGATGAAGGGATATTCTTAGGATATTCTGAAATTAGTAAAGCCTTCAGAGTTTACAACTATAGGACCCTTATTGTGGAAGAAACACCTCATGTTATTTTATATGAATCTAGTGTTCATAAGAAACAGGAACATGACTCAGGAGACTTGACAAAGAGGATCACCAGACTTAGCATGAAGAAAAATGCCAAACCATCATCTGAGCCTGAAAAGAAGAAGTTAATCACTTTCAATGAATGGAGTGAAACTGATTCAGAGCAAGAAGAAACTCAGGATGGTAACATTCAGGCTGGTGAAACTCAAGATGATAGTTCTCCACTGAAGGAAAGCCAACAAACTGAAGCTGACCCATCTGAACAAACCCCAGTTCAGACTCAGGTATGTAATGCCGATGAAGATGTGGTCACAGTTGAGGAAAACTATGAATCTGTCAACCAAGGGGGAACAAATGTCCCTGACAATGTTCAAAATGAAAATTCCCCTGAGGAAGATGATTCTCTTTCTCCTTTCTTGTTGTTCCCTGAATTTGATGATATACCTGAACCTAACATTTCTGATGTTGAGGATACTACTGAAGGGGGAACAATATCTAGGAGAAAATGGTTAGATAGTCACCCTTCAAGTCAGATTGTGGGTGATCTATTAGAAGGTGTTAAGACAAGAAGGTTTCATGGTGAAAGTGCTCTATTCTGCTGCTTTCTACCTGAGAAAGAACCTACTGAGATTGAAGAAGCTCTTCAAGATTCCTTTTGGATTACTGCTATGCAAGAGGAGCTGAATCAGTTTACAAGGAATGAAGTTTGGGAGCTAATAGATAGACCTAAGAGGAACAATGTGATTGGAACTAAATGGGTGTTCAAGAACAAGAGAGATGAGAACAACATCATTGTAAGAAACAAGGCAAGGCTAGATGCACAAGGTTATTCCCTAGAAGAAGGCTTGGACTATGATGAAACCTTTGAACCTGTTGCAAGACTAGAAGCCATCAGATTGTTTCTTGCATATGTTGCTCACATGAAATTCACAGTCTATCAGATGGATGTAAAAAGTGCATTTCCGAATGATGTGCTTAAGGAAGAGGTTTATATGGAACAACCTCCTGGCTTTTGTAAGAATGACCAAGTTTACAGGCTCAGAAAAAGCCTTGTATGGTCTGAAGCAAGCATCCAGAGCATGGTATGATACTCTTTCTCAATTTCTTACTGACCATGGCTTTATCAAAGGAACTGTTGATAGAACCTTGTTCAGGATAGAAGATCGAAAAGATATTTTACTAGTTCAGATATATGTGGATGACATCATATTTGGATCTCCTAATCATCAGATGTGTGAGAAGATTTCTGCTCTGATGAATGGAAAGTTTGAGATGTCAATGATGGGGGAGATGAATTTCTTTCTAGGATTCAAGTCAAGCAATCTAAGTAATGAATATTCATCAACCAAGCAAAGTACACCAGAGATCTGATTGCTAAGTATGGTGTACAGAATTGCAATCCAATTAGAATTCCTATGAATACTAACTACAAGATGGATCCTGATCCTGAAGGCAAGTCAATTAACCACACTGATTATAGAGGGATCATTGGATCATTGCTATATCTCACAGCAAGTAGGCCCGATATTACCTTTGATGTTGGTATATGTGCAAGGTACCAAGCTAATCTTAAGGCTAGTCACATGGAAGCTGCCAAAAAGATTCTGAGATATCTTAAAGGCGCAGTGAATAGAGGATTATGGTATCCAGCTGATGATAACCTTGAATTAACTGGTTATTCAGATGCTGACTATGGTGGTTGTAGAATTGATAGGAAGTCCACCTCAGGAACTTGTCAATTTCTTGGAAGTAAATTGATATCTTGATTTTCTAAGAAACAAACTTCAATTGCAACTAGTGCTACTGAAGCTGAATACATGGCTGCAGGAAGTTGTTGTGCACAGATTCTTTGGCTAAGAAAATAATTGAGGGATTATAAGATAATAGCCCATGAAGTACCTATATTTTGTGATAACAATAGTGCAATTGCTATTACACAAAATCCGGTATTGCACACCAGATGCAAACATGTTGATATCAGACATCATTTTATTAGAGACCATGTCGAGAAGAAGGATATGAGGATGGAGAAAATTCATACTGATAAACAAAAAGCTGATATTCTAACTAAGCCTTTGGCTGAGTCAAGATTTCAGGAGTTGTCAGTAGAATTAGGGATGTTAGATCCAGGTGAGTGAATTCACTAAAAGGAGAAGTCCTTCAGGTGCATGAAGTTATTCAGGAAAGGAATAACTCAGGACAAAATCCTCTCAGGAAGAAAACTGAGTCTCAGGATGATAATTGTCAAGGTCAGTATTTAGTAAGGACTGAGTTTAACCAATCCTGAAGTAATATTGGCACATGCATTAATTCACAGCATTTATTTCACTCAGTAATCATTTGAAATAAATGACAAAAGACCTAAACTTTGAACGGGAATGTTTTGAAGATCTCTATTGGATGAAATTTTGGCAGAGAGCCGAAGAGTTATCTCGATTAGAGTGAAACATCTTTGTCACCCAAATTGCTGCTATTTACTCAAATACATCAGTTCAATTAGCTATAAATAGCAAAACCCTTGAGATTATTTCAAACCCCCAGATTAAATCTCAATCGTTCGTTCGATTTATCCTCTAAGATTTAATCTCTACTATTGATCTATGAATTTCAGATCGTATATATACCCAAGTGTTTATTGTTTTCTCATTTTTCTTCTTATATTACCCAAGATACAGACACTCGAAATTCCTCACAATACATCTTCAAATCTTCAAATTCTCCAGATTCCATTTCCCAGAAATCATTCAAAATGGAATTTTCCAAATACCCTATGATTAAAGATCTTGCTGAAATAGAGAAACCATATTTTGACCATTTGGTTGCCATGATCGACAACAAAACCACATCGACTGAAGAAGAAGCCCTAAATATGCTTCGAGTTGCTCGACTACACAGGCTGGTGAGCAATATGCCAGATAGAGAATTATCTCAAGAGGTGCTACAATTTGTGACCAATCTTCTTGAAGGAGAGCGAGGTTCATTAGTTTCGCAGTTAAGTTTTGGAACTTTTGCCAAATCTAAATCAGAGGTTATCTGCACCAGAGAGGTAATATTGACTCTTGATGATATTAATGTTATTTTTTAGTTGAATAATAAAGGTGATGACCTAGCATTATATATGACTAGCAAGGAGCAAGAAATTTTGGACTGTTTTGTAGAAACAAAGACATAATTTAAAGGAGCTCTGCAGAAACGTTGTTTAAAGGCAAAATACAAAGTCTTGATCGATATTGTGGCCAAGTGCTTGATGAGCACTTCTAGGAGTTTGGAGCAAGTTAGCCGAAACAAGTTGAGGCTCATGGCTGTGATAGAGGACTCTTCAACAGTTGATTTCAATTGGCTAAAATTCCTAGCAGACAACATTCTTCACCAAAATCAAATGTTGTCTTTTGCAAAAGGGGCATTCAAGAAGTCTGGGAAGGTACTGTTTGGTACAAAGATAAGCTTTCTTCTTGAAACATTGCCCAAGGATAATGATTTTTTATTTATGGAGTTGAGTTCTCACGAAATTGAATCATATTTCGAAAGCCAATAACAGGGAGAAAGAAGCGAGCTGCTTCAGAAAGTCTGAGTGGCACGGCTCAGGAAGTGGAAGAATCTGAGTCTGATCAGGACAATGTGGCTATTGCTGAAGTGACTCAGAGGAGAGTCATGAAAAGGTCTGAAAAACACTCTGAGGAGTCAGGAGAAGAAGAAAAGAGGAAGAAAATTCTTGATCTGTTAAGAGTGAAAAGAGAAGTTGGAGAGAAGAAGAAGGCTCAGGAGGAGCAAAAGAGAAAGAAAAAGCGACTCAGGACCATCCGTGAGTTGGAATCAGGAGAGAAGTCTCCTTTAGATACCCTTACCAGAGTGGAATCAGAAACCACTGAAAATGAACCTATTCAGGAAGAAGCTTTTCCTGAGGAAGGAGGTGATGAGGAGGATGTCTTTACTGAGGTACTCAGTACCATTATTGGCATTGATAGGATTACCCGTGAAATCTTCCCAGGTTCTCAAAAATCTACTGAAGAGAGCTAAATGACCATCCCACCCACACAACCCTCAGAGCCATATATTTCCATACCTTCAGAGGCTCATTTTAGCTCTGAAGAGGAGGAGCCTATTCCAGAACTCAGGAAAGGTGAAGCAGAAGAGAGGGAATGGAGGCAAAAAGCTGAGAGATTTATCCTGGACAAATACCCTAAACTCTCAGACTATCCTGATCTTCAGGATATGTTCTTCAGATTGAAAACTGTAATGCTGATAGTGAATTAATCCTTTGCCATGATGCTGAAAATTGGCAATTTCAAAGGAGAAGAATTCTGTGCGGAGGAAGTTGCTGAGCTAGATGCCTTCTCAAGCCTAGGGAAGAGAAGACTGAGGATCAAGCATCCTGAGTTTAATGCCTTGGAAAAATCAAAAGTTGTTGAACAAAAGGTTGTCACCTAACCTGAAGGTGAAGCCAGTGGAAAGGACAGAGATGATCAAGAGCCATCTCAGGGAAAAGGTGCTGGAGATATTCCTGAAGGAAGCAAGAAGGCCGTTGAATCTAGTATTGATGCTACCATTCAGGGGGAACAAACTCAGGATGTTCCACCCTTGCAGATGATCACTTTTGGACAGACTGTCCTTTATCAGAAGGATCCTGAAGTCACATTGACTGAGTTGGCCGAAGTTGGAGTTCAGACTGACACTGAGGCAGAGGTCCCACGTCCGCCACCTCCAATTGTTGACTTCACTCTTATCTTGGACAAGCTAACCAAGCTGGAGCAGTTGGTTGATGAGGTGTCAAAAATTGCTAAAGCTCAAGCTTCTCAGGACAACAACCTCAAGTTACTAAGCACATCGATGGTGACATCTGATCAGGTAAATTTGTTGTCTTCTACTATTGATACTAAAATTACTGAATTAGCCACTAGGATTGGTGGTGTGTCTAAGGAAGTATTAGTGGAGATTGAAAAGAAATTTGAGGAGAAAGCTAAGGCTTTGGAAGAAACGCTGATTGCACGGGCTGATGTGATGATCAAAGCCGTAGTTGAGGAAATGAGTACATCACTCATGACCAAAATGTGTGCTACCTATGGAGGTCTTCCTGAAGATACAACAACAGGGTTGAATGTACTTCAACAGATGCAGGATGAAAACTTCCTTATTGCTGCTGAGTTACGATCTGTGGGAAAGGAGCAAATGCACATGGACAGAACCCTTTCTGAAATATTGGTGAAATATGATGCCAAAAAGGGGGAAAGTTATGATAAACTTGTTGCTCTGCCCTCTATAGAAGGAAAACAGCCTGAAGCTGAAACGGTCATTCATAGAGGCGGAAAGAGGAAGGAACTAGATGTTATAATTCATCCTAAGGCTGCCATCGAAGTCATAGAACAGCGTGCTAAAAGACAGAGAGCTCATGAATCGAGCAAGATGGGAGAAGCTCATGGTTTTCTAAATCCTCCAAAACCAACAGAACATAAAACATCTACTGCCTTTGTTGAAAAGCCTGTTCGGAGGAAGAAACGATCTGAAAAGCCAATTAGGAGAAAATTATCAAAGGAATATAGGTCATATTAATCTGAATAGGATCCAAAGGTTGGTGAAAGATGGTTCACTGTCATACCTACAACTAGAACCACTTCCAACCTGCGAATCATGTTTGGAGGGTAAAATGACAAAGAGGGAATTTGGAGCCAAGGGGAATAGAGCCATAGAAGTGTTGCAAATCGTTCACACTGACGTGTGTGGTCCAATGTCAACCAAAGATAGAGGTGGCTATGAGTATTTTGTAATGTTCACTGATGATTACTCAAGGTTCGGGTACATTTTCCTGATGAAACACAAATCGGAAACCTTTGATAAATTCAAAGAGTTCAAAGCCAAAGTGGAGAATCGTAGGGAAAAGAGTATCAAGTGTCTACGATCTGATCTTGGAGGCGAATACCTCATCGATGAGTTTTTAAACTACCTATTAGACGAGGGCATTTTTCCCAGTTGACTGCACCCGGAACCCCTCAACAAAACAGGGTTGCAGAACAAAGAAACAGAACACTCTTAGAAATGGTCAGATCCATGATGAGTTATTCAGATCTACCCAAGTCATTTTGGGGTCATGCCTTGGAAACAGCGGCTTATGTTCTAAATTTGGTGCCATCCAAATCGGTTCCCAAAACCCCTAAAGAGTTGTGGACCGGGCGCAAGCCCAGTCTGAGACATCTTAGGATTTGGGGGTGTTCGGCATACGTGCTAGACAAGGAAGCCGGTAAGTTGGACGCACGTTTGGAACTAAGGATGTTTATAGGATATCCCATGAGAACGAAAGGGTGTATGTTCTATGGTCCCGAAGATCAAAAGGTGGTAATCAGTACGCACTTTAGATTTTTAGAAGAAGACTTTATGAACAATCGCAAGCCCAAAAGTGAGATTACCTTAAATGAAATAAGAGGGCAAACTCCTATACCAACTGTACAAGTTGATATACCAAGCATCACACCGACACAACCGGAACCTCGTCGTAGTGAGAGGGTTATCCGACAACCTGAGAGATTCATGGGGATAGGAGAATCTTTGGATTTGATCCCCGGGGATAATAAATCAGACCCTTGGTACTACAAGGAGGTGGTCCAAGATAAGGATTCGGAATCCTTGCAAACTGCGATTGAAGCCGAGATGGGCTCAATGGATCATAATTAAGTGTGGGATCTAGTTGAACCACCCAGTGGAGTAAAACCCATTGGATGGAAGTGGGTCTACAAGAGGAAAAGAGGACTAGACGGAAAGGTGGAAACCTTTAAAGCTAGGCTTGTGGCAAAGGGATACACTCAGAAAAAGGGTATCGATTATGAATAAACCTTTTCGCCTGTATCCATGCTTAAGTCCATCTGTATTCTCTTGGCAATAGCTGCGCATCTTGATTTTGAGATCTGATAAATGGATGTCAAGACAACTTTCCTTAACGGGGGTCTTGACAAGGAAATCTATATGCAACAGCCCGAAGGTTTTATCGCGAAAGGCCAAGAGAACCTTGTTTGCAAGCTAATGAAGTCCATTTATGGAATAAAGCAAGTATCTCGGGCTTGGAACCAATATTTTGATCATGTAATCAAGTCTTATGGGTTTGATCAAAAATATTTCGAGAGTTCTGTGTATAAGAAGTGTGACAAAACTGCCTTGGTATTTCTAGTACTATACGTAGATGATATTCTGCTCATCGGAAATGATGTAAAAGTTTTGTCAGACGTAGGGGTATGGCTGTCAAAATAGTTTGATATGAAGGACTTAGGGAAAGCCGGTCATATTCTTGGGATCAAGATCACTTGAGATCAAAAGAAAAGAATGATTGGCTTTTCGCAAGCTTCATACATAGATACTGTCTTGAAGCGTTTCAGCATGCTAGATTCCAAGAAGGGTTATGTACCTTTCAGGCATGGAATTCATCTATCGAAAGACATGTGCCCTAAGACACAAAGGGAGATAGATTACATGCGAGGCATTCCTTATGCGTCGGCAGTAGGAAGTCTCATGTATGCAATGTTGTGTACAAGACCGGATATCTACTACGCCGTAGGCATGGTAGCAAGATATTAAAGTAACCCCGGAAATCAACATTGGCCTGCTGTTAGGAACATTCTAAAGTATCTAAAAAGAACTCGGGATAGAATGTTGGCTTATCAGTCAGACAGATTATTTTCAGTGGGATACACGGACTAGGATTTCCAATCGGACATAGATTCCAGAAAATCTACCTCGGGTAGTGTGTTTTGTCTGGGAGGTGGAGCTGTAACATGGAGAAGCGTTAACTAGAAATGCATCGCTGATTCTACCATGGAAGATGAATATGTAGCTGCTTGTGAAGCAGCAAAAGAATCGGTGTGGCTCAAGAACTTCTTAGTGGACTTGGACGTTGTTCCGAATTTGCCTAGCACTATCACTGTTTTCTGTGATAATACCAGAGCAGTTGCAAATTCAAGAGAATCGAGAGCCCACAAGGCCAGCAAATACATTGAAAGGAAATACCATCTTATACGAGAAATCGTTAAGAGAGGAGATATAGAGGTGGGAGATTGTTGGGGTTATACGTGAAAGTATGCTTTTACTTTGTATAACCTATGTATTAAACACTTATTTACTGAAATAAATTATTTATCACTACTTTAAATATGATTGAATATATATTTATTATAAACCATTTATATAATAGCACGTGTTACATTGTAGTTAACATGGTGATGCCAGATCACAGAAGATCACGTTAACAGTCCCTTGTAAACTAGTGCTTGTTTAACAACTTAGATAGATCCTAATAATCTATTGGTAGAAGTTGATGTGTAAGACTCGGATTGGCTTGTCTTGACCAAGAGATTACGCTAGTGCATTCGATGCGCTGAAGCGGACCTGCAGAGAGGATAAACTCATTCGCACTGACTTAAGGGATGAAGAGTTAGACCTCAGTGGTTGTTGATTTCTTAATCTCTGTCACTTAATAAGGACCGTGTGCGATTAATAGTTATTACTTTGACTTATAAATGGGAAGAGAATCATTGCGACTTCGATACCCTATATCTTGGGCAATAATATTAATTGTACTACAGTTGCAAAATTAATACAGAGAATCGTGTGCTTGCAACGTCTTGCGTGATTGGTCCCCTTGGTGGGCTCAGAACCTTTATCATACCAAATCTTGCAAGTGGAATTAATTTTTAGGTATGGATACTAAAGCTGAGTTGTCTTTACTCCAAGGATAAAGATATTAATTAATATAAAGCTTTTCAGTGTCTTAATTAATTAATGGACTAAATAATCTTAAACACGGGAAATAACGACCGGGAGCCATATTACCGTAATATGGGTTAAGATTGGATAGTGTAATATTAATTATATGGTGGTATTAATTAATATTAATGGGTTGAATTATATTGTGGCTCAATATTGGAATTCAGTAGCCCATTAGAAGGTCCATCTTAATTCTCCTAAAGGCCCCTCAGGTAGCCCAATTAAAGTCCATTAAATAAAAGGTGCTAAAAATAAATTAAATATTTGTTGCATTATTTTTCCTTGAAATTTTCAAATTTTTTAAAGAAAAGAGGGACAAGAATTTTCTTGAAAAGATTTTATGGAAAGGAGATAAAGTATTCTTGGAATACAAGATTATCCTATAAATTCAAGAAATCTCCCAACTGGTTTCTTTAATATGTAAATTTTGAAAATCATAGAGTTATAGTAGGAAGAAAGATTTTCTTGATTTTTTTTTAAAGATTTTATGGAAAAAAATATGTATTCTTGGAATACAAGAATATCTCATAAATTCAAGAAAGATCCAATCTTGAGGATCTCCTATTATTTTCAAAATATTAGGCTAAATATGGGTGTGAGATTTTTGTTGTAAAATACACATGGAAAGAAGAATATATGGGATATATTCAAGATTTCTTGGAGATCAAAAATAGATCTTTCCTAACCCTATTTTGAGCCTAATTTTTGTCCCCCTCTCTATTATAAATAGAGGATGAATATTCCATCCCCAAAACACAGGAATCCATTTTTTTTGAAAAAATATCAGCGTCGATAAAATATCAAATATTTTGAAACGTCAATAATTTGTGTTTTTTCAAAAAATTTCAATTGCGTGCAAGATAGTTCCATGTGTTGGAAATATTAGAAATTCACAAAGTCGGTGCAACAATTATTTATTTTTCCTTTGTTTTATGAATTGTTCATTAGAGAACCTTCCACTGGGTTATTGAACGAGGATTTGAGAATACTTGAGAAGGACTTTTGGTATCCAGATACTTGATCTTGTCTGTCTCAGCCCGTCTCTCCAACGGGTATGTTTACGAAAACTCCCAGAAATTCTGCATGCAAGGATCTTTTACGTGAAATAATATTTGCATGTCGTTGTTGGATTAATTATTATTTGAATTCACTTAGGTTTATTCATGCTAGTAATAATTGTTAATTTAAATTTGTGTTTATGAGGTCATCCCGATAGATCCTGGCATATGTTATCCCAACACCAGAGTGACCATAGTTCCCGGTGGGGAATCTGGGATAACGAGATCATTATTTATCCCCGATGGTCCGTCCTGGTTTCCCACCTTTTCCAGCAGTTGTTGGACAGTTCTTGCCAACGCTGCGAACTGGGCATCGCGTGGGTCATTAGTCCCATGCCCGCGATCATGATGAAATGCTGAATTTTTTGGCAATTTCCCATGGTGCATGTCTAGGGCCATGGCAAGATCTCGTTCCACCTATTCAGCGTGGTACGGTTGAGAATAGGCTTCGTCCTCTCCCCTTATGAGGAACTTCTGCGCCGCCTAGCTTCCGAGGCGGGTGAATACGTTATTCAAACTCGCTGGTCTGTCCAGGGCCCGGTGATTCTGGACGGTTGTGTGTTTGGCCACGTGATACGCCAGTTGGCATGTGGATCGCCCCTTCTCAACTATAACAGCCTTGCCCTTGGACGTTCCGACATCATGGGAGGTCTTCTTGGCCGGGGGTTGCTCCCCCCGGCGCCGAAGGTGAGGCGCTTCTTGTTAAGGATGGCCACGAGATTCCACCAATTGGGTGAGCCCACCGGGCTGTCCGGTGAGTGTGGTGGGAACTCTGGGATGCTTCGGCGCCATTCCGCGCATCAATCTCGTTGAAGGCTGCAATGTTTCCTTGATTGTTTGCCAATGCTCGATTGAGTTTTTCTTTTGAACGGTGAGTCTTCTCAAGAATTGGAGCAATTCTTCAAGAAAAGTTCCCACAGACGACGCCAATTTTTGTAACTTGCTCTAATTTGCCCAGTTTAACAATGAATTTATGATGTGTGTGAGCAAAAGACAATCAAAGCAATAGAGAAAAACAAGCGATTGGTGACCCGGTTCGTCTTTTGAATCAGACTACGACCGGGGGCATCCAAGCCAAGATTTTTATATGATATATATGCAAAGTACTAACAATGTTCAACCTCTTACAAATGTGGTCGTGGAGGCCTATTTATACTATGATTCTCGCCTCTTGGGCGGGAATTTACATAAGAACTAATGCCTATGAAAGGGCTACAATTCCGGAAATCGCTAATTCTGCCTTGACGGGCAGGAAGTCGCCTGTCTTTAATACGCGACAATCGTGGAGTGGACTTCGGGGGCGGATTTCATGGCATGACGGGTGTTATCTTTGACCACTCGAGCTGTGTAGTCAGGACTGATGTAGGTCGTTCCCGACTTGAGGATGTAAAATGTAAGTCGTGCCGCAACTTCCTGAGTCGCCGATTTCCGCGACTTGAGAGTCTCGAGTTTTATCCGGATTAGGCGGGTTGGTCCCGTGGACTTCTTACGGAGGCTGCTTCACGCAGTCCTTGCTGGACTATTTGTCATCTTCATGACCAGGTAGGTGTTGGGGTTATACTGAAAAGTATGCTTTTACTTTGTATAACCAAACTGGACTTTCTTATTTATTTACTAAAATAATATATTAATCACTGTTGCATTATATTTATTGCAAACCCGTTCAATAAGTTAAGTACGTATTACGTTGTAGTTAATTTGGTGATACCAGATCACAGAAGATCAAATTAAAGCTCCTCGTAATTAAGTACAAATTCACAACCCAGATGGAAATGAACAAACCATCATGAAAGGTTGAAGTATAAGGCTCAGATTGGCTTGTCTTGACCAAGAGATTATACTAGTGCATTCGATCCAATTGAATAAGGACCTCTGAGGAGGATAAATTCTTGATCTTGAATATACAAGAATTAGACCTCAGTGGTGTGTTATTTCTTAATCTTCGTCCCTTAAATAGGATCATGTGGAATTAATAACTATTGCTTTCACTTATGATAGGTAGAGAGTCAATGTGATTCGATACCTTATATTTTGGGCAATATCATTAATTACATGACGATTGCTGACATTTAATACGAATCGTGTGTGTGTATCGTCTTGCTTGATTTGTCCCCTTGGTGGGCTCAGAATCTTTATCATACCAAATCTTGCAAGTGGAAATTTATTTCCGGTATGGATAATAATATTGAGCTGTTTTTACTCCAAGGACAAAGATATTAATTAATATAAAGCTTGTTCAGTGGCTTAATTAATTAATGGACAAAGATAATCTTAAACACGGGAAATAATGACCGGGAGCCATATTATAGTAAAGTCGTAATATGGGTTAAGATGGATAGTTCAATATTAATTTTATAGTGGAGTAAATTAATATTAATGGACTTGAATAATATTTGGCCCAATATTATAGCTTCATAGTCCATTGAAGGTCCAATCTTAATTCTCCTAAAGGCCCCTAAAATAGCCCAAAATAAAGTCCAATTAATGAAAAGGAGAAGAAAATATTCTTGCTTAATATTTCCTAATTATTTTCAAAAATTGTAGGAAAAAGAAGAAGAAAAATTTTCTTGATTTTCTTGAAAAGATTTTATGGAAAGAGATAAGTATTCTTGGAATACATAATTATCCCATAAATTGAAGAAGTCAAATCTTGATTCCTATTCTTGTAATTTTCGAAAATAATGATATAAAGGGGAATAAGATTTTTATGGAAAAATTTAATTAAGGAGAAAAGAATATAGGAGATATATTCAAGATTTCTTGGAGATCAAGAAAATGATTTTCTCCCTTATTTTTTCATTGAAAAAATCGGCCCCCTTAGTCCTATAAATAGGGGATGAATTTTTCATCCCCAATGCAATTTCATGTGTTGGAAATATTAGAAATCCACAAAGGTGGTGGCAAAATATTTTATTTTTCTCTCTTGTTAAAATCGTTCGTGTGAATCCTCCCACCAGATTACGTTCGTGGACTTGGACATATTTGGGAAAGCTCTTTGGGTTGATCCAACGTCTCAACGGTTGTCTCTACAAGATGTACGTAATCTCATAACTCCTAGATTCTGCATGCTTAGGATTTACGTGGATTATGTGTACGCATGATTTTTAATTGTTTATTAATTATTATGTTAAATTGATTTAGGATTAATTCATGTTAGTAATTAATTGATTAATTTAAATATGTATTTAAAATCATCTCGAATAGATCCGGGCACCCATAATTTCTCAACAACTAGTATCAGAGCTCTGGTTTCGAGCTCTGACTTTTAAATTGTTATTTAAATTATGTTGGACATTAAATTAAAAATTGGATAGTAGAATTGCTAGATCTGTTTTGCAGGTATCCAATTGTCATGGTATTTAATGTGTTTATTCTTCATGCGTATGAATGTTGGTTTTAATTCTACTCGTTCGAATTTGTTTTTCTCGTGAGAAAATCCACGAGTAGATTAGGTTATTTGATTTGTTCAATGTAATAGACTAGTCTAGATTTAAGATGTATTTATTTTTCGTTAAATAAATTATAACATGATCGAAGACGAAGACGGAGACGAGGAGTTAAGACCGAATCTCTACTCGACGTGTGAATAGCGACGCGTGTCAAAACGGTCAAGGATGAGGCATGCGCGCCGCGGATGCCGCTAAGGCGGACTGGCGCGACGGCGCCAGCGGGTCGGGTTCTGGACGCGTACGCAGATAACCGGCGATAGTACTGCAGCTTGAAATGAGGCCGCTACGCGCGGAAGTTTAACGGGCGGGCGAGGGCGAGCGCCGCAAGACGGGCGCCAACCCCACACCTACCGGTGGCCGACCACTATATGGGCGACGCTGTCAAGCGCTTGGGCACACGGGCGCTGGCTCGCCGCCGTGGTCGGGCGGACGCGGGCGTAGCATCCCAAATTGCGAAGCTACTTTGCGTGGCGCTTCGAGACGAAATTTTTTTTTGAGACTAACAAGAGGGAGAAATTCAAGACGGCATTTCTTCAAGATCAAGCCAAGGAAAATCAAACCATGACAGTTGGATAATTTGTGCCCAATATGTTTATTTTCTGCTTTGCATGATTTATTGTTGTTTTTCTTATGCTTTATTTAATTTGTTTAAATGTGTTTGCATAAGAATTGCCCAACGAAAAATCTCAAATTCAAAAATTACTAAGTATGTTTTAATAATTAATTTAGTTTTGAATCAAATTAATTTTGACCTCCATGATTTATTTATTTGTGAAATCTTTTGGAGAAATTCCCCTACGGGAAGGCCAAAGATAGCTTTCACATGAATAAATTCTCAAAATGATGATTGTGAATTATTATTAGTGGCGACGATGACCCTCCCAAGAGGCTCGATCAAAACGAAGTAGTATTTCTATATTTATTCATGGTTATTACTTAGGTATAAAATTGATATGCGTATACTTCACCGAAGTCCCTGTCAATTTTATATTGGTCAAGTGGGAGCCGACTATTAATTTTTGAAATTAAAGGTTTGTAACTGTTCTTGTTTGTAACCTGCTTGAATGTGATTTAAATGATGACCCTCCCAAGAAGCTCATTTAAATCTGTTTTGAGATGTTGGCTGATGCATGTTCATATATTTTTTTTAAGATTTTAATATGAAACATGTGAACGAATTGTGTGATTTTCTTCGTGTTGATCCGGACATTGACATAAGATGTATGTTTATTTTCAGTTTCATCATGTCGCAACCTTTTAATCCACTGTTCAATATACTGAAAGACAATCTGCTTACTGGAGAAAACTATGTTGTTTGGAAACGAAACCTTATAAATATCCTTGCTTCGCATGAATTCAAATGGGTGCTTAACGTACCAAAACCCGAAAAACCAACCAAGGATGCCAGTATATGGGAAGAGATGGAATATAGTGAATGGGAGCTAGGAAATGAATTGATAAGGGACATTATCTTGACACACATGTCGGATTTGTTAAAAGACTTCATCAAGGATTTTCCACAGCTGCAGACATTATGGGAAATCTCGGCGATGTTCACACATCAGACCCATATGGCAATCCAGAGTATTAAGCGTGACATGGTCAAGCTAAAGTTGGAAGAAGGAGTGACTGCTAAAGAGCACATTCTTAGGGTTATGGCCATCTTTGAAGAATTGGCATATCTTGGCGAAAAATGTGACTTCAAGAGCAAAATTGATTTCATTCTCAGTTCTCTGCCAAGGAGCTATGATCATTCTTATGTAAGGTATCTAATGGAAGATATGAACTTTACTGTGGATGATCTAATAAAGGCTCCCAAGTTGGTCGAAGAGGTTGTTGAGCGCAAGAAAGTGAATTTGGTTACAAAAGGGTCTACTTCTCATTCTAGGCCAATTGGTGGTAAGAACAATGAAGAGACAAAAAGGATAAACCATTTCTACTAAAACTTCAAAGATGAGAACTTAAGCAAGAGGATCTGTTTGGAATGCGGAGAAAGAGGACATTGGAGATGGGCCTGTTCCAATCCCAAAAGGAATGGAAAGAAAGGTAATTCTCACTCACTAATTGTTGAAACTTGTTTGGCGGAGTATGCTACCCATTCGTGGGTAGTGGATACAGGATCCACTGATCATGTTTGTTTCACGTTACAGGGGTTCAAGCGGACCCGGCAACTTAGTGGAAGTGAGATCCTCATCACGCTAGGCGATGCTACGAGAGTGGCAGCTGAAGCAGTAGGAGAAGTGCACCTGTCTTTTGAAGACAAGATTTTAATTTTAAGAGATGTTCTTTATGTTCCTGTTTTTCAGAAAAACCTTATTTCAGTTTCTAAACTATTTGTCGATGGATAATCTATTCGTTTTAATAAGCATGTTACTGTTTTGCATAAAGATGTGATTATCTGTCGTGGAACTTTACAGAACAATCTCTATATTATTAACTGTGCACATCACTCACATAATGCATCGTATAACACATCTACTATTTCATGTAAAAGAAAGAGTTCGGCTGACGTGAACGAAACACTTCTTTGGTACCTAAGATTAGGTCACATTAACCAAAAAAGGATTCAAAAGTTGGTTCAAGATGGTTCATTGGGGTCTCTCCAGATTGAACCATTTCCAACTTGCGAATCATGCTTAAAGGGTAAAATGACCAAGAGGGCATTTGGATCCAAGGGGCTTAGAGCTAAGGAAGTGTTAGAAATCGTTCACACCGACGTGTGTGGTCCAATGCAAATCAAAGCTAGAGGTGGCTACGAGTATTTTGTTACGTTTATCGATGATTACTCACGCTACGGATACAGTTTCCTAATGAAGCATAAATCTGAGACCTTTGATAAATTCAAAGAATTTAAGGCTCAAGCAAAGAATCATAAGGAAAAGACTATCAAGTTTCTACGATCTGATCGTGGAGGTGAATACCTCAGCGATGAATTTTGAACTACCTGTCGGAAGAGGGGATTGCATCCCAGTTGACTGCACCCTGTACCCCTCAACAAAATGGGGTTGCAGAACGAAGAAATAAAACGCTTTTAGAAATGGTAAGGTCAATGACGAGTTATGTAGATTTACCAAAATCGTTCTGGGGTTATGCCTTGGAAACAGCGGCTTATATTCTAAACTTAGTGCCATCCAAAACAGTTCCTAAAACCCCGAGAAAATTGTGGACAGGGCGCAAGCCTAGTTTAGGACACATCAGGATCTGGGGGTGTCCGGCATACGTGTTGGACAAGGAAGCTGGTAAGTCGGATGCACGTTCAAAATTAAGGTTGTTCATTGGGTATCCCGAAGGAACAAAAGGATGCATGTTCTATGGTCCCAAAGATCAAAAGGTGGTAATCAGTAAGCACTTTAGATTTGTGGAAGAAGACTATATGAACGATAAAAAGCCTAAAAGTGAGATTACCTTAGAAGAACTTAAGGGGCCAACTCCATTGCCAACTGTACAAAATGATATACCAATCGTCACACCTACACAACCGGAACCTCGTCGTAGTGGGAGGGTTGTCAGACAACCCGAGCGATTCTTAGGGATTGGAGAGTCCTCGAACTTGATCTCAGGAGAAGAATCAGATCCATGGTCCTACAACGAGGTGATCCAAGACAAGGATGCAACATCTTGGCAAACAACAATGGAAGCCGAGATGGGTTCAATGGATCACAATAAAGTGTGGGAGCTACTCGAACCACTCAATGGGGTAAATCCCATTGGATGCAAGTGGGTATACAAGAGAAATAGGGGACCGGACGGAAAGGTTGAAACTTTTAAAGCAAGACTAGTGGCAAAAGGGTACACTCAGAAAGAAGGGATCGATTATGAGGAAACCTTTTCGCCCGTAGCCATGCTCAAGTCCATCCGCATTCTCTTATCGATTGTTGCGCATTTAGACTTTGAGATCTGGCAAATGGATGTCAAGCCCGCTTTCCTCAACGAAAGTCTTGACGAAGAAATCTATATGCAACAACCCGAAGGCTTCAATGAAAAAGGCCAAGAGCATCTGGTTTGCAAGCTTAAGAAATTCATTTATGGGCTGAAGCAAGCATCCAATGCTTGGAATCAGTGTTTTGATCAAGTTATAAAATCCTACTGTTTTGATTAGAATAACTTTGAATGTTGTGTTTACAAAAAGCGTGACGGAACTGCCTTGGTATTTTTAGTACTATACATAGATGGCATACTGCTCATCGAAAACGATGTAAAGGTGTTATCGGACGTAAGGGCATGGCTGTCAGAACAATTTGATATGAAGGATTTAGGGGAAGCCGGTCACATCCTAGGGATCAAGATCACTCGAGATCATAGGAAAAGAATGATCGGGCTTTCGCAGGCCTCATACATAGACACTGTTTTGAAGCGATTCAGTATGCAAGATTCCAAGAAAGGCTTTGTGCCCTACAGACACGGAATCCATCTATCCAAAGAGATGTGTCCCAAAATATAGAAAGAGATAGATGACATGAAGGACATCCCTTATGCTTCGATTGTGGGAAGCCTCATGTACGCATGCTGTGTACGAGACCGGATATCTTCTTTGTCGTAGGCATGATAGCAAGATATCAAAGCAACCCTGGGAAAGAGCATTGGACTGTAGTAAAGAACATTCTGAAGTATTTGAAGAGGACGCGGGACAGAATGTTGGTTTATCAGTCAGACAGTCTAATCCCCATCGGTTACACGGACTCGGATTTCTAATCAGACGTGGACTCCAGAAAGTCTACCTCGGGTAGTGTGTTTTGCATGGAGGGAGGAGCCATGACATGGAGAAGCGTAAAGCAGAAATGCATCGCTGATTCTACCATGCAAGCCAAATACGTAGCTTCTTGTGAAGAAGTGAAGGAAGCAGTTTGGCTCAAGAACTTCCTAGTGGACTTGGACGTTGTCCCGGATTTGCCCAGCACGATCACAATTTATTGTGATAATGCCGGAGCAGTTGCAAATTCGAGGGAACTCAAACACATTGAAAGAAAATACCATCTTATACGAGAAATCATTAAGAGAGGAGACATTGAGGTGGAAAAGATTGCATCGGAAGACAACCTAGCAGATCCATTCACAAAGGGTCTGCCTCAGAGTACATTCGAGAGACATGTGGAAGGAATTGGTGTCAAGAACGTTGCCAATCTGCTTTGAGTACAAGTTGGAGAAATATTATTAGGTTTGTGTAGGTGACATTAGATGTTACATAGAACACTAGACATGCTGTAGTATACTTAAAAGCAGACTTTGTTTATAAATGGGAGATTGTTGGGGTTATACTGAAAAGTATGTTTTTACTTTGTATAACCAAACTGGACTTTCTTATTTATTTACTAAAATAATATATTAATCACTGTTGCATTAAATATGAATGAATTTTATATATATTTATTGCAAACCCGTTCAATAAGTTAAGTACGTATTACGTTGTAGTTAATTTGGTGATGCCAGATCACAGAAGATCAAATTAACAGCTCCTCGTAATTAAGTACAAATTCAAAACTCAGATGGAAATGAACAAAACCATCATGAAAGGTTGAAGTATAAGGCTCAGATTGGCTTGTCTTGACCAAGAGATTATACTAGTGCATTTAGATGCACTGAATAAGGACCTACAGGAGGATAAATTCTTCGGTACTGAATATACAAGAATTAGACCTCAGTGGTGTGTTATTTCTTAATCTCCATCCCTTAAATAGGATCGTGTGGAATTAATAACTATTGCTTTGACTTATGATAGTAAGAAAGTCAATGTGATTCGATACCTTATATCTTGGGCAATATTATTAATTACATGACGATTGCTAACATTTAATATGGAGAATCGTGTGCAAGTACGTCTTGCTTAATTTGTCCCCTTGGTGGGCTCATAATCTTTATCATACCAAATCTTGCAAGTGGAAATTTATTTCCGGTATGGATAATAATATTGAGTTGTCTTTACTCCAAGGACAAAGATATTAATTAATATAAAGCTTATTCAGTGGCTTAATTAATTAATGGACTAAGATTATCTTAAACACGGGAAATAATGACCGGAGCCATATTATAGTAAAGTCGTAATATGGGTTAAGATGGATAGTTCAATATTAACTTTATAGTGGAGTAAATTAATATTAATGGACTTGAACAATATTTGGCCCAATATTATAGCTTCATAGTCCATTGGAGGTCCAATCTTAATTCTCCTAAAGGCCCCTCAAATAGCCCAAAATAAAGTCCAATTAATGAAAAGGAGAAGAAAATATTCTTGCCTAATATTTCCTAATTATTTTCGAAAATTGTAGGAAAAAGAAGAAGAAAGATTTTCTTGATTTTCTTGAAAAGATTTTATGGAAAGAGATAAGTATTCTTGGAATACATAATTATCCCATAAATTTAAGAAGTCAAATCTTGATTCATATTACCTTGTATTTTTCGAAAATAATGGGATAAAGGGGAATAAGATTTTTATGGAAACATTTAATTAAGGAGAAAAGAATATAGGAGATATATTCAAAATTCTTGGAGATCAAGAAAGAGATTTTCTCCCTTATTTTTTCGTTGAAAAAATCGGCCCCGTTAGTCCTATAAATAGGGGATGAATTTTTCATCCCAAATTCAAGTCCATGTGTTGGAAATATTAGAAATCCACAAAGGTGGTGGCAAAATATTTTTTTTTCTCTCTTGTTAAAATCGTTCGTGTGAATCCTCCCACCGGATTACGTTCATGGACTTGGGACATATTTGGGAAGGCTCTTTGGGTTGATCCAATGTCTCAACGGTTGTCTCTACAAGAGGTACCTAATCTCGTAACTCCTAGATTCCGCATGCTTAGGATTTACTTGGATTATGTGTACGCATGATTGTTTATTTGTTTATTAATTATTATGTTGAATTGATTTAGGATTAGTTCATGTTAGTAATTAATTGATTAATTTATATATGTATTTAAAATCATCTCTAATAGATCCGGGCACCCATAATTTTCCAACAGTAGGAGGTCGGAATTATTCATGCTACAACACTGATGATCAGACACATAGACAACATCACTTGATGATTTTAACATCAGCTGAAATTTGTCCCTTTCAGGTAGACCCAACTAACGTCCTGTTGTAAGTGGTTTTTATCTACTCAGTTAAACAATAACTATTATGAAATGCGTATGCTAAAGGCAATCGAATCAGGGAAAGAGACAAAGAAGTTGGTGACCCGGTTCGTCTTTGGAATCAGACTACGTTCGGGGGCGTCCAAGGCAGGAAGAGGATGTATGTATATGCCTAGAAGTCTAAGTTGTTCGCTCTCTTTCTTTTACAGAGGTGGCCGTGGTGGCCTATTTATACTATGACTCCTACCCTTTGGGTGGGAATTTACATAAGGAATAATGCCTATGAAAGGGCTACAATCTCGCCTTGACAGGCCAGAAATCATCCATCTTCAACGTGCGCCAATCGTGGAGCTGATGTGGAGGGCGGATTAGTGGCGTGTCGGGGGCTGTCATTGACCACGTGAACTGTATAGTTATGGGTGGTGCAGGTCGCTCCCGACTTGAGAATATAAAGCGGAAATCGCATCGCGATTTCCCGAACTGCCGACTACCCGAGTTACCGACCTTTGCGACTTGAAGGTTTGGTCTTGTGGGAATTACGTGGGGTGATCCCTTGGTCCCCTTGCCGAGGTTGCTTCATGCAGTCTTTGTTGGATTGTTTATGATCCTTCGTGCCCAGGTGGGAGGTCGGGTTTATCCATGCTACAACAATTGCCCCTCAAGTTGAGGTCTCTTGTTCCGAGAAGGGACCTTGGCTTGACACATGGACTAAATCGACTCGCGATCATCCTACCTGGAAAGTCTCCTATGAGCGGCTTACTATCCTCGGGCAGTTGAAAAGTCACCTCAATAATACGAATCGCCGCATCAGACTTCCCTCGATCTCAGGGATTCGAAATGATATCGTGCCAGGATGATGACGTAAAGTGCCGCCATTTTGTCCAATGAGATGCCGTAGTGTATTTCACGCGAGCCCCTCGCGTCTTTTTGTTGTTAGGGGGCCAAAGTTTTGGCTAATTTCATTTTGGCCCCTCCTCTTCTTCGATAAATAGGCGGGGAATTAGGTTTTGAAAACCTTATTTCCTGCGACTGTCTTGCGAAAGAATTTCCTCAAGATACTCTTCCTGGTTCTTTCTCCCTTCCACCGAAAATGCATTCTCGTGTCCCTGAAGTGGAATTAATCACATGTAAGCACTTTGGTGCCCTTCTTCGAATTTATGGATTCTAGCGTTTCCAAATCCCTTTTTGCCTCTCAGCCCATGGTGGTTTCCTCCTCTTCTGAGGATGACATCTCTATTACCCTGCATCGCCGCCGATTTTCCGGCTCCGCCACCGGGCATGTGGGTGAAAGTTCATTGGCTAAGGTTATGGGCGACCACCGGGAAGACGATGTTAATGATGAACCGATAGATGACCAGTTTCTGGAAGAATTGGCCAAAATTACCCATCTTCCCCCGTTGGATGTTGATCTCCTTAATCCCGTTCCATGGGAAAGGTCGTCAACGGCAGGTCCTTCTGCCTCGGTTCCGGATTATGGGGCTTATGAACGAACCTTAAATTATGATCTGTATTTTAACTAAGCTCCATACAAGCGACCTGACCGGGCACACCGCAAGTCGGTCGACTCTCAATTCGTGGCGTCCGACAAAAGATATTGATCTTTGCTCTCCGATCAGTATGTGCGGGGACTTCGTCTTATGTACAAGGTGCCCCGGGATGTGCATTTTTATGGGCCGACCCCGGACGAAAGCGCCGATCAGCCTCCTCCTGGAATGATTGTTGTGAATGAGTCTTCCATGTCGGTTGGTATTCGATTTCCATTGCACCCGGCCATTTCCCATCTGCTGGCGGCCTGGAATGTGAGCCTCACGCAGATCACCCACAATGGGTGGAGTTACATCATCTCCACCATGGTCGCTTTGGGGCAGGCCGGGCTGAAAAGACTGCCTAATCCTGGAGAGATATCTCAAGTGATGTCGCCTGTTGCTCAGGCCGGAGGCTATCACGCTGTGTGGCTTCGTAGAGGCAAAGAGCTCATGAGTGGGATTCCGAATAAGGTTGACGGGTGGCACCAGAAATGGTGGTTTGTAGGAGGAGCATGGAAGTCGGTGGCCCCTTCCAGCACCTTATCCATTAGAGTTCCTACGGATTATGCGATCCGTGTTGAGAATGGTACTTCGCCTTAATATTTTTGTGCTCGATAGTACTGATCTAATTCTTTTCTCGTCTTGCAGTGTTTGCGCCCCAACCTTCTGAGCTATATTGGGACTTTCTCGAGGCGTTCAAGGAGGTTCGAGACACACCTCCTAGCTGGCGAGACATTAATTTGTTGAACTCCGAGCTCGACCGCTTACAAGCCGGACTGTATACTTACCCTCGCCACTTGAGGATTCCCTGTTAGTCTAGGCCACATCTTTTTAAGTGTATTTTGCGATTTCGCGCTAAAGGTTCTGTTTTATGTTAGATCCGGAGATCTCGATCTACAGCCGTCGGCCCTATGCCTCTGAGATAGCCTCGCGACCTCGATCAGTACTCGGCTCCATGAGGTGTCTGCCCGACACTGCCGCCCAGGGGGACATTCCGGTTCAGACTCCTCCCCCTGCTGCCGACAAAGGCAAGAAGAAAGCTCCCAAACCACCACCGTGGTTGGTGAGCGACCTCCCAAGAGGGCGCGAGATGAACCTGGCACACACCGATCCACGTCAAGTTGGGGTGCTGGAAGGGTGGCTCCCAGCCCGACACCTTTGCCGACTTTTACCCGGGAGGGAGGTCGCCATCCGGAGGACGATTCCTGGATTGGTTGGGATGAGGAGAGGATGTAGAGGTAGGCCGTTTGCAACTCTTAATGAATTTACCTCAAAACCGGGACCAAACTTAATATATTTGTTCCTCCTTGTTGCAGTCAGGAGCTGACGGCCAACAAGTTCTAACCGGAGGTGCTGAGCTTCCTGAGATCCCCGATTCCCACGCTGGAGGGCACGCCCAGAGACTGGCCCACTACTTGGAGCGGACGATGAGGAACGTGCCGCGCGCATGGACGAAGGATGATCACTCCTCTGCCCGTCGCCAACAAGTCACGGGCAACATGTATTCGGCTGTTGTCCACTCCTTGAAGGCCGCCCTCTACATGGAAAAGGCCTGCGCCCAATCCGAGCTCGAGCTCTCCAAACTAGAGAAGGCCCAGGCGATGACCTCCGAGCAAGCGAAATCACTGATAGCTGCCTATGAGGTGCAGAAGAAACTGGAGGTTGCCAAGGCTGACTTGGCCAAGAGGGCCTTGGAGCTCGAGGGCCAGCTGAAGGAAGCCGAGAGACTGCTCGGGGAGGAGAAGGAGGCCGTGACCCGGATGAAGGCGGAGCTGATCCGCAAGGATGTAGAGGTCGGGGAGAAGTTGGCCGCCAAAGATGAACACTTTAAGCAGTCGAGAGCGTAGAATCTAACCGCCTATGTCGTGGCGGTTCGTTGGCGCTTATCCAAATGTTTCGTGGGAAGAACCTATTGCCGCCTCTCGACATTGTGACCGAGAAATTTGTAACTTCGTTATGACTTCCCCCTGCCTCCGACATTGTGCTGGAGATTAAAGATCTGGAAGATCTGGGCATTGATTTGTCCTTCTTCCCTAATCAGAGTCGGATCGTGCACCCCACTCCCGATCCAGATGAGACACAGCCGGGAGACTCCGAGGTGGTCCTCGAGACTCAGACGGATGAGGCTTGGGACCTGAAATGTAATCGCCGAGAGATGTCCGTCTGGCTCCTCCTCAAGAAGCTGGCCTGGCCGGCCTCTAGGGGAGGTGTTTACCGACCCAAGATCCGGGAGGCGATTGCCCACACCCTCACCAAATCGTTATTCAAAGCAACAATTAGGTGGGCAACCTTTGAACATAGTCAGTGGTGCTGCTGATGGGATTCTTGATCGTTCTTAAGAATGATGACATCAAGAATCCCGATAAGAAAAAGGAGATTGAGAAGTTGTTGAACCCCATCTCCAACAATACTTTTGATCAGCATGCCTTAAAGCCAAAAGTCGTCTACCAATCGTGTTGGGTTGTAGTAAAACATCTGTCGTCAGTTATCATGATGTATCTTGGTTTTCGCTTGATGTAATCTAGCCTTCGGGCTCTTATAATGTACCGACCTTCGGGCTAGTTGTCATTAATGAAATCTACCTTTTTCTTTCCTTTATTGTGCCGACTTAATTTCCTTATGCGACTATAATATGTGTGTATGTTCATTCGTCTTATTGGCATTGCGATTTTAGATTGAACCTCGCTTAGTCGTCTAATAAAGTTAGGGGAGGAAATATGTCACAAATATGTCAAAAGTCGTTCCCGGGGGAGGTCGATGTTTCATGTATGCAACCTCCCTGGGTTTAAACACAGGAATTGTGAAAAAGAAAATTTAACTCATTATTATTGAGTCGCCTGAAAGTTTACAAGTACACTGGCCTCGACCCTACTGATAGTATCTCTTCAGATGAGATGCGTTCCACGGGTACTGAGACTGAGTGCCATCTGGGTTCTTGAGCTCGTATGCCCCGTTGGATAATACTCGAGCGACCTTGTATGGTCCTTCCCAGTTTGGTCCGAAAGTTCCTTTGGTTACTCCGAGAATCTTCTTCAGGACCAGGTCGGCTTCTTTGAATTTTCGAAGTCGCACTTTATAGTTTTAGTATTTTTCGGACTGTTGTTTGTATCTCGCATTTCGGATACCTGCCTCTAATCGCTTCTCTTTGAGCAAGTCTAGTTTTCTAGCCAAGGCCTCATCGTTGCAGTCGGTCGCGATCTGCGAGGTTCTGAGAGTTTGGAATTCGACCTCTGCGGGTATGACTGCTTCCGAGCCAAATGCCATCGAAAAAGGGGTCTCTCCGGTCGAATTTCAGCAGGTCGTTCTGTATGACCACAGTACATCTGGTAATTCACTGGCCCACTTCCCTTTTCCTCCCTCAATCTTGGTTTTCAGAGTATGCTTGATGATCTTGTTCACAGCTTCGACTTGGCCGTTTGACTTAGGGTGATAAGGGGTAGAGAAAAGCTTGGTGATTTTCCATTTTCTGAAGAAATTATCGATCTTATGACCATCGAACTACTTCCCATTATCGGATATAATTGCTTTAGGTAGGCCGAATCTGCAGATGATGTTTCGCCATATGAATTTGATGACGTGATCCTGATCTATGGTCGCCAAAGCCTCAGCCTCGTCCCATTTTGTGAAGTAATCTACTGCGACTAGGGCGTACTTGACTGAACTCGGGGCTGTTGGTAATGGTCCGATGATATCTATCCCCCACTTCGCAAAAGGCCAAGGACTGAGGATGCTGGTGAGTTCCTCAGGTGCGACCTTGATTGATGGTGCGTGTATTTGACATTTGTGGCATTTCCGTGCGAAAACCATGGCATCGGCCTTTAAAGTTGGCCAATAATACCCCTGTCTCGTCATCTTATGAGCAAGCGACTGCCCCCCAGCGTGGTTTCCGCATACCCCGTCGTGAATATCTTGCAGGATAGCCTGTTGTTGCTCCGGGGTAACACATCGGAGCATTGGTATGCTGAAGCCTCGCTTATATAGTTCGTAACCAACCAATGCGTACCTTGTTGCCCTTAGTTGCAATTGCTTTGCCTGAATTCTGTCGGTTGGTAATGCCCCAATCATCAAGTAGTCGATTATGGGGGTCATCCAGCTTAAACTCGGGGTGTCTAGGGCAGCGACTGTTGTGTTAGCAGTGGAGGGGTGGGAGAGTTTTGTGATGGTGACATCCCTCATCTCTGCTGGTCCCTCCAAAGTTGCTAGTCGTGCCAATGCATCGGCTCGGGAGTTCGTATCCCTTGGTACTAGCTTGATGTAGATTTGTTCAAATTTCAGGCAAAGTGCTTTGACGACCTCTTGGTAGGCCGACATCCGCTCGTCCCGGGCCTCATACTCCCCTGATATCTGGCGTGCTATGAGCTGGGAGTCGGTTTGTACTTGAAGTCGCTTGATGCCCATTGCGGTGGACATTTCTAGACTGTTGATCAGTGCTTCATATTCGGCCTCGTTGTTGGTGGCAGGGAAATCGAAAGTGATGGCATTCTGAAAAGAAATTCCATCTGGACTGATTAACACAATTCCTGCCCCTGATTTGTTGGCAGTTGCCGAGCCGTCTACGTATAACTCCCATGGTGGGCCGGTCGAACCGCTGGCCCCAGGAGAAGGGGTTAATTCAACGATGAAGTCGGCCAAGGCCTGAGCTTTTATTGTAGGCCGCAGCGCGTATGTTACCCCATACTGTCCAACCTCGATGGCCCACATTTATCCCCCATTCGGGAGATGAATCTGTTCAGGACAGCCAAGCACCCCGTCAGTTTTTGAATGTCTTTTTTTGTTTTGGGGCCCCCCATATCCAAGATAGCCTGCACCTTGGCTGGGTTTGCTTCAATCCCCCGCTTGCTGACCAGGTGCCCTAGGAACTTCCCTGATTCCACTCCGAAGTTGCACTTTTTCGGGTTGAGTTTCATATTGAACTTCCTGAGTATCTCGAAAGCTTGCGCCAGATGAGCCAAATGATCTTCCTTTTTTAGACTCTTCACGATAATGTCGTCAACGTACACCTCCACCGACTTGCCTATTTGCTCAACAAACATATGATTGACCAGCCTTTGATACGTTGCCCAGGCGTTCTTCAAACCAAAAGGCATTCTCTTCCAATAGTACATGTTCTTCTCTATTAAAAATGAAGTGTGCTGCATGTCGGGCTCGTGCATAGCTATCTGATGGTACCCAGCAAATGCGTCCATGAAAGACATCATCTCATGGCCCGCCGTATTGTCGATTAAGTGGTCAATATGTGGCATCGGGAAGAAATCCTTGGGGCATGCCTCATTAAGATCTATGAAATCGATGCAAAGTCGCCAAGTCCCATTTGATTTCTTTACAAGGACCGCATTTACGACCCACTGTGGTTGGTCGGCCTGCATGATCAGGTCGTTGTCAAGCAATTTCTTCACTTCTTCAGCGAGTGCCGCATATTTTTATGGACCAAACTTCCTCCTTTTCCGAGCTACTGGTTTTCGGGCTGGGTCAATGTGTAACTGGTGACATGCGATCTCAGGATCGATCCCAACCATATCCTTATGTGACCAAGCGAAAATGTCTAGGTTATTCTTGAGGAAATCGATGACTTCAATTTTCAGGTCGTCGGGGATCTTGGATCCAATGATGATCTCCAGGTCTGGCTGGGCTGGGTCCACCTTGAACCTTTCGAGTTCCTCCCCGGGTACCACTCTAGGTCCCCCGAGTCATGGATCATCTATCTCGGCCTCGAGTATAAAATCTTCGGGCTCGGGACCATTCATGGATCAAACTCGTCACGCTTCCTCTTACTTTTCTTTTCAGTATCCAGCATGTTATCATGCATTTCGTGATCCAGTGTCATTATGTGACGACTAAACGTGCGTGCTGAATTTGAATAAGGTGAAGAATAAAGAAAACAACCTCTTGCATCCACTTGGTCACCTTTAACGGTGTCAACCAAATTTCCCTTGGTGGGGAACTTTACAAAAAATAATAGGTGGAGGACGCAAATCGAATTAGTGCTCAAATGGCCTCCCGGAAGCCGTTATAGGTGCTCGGGAGGTCGATTACAAGGAAATCTAGGAGCCTAGTGTTTACGACCTTCTCATCCAAGGTGGATCTGAGCTCCACGAACAAGCGGACCATGCCCGGAGGTTTTGACCGCTCGCGTTTAAAGCCCTTCACTCGTATGATCGCATGGGGTGATGTATGCTTCGTAATCCCCGAGTTGGTCTAGGGTCTTTTAAAGCGAGAATGTTGCGAAGGCCCCCATCGACCAAAGATCCCAAGATCTGATCGTCCCCATGATATTGGCCTTTATAACCAATGGGTCTATGTTCGGGTACACGACTCCAGCTTTGTCTATTTCCCCGAACTCAATTTTGCGGGTTTCTTCGGTCACAACCAAGATGGGCAGAACCATTCTTTGAGCATTCTCCATTGCCGTGACTTCCGCCTTTAGGCAAAGCTTTGATGAGGAGGCCGGAGATAGGCCCCCTATCGTGGCAAGGGGCGAGATGGTGTGGATGACGCGACCTCCTGTGCCCTCTGGTATGGGTGGCACAGGCAGCTCACCTGTCTTGACCCCTATCACGGGCTCTCTCTGACTGATCTCCTACCCGAAGTTGGCGGTCATCTTTGTCGACCTTGCCCCCCTGATTGTCTGCCCGATGATTCTTGACAAACTCATTCAGCTGGCCATCTTCATAAAGCTTCCACAACTGCTTCAACAGATCTCGACACTCGCTGGTGTAGTGTCCCCTCTGGTCATGATAGTGGCAATACTTGTTTGGGTTTTGTCGGCTTTTATCTTTCATGGGGCGGGGTGCTCGCAACATGTCTCGTCCATAGATCTGGGTATAAATGTTACCAGGTGTCATACCCAGAGCCTCCATCAGCTTCACCGGAATGGACTCCTCAAATGGTTTGAAGTTGTCGGGTGTCTTGTAATGACCCCCGATTTTCTTGGAACCTTTCTTGGGCTCCGCGACTTCCTTTGTCTCTGAGAGCCGGGTCTCTAGCAATTTCATGGTATGGATGAGGTCGCTGGCCCTTTTCCTGAAATCGGCGTGGTAGTGAATGGGTAGTCGGCGGTCATCTTGCCGCCATAGCTTGTTCCTCTTCTAAGGCGAATCGCCCCGATGGCTTGGCCTCGTCCCCAATGGGGTCACCTTCAATGATAATTCTATCCTCTCAATATAGGATCGATCCGACTCCATCTCCCCCTAACATATGGTTATTAGCCTCTGCCTTATAGCAGGTCGGGGCACCATCGCCGTATAGTGGCCCAAGAATAATCGAGCCAGTTGCTCGAATGTATCAATGGAGAGAGATGGCAGCGAAGTGTACCACATGTGGGCCTGGTCGCTCAGCTTCAGGGAGAAAAGTTTGCACTTCATTGCATCCGATGCCCCCATTGAGGCCATATACGCATTGTACTTCGTCATATGGACTCTGGGGTCTGTACTCCCGTTGTAGCGATCTAGAGCCGCTATGCTGATTTTCCTCTGGGCAGGTGCCAGAGTGATCATAGTTCCCAAGGGCAAATCGGGGATGACAAGGTCAGTGTTAGACCTAGACGGTCCATCCTGGTTACCCACCTTTTCCAACAGCTGTTGGACGGTCTTAGCCAATGTCGCAACCTGAGCGTCGCGCGGGTTATTGGCCCCCTGCCCATGACCATGGTGGTATGCCGAATATCTCGGCGATCCTCCGTGGTGCATGTCCAGGGCCATGGCAAGATCTCTTTCCACCTGTTCATCATGGCGTGGTTGAGAGTGAGCCTCGTCCTCGCCCCTCATGAGGGCCTTCCGGGCCGCTTGGCTTCCGAGGCAGGTGAATACACTATTCAAACCCGTTGGTCTGTCTAGGGCCCGGTGGTTCCGAATGATGGCCTGTTTAGCCGTGTTGTACGCCAGTTGGCCCATGGACCGTCCCTTTTCCATCATAACGTGTTTACCTTTGGAGATTCCGGCGTTATGGGTTTTTTTTTGGCTGGGGGTTGTTCCTCCTCAACGCCAAAATTGAGACGTTTCTTGTTGAGGACTGCCATCACGAACGTCGGTTTCATTCCCGATTACAACTTTCCCCTGGTTGGTTGTCATTTTGTTTTTCTTAGAGTTTGGAAGGTGAGGTCTCCTTGAGAATTGTTGAAATTTCTCAAGAAATGTTATCCCACAGACGGCGCCAATTGTTGTAACTGGTTTTTATCTACTTAGTTAAACAATAATTATTATGAAATGTGTATGCTAAAGGCAATCGAATTAGGGAAAGAGACAAAGAAGTTGGTGACCCAGTTCGTCTTTGGAATCAGACTACGTCCGGGGGCATCCAAGCCAGGGAAAGGATGTATGTATATGCCTAGAAGTCTAAGTTGTTCGCTCTCTTCCTTTTACAGAGGTGGCCATGGTGGCCTATTTATACTATGACTCCCACCCTTTGGGTGGGAATTTACATAAGGAATAATGCATATGAAAGGGCTACAATATCGGGAACCATTAATCTCGCCTTGACAGGCCAGAAATCGTCCATCTTCAGTGTGCGCCAATAGTGGAGCGGATGTGGAGGGCAGATTAGTGGCGTGTAGGGGGCTGTCATTGACCACGTGAATTGTATAGTTATGGCTGGTACAGGTCGCTCCCGACTTGAGAATATAAAGCGGAAATCGCATCGTGACTTCCCGAACTGCCGACTACCCAAGTTGCCGACCTTTGCGACTTGAAGGTTTGGTCTTGTGGGAATTACGTGGGCTGATCCCTTAGTCCCCTTGCCAAGGTTGCTTCATGCAGTCTTTGTTGGATTGTTTATGATCCTTCGTGCCCAGGTGGGAGGTCGGGTTTATCCATGCTACAACACGTCCCTATACAAGTTTCTAGTGATTCTATTACAGGTGATGACGATGATATCCAGGATGAAACTACACAAGAAAGACAGACTTGGATGAGAAATCATCCAACTAATCTGATAATCGGAGATCCAAGTAATAGAGTTCAGACCAGACATCAACTTGGTGAGAGTGCAATGTACTGCTGTTATCTGTCTTTGAAGGAACTTCTCACAGTCGAGGAAGCTCTAGCTGATGCAAACTGGATTCTAGTCATGCAACAAGAACTAGAGCAGTTTGAAAGGAATCAAGTTTGGGAACTTGTAGACAGACCAACTCACCAAGATGTGATTGGCACTAAGTGGGTTTTCAAGAACAAGAAGGATGAGCACAATGTGATAACCAGAAATAAGGCAAAACTTGTTGCTAAGGGATATTCACAATCAGAAGGGATTGATTATGATGAAACCTTTGCACGATTCGCTCGTCTAGAAGCCATTCGGCTGTTTCTAGCTTATGTTTCTCATAGAGGGTTTATTGTGTATCAGATGGATGTAAAGAATGCATTCTTAAATGGGGTACTAGCGGAGGAAGTATATGTCGAACAACCTCCGGCCTTTGAAATGAGCAACCAAGTGTACCGTTTAAGGAAAGCTCTTTATGGATTGAAACAGGCTCCCAGAGCTTGGTATGATACACTATCCTAGTTCTTGATAGACAGTGGGTTCACTAAGGGACTAATAGACAGAACTTTGTTCAGAATTGAAGACGGAGATGATATTCTGATGGTTCAGATCTACGTGGATGATATTATCTTCGGATCTTCCAATCAGAACTTATGTGAGAAGTTCAGCAAGCTGGTGGAAGGGAAATTTGAGATGTCCATGATGGGTCAGATGAACAACTTTCTAGGTCTTCAGGTAAGACAAAGTACTGAAGGGATCTTCATCTGTCAGGCCAAGTATACCAGAAACTTGTTGGCCAAGTATGGAATTCAAAACTGCAAGACTGCCAAAATTCCAATGATGACTTCTTTCAAGATGGATCCAGACGAGAATGGTCAGAAAACTAATCAGAAAGAGTATACGGCTCTCATTGGAACTCTATTATACCTGACTGCCAGTAGACCAGATATAACATTTGCAGTAGGTGTATGTGCCAGATTTCAGGCAAACCCAATGCAAAGCCACCTGGAAGCAGCTAAGCAGATTCTTAAGTATATGAAGGGGACAGTTAACCTTGGATTATACTACCCATCAGATGATAATCTAGAGCTTAGTGGGTACTCTGATTTTGATTATGGAGGTTGCAGGATAGACAGAAAGTCAACCTCAGTTACATGTCAGTTCTTGGGAAGTAAACTGATCTCTTGGTTCTCAAAGAAACAGACATATGTTGACACATCTACTCTTTGAAGCGTAATACATGGTCAGCGAGGAAGTCGCTTGCTCCCAAACCGCTCGGCTTAGTCGGCCCGGTGGATATAACATTGTAGCTACGAATGTGCCTATATTTTGTGACAGTAGTAGTGTTATTGCAATCACTCAGAACCCAGTTCTACATACCAGATGCAAGCATGTGGACATCACATCACTTCATCAGAGATCATGTTGAAAAGAAGAACATCGGAATGGAAAAGATCCATACTGATAGGCAAAGAGCTGATATCTTAACCAAGCCACTAGCTGGAGTTAGGTTCAGAGAACTACTAATTGAATTATGACTACTGGACTTAGGAGAAGATGCACCTGATTTCTTTGGTTGATTGATCTCCAAGACCAGTTGGTTAAGAAACTGATCAGATAATGAGGATCAGTTGAAGAAGGGGGAACTTCAATTGATCAGATAGGATCAGCTGGGAACTGGTCAGAAAAGGAATGACAGTTGAAGGGGGAACTTCGACTGATAAAATGGGATCAGGTAACTCTTATCAGGAGAGTGGGATATTGTTGGGAAAATTCTGAGGATTAGGCTACAATCAGTAAGATTAACAGGAATCAGACAAACCAGACTCGACCAAATGGTAACTGATTGGTTACAATACCAATCAGTCATATACATTTTCTGATTCTATTTACCTTATTTTATCTTGTCTATGTGATCATTACTGTGCGCATTACTTTATGACACAAGCCCTGCAAGCATTTAATGCGGACGTGGGGAATACATATTAAATTCCATTTATTGTGAATTTTTTAATCCAAAAGCTGCCGCGACAAAATCCTTGACCGCACGATTTTTTTTAAAATAAACCGCCTAATCTCAATCGTTCATTTTGATTAGACACTCGGGCTTCTAATCTCGATTTTCCAAAAACTCTTTCCCTCCAATTCTATATATAGAGGCATTTTGTAACTTAAAAATCTTATTTGCCCTAATTCTCTTTCAAAGGAAATCTCTGCAAAATCTTTAACTCCGAATCTTCGAGCATTCATATAGCACACCAAGTCGAAAGGTTTGGTAAATATATGTGTTTTTACAATAGCTTTCAAATCTACTTAGAACTTTTGACTTGATAACCTTTTAAAACGAATGTATTTTATTGTGCAAATATGCGTATTAATATGATCCCGTATTGATTTTATTGTTGCACTTAAGCATATGTGTTGTATATCTCTCGCAAATCTAATGTGTTATTCTATTATACAGATGGCAAAACACGGAATGGGAAAAATTATATGCAACTATGCTACTCTAACTAAACAGATCATTGAAGATAAATATGTGGTTTTTGGTGTCACTCGTGATCCCGAATCTATGGCAGTGGAACAGATTCTTAGAGAATGCAAATTGGAGAAATTCTGCACAACTCACTCCAATCCTATTATGCAATATGAGGCCTTAGAGTTTCTGTGAAATCTTGAAATCATAAAACAAGGAGAGGAGTTGAAATCTACGGTCAATGGTGAGGAATTCATTGTCAAAATGCTGATCTAGGGATATTATTCGATCTACCGAAAGGAAAAATCTCACCTGCTCTTTATAGAGAGAATGAAGATGACCAAATCCGTGCAGAATTGTTCAGAGATGTTGATAAGTGTCACACTACAGGATTTGTCAAACCAATTCTTAAAAGGAAGTACCGCCTTCTGTTTGAAATTTTGTCAAAAACAATTCTGGGAATATCTTTCCGCCATGATGGAATAATTGTCGTTAAGTTGCACTGCTTGGGAGCACTCGTGGACATAGCCACAAATATAAACTGGTTGGAATTCTGAAGGCAATTTTGGTACAAGAACATGACAAGTTTGGGGCAAATGTTAAACGGGAAGTGTATCTTTCAAAAAGAATAAGAAATCTGGGAAAAGTTACGGTTATTCTAGGGGATAGATTTCCGAATATGGAGTGGGAATCGAAGGGGTTAAAGAATTACAAAGCATTTCTGACTGATTCGTCTCCCATCTTCGGGCCCTCTGATGAAGATACACGCAAAACTGAAAGAAAGAAAGGCAAGAAGAAAACCACAACTTCTGAGGATCCGAATTCACCATCTACTCAACCTCAGAAGAGGAAGGGGTGACGATTGGACCTGCACATAAGAAGAAGACACTAAGGCAGGCTCCCTTAACCCTCTTCATGCACAAAGACTCAGATGAGGAAGAATCAGATGCAGAACAAGAGATAGTTAAGAGTGGTGTATGAAGTAAATCTCCTAGTTCGGCAGGAAAGTGTCTGAACCCTCTGGGAGGCAGATATCACAGGCTTCCAGTTCACCTGAACAGCTATGGGAGACTAGGCAAGAGGGAAGGGAAAGGAAAAAGCAAGATCCCCTTCACCACAATCCAGAGCCCAATCTCCAGAAAAATCTCCACCCGCCGCTCAACAGATGATTGTGTCTTCTCCTTCTCCATCTCCAAGGATTGAACGAACCAGATCGCCATCTATTCACATAGAAGGACAAGGAACTGGTCACGGCGATGTAGTTCAAGAACAACCTTTGGAGGCACGGGCAACTGAGGTAACTATTTGGAAATGTGACTGAAATTCAAATTCCAGCAGGTTAGGCCACTCAAAGTATTCCTGCTAATCACATTACGGAGGACCAGTTCCGGGAAATCAGATCATGTTTCAAGGATCTGTTGAAAGAAGAAGTCGAAGGAGTTTTGGCTAAATCTGTGAGCAATACTATTACAGAACAGCACCAGGCAAGCATTCGGAATTTGAAGGAACAGAGGGTGTTTGCCATCTCCCAGATTGAAAAATTAAAGGACATGTCCAAAAAGACTATGGATGAACTTGTTGAAGGATACAACAAGTCATTTGATGAGGAGATCAACCAAGTGAATCAGCTCCAAGTCTCCCTCCTGTTGGCTACTGACAAACTTGAAAAAATAGAAGAAAACTTGACAAGTTAACCCTAACTTTTTCCAATGCCATTGAGAGTGCCAAGTCCGAACTGGTGAGCAAGATTCAAGAACAGACTGTTCAATCTGCAGGACTCACAGTGCAAGACCTCAATCAAGCTATTGCAGTCAGTTTTGGCTCTCTGACTTCCCATGTTAATGCTCTTTTTGATAAAACCAAAAAGGGGGAAGGGCAGTTTGAAAAACCAGCTGATCTCATTACAACAACAGAAGATCTGATTCAAACTGTCGAATCATATGGGCAAAGACTTGACCACTTAGATGTGTTTGCTAATGAGGTAACTGCAAAGATGTAGAGGTCCAAGAAAAGATTAGCTGCTGGAGGAGCTGGACCATCAAGAGTTGTACCTCTTTGTCAATCTACTCAGACTTAGTCTAAGAGAGTCACAAAGAGTGCGTCAACTGCTCAGATTGAAGTTAACAAGAATCTGGCAATCAGATTGAGAAAGGAACAGCTTGATGAAGAAGCCCGGATGCGTGAAGAAGAATGAAGAACAGAGAAGTTGTCTAATGCTGAAGGTCTGAAGAAAAGATATGCCATCAAGGAGAAGAAGGGTCAGGTTGGAAAGAAATTTGTTGAACCACTGATCCCAGCCAAAGTTGAAGACATCATGTTGGGGAATTAATTGCACGGATCTATTCGAGATGAATATTTAAAAACAAATTTAATTCTAACAATTATTACTAGCATGAATTAATTTCAACAACAAATCATGCATATAAACAGTTCACATAAATCCTACGCATGCGGAATTGCTACGGGTTTACTTGAACTAACCTCTTGGAGTGGCAATGGTCTCGTCGATAAAAACACACCAAAAAGCCTTCCCAAGTATTCCCTAGTCCTTGCTCGTCAGTCCAGTGGAAGGAAGCTCGCGAACAATTAACAAAAGGAAAAATAAAAAATCTGTTGCACCACTTTTGTGGATTTACAAATTTTTCCAGCACATGGAATTGTACTTGGGAATGAAACATTCATCCCCTATTTATAGAGGGGTGTTGGACGATTTTTTGGCATGGAATAGGGGAAGAAAATCTTTTTCTTAATCTCCAAGAAATCTTGAATATATCTACTATATTCTTTTCTCCATAATTAAAATATTTCATAAAAATCCCAACTCCTCTTGTTATGGGAATTTTTGAAAAAATAAGGATCAAGATTCCAAGATTTGGATCTTCTTGAATTTATGAGATAATCTTGTATTCCAAGAATACATATCTTCCATAATATCTTTTCAAGAAAATCAAGAAAATCTTTCTTTCCCTTATTCTTTCAAGATTTTCGAAATTTACATAGTAAATAACCAAGTGGGAGATTTCTTGAATTTAATGAAATAATCTTGTATTCCAAGAATACTTATCTTCATTCCATAACAAAATTCAAAGAAAATCTTTCTCCTTATTTTATTTACTATTTTCGAAAAAATAGGAAAAATAGGAACAAATATTTATTTTATTTTTAAACACCTTTTTCAGTTATTGGACTTTATGTTGGGCTACTTGAGGGGCCTTTAGGAGAATTAAGATTGGACCTTCCAATGGATCTTGAATTATCAATATTGAGCCACAATATTATTCAAACCCATAAATATTAATTAATCCCACTACATAATTAATATTTCACTATCCATCTTAACCCATATTACAGTCAATATGGCTCCCGGTTATTATTTTCCATGTTTAAGATTATCTAGCCCATTAATTAATTCAAGCTACAGAAATAGCTTTCCATTAATTAATATCTTTTGTCCTTGGTTAAGGAACGGTTCAACATTATTATCCATACCGGAAACTAGTTCCACTTGCAAGATTTGGTATGATAAAACTTATGAACCTCCCAAGGGGGCAAATCGAACAAACTTACTTGAACACGATTCTTCGTATTAAATCTTAGCAATCGCATGTGACCAATAATATTGCCCAAGATATAAAGTATTGAATCTCGTTGATTCTCTACCCGTAATAAGTCAAAGCAATAATTACCAACTACACGCGATCCTATTTAAGGGACGAAGATTAAGAAATGACGAACCAATGAGGTCTAATTCTTTCTGGTTCAGTTCTGAAGAATTTGTCCTCCTGTAGGTCCTCTTCAATGCACTAAACATGCACTAGTGTAATCTCTTGGTCAAGACAAGCCAATCTGAGCCTTACACTTCAACCTTTTACAATGGATTGTTCATTTCCATCTAGGTCGTGAATGGTGTACTTTTGGTTACAAAGGACTGTTAATTTAATCTTCTGTGATCTGGTATCACTAAATTAACTACAATGTAACACGTACTATTTATTGAATAGTTATGCAGTAAATATATGTAACATTCGATGATATTTAAAGCATCAGTGATAAACAATTTATTTCAATAAATAAGACCGAAATTCAGTTTGATTATACAAAGTAAAAGCATACTTTCCAGTATAATCCCAACAATCTCCCACTTATACTCAAAGTTTGCTTTTAAGTATACTACAGCATGTCTCGTGTAGTTCCTAATACGTGACATCTAATGTCACCTACACGAACCTAATAATGTCTCCCACTTATACTAAAAGCATATTGGCAACGGTCTTGACACCCATTCCTTCCACATGTCTCTCGAATGTATTCTGAGGCAGACCCTTTGTGAATTGATCTGCTAGGTTGTCTTCTGATGCGATCTTTGCCACCTCTATATCTCCTCTCTTAACGATTTCTCGTATAAGATGGAATTTCCTTTCAATGTGTTTGTTGGCCTTGTGGGCTCTTGGTTCCCTTGAATTTGCAACTGCTCCGGCATTGTCACAATAAACAGTGATTGTGCTGGGCAAATTCGGAACTACATCCAAGTCCACTAGGAAGTTCTTGAGCCAAACCGCTTCTTTCGCTGCCTCGCAAGCAGCTACATATTCGGCTTCCATGGTAGAATATGCGATGCATTTCTGCTTAACGCTTCTCCATGTCATGCCTCCTCCCCCCATGCAAAACACACTACCGGAGGTAGATTTTCTGGAATCTAAGTCTGATTGGAAATCCGAGTCCGTGTAGCCGATGGGGATTAGACTATCTGACTGATAAACCAACATTCTATCTTGAGTTCTTTTCAGATACTTCAGAATGTTTTTAACTGCCGTCCAATGTTCTTTCCCCGGGTTACTTTGATATCTTGCCACCATGCCAAAGGATGTGTCCGGCTTCCCCTAAGTCCTTCATATCCGGCTTCCCCTAAGTCCTTCATATCAAACTGTTTTGAAAGTCATGCCCTTACTTCTGATAACACCTTTACATCGTTCCCGATGAGCAGAATGTCGTCTATGTATAGTACTAAGAATACCAATGCAGTTCTGACACGCTTTTTGTACACACAACTCTCGAACTCGTTTTGATCAAACCCATAAGACTTTATGATCAAACAATTGGTTCCAGGCTCTGGATGCTTGTTTGAGTCCGTCTTGGCCTTTTTCAATGAAGCCTTTTTCATCAAGACTTCCGTTAAGGAAAGCCGTCTTGAAATCCATTTGCCAGATTTCAAAGTCGAGATGCGCAGCAATCGACAAGAGAATTCGGATGGACTTGAGCATTGCTACAGGTGAAAAGGTCTCCTCATAGTCGATCCCTTCTTTCTGAGTATAACCTTTCGCCATAAGCCTTGCCTTGAAGGTTTCCACCTTCCCGTCCGATCCTCTTTTTCTCTTGTATACCCACTTGCAACCAATGGGTTTGACTCCATTAAGTGGTTCGACTAACTCCCACACTCTGTTATGATCCATAGAACCCATTTCGGCTTTCATTGTTGTTTGCCAAGAAACCGCATCCTTGTCTTGGATGCCTCGTCATATGTTCATGGGTCTGATTCGTCTTGTCCGGGAATCAAGTCCGAGGACTCTCCTATCCCCATGAATCTCTCAGGCTGTCTCACAACCCTCCCACTACGACGAGGTTTCGGTTGTATAAGTGTGTCGTTTTTGTATGTCATCTTATGCAGTTGCATTTCTTGTTAGCCCCTTACCTCATTTAAGGTAATCTCATACGGGTCTTCTTTTGTTCATATAGTCTTCTTCCAAAAATCTAAAGTGGGTGCTTATTACCACCTTTTGATCTTGGGACCATAGAACATACACCCTTTTTGTTCCTCGGGGTATCCTACAAACAACCTTAATTACGATCGAGGATCCAATTTTAAACTTCCTTGTCCAACACGTAGGCGGACACCCCCCCAAATTCTCATGTGTCTCATACTAGGCTTGCTCCCGGTCCACAATTCTTTGGGAGTTTTGGGAACCGATTTGGATGGTACCAAGTTCAGAATGTAAGTTGTTGTTTCAAGGCATGACCCCAGAACGACTTGGGAAGATCCGCATAACTCATCATAGATCTAACCATTTCCAAAAGAGTTCTGTTTCTTCGCTCTGCAACCCCGTTTTGTTGAGGGGTTCCGGTGCGATGAGTGGGATCGATCCTTCACCAGATAAGTAGTTCAAAAACTCATCGCTGAGGTACTTACGCCTCCACGATCGGATCGTAGAGACTTGATACGTTTTTCCCTATGATTCTCTGCTTGAGCCTTAAATTCTTTGAATTTCTCAAAGGTCTCGATTTATGCTTCATAAGGAAAATGTAACCGCACCTTCAATAATCATCAATAAAAGTGACAAAATACTCATAACCTCCTCTTTGCTTTGGTTGACATTGGACCACATACATCTCATGTGAGTGATCTCTAACACTTCTTTGGCTCTATTCCCTTGGGCTCAAATGCCCTCTTGGTCATTTTACCCTCCAAACATGATTCGCAGGTTGGAATTGGTTCAACTTGGAGAGACTCCAGTGAACCGTCTTCTACCAACCTTTGGATCCTCTTTGGATTAATATGTCCCAATCTTAGATGCCATAGAAGTGTCTCGTTCACGTTTGATGAACATTTTCTTTTATCGGAAACAGTTGATGTGTTATAGGATGCATTTCGTGAGTGGTGTGCACAGTTAATTGTATAGAGATTGTCCATCAATGTCCTATAACAGATACACTCATCATTTCAAGAAATGATGTCATTCTTATTAGAAGAAACTAAGTATCCATTAACAGAATTTTAGAAACTGAAAGTGAATTCTTTCTAAAACTGGGAACATAAAGAACATCTCTTAAAATTAAAACTTTGTCTTCAAAACACAGGTGCACTTCTACCACTGCTTCAGCTGCCACTCTCGTAGCATCGCCCAGTGTGATGAGGATCTCACTGCCACTAAGTTGCCGGATCAGTTTGAACCCGTGAAGCAAACATGATTAGTGGATCCCGTATCAACTACCCACGAATGAGAAGTATACGCCGCTAAACAAGTTTCAACAATTAGTGCGTGAGAATTACCTTTCTTTACGGCCCTTTTGGGGTTGGAACAGGCAAACCTCCATTGTCCTCTTTCATCGCAGCTTAAGCACTTCCTCTTTGGATTTTCCTTGACACCACCAGCATTCGTCATCTTATCATTGCCCTTGGCAACAGTTGAGTCTGATTGCTTATGGCTTTTGGTCACCTTCTTCTTCTTGTCATCCCTTGGCCTAGAAGATGAAGATGGACCACTTGCCGTCAAAGCTTGAGTTTGGTGCCCCATCAACATCTCTGCCGAGACCAAAGCTTGCAACAAATCAGCTAGCGGGGCCAAAATGCTCAAAAACTTTTGGGCAGAGAGTGAAGTACCAAATTCATCCGAGTCTCCAGATTATAATCTGCACTCAGAACCTCAAGTTTGTTCAGATGGGCCATTAATTTTGAGGACGTAATCCCTTACAAGTTTGCCCTCCACCATTTTCAGCGACGACATCTCTCGCAAAGTGATCTGACGAGTCCCGCATTTTTGACTCGTCAGTTGGCTCATCTGATTTTGGTGTGTCAAGAATCCACTTGTGCTTTTGTGCAGTTAGGACAATTATAATTTTTTCGTTTCCAATCAATATAGTTTCCATACTTATTCTATTGACTTTAAGTATAATAGCCGTGGATTAAAAGGTTACGACATGCTGAACTTAAATAAATAATAATATGCATAAGCACAAATATATCACAAGTTTCTATCACATGTTTCATATTAAAATCTCAAAAAAAATATGAACATGCATCAGCCAACATCTCAAAACAGTTTAAATAAGCCACATGGGGTGGGTCATTATTTAAACACATTCAAGCAGGTTATAAACAAGAACAGTTACAAACCTTTAATAACAAGATTAATAGTTGGCTCCCACTTGACCAATATAAAATTGACAGGGACTTCGGGGAAGTATATGCATATCAATTTTATACCTAAGTAATAACTATGATTAAATACAGAATTATTATTTTGTTTTGAACGAGCCTCGTGGGGAGGGCCATCGTCGCCACTAGTAATAATCCACAATCATCCATTTGGAATTTATTAATGTGAAAGCTATCTTTTGACCGTCCCGTGGGGGGAATTTCTCCAAAAGAATTCACAAATAAATAAATCATGGAGGTCAAAATTAATTTAATTTTATTATCCGGAATAAAATTGTCAATTAATTGTTTAAGCATACTTAGTAATTTTCGAAAGTGAGATTTTTCAAAAACATTTTCTCATGCTTCGCAAATTTAAACACAATTTAAATAAGCATAAAATAATGCATAAACATCAAAACAAAAAATTAAACATATTGGGCACATTTATCGAATTGTCATGGTTAATTTTTGTCATGTCTTGATCTTCAGAAATCGTCTTCATAGCCTTCATCGTTCTTCTCGAAAAGCTCGCACTTGACCGTCTTAAAAAAAAATGCCTTGTCAAGCCATGTCGTCGACCAACTCGCGGGTCGGAGTGCCCGCCTAGCACTCCCCCAGCCGTGTCGAGTGGCGTCCGTCTTGTATGAGCAAGCACCAGCGCCGCGTAACCCCGTCGCCCGTGCACCCTCGCTTTCGTCTCGGCGTAGCCCGCCCATCGCCTCGGCGGCGTCGCCGCGTCGCCCACTGCATCCGCCGCGCTTCGGCCCCTCGGCCTCGCCCACCCGTCTTGGCGCCCGCATCCGTGTCGCGCCCGTGCCTCCCTTGGCATGTTTCGCTCGACGCACGCTGCCTACACCTGGTTCCGGATCCCATCTTTTAATTCTTCGTCTCCGCCTCCGTTTTCGATCCGGTTATAATTTATTTACAAAATAAATAAACCTAGATCTAGACTAGTCTATTACATTGATCAAATCAAATAAATTCTAATCTACTCGTGGATTTTCTCACGAGGCAAAACGAATTCGAACAAATCGAATTAAAAACCACAATTTGTATGCATGCATAAATAAACACATTAAATTCCATGACAATTGGATACCTACAAAAAATATCTAGCAATTCTACTATCCAATTTCAAATTTAATGAAAACTAATTAAATTACAATTTAAAATTCAGAGCCCAAAACCGAGGCTCTGATACCAGTTGTTGGGGAATTAATTGCACGGATCTATTCGGGATGAATATTTAAAAACAAATTTAATTCTAACAATTATTACTAGCATGAATTAATCTTATATTAATTCAAATAATAATTCAACAACAAATCATGCATATAAACAGTTCACATAAATCCTACGCATGCGGAATTGCTACGGGTTTACGTGAACTAACCTCTTGGAGTGGCAATGGTCTCGTCGATAAAAACACACCAAAAAGTCTTCCCAAGTATTCTCTAGTCCTTGCTCGTCAATCCGATGGAAGGAAGCTCGCGAACAATTAACAAAAGGAAAAATAAAAAATCTGTTGCACCACCTTTGTGGATTTACTAATTTTTCCAGCACATGGAATTGTACTTGGGAATGAAACACATTCATCCCCTATTTATAGAGGGGTGTTGGACGATTTTTTGGCATGGAATAGGGGAAGAAAATCTTTTTCTTGATCTCCAAGAAATCTTGAATATATCTCCTATATTCTTTTCTCCATAATTAAAATATTCCATAAAAATCTCAACTCCTTTTGTTATGGGAATTTTCGAAAAAATAAGGATCAAGATTCCAAGATTTGGATCTTCTTGAATTTATGAGATATTCTTGTATTCCAAGAATACATATCTTCCATAATATCTTTTCAAGAAAATCTTTCTTTCCCATATTCTTTCAAGATTTTCGAAATTTACATAGTAAATAACCAAGTGGGAGATTTTTTGAATTTAATGAGATAATCTTGTATTCCAAGAATACTTATCTTCATTCCATAACAAAATTCAAAGAAAATCTTTCTTCTTCTTTTATTTACTATTTTCGAAAAAATAGGAAAAATAGGAACAAATATTTATTTTATTTTTAAACACCATTTTCAGTTATTGGACTTTATGTTGGGCTACTTGAGGGGCCTTTAGGAGAATTAAGATTGGACCTTCCAATGGATCTTGAATTATCAATATTGAGCCACAATATTATTCAAGCCCATAAATATTAATTAATCCCACTACATAATTAATATTGCACTATCCATCTTAACCCATATTACAATCAATATGGCTCCCGGTTATTATTTCCTGTGTTTAAGATTATCTAGCCCATTAATTAATTCATGCTACTGAAATAGCTTTCCATTAATTAATATCTTTTATCCTTGGTTAAGGAACAGTTCAACATTATTATCCATACCGGAAACTAGTTCCACTTGCAAGATTTGGTATGATAAAACTTATGAACCTCCCAAGGGGGCAAATCGAACAAGCGTACTTGCACACGATTCTCTGTATTAAATCTTAGCAATCGCATGTGACCAATAATATTGCCCAAGATATAAAGTATTGAATCTCGTTGATTCTCTACCCGTAATAAGTCAAAGCAATAATTATCAACCACACGCGATCCTATTTAAGGGACGAAGATTAAGAAATGACGAACCACTGAGGTCTAATTCTTCCTAGTTCAGTTCTAAAGAATTTGTCCTCCTGTAGGTCCTCTTCAGTGCACTAAACATGCACTAGTGTAATCTCTTGGTCAAGACAAGTCAATCTGAGCCTTACACTTCAACCTTTCACAATAGATTGTTCATTTCCATCTAGGTCGTGAATGGTGTACTTTTGGTTACAAGGGACTATTAATTTAATCTTCTGTGATCTGGTATCACTAAATTAACTACAATGTAACACGTACTATTTATTGAACAGTTATGCAGTAAATATATATAACATTCGATGATATTTAAAGCATCAGTGATAAACAATTTATTTCAGTAAATAAGACCGAAATTCAGTTTGATTATACAAAGTAAAAGCATACTTTCCAGTATAATCCCAACACATCATTCTCAAAGATGCAAGACATGCAGAAAGAATGAAAGATTGGCTGAAGATCAAAGCAGAATGGCTTTTGGATGCATTTGTTCAAGACATCATCACAACTGACGAATCTCCAGACGAGGAATTCCTGAACTGGATGGAGAACAAGCATCCAAAATTTCTGAAGGATCTGGAAAATGATGCCAAAATCATCAACGCAGATCACACATCCTCCATATGATGTGTTGGACTACAAAAAGAAGGCAGATGGCTCATTTGACAGGATAGCATTTTAGAGGTTCTACTTTTATCTGATGGGAAAAGCAGGCATAAATGATCCACAACAGGTAAATGATGTTAAGTTGAAGCTTTATCGAATCTTTGATGTCCCACAAAACCTGGGAGAGATGCCTGTGGGATATATTCCCAAAGTGTGATGATCAGAAGATAATCTTGGTAGGATCAGTTGTTCTCGGTTTTTGCTTAAACTTTTCATGTACTATGTAATGAAAAATCCAATGAATGAAAAGTTTAATTTAGTGATCCTAAGACAAACTCTCATTATCTTCTGATTATCTGGGTTTACTACTTTATTCTTATCAACTGATGTTGGTTTCTCAAATGTTTTGGTTTCATCAAAAAGGGAAAAATTGTTAGGAAATTTATAATCTTTATGAAAGTTCCAAAATAGCTATAATAGAACTAGTCAGACCTATTAGCTGACTGATGCTTTAGAAATTAGAAATAGGATGACCAGTTGATAACTATTTTATAGAGCAGCTAATGTAATAGATAGGTCACATATTGAGGGGGAACTCAATATGTATAGGTTGAGTCTTGAAGAAGATCAGAAGATCAGATAGTCATATGATCAGGTGAAGAGATGAAGCTGAAGACTCAGAAGACCTGAAGACCAAATGACTACCAGAGAACAAGACCAAGCAGACCTCAGATGACCTACATCAGAAGAACACATAAGAGTCTGTAAGTTGTGCTAAGACAACCTACATCAAAAGACTCAGTCAGATAGACTGATTAGTTTTAACTGATCAGGTCAGCTCAATCAGGTGACAACCAAAGGTTCACCAAAGTCATACGAGTTCATCAGACAAGAAGAATGTCAACCTAAGTTGGTAAACCAAACACTTAATAAGTGTACTGGATAACAAATAAGAGCAAGACACGTATGTACGGAGCTGACAGTGCGGGATTCGGTGCATCACAGTCAAACTGCTATGAAGGACAATATTGCACGAAGACGGCGTGGCCTTCCTGAGCATGTCAAGTCGAGCCTGCAACATACCGAAAATAGCCGGAAGTTCATATTGCTCTCCAACGGCTCTTTGATTTTCAGGTCTATAAATATGGGATCAACCTTCAGAGTAAGGTTACGAAAATAATCCACAAGCACAATCAAATTTTCGCACAAAGAACAACAAGAACTCAAGATAAATTCTAAGTGTTCGTCCCATAGTTTTTAGCAAAGAATTCTTATCCTACTCAGAAAATAGGATAGAATTTAAGTTGGAACAACTCAATCTTATACCCAAACCAAAAGTTAGGTTAAGTTTGTTTTAGCAAGATCTCGGACTAGGGTTTCTAGTTCTGATTTTTGGGATTGGTTGATTGAGAACTCTTGAAACATCTGTTGTACTGTGTTGGACTAACACATAAATCTAAGTCCAGTTGGTTAAGTTGGTGCCCCTGCTGATAAGGAAGAGTGGACGTAGGACAAGTTGTCCGAACCACTTTAAATCTTGTGTGCTTTACAATACTTGCACACTACTTGCTTAAAAATAACATGCATATTCTAAGCACGGATCGAATCAGCATCAAGCAGCTAATCTGATCAGTTTGACACTTTGTCATCTGATTCGATAGAGAAAACTTAGGATCTGATTTAGTAAACGGTTTTTAACACGGGTTAAACTTATCTTCCACACTTTCAATTAAGTTGATAGACAACGAACTGATCTGCTCTCAAGCTATCAGTAAGCTGGATATCAGTCCATACTTATTCACTCGCACTCTGATCAGAAAACTTGTTGTTCAGATCTGATCTCACAAAAAGTTTCAGAAGTCTATTCACCCCTCCTCTCTAGACTTCTGCCTCACTAAAATTCGTTCTGGACCTACACAACAACGTTCATTCCTTCTTTTAGTCACACCATTGAGCAATAGTGTGTAAGGTTTTGATAATCGTTGGATCATATCATTTTCATTACATAGTTCCCTCAACTGCATTGGTAAACATCCACGTATCTTAAAACCTTTAAGGTTATGTATTTTATTCTTAGTCTCATTTATGAAATGTTTGAAGTAATCCAATACCTAAAACTTGTGAGAAATTTTATACATGTAAAACATAAAAATTATCAACTTAAGTAATGAAACACCAATAAGTTCCATGATTTGCTATTTGACATTCACAGAATCAGTTTAATCAAAATAAAATAATTGCAATGAATAATCAGCATTATTAGGTTTGTCAAATGGTTTCTAGTTACTTATGAACAATACAATGTTCACAATTTGATAACTCGACTCTTAAAGACGAACTACATAGCTCTTCTTTCACAAGCCACTTTTTCAAATCTACATAGTGTGACTAAATCTAGGAGAAAAAAATCACAAATAATCTTGTAACTTTGCTCAAATCCACAAATGATTCTATAATTTTTTACTTTATCAATTTTGGTCCTTTTGGTTTCAATTTTAGTCCTTTTCGCCGGATAATTTAAAATTTGATCGGAAAATTGACCTAACTTTTTATTTTGGTGACGTCAACAGTCGCCACCACTCTCATTTGAACTGTCTTTCATCAAGGAAGAAAAACCCTCAATCAATTTCATGTTTTGGTTACACCCCTCCCCCATGAATCGCAACTTCAAAATCACTAATTTCTTTGATTATCGTGGCTAATTTCAAGTGATTTACGTTGAAGCGAGGGTCAAAACCTATATTATTCTCTTCCTCTTACTGAACTCGTCATTTCAATATTTTTTTCGTATTATTTTGTATGCTACATCATATTTCCGATCATTTTCCGGTGAAAAGGACTATAATTGAAACCAAAAGGACGAAAATTGATAAAGTAAAAACTTACATGACTATTTGTGGATTCGAGCAAAGTTACAAGACCATTTTTTATTTTTTCTCCTAAATCTAGCATGCTAAATGTCATCATTTACACAAGCACAACTAGAGGAACAAATATATAGTAAAATATGATTTGTCATCATGACACTAATATAATTGTTCTTTTATAGTCAAAACAACCATACAAAACATAGAATAATTATCCGGTACCATAATGCACATTATATATACTATCACAACCATCTCTAATGTAAATTTCAAAATACATCCCAATCATAGAAGAACATATTCAGAGTTGAGATCCTTAATGATCTCCATAGAAAACAAGACATTATGTAGTGTGAAACATTGACCATTGTCAATCTCAAATTTACAAGTCCCTATATTTCAACTCGAGCTTAGTTTCCACACAATTCCATCTTGTCCCACTTGAAACATGATGAAGACGTAAATCAAATGTTCATATATTGATAGTCAATGGTTTGTGTTTACTGAATTTATAATCCACAAGGATAAGATTCAATAAAAAATAAAACACCGTAGACAATTATGCTTAAACCAAAAAATTACAATGAATTTCTTTGTCCCTCTCGGACTCAAGATATTCACAAGTAAAATGACCAAGATTGCATGTCATCTAACTTTCAGTTTAGCATATCTTTTCTTCTTATTCTTCTTAGCATTAGGACTAATTTGAAGTTTAACAACAATATTTTTAATTTTATACTGCTTGTCATTTCCTCACTTTCTTCCAGTATGTCTTATGTTTAGAATTTAAAGGTGTTTAGAATTGGATTCAGAAACGAGAACACCCGATGAAGACTTGTTCAATTCAAGTACTCCATCGTTCAACTCAAACTTAAGAATTGAATAAGTGAAAGTCTTAATACTTTTATCACGGGTCGTGTTAACTCTCAAGTGTTTCCACTTATAAGGAAATGATCATGTCAAATTCAAATTTGATGTTATTCAGAAAGTGATGAGTTACCATATTTCTCTATCAGATATTACCAAATATTTGAAGTTGTAAGGTGTTGCACACTCTCAAAGATAATGTTATCTAAAACTGAGCTCACCAGTTTGTTATGAGCTAGAAATTTCTTATATTCCAAGCAAAGATAAGTATTTTGATCAATTTTGATATGAATCTCCATCCCAGGATCTTCCATAACATGGTATTCAATGTATCTTGTTCTCTAAGAACATATAATTAATTATGACGCCATTGTTGGGGAATAAGTTGCACAGATCTATTCAGGGTGAATAATTAAATACAAATTTAATTCTTATAATTATTACTAGCATGAATTAATCCTATATTAATTCAAATAATAATCCAACAACATATCATGCATATAATAATTCACGTAAAACCTACGCATGACGAATTCTACGAGTTTACGTGAACGTACCTCTTGGGATGGCAGTGATCTGGCTGATTAGACTAACCAAAAGAACTTCCCAAGTATTCCCTTAGTCCTCGTTCGACTATCCGGTGGAAGGACACTTGTGAACAATTAACAAAAGGAAAATAAATTATGTTGCACCACCTTTGTGGATTTACTAATTTTTCCAGCACATGGAATTGTACTTGGGAATGAAAGAATCATCCCCTATTTATAGAGTCCAAGTGGTCAAAAATTGTGCCCAAAAATAATGTGGAAAAATCTTTTCTTGATCTCCAACAAATCTTGAATATATCTCCTATATTCTTTTTCCCATAATTATAATATTCCACAAAATCCCACTTACTCATATTTATGGTTAATTTCGAAAATATAAGGGATCAAGAATCCAAGATTTGGATCTTCTTGAATTTATGAGATATTCTTGTATTTCAAGAAATACATATCTTCCATAATATCTTTTCAAGAAAATCAAGAAAATCTTTCTTGCCCACTATATTTCAAAAATTTCGAAATTCTCTTATGAATAACCAAGTGGGAGATTTCTTGAATTTAATGAGATAATCTTGTATTCCAAGAATACATATCTTCATTCCATAACAAAATTCAAAGAAAATCTTTCTCCCAACTTATCCATAATTTTCGAAAATTACTTGGAAAAATAAGCAACAATATTTATTTTATTTTAATCACCTTTTTCAGTTATTGGACTATATGTTGGGCTACTCAGGGGGCCTTTAGGAGAATTAAGATTGGACCTTCTAATGGACTTTGAATATCTAATATTGAGCCACAATATTATTCAAGCCCATAAATATTAATTAATCCCACTACATAATTAATATTGCACTATCCATCTTAACCCATATTACAGTCAATATGGCTCCCGGTTATTATTTCTCATGTTTAAGATTATCTAGCCCATTAATTAATTCAAGCCACTGAAATAGCTTTCCATTAATTAATATCTTTTGTCCTTGGTCAAGGAACGGTTGAACATTATTATCCATACCGGAAACTAATTCCACTTGCAAGATTTGGTATGATAAAGCTTATGAACCTCCCAAGGAGGCAAATCAAACAAGCGTACTTGCACACGATTCTTCGTATTAAATCTTAGCAATCACATATGACTAATAATATTGCCCAAGATAAAAAGTATTGAATCTCGTTGATTCTCTACCCATGATAAGTCAAAGCAATAGTTACCAATCATACGTGATCCTATTTAAGGAACGAAGATTAAGAAATAACGAACCACTGAGGTCTAAGACATGCACTAGTGTAAACTCTTGGTCAAGACAAGTCAATCTTAGCCTTACACTTCAACCTTTCACGATGGGTTGTTCATTTCCATCAAGGTCGTGAATGGCGTACTTTTAGTTACAAGGGACTGTTAATTTAATCTTTTGTGATCTGGTATCACTAAATTAACTACAATGTAACACGTACGACTTATTGAACAATTATGCAGTAAATATATGTAACATTCGATAATATTTAAAGCATCAGTGATAAATAATTTATTTCAGTAAATAAGTCCGAAATTCAGTTTTGATTATACAAAGTAAAAAACATCCTTTCTAGTATAATCCCAACAATCTCCCACTTATACTCGAAGTCTGCTTTTAAGTATACTTCAACATGTCTCGTGTAGTCTGTGACATCTAATGTCACCTACACGAACCTAATAATTTCTCCCACTTATACTCAAAGTAGAATGGCAACGGTCTTGACACCCATTCCTTCCACATGTCTCTCGAATGTATTCAGAGGCAGACTCTTTGTGAATGGATCTGCTAGGTTGTCCTCAGACGCTATCTTTGCCACATCTATATCTCATCTCTTAACGATATCTCGTATAAGATGGTATTTCATTTCAATGTGTTTGCTGGCTTTGTGGGCTCTTGGTTCCCTTGAATTTGCAACTGCTCCGGCATTGTCACAATAAACAGTGATTCTGCTGGGCAAATTCGGAACCACATCTAAGTCCACTAGGAAGTTCTTGAGCCAAACCGCTTCTTTCGCTGCCTCGCAAGCAGCTACATATTCGGCTTCCATGGTAGAATCTGTGACGCATTTCTGCTTGACGCTTCTCCATGTCACGGCTCCTCCCCCCATGCAAAACACACTACTGGAGGTAGATTTTCTGGAGTCTATGTCTGATTGGAAATCCGAGTCCGTGTAGCCGATGGGGATTGGACTATCTGACTGATAAAATAACATTCTATCCCGAGTTCTTTCAGATACTTCAGAATGTTTTTAACTGCCGTCCAATGCTCTTTCCCCGGGTTACTTTGATATCTTGCCACCATGCCAACGACAAAGCAGATATCCGGTCTCGTACACAGCATTGCATACATAAGGCTTCCGACAGCCGAAGCATAAGAAATGCCTTTCATGTCATCTATCTCTTTTTTGCATCTTAGGGGACATTTTCTTGGATAGATGGATTCCAAGCCTGAAAGGTACGAAGCCTTTCTTGGAATCTTGCATGCTGAAGCGTTTCAAGACAGTGTCTATGTATGATGCTTGCGATAAGCTTATCATCCTTTTCTTGCGATCTCGAGTGATCTTGATCCCAAGGATGTGTCCGGCTTCCCCTAAGTCTTTCATATCAAACTGTTTTGAAAGCCATGCCCTTACGTCTGATAACACCTTTACATCGTTCACGATGATCAGAATGTCATCTACGTATAGTACTAAGAATACCAATGCAGTTCCAAAATGCTTTTTATACACACAACTTTCAAACTCGTTTTGATCAAACCCATAAGACTTTATAACATGATCAAAACATTGGTTCCAAGCTCTGGATGCCTGTTTGAGTCTGTAAATGGACTTCATGAGCTTACAAACTAGGTGTTCTTGGACTTTTTCAATGAAACCTTGGGGTTGTTAAATATAGATCTCTTCATCAAGACTTCTGTTAAGGAAAGCTGTCTTGACATCAATTTGCCAGATTTCAAAGTCGAGATGCGCAGCAATCGATAAGAGAATACGGATAGACTTAAGCATGGCTACGGGCGAAAAAGTTTCCTCATAATCGATCCCTTCTTTCTGAGTATAACCTTTCGCCACTAGTCTTGCTTTGAAGGTTTCTACCTTCCCGTCCGGTCCTCTTTTCCTCTTATATACCCACTTGCAACCAATGGGTTTGACCCCATTAAGTGGTTCGACTAGCTCCCACACTCTGTTATGAAACATAGAACTCATTTTGGCTTTCATTGCTGTTTGCCAAGAATCTGCATCCTTATCTTGGATTACCTCGTCATATGTCCATGGGTCTGATTCGTCTTGTCCGGGAATCAAGTCCGAGGACTCTACTATTCCCATGAATCTCTCGGGATGTCTTACAACCCTCCCACTACGACGAGGTTCCAATTGTGAAAGTGTGTCGTTTGGTATATCATCTAGTACAGTTGGCATTGAGGTTTGCCCTCTTAATTCATTTAATGTAATCTCACTTCTGGGTTTTCTTTCGTTCATATAGTCTTCTTCCAAAAATCTAAAGTGGGTGCTTATGACCACCTTTTGATCTTCGGGACCATAGAACATACACCCTTTTGTTCCCTCGGGGTATCCTACAAACAACCTTAATTCTGATCGAGGATCCAATTTTCCGGCTTCCTTGTCCAACACGTAGGCCGGACACCCCCAAATTCTCATGTGTCTCATACTAGGCTTGCGCCCGGTCCACAATTCTCTTGGAGTTTTGGGAACCGATTTGGATGGTACCAAGTTCAGAATGTAAGCTGCTGTTTCCAAGGCATGACCCCAGAACGACTTGGGAAGATCCGCATAACTCATCATAGATCTAACAATTTCCAAAAGAGTTCTATTTTTTCGCTCTGCAACCCCGTTTTGTTGAGGGGTTCCGGGTGCAGTGAGCTGGGATGCGATCCCTTCATCAGATAAGTAGTTCAAAAACTCATCACTGAGGTATTCGCCTTCACGATCAGATCGTAGAGACTTGATACGTTTTTCCCTATGATTCTCTACTTGAGCCTTAAATTCTTTGAATTTCTCGAAGGTCTTAGATTTATGCTTCATAAGGAAAATGTAACCGTACCTTGACTAATCATCAATAAAAGTGACAAAATACTCATAAACTCCTCTTGCTTTGGTTGACATTGGACCACATACATCTGTGTGAACGATCTCTAACACTTCTTTGGCTCTATTCCCCTTGGCTCCAAATGCCCTCTTGGTCATTTTACCCTCCAAACATGATTCGCAAGTTGGAATTGGTTCAACTTGGAGAAACTCTAGTGAACCGTCTTTTACCAACCTTTGGATCCTCTTTGGATTTATATGACCCAATCTTAGATGCCAAAGAAGTGTCTCGTTCACGTCTGATGAACGTTTTCTTTTCTCGGAAACAGTTGATGTGTTATAGGATACATTCCGTGAGTGGTGTGCACAGTTAATTGTATAGAGATTATTCGACAACGTTCCATGATAGATAAATTTATCAAAAAGAGAAATGGTAACAACTTTATTAAAAGTAACCGAATATCCATCATGAAAAAGTTTAGAAACTGAAATCAAATTCTTTCTAAAACTTGGAACGTAAAGAACATCTCTTAAAATTAAAACTCTGTCTTCAAAAGACAGGTGCATTTCTCCCACTGCTTCAGCTGCCACTCTCGTAGCATCGCCCAGTGCGATGAGGATCTCACTCCCACTAAGTTGTCGGGTCCGCTTGAACCCCTGTAATGTGAAACAAACATGATCAGTGGCTCCCATATCCACTACCCACGAATGGGAAGCATACTCCCCTAAGCAAGTTTCAACAACTAGTGCGTGAGAATTACCTTTCTTTCCATTCCTTTTAGGATTGGAACAGGCTGACCTCGAGTGTCCTACTCTCCCGCCTTCCAAACTTTTCCTCATGCTTGATCTCATGCTTTTATTTGATGTTGAGTCTTCTTGGTTTAACTTTCTTCTTTTTTCATCATCCTTATCACCACTTGACCTAGGATGAAAAGAAGATTTCGGTTTTCCCAAGTTCTTTTCCTCGCGCTCCCTTTCCCTTTCAACCAAAGTAAGAGCATTTACAAGATCATCCACTGTAAAATCTTGATCTTCCATTAGATACTCAAGATAGTGATGATTATAGCTCTTTGGTAAGGATTGGAGAATGAAATCAATCTTAGTCTTGAAGTCACATTTTTCGCCTAGGATCTCAAGTTCCTCAAATAGCACCATAATCCTAAGGATGTGCTGCGCAGCAGTCGTCCCTTTTTCAATTTTAATTCAGCAATGTCTTGCTTCACACTTTGGATTGCCATATGGGTCTGATGTGCGAACATCGCTTCGAGGTTCTTTAAGATGTCTGCAGCTGACTCATATTCTTGATGAAGGTGTCTTAACGCATCTGACAGATGTGTCAGAATTGTATCCTTTATCAATTCATTTGCCAGCTCCCATTCACCATAAATCATCTCATCCCATATTCCGGCGTCCTTAGTTGGTTTTTCGGGTTTTGGTGTATTAAGTACCCATTTGGAATATGATGCGGTTAGGACAGTTTTTAGTTTGTATTTCCAATCAAAATAGTTTTCACCAGTGAGCAAATTGTCTTTAAGTATATTTGACAGTGGATTAGAAGGTTGCGACTTGATGAACTGAAATAAACAATAATATGCATAAGCAAATATATCACAAGGTTCGATCACATGCATCATAATAAAATCTCAAAAAAAATATGAACATGCATCAGCCAACATCTCAAAACATTTCAAATAAGCCACGTGGGGTGGGTCATTATTTAAACACATTCAAACAGGTTACAAACAAGAACAGTTACAAACCTTTAATATCCAGATTAATAGTTGGCTCCCACTTAACCAATATAAAATTGACAGGGACTTCAGGGAAGTATATGCATATCAATTTTATACCTAAGTAATAACCATGATTAAATACAGGATTATTATTTCGTATTGAATGAGCCTCGTGGGGAGGCTCATCGTCGCCACTAGTAATAACCCACAATCATCCACTTGGAATTCATTCATGTGAAAGCTATCTTTTGACCGTCCCGTGTGGGGAATTTCTCCAAAAGAATTCACAAATACATAAATCATGGAGGTCAAAATTAATTCAATTTTATTATTCAGAATAAAATTGTCAATTAATTATTTAAACATACTTAGTAATTTTGAAGGTGAGATTTTTCATTGGGCAACTCTCATGCAAACACATTTAAACAAATTAAATAAAGCATAAGATAGCACAATAATAAATCAAGCAAAACAGAAAAATAAACATATTGGGCACAAATTATCCAATTGTCATGGTTTGATTTTTCTTGGCTTGATCTTGAAGAAACACCGTCTTGAATTTCTCCCACTCGATCGTCTCGAAAAATAACTCTGTCTCGAAATGCCACGCCAAGTAGCTCGCAGCCGGGATACACGCCCGCATCCGGCCGACCACTTGGCCAAGTTAACCAGCGGCCTCGGCGACCTCGGCCTTTCTCTCGGCGGCGCCCCCCGCCGCCCTCGGCGGCCTCGGCAAGGCTCAGCGGTACTCGGCGATGCAGCGTCCCCGGCGCATCCGTCTTGCCTCGCCAGCGGTACTTTCGGCGATGCCACGCATCTCCGTCTTGGCGCCCGCATCATCATCCGCCTCCGTCACTTTGGCCCTCGCTCCACGGTGTTCCCGTGGGCCTAAGCGCCGCGCCGTCTTGTGGCGGATCTCGCGTCGCGCTCAGCCCCCTCGGCCTCGCCCGGCACCACGTGCGTGCCTGCGGCGTGTCGCGTCGTCAGCGTGCCTCCCGCAAACGCGTTTAAATGCGGCGCCGCGCCCGCCCTACGCCCGGTTACGGATTTTGTCCTTTAATTCTTCGTCTCGCGTCCTCGTTTTCGATCCGGTTACAATTTATTTACCAAAAATAAATAAACCTATATCTGAACTAGTCTATTACATTGATCAAATCAAACAAATCATAATCTGCTCTGCGGGATTTTCTCCGCGAGCAAAAGCGAATCGAGCGAATCAATTAAAAACCACAATTTATATGCATGCATAAATCAACACATTAAATTCCATGACAATTGGATACCGCAAAAATGTATCTAGCAATTCTACTATCCAATTTCAAATTTAATGTCGTGAATTAAATTACAATTTAAAAAATTGAGAGTCTAAACCGTGGCTCGATACGATTTGTTGGGGAATAAGTTGCACGATCTATTCGGGAATATTTAAATACAAATTTAATTCTTATAATTATTACTAGCATGAATTAATCCTATATTAATTCAAATAATAATCCAACAACATATCATGCATATAATAATTCACGTAAAACCTACACATGCGGAATTCTACGAGTTTACGTGAACGTACCTCTTGGGATGGCAGTGATCTGGATTATTAGACTAACCAAAAGAACTTCCCAAGTATTCCCTTAGTCCTCGTTCGACTATCCGGTGGAAGGACACTTGTGAACAATTAACAAAAGGAAAATAAATTATGTTGCACCACCTTTGTGGATTTACTAATTTTCCAGCACATGGAATTGTACTTGGAAATGAAATAATCATCCCCTATTTATAGAGTCCAAGTGGTCGAAAATTGTGCCCAAAAATAATGTGGAAAAATCTTTTCTTGATCTCCAATAAATCTTGAATATATCTCCTATATTATTTTTCCCATAATTATAATATTCCACAAAATCCCACTTACTCATATTTATGGTTAATTTCGAAAATATAAGGGATCAAGAATCCAAGATTTGGATCTTCTTGAATTTATGAGATATTCTTGTATTTCAAGAAATACATGTCTTCCATAATATCTTTTCAAGAAAATCTTTCTTGTCTACTATATTTCAAAAATTTCGAAATTCTCTTATGAATAACCAAGTGGGAGATTTCTTGAATTTAATGAGATAATCTTGTATTCCAAGAATACATATCTTCATTCCATAACAAAATTCAAAGAAAATCTTTCTCACAACTTATCCATAATTTTCGAAAATTACTTGGAAAAATAAGCAATAATATTTATTTTATTTTAATCACCTTTTTCAGTTATTGGACTATATGTTGGGCTACTCAGGGGGCCTTTAGGAGAATTAAGATTGGACCTTCTAATGGACTTTGAATATCTAATATTGAGCCACAATATTATTCAAGCCCATAAATATTAATTAATCCCACTACATAATTAATATTGCACTATCCATCTTAACCCATATTACAGTCAATATGGCTCCCGGTTATTATTTCTCATGTTTAAGATTATCTAGCTCATTAATTAATTCAAGCCACTGAAATAGCTTTCCATTAATTAATATCTTTTGTCCTTAGTCAAGGAACGCTTCAACATTATTATACATACCGGAAACTAATTCCACTTGCAAGATTTGGTATGATAAAGCTTATGAACCTCCCAAGGGGGCAAATCAAACAAGCGTACTTGCACACGATTCTTCGTATTAAATCTTAGCAATCACATGTGACTAATAATATTGCCCAAGATAAAAAGTATTGAATCTCGTTGATTCTCTACCCATGATAAGTCAAAGCAATAGTTACCAATCATACGTGATCCTATTTAAGGAACGAAGATTAAGAAATAACGAACCACTGAGGTCTAATTCTTCCTTATTCAGTTCTGAAGAATTTGTCCTCCTGTAGGTCCTATTCAGTGCATCAGTCATGCACTAGTGTAAACTCTTGGTCAAGACAAGTCAATCTGAGCCTTACACTTCAACCTTTCACGATGGGTTGTTCATTTCCATCAAGGTCGTGAATGGCGTAATTTTAGTTACAAGGGACTGTTAATTTAATCTTCTGTGATCTGGTATCACTAAATTAACTACAATGTAACACGTACGACTTATTGAACAATTATGCAGTAAATATATTTAACATTCGATAATATTTAAAGCATCAGTGATAAACAATTTATTTCAGTAAATAAGTCCGAAATTCAGTTTTGATTATACAAAGTAAAAAGCATATTTTCTAGTATAATCCCAACAGTCATGTGTCATAATTATCATCATTGAGTTTATTCTATTTTATTTAACTCGGCGTTGATAGCTTTTGAAACTATTGTTTGGTTTAATTCAAGTGATTCAATGAGTTAATGTTCATCTATGTATCAATATGTTCAATGTTAAGCTAACAGACATCTGAAAAATTTAATATCGAAAAATGACTTAAAGTCATTAATTATCAATATAATTTAGTATCCTCATTAATTAGATTCAGTTCCAAAACATGAACAACATTAGTTCTACATTTTAATCCAATAAACAGCTAAAACTCCCACTTAATAACATGAAATTAAATGCTTAGAAACATTCATCATTATAAACGTAATAAAGCATAATCATGTTATGAGTTAATAAAATAACTTAAAGTAGTCAATAAAATCCAATGGCTAGTGTAAGCCCAAAAAATCAACCACTAAAGTTATTCTTAATCTAATCTTATTTCAACATCACTGTCAGGCAATATTCATGTATAAGTTTGAATCCTCTTTGACATTTATGTATCTTGAAGTACTACATTTAGTATTGACATTATGGAAAAAATGTGGCATAAGGATCTAGGTGATGATTCGTATTCAAGTGTTACATTTATCTTTTAAGGTAATAACACTGAATCAATGAATCATTTTTAGTACATAGACATGTCGTCCCAACAACTTGTCTATTTGAATCTTTAACTCAATCCACCAATCATTTTCTCATAAAAATTATAACCATTACTATTAAATTTCAATCTTCACATAATTTTGTCCTAGAAAACTACTATAAATCTTCTTGGAAATTTCAAAGCTCAAGTTTCAACTGTTACTAAGCCCTGAGCTATTAAGTCGGAATAATCTTATGTGATAATAAGAAAGAGCGATAAATTGTACATCTCCGTCAGATAACGTAATGTTCCAAAATTGTGTGCAAGCTTTTCATGTAATTCTAAAACAATTGCATTAAAAAAATTTCGAATTGTAGAACACAAATTGTTCATTAATTCGAGTCATACCTATTAAAATTGAGCAATTATTTAGACATCCACTGCTTAAATATTTATCACATGAATTATTAAGCTCACAATTATGCAAGAAAAATTATTTTCAAGCATAATAAACTAATTCACAAGTGAAAATAATTCAATCATGGTTCTCAAATTAATAGTTAAATAAATACTCGAACTTCCTTCGTTCAAATATTAAAAAAAGCTATGCAAAATAAGAATCTACACTGAAAAATAAGAACACAACAACTTTTGGAACTAAAATCAGAGTTAAAACGAGCCAAAACAAGATTACATGAGCGCAAACTCTCCGGAAATAGCTTCAGCAAGCCGGGAAACTGCCCAGACGTGCCGGGAATCCACCAAACACGGCCGAAAATGAAAGTACGCGCCTGGACGCATCTCTACGCACGGCCAGGAGATAACACGCGCCTCCCACGCACCACTAGGCGGTATCACGAGACGACAAGCGCGGCCAGGCCACCACCACGCGTCGCCACACGCTTTGACACGCTGACTGCGTTTCGCGCGTGTAGGACACGCGCCGTCCTTCACCGCCACACATTCTGGCTCGTGTGTTACACGTGCCGCCATGCAACTCTGTCGTGCACGCGCGTGTGTTACACGCGCCACCTGTCGGGCTACTGGTAGTATTCGGTTCGCGGTTTGACGGTTCGAGCCCGGTCTTGCGGTTCGGACCGCTGGTTTGGCCGATTGACCAAAATTTGACCGGGTCAAAAATTAAAATTCTTAGAATATCAATTAAGTCTTCAGAAATTTTTGAATTCTAAAAAAAACGACCCCTGGGTTCTCTGAAACTATTCATTCTAGTCCCTAAAACGTTTGATTTTTTAAACAATCATAACTCATTCATTTCTTAACCAAAATCAATGAATAATATACCGTTGGAATCGTCTTCCAACGTAGATTAACCAGTACCAAGAAAATAAAAAAATTAATTCTGTACTATTCGTAATCAACAGTCAAAGTTTACGAAATTTAAAAAATAAAAAGGATTTAATTCTCACAAACGGCTTGGCCAAAAATTCTGAAATTTTGCAGATATATTCTACATCATATCACGCACATACATTAAAATTTTCAACCCCTAATTCTTTCGTTTCAATAAATCAAAAAAATGTAAAAATTCAGAACTTTTGCAATTCTACTTGAAAACATGTCATATCACATAACATGCATACATAACGAGCGAGAATCGTAATCACATACGAGAATCCAACATAATGGCTCTGGTACCATTGTTGGAATACGGGGGTTAGAAATTCACTAACCTTTATTCCAGAATTACAGCGGAAGAAATATCACCAGTTGAATTCTACGTATGACTGGGTTCTCTGAGTCCGAAACACAACCACGTGAATTGATCACGGATTGCTTCCATTATTCACAATTTAATAGCCTTAAATTTAGTATATACGTGACGTGAGAACAAAAGTGAGAAAATCCCATTTTATCTTTCTATGTTCTTTTATGGTGCGTAGGAATGTCAGAGAGGAAATAAAATTTTCATTTCTCTATCTTATTCTCCCGTTTGATGAATTCAAATCTGTTTGAATTTATTCATAACTTAATTCATTCATTTGTGCATTTTTGTTATTATTAAATAATAATTAATAGTAAATTAATTATTATTTTAACATTTACTTTCACCTCGTTTGACATAAAGTTCAGTATTAGTTTCTTGTGTTTTTTAATCTCAATATAAATTATGAAAGTATAAAGAAGAAACTTATCTGACATTTTGAAACACAAGTGGTGGATACATAGTATTCATAGATAAAAAGGGCAAAAGATTTACACAGAAATACAACACAAAGTAATCACACAAGTAATTGAACTCTCCTGATTCTGGCCTTGTTAGTTGATGGAGTTATCCACAGCCAGTCCTTGTGCACCAAAACACAAGTAGCTGTTCATGTCCAAAGGTCTGTGCTTACGCCTCGTTTTTACGCTGTCCATATTCGGAGATCGAATTTCACTCCCACTCCCATCATCCACACCTTTTGCAGACAGAGGAGACGAGAAGGACGACGAAGGGGATCCAAAATAAGGCTTCGGAAGGAGCTGCAGGACGCCTTGCGTTAAACCTGTCGTAAACTTCTTCTTAGTGGATGGACTCGGATTATAAGACTGTACTCTTTTATTGCACGGGAGAGACGACGCTCTTGAGAACTGAAGTCTCAACGGGATTATAGGACTCTTGTTTTTATATGATCTGACGGAACACTCTTCCGAAGCTTCATCTCCGTTTTTCCTTGAAAAACGGAGAAGGTTGGTGAAACGGCTCTTATTAGGTTCGATTTCACCCGAGTAGCTGAAATCAGAGCCTGAAGGAGCTGCAGTGTGTAACAGAATCTCAGAATCAGGAATTGTGAAGGAAGTTCCGGGACTACCCCCGATGCCATGCCTTCTCAGATGGGAAACAAGGGCGTTCCTCGTCATTTTATCATCACAGTTGGATATCCCTCCGGCAGAAATCAACCGTTTCATCAGAATCTCGGAATGCGGGCGCAGTTTAAGGAGATCCAGGGAAGTGTGCCCTTCACCGTCCTTGATATTCAAGTTTATGTACGGTACGGACATGAGTAGGTCCACGACCTTGGGTTGAATGTTGTCGGTTACAGCCATGTGAAGGGCCGTTCGTCCTTGGTTGTTCTGAGCATTGATTAAGTCATGAATGTCAACGAGCGTTCCAGTAACCAACAGTTTGATGACCTCCAGGTGTCGGTCGAGCCTTCTGAAACCCGGGGCCAGGAAACCGGAAACTGCCATGTGAAGAAAAGTATCACCATAATTGTTGGATAGTGATACCAGGGAAGGGGATGTGGATATGAGAAGCTCAAGTACGGGTAGATGGCCCCGGTAGGCAGCAATATTTAAGGCTGTGTTGCCACCAATGTCGACTGAAGTGATGATCTCTTTGTATGTCGAAATTAAATGCTCAACTACCTGTATATATAGTAGTTGAACATGGAAAACAGAGTAAGGTTCATGTAACTCAAAATTTACACATTTGGATAACAATCTTATGCTAGCTTAATATTGGTCATATTATATGATCTCTCCTTTATAGATGTGAAAAAAAAATGTATACACTAGGTGCACCATGTATTAGTTCTATTAAAAAATATTAGTTGTACTACTAAAAATAAGTATTAATTTTTTTTTAAAAGCAACACTTATGCACACGAGTTACACAACTAATACTATTCAATAAAAAATTAATATTGTTCAACGAAAATAGTTAATGCTGATCAACTAATATTTTTTAGTAAAATCATTTAAAAATGCATTTGAGTGTCATAATGCAAATAATTCATACAAGTATTTGCCTAATTATTTTACTTAAGAGAAATATACAGTTATACACAATCCAATTGTATATATCAAGTGTATTGTATACCATACAATCCAAGTGTATTCATAAAAAAATTAATTACTAGTTATTTTATTAAAAAAAATTAATTCATAATTATTAATTATTTTTACTAAAAATAGATAGTTGTATACACTGTTTTCAAAACCGGGTTGAACCGGCCGGTTTAACAGGTTGAACCGAAAATCGGCCGGTAACCCGGTTAAAAAACACTATATAACCGGATTTCAGGTTGAACCGAGTTGAACCGGTCAAAACCCGGTTCAACCGTAAATAACCGGTTTTTTTTTTTTTAAAAAAAATTAAATTATTAATTTATATTAAATATTTAGAATTTTAAATTTATATTCCTCTCACATTTTTCTCCAACACTTTCGATGTGGGATAAATGTATGAGGTGGGACAAAATTTATAAAATATGATATGAAAAGTTATAAAATATATATTTAAATTTTTGTAGGTGTATACTTATTTTGTTTTTTTAACTAAACATAGAAAACGGTTGAACCGCCGATTGAACCGCTGACCGGTGGTCTGTCCGGTTCGATCACCGGTTCGTTTATGAAAAATTGGTTGTATATACTTGTACGTATAAGTGTTACTTTATAAATGTCAATCTCCACAACTCTAACCAAATTAGTATCACCTAACCTAATAAGGCCTACAAGATATGGTAATCTCTCAACATTTACAAAATTTGAAGGACTATTTTTTTAATATTATTATTATACATAAAACTTATTTTTGTTTAAAAAGTATTTTAATATTTTATTTGATTAAGTTTTGTATGCATATAGATGCATCGTACACTGATGATGCACTTTAAAACCATGCAATTTGTTATACTGAAATATTCAATTAGTTTGCACTAAATTGTACAACTATTAATATGAAAAAATAATTGTACGATTCAATGTAAACAAATTGCATAATTTTAAAATGTATTATGAGTAGCCAAGTTCCGCTCTTTTTATTTTCAAATAGTAATATTTTTTATAAATAACATAAAGACTGAAAAACTATGCTAACCTGATTCACATGATCGTTATCAAGTAAAAATTGTCAACTAAGTAAAAATAGAGGTAAGCAAAAAAAGGGTAAAAGTAAAAGTATAATAACCTGAAGTTGGCCTGTACCGGAGGCAGTATGCAGCAGGGTGGAGCCCATCGCATCCCGGTACCCCAAAACATCATCATCACCAGTACCACCCAAAAGCTCCGTCAACATCTCGAAACTGCCGCCTCTGGCCGCCGCGTGAACCGCTCTATTCATCATCTCCGAAATTACCCCGTTGACTCCCACACAAGAACCAAACACCAGCCTAAAAACCTCACAATCCCTACTCCTGGCCGCAGCGTAGAGCACATCAGTGACCCCATACTCCCCTTCTCCAAACACCAACAGTGGGTCCCTCTCCAACAATTTGTGGACAAACTGCAGGTCGGCGGCTGCGGCGGCCGTGTACATGAGCCAGCCGCCGTAGCCGGCTTTGAGCAAGGAATTAGGGCACTCGAGGAAGAGGCAGTGCGCCACGTGGGCGCGGCACTTGGCGACGTCGTTTAGGGTGTCGTCCCACACGGTTTCGAGGCGGCGGAGGCGTGGGAGGGACGTGAGCTTTATGAGGAGGTTGGTGTCGAGGTGGAGGAGCTCGCGAACGACGTCGTAGTGGCCGTTTGCGGAGGCCCAGTCGATGGGGGAAGCGTACCACCATTGGTTGCCTGTGCTTTCCCATCGAAGAGGGAAGTAGTCCTGTTTCGGAGGAGGAGGCATTAATTAATTAATTAATTAATTGGTATTACTCCTTGAAAAATTAACGGAATTATTGATTGATTTTGCACCCAATTCCCGATTTTGTCTATGCTGATTAAAAAACATACAAGACAGCAAGAAATGAATTGAAAATGATTGGTTTTGGTGGGATCTGATTTTGCAGTTTCCAAACAAGCTAATTCACACAAAAGAAGCAATAATCATTCATCAAAAACATGGAGATCAGATTTGTGCAGAATCTTGAAGTATGACTATATATATATATATATATATGTGTGTGTGTGCAGACGTAAAAGGGCCACAAGTTTGGTGATTTTTGTTTGGGGTTTTTTTGTGGACATGGAAAAGAAGTTGTCAAATTGAGAAAATGTTGAAATTGTATCAAGATTCTCTTTTTCCTGGTGAATGGGCATGGATATGTCATATGAGGGAGATGGGAGAGAGAAAGTTTAACAAGAGTACAACGTTTGTGGTGGGTGCGTGCACTGCTTTCACCTTATAATTATAGATTATATTTTCTTGTCTTATCGTTTTCCCTACTGTTACTGATGCCAAAATTATAACACAGTGATGGGATGAAATAATCACCCCCATATTTTCTTGTTTTCATCTTGCATTATTACAATTATTGGTAAACAAATTTTACTTTTGCTCCTGACTAATTTTTTAGACAAACCCTACCTACAATGTATTTACATAATATATTTAATATATTTAATGGATAAATTTTATTTTTTAAATAGATCATTCAGTTGCATGAATACACGGCATAATTTAAATGTATAAAAGACCTACTCAATTTTTTTTTCTTTTACTTTAGCTCAACTGTGAAGATGTAAAGCCAAATTAATATCAGAAAAAATTAAAGTTAATTATTATAATATTAATTTATAAGTATAATGATATCTAGTGAGTCTCATGTGTATTCAGGTGTATTGTGCACTCATAGTGTATCTTAGAACCATATAATGTGTTATATATAGAAATATACAATTTATTTACATTGAACCGTGCAATTATTTTTCATATTAATAGTTGTACGGTTTAGTGTAAATAAATTGTATCTCTCAATATAACAAGTTGCATAATTTTAAAATGCACTATGAATACACGGTGCAAAAAAAATTATACAAAATTTAACCAATGATATCAATTGATAAGAATTAAATATTATACTAATTTCATAACATGAACATATTTCACTTAGTTTGTGTGTAGTGAATAATGGCGCTAGATTCTCCTCCTTTCTCATGGATTGCAATAACAAAAAATACCAACAGTTTAACTTCTCAAAATCATCATTAATATTATCTCTATCTCATAAAGATATGCTTGGTTTTTGGTTTTTTTTTTTCATTCATTCATAATGATATGTTTGTTGATATATTTAAGATATTATTAAATTGTTTTTATTTCATCTTTCACCCTTATTTAATGTATCTTATTACTAATACTTGTTTTGAAAAGCTAATAGATACAAGGACAAGATGAAAAAATAGAAAAAATAATATTTCAATTATAATAACTTCCATTTTTTAAATTGTGAAAAAAAAATCGATAAGCCTAATATCATTATACACTTCTAATAATATGAAACTTGTTAATACTATGAATTGATATCATTGCACTTATAAATCAATAATACATATAATATTTAATGCTACAATATCAATTTATAAGGTAATAATATTAGTTGATAAATGTTACTCCCTCCGTCCCATGATTACTGCACTTACTTTATTTGGACGTCCCAATATTTTTGCAACACTCTCAAAATGGAAACAAACATAATATTAATACACTCACAACACCCTTATTTTATTCCACTCAAACTCACTAAAACTCATTTTACTTGGTTTGTGGTTCATTTTTTATGTTGCAATAATCCTAAGACGGAGGGAGTATAATATTAGTTTATAAGTGTATTAATATAAATTGCATACTATGAACAAGTTTCACCGGATGTACTAATATTTATGAGATAAAATTTCAAAATTATAACTTTTACTTACTAAAATGTTTTTTTTTTTTTTTTTTTGAGCGCATTTACTTACTAAAATGTTGGCCAAATAATCGCATTTCTTTTCAAATCTACAAAACCATAATTGGGGATAATAATTTATTAGAAATTAAAACCTGAATTACAAAATCTCCACAGGAAGAAATCAAATCCCCCTAAATCAAAATCACAAATTCCCCAAAATGTTTTAATATATGTAGATGAAATCAAATTTTCCAAATAGTCTTCATGAATATTTAAATTTATTTATAAGCTAGGTCTCATAAGCAACTGATGCACGGATCTAAGATTTGTACTCTCGGCCCAACCCTACACATTCACTTAAACTCAAGTCATATAAAAAAGATAAAATTTCTCGAGCATGAAGGCTCTGAGTCTGTGATGCGAACGAGGGTCATGGGCTCAAGAATTTGTGCATTTGGCCAGGCCCAATCCCAATAGTGTAAAACGGGTTGTTGCAAAATGTGAGATTGGATTTGTCCTAGAAATATCACAAGATTCGCAAGAACGTAAGATTGACAAGATTTTGTTGTCCCAGAATTGTCAAGATATCGCAAAGTTGGCAAGATTGTTCCAAATTTGAGAATCACTTATAATTATTTTTTTATATTTATGTTTATCATTTAGATTTGGTGTATCTAGTGTTAGGATATTTTTCTTTTCTTTTCTATTTAAGCGTGTGGAATTGGAACTCTTTTTTTTAATCAAATAATACCTTATTTCTTTAGCAAATTCTTGTTTTTTAATCGTTCTTTTGCTGGCCTGAGCAGCGCGTCGATTTTTTCGTGTTCTCAATTCGCGGTTCTCAACAAATTGGTGCTTTCATTGAGGGCATTACCACCGTGGGAGATAAGATTGACAACATCAGTCAATCCCTGGAAAATATGGAACGTTGGGACATTTTTCTTTTCTTTTCTATTTAAACGTGCGGAACTGGAACTCTTTTTTTTTAAAATCAAATATTACCTTATTTCTTTAGCAAATTCTTATTTTTCAATCGTTCTCCTATTGGCCTACGCAGGGCGTCGATTGTTTCGTGTTCTCAGTTCACAGTTCTCAATTCGCGGTGCTTTCATAGACTTATCATATCAATCGTAACTTTCTCTTCTTTCATAACTTATCATATTAAAGTATAACTTCATTTTCCTTCTTATCATATCAAAACATTACTTCATTTACTTCCTTTCTTTAACATATCATAATAACGTGAATCTTAATTCTTTAAATATCACATAAACATTTTTTTCATTAAAAAAATTTCCTTTTTAAATTAAATTTTAACGAAAGAGTTTACAGTTTCTAGATAAAGAATTTTGAAAAGAAAAGAAAACAAGTTATTTTGGTGATTCCCGTTTTTTATGTCAAGCTCGTAGATGATTCATGCCAAAATTTTGAATTTGAATAAAATAATGAATATTATGATGAACCCCCTATTATGAAAATGAGTAGCCAACACTTGATTTTGGGCCTCCCATTTACGAAGACGAGCCTGAAGACGATATGTCCCAAGTTTTTGATACAGAATAACAATGCAAATTTGTGGGGTCTTGATATGTTTACTATGAAAAATTCATCTTGTCCATCCTGTCGCGTGAGGTTTTGGGCCACATCCGAATAGCTAATAATTTTGAGCTCAATTATTTGGTGGCAATCAGTCGGCGATTAGATGAAGGGGAGCAATATTTGCATTGTTATGTGCACTAGAATCTAAAAAAATGGGAGGAGTTTTGGCCATGGGCGGAATATTGGTACAATACAACCTTCCATGCCTCGGCAGAGCATAAGTCATATGAGTTCATTTATGGTCAGTCGTCGCCGCATCTAACTAATTATACGATGGAAAATTCACCTAACACAGAAGTTGATCATGAGTTGTACGAACGGGATCTCATGATTAATCGTGAGCTTAAGGAGAACTTGTAGGGATCCATAAATTTCATGAAGGAGTATCACGATGCGAACCGTGGGAAGAGTGCTTCCAAGTGAGGGATATGGTCTATTTGAAAATTAGGCCGCATCGACAGCAAACGATCTTGCAGAAGGCACTGTGGGCAGCTGATATTACGAGCCACTGCGGGTGGAAGGACGAGTAGGCGAGGTTGCGTATAGGCAGGGGTTGCCGCCGAAGGCGCAAATACACCCGGTGGTGCATGTCTTACAGTGGAGGAGGTGAATTAGGCTGGATATTCCATCTAACAGTATCTTGGCTGCTGTCAATACCGATGGAAATATCATCATCCAACCAGCTCGGGCAATGGAGTATCGAAGAGTCAAGAAAGGAGGTCAAAGAGTTATGAAAGGAGATCGGATGTGTTCGAAAGCAATAATTGAGTGGGAGAATCTGCCGACAGAGGAAGCTACGTGGGAGCATTTGGGTGCGATGAGAGAGCATTTTTCGGAATTGGTCCTTGAGGACATGGACGATCTTGAAGGGGACAGGAATGATGCGAACGAGGATCGTGGGCTCAAGAATACGTGCATTCGGCCAAGACCAAGCCCAATAGTGGAAAAGCGGTTGCAAAATGCGAGATTGAGTTTGTCCCAGAAATATCACAAGATTCACAAAGACGTCGGCTGCTACATACTTTAGATTAACGTCACGTGTATAATTATCAAAATATAAAAATAATACATCACACCATAACATAACTACTTAACTTATTTAAGAAATGATATTAACTTAAAGAAATTAAAGATTTTCAAAAGAATGATCACGAAATCAATGCTAATTCATTATGACCAATTCTTTTTTTTTTTCTTTAAAATCGAATAGTGGTAGAAAAAAATTGGATTGAAAACTATTTTAAAAAAAACAAAACAAAAATGAGTTGGGAAGAACTATTTCACGTTATTTGAATATTGTTAATTTATTATAATATAATTTTAATTTATTATTATATTTCATATATGTGTTGTAAGAGTTTCTTGTAATATATTTTTAGTAAATTTATTACTAACAATAACAATTGAATTTTTAAATATTTTGTTGGGAAATTTGTAGTTTTGATGGAAGTTCCAAAACAGTTTGTAATAGGACCAGTCAGTGTTGAGGAATTATTTGCACAGATCTATTCGGGATGAATATTTAAATTCAAATTTAATTCTAATAATTATTACTAGCATGAATTAATCCTATATTAATTCAAATAATAATTCAACAACAAATCATGCATATAAACAGTTCACATAAATCCTACGCATGCGGAATTGCTACGGGTTTACGTGAACTAACCTCTTGGAGTGGCAATGGTCTCGTTGATAAGAACACACCAAAAATCTTCCCAAATATTCCCTAGTCCTTGCTCGTCAATCCGGTGGAAGGAAACTCGCGAACAATTAACAAAAGGGAAAATAAAAATTTGATGCACCACCTTTGTGGATTTACTAATTTTTCCAGCACATGGAATTGTACAAACACAGTTGACGTTTTTCGAAAATACACAATCTGTCGACGTTTCAAAATATTTTATATTTTATCGACGCTGATATTTTTTCGAAAAACCAATTTTCGTGTTCTTCTGGGGATGAAACATTCATCCCCTATTTATAATAGAGAGGGGACGAAAATTAGGGCTCAAAATAAGGTTAGGAAATATCTTTTCTTGATCTCCAAGAAATCTTGAATATATCCCATATATTCTTCTTTCCATGTGTATTTTTCCACAAAAATCTCACACCCTTATTTAACCCATTTTTTCGAAATTAATATGAGGCTTTTCAAGATTGGATCTTTCTTGAATTTATGAGATATTCTTGTATTCCAAGAATACATATCTTTTTCCATAAAATCTTTTCAAGAAAATCCTTCTTCCTATTATTACTCTATATATTTCGAAAATCACAATTAAAGAAACCAAGTGGGAGATTTCTTGAATTTATGGGATAATCTTGTATTCCAAGAATACTTATCTCCTTTCCATAAAATCTTTTCAAGAAAATTCTTCTCCCTCTTTTTCTTTAATAATTTCGAAATTTGAGAAAAATAATGCAACAATAATTTATTTTATTTTTAAACACCTTTTTCAGTTATTGGACTTTATGTTGGGCTACTTGAAGGCCTTTAGGAGAATTAAGATTGGACCTTCCAATGGATCTTGAATTATCAATATTGAGCCACAATATTATTAATATTAATTAATCCCACTACATAATTAATATTGCACTATCCATCTTAACCCATATTACAGTCAATATGGCTCCCGGTTATTATTTCCCGTGTTTAAGATTATCTAGCCCATTAATTAATTCAAGCCACTGAAATAGCTTTCCATTAATTAATATCTTTTATCCTTGGTAAAGAAACGGTTCAACATTATTATCCATACTGGAAACTAGTTCCACTTGCAAGATTTGGTATGATAAAACTTATGAACCTCCCAAGGGGGCAAATCGAACAAGCGTACTTGCACACGATTCTCCGTATTAAATCTTAGCAATCGCATGTGACCAATAATATTGCCCAAGATATAAAGTATTGAATCTCGTTGATTCTCTACCCGTAATAAGTCAAAGCAATAATTACTAACGATCCTATTTAAGGGACGAAGATTAAGAAATAACGAACCACTGAGGTCTAATTCTTCCTAGTTCAGTTCTGAAGAATTTGTCCTCCTGTAGGTCCTCTTCAGTGCACTAGACATGCACTAGTGTAATCTCTTGGTCAAGACAAGTGAATCTGAGCCTTACACTTCAACCTTTCACGATGGATTGTTCATTTCCATCTAGGTCGTGAATGGTGTACTTTTGGTTACAAGGGACTGTTAATTTAATCTTCTGTGATCTGGTATCACTAAATTAACTACAATGTAACTAGTACTATTTATTGAACAGTTATGCAATAAATATATGTAACATTCGATGATATTTAAAGCATTAGTGATAAACAATTTATTTCAGTAAATAAGACCGAAATTCAGTTTGATTATACAAAGTAAAAGCATACTTTCCAGTATAATCCCAACAATCTCCCACTTATACTCAAAGTCTGCTTTTAAGTATACTACAGCATGTCTCGTGTAGTTCTGACATATAATGTCACCTACACGAACCTAATAATGTCTTCCACTTATACTCAAAGCAGATTGGTTACGCACTTGACAACCATTCCTCCCACATGTCTCTTGAATGTTTCCAGAGACAGACATTTTGTGAAAGGGTTAGCTAGGTTATCCTCCAATGCGATCTTAGCCACCTCTTCATCTCCTCTCTTAACGATTTCTCGTCTAAGATTTCTTTCCTTCGGTGTGCTTGTTTGACTCGTGGACTCTTGGTTCCCTTGAATTTGCAACTGCCCCTAGCAAATATTGCTAGACAAATTCGGAACTCCATCCAAGTCCACTAAGAAGGTCTAGAGCCAAACTGGTTCCTTCACTGCTTCACAAGCAGTTACTTACCCGGCTTCCATGGTTGAGTCAGTGATGCATTTCTACTTCACACTCGTCCATTTCATGGCTACACTTCCCAAATGAAAGAACACTAACTGAGGTAGATAGTTTCTGGAATCTAAGTCTGATTGGAAATCCGAGTCCGTGTAGCCGATGGGGATTAGACTATCTGACTGATAAACCAACATTCTATCTCGAGTTCTTTTCAGATACTTCAGAATGTTTTTAACTACCGTCCAATGTTCTTTCCCCGGGTTACTTTGATATCTTTCCACCATGCCAACGGCAAAGCAGATATCCGGTCTCGTGCACAACATTGCATACATAAGGCTTCCGACAGCCGAAGCATAAGGAATGCCTTTCATGTCATCTATCTCCTTTTGTGTCTTATGGCACATTTCCTTGGATAGATGGATTCCATGCCTAAAAGGTACGAAGCCTTTCTTGGAATCCTGCATGTTGAATCGTTTCAAGGCAGTGTCTATGTATGAAGCTTGCGAAAAGCCAATCATCCTTTTCTTGCGATCTCGAGTGATCTTGATCCCAAGATGTGCCCGGCTTCCCCTAAGTCCTTCATATCAAACTGTTTTGAAAGCCATGCCCTTACGTCTGATAACACCTTTACATCGTTCCCGATGAGCAGAATGTTGTCTACGTATAGTACTAAGAATACCAATGCAGTTCCGACACGCTTTTTGTACACACAACTTTTGAACTCATTTTGATCAAACCCATAAGACTTTATTACATGATAAAAACATTGGTTCCAAGCTCTGGATGCTTTGTTTGAGTCCGTAAATGGACTTCATGAGCTTACAAACTAGGTGTTCTTGGCCCTTTTCAATGAAGCCTTGGAGTTGTTGCATATAGATTTCTTCATCATGACTTCCGTTAAGGAAAGCTGTCTTGACATCCATTTGCCAGATTTTAAAATCGAGATGCGCAGCAATCGACAAGAGAATCTGGATGGACTTGAGCATTGCTACAGGTGAAAAGGTTTCCTCATAGTCGATCCCTTCTTTCTGAGTATAACTTTTGCCACAAGCCTTGCCTTGAAGGTTTCCACCTTCCCGTGTGGTCCCCTTTTTCTCTTGTATACCCACTTGCAACCAATGGGTTTGACCCCATTAAGTGGTTCAACTAGCTCCCACACTCTGTTATGATCCATAGAACCCATTTCTGCTTTCATTGCCTTTTGCCAAGAAACTGCATCCTTGTCTTGGATTGCCTCATCATTTGTCCATGGGTCCGATTAAATCTTGTCAGGAATCAAGTCCGAGGACTCTCCTATCCCCATGAATCTCTCGGTTGTCTTATAACCCTCCCACTACTGACGAGGTTCCGGTTGTGAAAGTGTATCATTTGGTATGTCATCTTATGCGGTTGGCAATGAGGTTAGCCCCTTAGCTCATTTAAGGTAATCTCACTGGGTCTTCTTTCGCTCATATAGTCTTCTTCCAAAAATCTAAAGTGGGTGCTTATTACCACCTTTTGATCTTGGGACCATAGAACATACACCCTTTTTGTTCCCTCGGTGTATCCTACAAACAACCTTAATTACGATCGAGGATCCAATTTTCCTAGCTTCCTTGTCCAACACGTAGGGCGGACACCCCCAAATTCTCATGTGTCTCAAAATCGGGCTTGCGCCCGGTCCACAAATCTTTGGGAGTTTTGGGAACCGATTTGGATGGCACCAAGTTCAGAATGTAAGCCGCTGTTTCCAAGGCATGACCCCAGAACGACTTGGGAAGATCCACATACCTCATCATTGATCTAACCATTTCCAAAAGAGTTATGTTTCTTCGCTCTGCAACCCCGCTTTTGTTGAGGGTTCCGGTGCGATTAGGCGATACAATCCTTCATATGACAAGTAGTTCAAAAACTCATCGCTTGAGGTACTTTCGCCTCCACGATCGATCGTAGAGACTTGATCGTTTTTCCCTATGATTCTCTGCTTGAGCCTTAAATTCTTTGAATTTTTCAAAGGTCTCAGATTTATGCTTCATAAGGAAAATATAACCGTACCTTTAGTAGTCATCAATAAAAGTGACGAAATACTCATAACCTCCTCTTGCTTTGGTTGAAATTGGACCACATACGTCTGTGTGAATGATTTCTAACACTTCTTTGGCTCTATTCCCTTGGCTCCGAATGCCCTCTTGGTCATTTTACCCTCCAAACATGATTCGCGAGTTGGAATTGGTTCAACTTGGAGAGACTCCAGTGAACCGTCTTCTACCAACCTTTGGATCCTCTTTGGATTAATATGTCCCAATCTTAGATGCCATAGAAGTGTTTCGTTCACGTTTGATGAACGTTTTTCTTTTATCGGAAACAGTCGATGTGTTATAGGATGCGTTTAAGTGAGTGGTGTGCCTGATTAATTGTATAGAGATTGTCTATCAATGTCCCATATGAATACACTCATCATTTAGAAAAATGATGTCATTCTTATTAGAAGAAACTAAGTATCCATTAATGTAATTTTAGAAACCGAAAGTGAATTCTTTCTAAAACCGGGAACATAAAGAACGTCTCTTAAAATTAAAACTCGTCTTCAAAAGACGGGTGCACTTCTCCGATCCTTCACCGCCACTCTCAGAAGATCGCCCAGTGTGATGAGGATCTCACTCCTACTAAGTTGTCGGGTCAGCTTGAACCCGTGAAGCAAACATGATCAGTGGATCCCGTATCAACTACCCACGAATGAGAAGTATACGCCGCTAAACAAGTTTCAACAACTAGTGCGTGAGAATTACCTTTCTTTTTCGCCCTTTTGGGGTTGGAACAGCAAAACCTCCATTGTCCTTACATTTGTTGAAGCATTTCCTCTTTGGATTTTCCTTGACACCACAAGCATTCCTCATCTTACCATTGCCCTTGGCAACGATTGAGTTTTATTACTTATGGCTTTTGGTTCTCTTCTTCTTCTTGCCTACCCTTGGCCTAGAAGATGAAGATTGACCACTTGCCGTTCAAAGCTTGAGTTTGGTGACCCATCAACATCTCTGCCGAGACCAAAGCTTGCAACAAATCAGCTAGCGAGGCCAAAATGCTCAAAAACTTTTGGGCAGAGAGTGAAGTACCAAATTCATCTGAGTGTCCAGATTATAATCTGTACTCAGAACCTCAAGTTTGTTCAGATGAGCCATCAATTTGAGGACGTAATCCCTTACGGGTTTGCCCTCCACAATTTTCAGCCACGACATCTCTCGCAAGGTGATCTGACGAGTCCCGCATTTTTTGACTCGTCAGTTGGCTCATCTGATTTTGGTGTGTCAAGAATCCACTTGTGCTTTTGTGCAGTTAGGACAATTATAATTTTCTGTTTCCAATCAATATAGTTTCCATACTTATTCTATTGACTTTAAGTATAGTAGCAGTGGATTAAAAGGTTATGACATGCTGAACTGAAATAAATAATAATATGCATAAGCACAAATATATCACAAGGTTCGATCACATGTTTCATATTAAAATCTCAAAAAAAAATATGAACACGCATCAGCCAACATCTCAAAACAGTTTAAATAAGCCACGTGGGGTGGGTCATTATTTAAACACATTCAAGCGAGTTACAAACAAGAACGATTATAAACCTTTAATATCCAGATTAATAGTTGGCTCCCACTTGACCAATATAAAATTGACAGGGACTTCGGGGAAGTATATGCATATCAATTTTATACCTAAGTAATAACCATGATTAAATACATAATTATTATTTCGCTTTGAACGAGCCTCGTGAGGAGGATCATCGTCGCCATTAGTAATAATCCACAATCATCCATTTGGAATTTATTCATGTGAAAGCTATCTTTTGACTGTCCCGTGGGGGGAATTTCTCCAAAAGAATTCAAAAATAAATAAATCATGGAGGTCAAAATTAATTCAATTTTATTATCCGGAATAAAATTGTCAATTAATTGTTTAAGCATACTTAGTAATTTTTAAAGTGAGATTTTTCAAAACATTTTCTCATGCATCGCAAATTTAAACACAATTAAATAAGCATAAAATAATGCATAAACATCAAAACAAAAAATAAACATATTGGGCACATTTATCCAATTGTCATGGTTAATTTTTGTCATGTCTTGATCTTGAGAAATCGTCTTCATAGCCTTCATCGTTAGGTCTCGAAAAAGCTCCCACTTGACCATCTTAAAAAAACGCCTGGTTAAGCCATGTCATCGACCATTTCATGGTCGGAGTGCTACTAGCACTCCCGGCCGTGTCGAGTGGCGTCCGTCTTGTAGCGCCCTAAGTGCCAGGCGCCGCGTCGCTGGCGGGCGTGTCACGCTTCAGCGACCCTCGGCGGATCTCGGCGGCGCCCAGCGCATTCAAAGCGTGCCCAAGTGGCCTCTCGCGCGTCGTCCCCATGCAAATCTGCCTCGCGTGCCTATACCGCCCGCCTCCGCCCGCCTCCGCTGACGTGTCTTCACCCGCGTCTGCCCGCCCGATCGCGCATGGTGCTGCGCGCCCGTGTGCGGCCGGCCCTCGGTCTCGCCCCACACGCCCCCACCTGGTTCCGGATCCATTCATCTTTAATTCATCGTCTTCGTCTTGGCTCACGATCCGGTTTCAATTTATTTACAAAAATAAATAAACCTAGATCTAGACTAGTCTATTACATTGATCAAATCAAACAAATCCTAATCTACTCGTGGATTTTCTCACGAGGCAAAACGAATTCGAACGAATCGAATTAAAAACCACAATTTATATGCATGCATAAATAAACACATTAAATTCCATGACAATTGGATACCTGCAAAAAAGATCTAGCAATTCTACTATCCAATTTCAAATTTAATGAAAACGAATTAAATTATAATTTAAAAATTAGAGCCCGAAACCGAGGCTCTGATACCAGTTGTTGGGGAATTATTTGCACGGATCTATTCGGGATGAATATTTAAATACACATTTAATTCTAACAATTATTACTAGCATGAATTAATCCTATATTAATTCAAATAATAATTCAACAACAAATCATGCATATAAACAGTTCACATAAATCCTACGCATGCGGAATTACTACGGGTTTACGTGAACTAACCTCTTGGAGTGGCAATGGTCTCGTTGATAAGAACACACCAAAAAGCCTTCCAAAGTATTCCCTAGTCCTTGCTCATCAACCCGGTGGAAGGAAACTCACGAACAATTAACAAAAGGGAAAATAAAAATTTGTTGCACCACATTTGTGGATTTACTAATTTTTCCAACACATGGAATTGTACACTCACAATCGACGTTTTTCGAAAATACACAATCTGTCGACGTTTCAAAATATTTGATATTTTATCGACGCTGATATTTTTCCGAAAAACCAATTTTCGTGTTCTTATGGGGATGAAACATTCATCCCCTATTTATAATAGAGAGGGGACGAAAATTAGGGCTCAAAATAAGGTTAGGAAAGATATTTTCTTGATCTTCAAGAAATCTTGAATATATCCCATATATTCTTCTTTCCATGTGTATTTTTCCACAAAAATCTCACACCCTTATTTAACCCATTTTTTCGAAATTAATAGGAGGCTTTTCAAGATTGGATCTTTCTTGAATTTATGAGATATTCTTGTATTCCAAGAATACATATCTTTTTCCATAAAATCTTTTCAAGAAAATCAAGAAAATCCTTCTTCCAATTATTTCTCTATATATTTTGAAAATCACAATTAAAGAAACCAAGTGGGATATTTCTTGAATTTATGGGATAATCTTGTATTCCAAGAATACTTATCTCCTTTCCATAAAATCTTTTTGTTGGTCCCGGTGAAAACGAGTCTTACACGTGTATGGGGGGGAATACACGTGTTCAGTATTTTAAAACTTTTTCTTACTGAGGTCAGCTTGGGTCAGATAATCCTGAAGGTTAGGTTCTGAGAAGCACAGATTACTCTGAGTCAAAGTCTCATCGAGACAAAGATCCCGAAATTTAACTTTCGGATACCTCGATAATCCCAACTGAGTCCTGAGTGTCAGAGATCCTGAGTTGCTTGGATCAGATAACTAACTTACTGAATCCTCAGAAGAGAGTTCAGTTTGGTAACTATCTGTTCTAGCCACTCAGTCGTGCGGAATGGTTGGCCCTTAGTTTATACTCGTTTTAAGCTTTGCTGAAAACCTTCCCTTTATGAAATAGTGATTAGGCTGTGATTCACTTATGCAACTTCAGTGGATTGATTCCAACTGAATATCAGTGAAAAGTATGCTTTCAGAAATCAAGTTAATGCACCAGTTAAGGACAGATAAGGAAAGCAATAAAGAACACAAAGCGATTATAGTGGTTCGAGACTCAAGCTCCTACATCCACTCTCCCGACTCTTGGAGAAATTCACTATCAACTTCTGAGCTTTCTGACTACCTCGTAGTTTACTTACTCAACTCGGCCCTGAGTTTTCTGACTACTCCACGTAGTTTACTTACTCAACGACCTTGAGTTTTTTGACTACCTCCGTAGTTTACTTACTCAATCACACACAAGCTTTCAGACTACCTCTGTAGCTTACTAACTTCTTCTCTAGAGCTTTCTGACTACTCCGCGTAGTTTACTAACTCTTTACAACTCTACTCACCAACAAACACACTCCAACTACCTTCACAAGGGTTTGGGGTTTCTTGGTTGGTTTCCAACTAGGATGAGATATCCTTTACAATGAAGCACAATGCAAAGGGTTAGGATATCTCGACTAAGCTTTGGATAAATCTTATCAAGCTAGGCTTAGTAAAGTGAGGTCTCTTCGATATAGAAGCACTTGGGAAATTCAAGGTATTTCGAGTGCTTTAACTTTTGCAAGAATAAGTTTGAGCTCTTGAGTTGCGTATAAATTTCCCGTAACCTTACAATGTAGAAGGTCACCAGTATTTATAGGCATACACCAAGGTTACTCTTGAAAACTATCCGTTGGAGAGATAGCTTCGTGAGTTCCCTCTTATGGTGTGTGAGAAACGGCTATATTTAGAGTTTGATACTCCCTAACACGTTTTAGGCAATAGCCTTTTATGTAGCCGGTCTTCACTTTTTGCAGTCTGGAACTTTCGTACATCTGACATCTTTTTCAGCGGCTTGTCACTGTCAGTGTCAGTATGGTACAGTGTCGTCTTCCTCTTTTTGACTTTTGTTCTTCAGTTAAAGGTAGACACCTTCAACGGCTCTTTTGGTTACAAACTCTGTGTTTGATATAACCTTAACAACACTTCTGACTTAGTTCCTTTTGTCTGCATTTGAATGTCTTGGCAATATCTAATCTTTCTAAGGCATCGCGTTTTTCTCAGTATTGCATCCTTCAGATAGATATATTCAGTGCCTCGGAACATTCAGGTTCATACTGAGCAATCAGTACATTACTGAGTCTTCAGTAGTTACTGTGCTTTCAGTAATCTTGATCTTCAGTTTCTCAGTCTTCAGCTTTGCGAATTCAGAGTCTTCTGAGTCTTCAGGGTCTTCTGAGTCTTCAGAGTCTTCTGAGTCTTTAGATTTATACTGACTGATATACTGAGTCTTCATGCTGAGTCTTCAGTTCTCAGTTTCATACTGAGACTTCAGTATCTTTAGAAACATACTGAGTTCTTCAGAGTCTTCAGAACTTATCCTGAACTATATCTGCTGACTATACATTTTGCAGATAACATCCTGAATACTCTAAAAACTGAATCCTGACTCATTTACCAAGATCATTACTGAACATGTCATACTCAGGGGTTTTGGGATCTAATCAAAATCCTTTTTATTCATTTCCCAACACTTTTCAAGAAAATTCTTCTCCCTCTTTTTCTTTAATAATTTTGAAATTTAAGGAAAATAATGCAACAATAATTTATTTTATTTTTAAACATCTTTTTCAGTTATTGGACTTTATGTTGGGCTACTTGAGGGGCCTTTAGGAGAATTAAGATTGGACCTTCCAATGGATCTTGAATTATCAATATTGAGCCACAATATTATTAATATTAATTAATCCCACTACATAATTAATATTGCACTATCCATCTTAACCCATATTACAGTCAATATGGCTCCCGGTTATTATTTCCCGTGTTTAAGATTATCTAGCCCATTAATTAATTCAAGCCACTGAAATAGCTTTCCGTTAATTAATATCTTTTGTCCTTGGTAAAGGAACGGTTCAACATTATTATCCATACCGGAAACTAGTTCCACTTGCAAGATTTGGTATGATAAAACTTATGAACCTCCCAAGGGGGCAAATCGAACTAGCGTACTTGCACACGATTCTCCGTATTAAATCTTAGCAATCGCATGTGACCAATAATATTGCCCAAGATATAAAGTATTGAATCTCGTTGATTCTCTACCCGTAATAAGTCAAAGCAATAATTACTAACCACACGCGATCCTATTTAAGGGACAAAGATTAAGAAATAACGAACCACTGAGGTCTAATTCTTCCTAGTTCAGTTCTGAAGAATTTGTCCTCTTGTAGGTCCTCTTCAGTGCACTAGACATGCACTAGTGTAATCTCTTGGTCAAGACAAGCCAATCTGAGCCTTACACTTCAACCTTTCACGATGGATTGTTCATTTCCATCTAGGTCGTGAATGGTGTACTTTTGGTTACAAGGGACCATTAATTTAATCTTCGTGATCCGGTATCACTAAATTAACTACAATGTAACACGACTATTTATTGAACAGTTATGCAGTAAATATATGTAACATTCGATGATATTTAAAGCATCAGTGATAAACAATTTATTTCAGTAAATAAGACCGAAATTCAGTTTGATTATACAAAGTAAAAGCATACTTTCCAGTATAATCCCAACAGTCAGACCTGTTAGCTGACTTGTGAATTAGAAATCAGGTTAGGAAGACCAGTTGAGATGTATAGACAGCTGATGTAATAGATAGGTCACATATTGAGGGGGACTCAATATGTATAGGTTAAGTCTTGAAGAAGATCACAAGACTAGAAGATAAGAAGATCAACTAGTCAAATAACCAGGTGAAAATTAGAAGATCAGGTAACATTCTGGAGAATCAGAAGACCTGAAGATCAGATGACCACCAGGTAACAAGAATCAGAAGACCAGAAGACTACATCAGAAGAAGTGAAGAAGAGTCTGCAAGTTGTGCTAAGACAACCTGCATCAGAAGACTCAATCAAGTAGACTGATCAGTTTTGACTGATCAGGTCAGCTCAAATTAGGTGAAAACCTAAGGTTCACCAAGTCATACGAGTTCATTAGACAAGAAAAATGTCAACCTAAGTTGGTAAATCAAACACTGAATAAGTGTACTTGATAACCAATGAGAGCAAGACACGTATGTACGGAGCTGACATTGCAGGACGAAGTGCTTCAGAGTCAAACGGCTAGAAAGGGCAAGCATACATGCTTTCGGCCATGCCACCTCTGCTCACATCAAATTAATCCTGCAAACCTACCTAAAATAGACCGAAATTTGAATTTCTCTCCAACGGCTAGTTCGATTTCGTGCCTATATATATAGATCAAATCTTCATAGTAAGGTTACGGAAATTATCATCAAGCTCAAGTTATCCGCAATTTTCGCATGAAGAACACAAAATTGAAGAATATTTGTAAGTGTTCATCCCAAAGTTCTTAGCATAGAAATCTTATCCTTCAACCTTAGGCTACTCAAATACTAGGATAGATTTCCAGTTGGAACACAACAAATCTTATACCCAAACCAAAAGTTAGGTTAAGTTTGTTTTAGCAAGATTTCAGACTAGGGTTTCTAGTTCTGACTTCTGGGATTGGTTGAGTGAGAACTCTTAAAACATCTGTTGTACTGTGTTGGACTAACACATTAATCTAAGTCCAGTTGGTTAGTTGGTGCCCCTGCTGATAGGGAAGAGTGGACGTATGACAAGTTGTCTGAACCACTATAAAGATCTGGTGTGCTTTTATCTGATTTACCTGTTTTACACTATCTGCACACACCTGTTTAAGTATTACATGCATATTCTAAGTCTGGATCAGATTTGCATCCAGCAACTGATCTGATCAGTTTGGCACTTTGTCATCTGATCTGAAACATATTACTTAGAATCAGATTTAGTAAACTGGTTTTTCACACGGGTTAAACTTAATTTCCGCACATTAGTTAAGATAATTGACACTGATCTGATCTGCCCTCAGGCGATCAGTAAGTTGGATATCAGTTGATTCACTCGCACTCTGATCAGGCAACTTGCTTTTCACACCTGATCCCATGAAAAAGTTTCAGAAGTCTATTCAACCCTCCCCTCTAGACTTCTGCCTCATGAAAACCCATTCGGGACCTACAAGTGGTATCAGAGCAGTGGTTCTACGGACCACTGGCTTTGAGTATCATTTGTTCTTGAGGAAGAACCATTGTGGTCACTTGAACAGATCTTGAAAAACCTGTTTTAAAGCTCATATGTTTTCAAAACTCACATTCAGCATGGATAACACTTCGGGTATGTATCATGACCTACCCAAGTTCAATGTCGATGAGTATGCCGACTGAAAGATCTTTATGGGGAACCATCTGGGTTCGATCAGTAACAGAATGATGGAAGTTCTTGAACGAGGATCGATTATACTCTATCATACGAATCCAAATGATGATAACAGAGATCCAAATCATGTTGTTGGTGCACATGTCAGAAAGAGTCCTTCGCTGATGTATGCTGAAGAAAGAAAGCTATCTAATCTGGATACAGTAGCAAAACATCTCATCATGAAGACGATGGAGCCTACAACAAAGGAGAAAGTCAAGTACCTGCAGACTGCTGAGGAAGTATGAGATACGTTGGCTGAAATATGTCAAGGGAATAATCTAATCAAGGAAAGTAGACTGCAAGCTGAGATGGTTAACTTCAAAAAACTCAGAATGTTACCAAATGAGACCATCAATTAGTTCGATGGAAGGATCACCATGGGAGTCAACAGACTTCGTGATTTGGGACGTGTAATGTCAGATAAGGATATTAACTATAAGATTCCGAGGTCCCTGCCGAAGAAATGGGACATGAAGGTAACTGTGATCAAAGATATTCATGATCTTGCCACTCTGAAGCCAAGCAAACTGTTCCTCAGTCTGAAAGCTCACGAATATGATCTGAAGGAGAAGAATCCTGGATCAGAAGAAGTTCCTGCTGAAGCTGCATCAAATTCGTCAAAAGCTGTTGCATTTCAGGCAACCAGTAGCAGTGCAAGAATGCCTGAACCAGTAGGAAGGATTGTGAGTCAGGCTAAAGAAATTTCTTTGCTGACCAGAAAGTTGGAAAGGTCGAATTTCCAGATAGGAAAGTATCGGAAGTTCTATAAAGACTATCAGAACAGCAGAAGAAATAGGCACAAGAAAGGAATCGTTCTGATGACAGAAGAGATGATCATAAAGATGACCGCAGAGAAGAAAAGAGAGATGATCGTTCTGATGATAGAAGAGACAACAGATTAGAGAGAAGGAATTCTGATTACAGGCAAACTGGGAAGTCACCTGACAGTTCCTACAGAAGAAATAACTCACCTGGTAGACGAAACTCTGGAGAACCTGGAGCGTGCTTCAACTATCAGAAACTAGGTCAATATAGTGCTGATTGTCCTGACCTGACTCCAAAAGAGAGAGAAGAGAAGCGCAACAGAAGAGAGCAGCGATATCGCGATAGAAAAGCCATGGTTGCTGAAACATCAGAGATCAATGACTCATATCTGCCTTCGGATGATTCTGCTTACTCATTTGTCAAAGACTTCTGCCTGATGACCTCGACTGATGATGTCGACAACCTCGACGATTTGATGTTCTCATCTAATGACGACATTTGTCTCATGGCCAAAGAAGTCACTCCATCTAAGGTAATCTCTAAACCTGTTTATGTGCCTTATGTTTCTACTTCCACACCTGCTACGCTGAGCACACCTGTGGGAGAGATTGATTTGCAGCTCATCAATGAGCGATTGCTTGATGATCTCTCTAATGCAGTAGACACTTATACCGTAGTGGAAGTTGAGAACGATAAGCTAAGGGCTGAGAACATCGGTCTTGCTAAGGATAATGCCTTAAGAAGAGCAGTTGAACTGAAATCACTTGAGACTGTTCAGAAGATGACAACAGAACTGAAGTTTCTGAAAGTCAGCTCTTCTGATCAGGGTAAACTGGTTAAGGAACGGCAAGCTATCAACAAACAGCAAGCTGATGATCTCAAAGTCCTCCAAACTAAGTTCGATGAACTCTTCCGACAACATGAGAGTCTGAAACAAAGTAAGGACAGTTTGCGGAAGAAAGTAGAGGTTTTTGGAAAAGCTTCTAAAAATATTGATGAAATAACAAGCTACTTTCGGAAGCCAACTGATAAGAAGGGTATTGGGTTTGAAAGCCCTTCTGGATCCTCATATGTCCAACCTAGTTCACATTCCAAAAGTGAATTTAGGAAGATTTCTGAACAGGATACACATATGCCAAATCTGTATCAAAGAAGGGAAAAAGACCTTTGAACGAAATCGAAAGTGCCCTCGATCGAAAGGGAACATAAATGGACCTCACCTGATCAAGCATCAGCCGAGGAATCAACAGAAGAACCTTGTTCTTCTGAATAGACCTCAACTGTCGGCGCCAGATCGAAAATCGAAAAGGACAATCTCGCAAGAGAAAGTCTCAATCGAGACTGATCGAGTCAAGTCACTTAAACCAAATGCTAAAGGGTAAACTGCAGAAACCATTTGTGCAAAGGAGATATGAATCTTTTGATGGTAGCAGTCGTACCTATCCCTTCAACCAGAAATCCAGGATATCTGCACCTGAACCACACTGGATTAAAAGAAGACAGATAAATCAGAAAAATTCCAAGTCTTCTGATTCATCCAAGGTTCACACTCGTAATCATACTAATTAAAAAGCACATGAAGAGATGTATGACTATGTAGATGCTTATGGGAGATAAATCAGGCCCTCCGATCTTGATGATTACCATAGAAGTGCCCTGTTTGTTTGAATCCCGAAAGGTAACACTAACCCCTCATAACCCAATCCTACAAGGGTACCTAAAACCTGATTTGATTGCAGGTTCACGTGGGTTTGGCCAATAAGGGAGGTGTACAAGCAACTATCTGGTACATCGATAGTGGATGCTCAAGGCACATGACTGGCAACAAACATCTCCTCAGTTCATACGTAGAATAAGAAGGCCCATGTGTACTCTTTGGTGACGATAACTTTGGTTTTACCAGAGGGTTTGGCACCTTAGTCAATGATGATGTATAGGTTACTGGAGCCTCGTATGTTGATGGTTTAAAGCATAACGTGTTATCGGATTCACAATTCTGCGACAACGAATTTAGTGTTGAGTTCCCAACAGATTGGTGCACTATCATAAATCGAACTACTCAACAGATATTGCTAACTGGTTCCAGGAAAGGAACGATCTACACTGTAGATTGGGACAGTTGTCCAAGAAATGCGTGTCTGATTGTTAAGAGTTCCAAAAGTAAGAGTTGGCTCTGGCACAAGAGAATGATCCATCTGAACTTTAAGACTCTTAACAAGATAGCAAGGATGTCCTTGGTTGAGGGACTCCAGAATGAAGTTTTCTCTAAGGATCAAACATATGCCGCATGTCATAAGGGAAAGCAAGTAAAGGCTTCATTCAAAGGGATTCCTTCACCTCCATCCAGTAGAGTATTGCAACTGATTCATATGGATTTATTCGGACTAGTTACACCACTTAGTTTCAGCGGACGCAAATACACTTTGGTGATTGTGGATGATTTCTCCAAGTTCACCTGGGTTCTATTCTTGTATAAGAAGAATGAAACTACCACAAAGATCCCTGAGTTGCTCAAGAGATTACAGAATGAGAAAGATGTCAGTGTTGTGAAAATCAGATCAGATAAGGGAACAAAATTCTTGAATTCTTTCATAGCTGATTTTTGCAAGGAGTTTGGGATACAGCATGAGACATCAGCCGCCAGAACGCCACAATAGAATGGTGTAGCAGAAAGGAGGAACTGGACACTCAAAGAAGCTGCTCGCACAATGTTGGTTGAATATGCAACTCCAAACCGTTTCTGGGCAGAAGCAATCAACACTGCATGTCACACTCAGAACAGATGTTCTCTGACTAAGACTCACTTCAAAACACCCTATGAACTGTGGAAGGGCAAGAAACCTCGTGTTTCTTACTTTCATGTTTTTGGGTGCAAGTGTTTTATTCACAACAATGGGAAGAGTCAGTTGAAAACCTTTGAATTTAAGTCAGACGAGGGTATATTCTTAGGATATTCCTCAACCAGCAAAGCTTTCAGGGTGTTCAATAGGCGAACCCTAGTTTTGGAGGAGACACCTCATGTGGTCTTTGATGAGACATCTTCTGAACAAGAGAAATCTGCCGCAGAACAAGCCGTACCAGATCAACAAGTACCTGATGCTCATGAAACGAATCAGTTGAGTATCAAAGAAAAGGAATCAGATCACGTCACTGTGTATGTTCCTAAATTTGATCTTGATGATTCACCAGGTCAGTCAGACCCTAAGGTGTTAGTGTTACTGTCCTAGAGACAATCTATTATAAGGACATAATACTCGATGATATTCAGTTTGATTTAATATTATAGTTCATTTAATATTAATGTATGGCAATACACTTGTTTGAATATTATGTTTGATTATTTGCATTTATTCGTACAAGTGTCCCATGAGTCATTGTTGTCATTGAGGTTGTGAGAACTCAGATGACTTAAGCATGATTCTCAAATAGCCCCGATCAAGGATCATCAAAAATGGGATATTGATGATGCAATGGAGATTGGTGTGCGATCTGCATCATACTCTTAGAGAGTGTAGTAAGATCTCACTTACTACAAGATACTAGGTATCTCATGATGGATGCACAAATACCTTAGAGGGTATTGGTATACCCATCCAAGAAACTGTTTGATGTATTTTCACTATATGTGTCTACGGGTGTCTCGGTTAGTGGGAGCGATGCAATACTCCTTTGATTTGAGGTCAATACGCACGACATGTGTGGGATGATGAACTTTGACCATGACCGACGCTTGCACCCGTCTATGGGTAGATATGACTTGTATTGGGTTCATCACGAAGTACATGTGCGTGGTAGTTGAGCCAAGAATAGGATTCATTCCTCAATGTGGATTTAGAGAGAATACTCATCTTCTCATCATAATTGGATCAAAGTCATCGGCCGATGCACGTCAACTTAGACTTTGTGGCTAAGTGTGACATAAGTGATCAATTAGTGATTAGAGATAAATTGATTAAGTTATTTGAATAGACACTTCATCATGTTCAAGACTTAATCGAGTATCCGCGAATGAAAGGAGGAAATCGTAATAGACCATGTTTCAGTTAAAGGTAGTTGCACATTTCCTCGCAACGTACCTCATATATTGAGATTGTATGATTTATTATCTAGGGTTCAATTAAGACCGTTAGTTTGACTAATCGCTCGATATATGAGGGCCTATGGGTCACACAACAAGTAATGATTGTTTACTAATTATAGTTGGTTGATTAAATGTTAAATTAGATTTAATATTTAATTTATGGCATGGTTGCAAAAATCAGCCTAGGCGGCGCCTAGGTCGATTAGTGCAAAATCGGACCTCCTGGGCGTTTTTTAAGTTGGGCATCGCCTAGGCGGCCTAGGCGCCGCCTAGGCGGCTGGGCGGACTACATTTTTCATTCAATAATTAAAAAAAAACTAAATCTAACCTAAATTGGTGTAGAAGGAGACTCAGATGCAATCGCAGCCGCTGCCCTGAGAAGGAAAAAGAACTCTGCCGCCCGAAGTCTCGCTTTCGCTTGTAGCCCTTCTCTCTCCGCCCCACCATACACCCTTCGCCACCCACCCGGCTCATTCATTCCGCACCATTCATTCACATGGAGAAGAAAAGATGAAGATTTATTTTGTTTCTCATTTGATTTCTAGGGATTTTGTTAATGAAAGGGATATTGGATTTGGTTTCTCATTAACCCATTCGCTGGAGTGAGACTGATGTTATGAAGCGTACTCTGTACGCCAGTTTAATGTTATTTATTTATATAAAATCTATCAATTTATTTGAATTTCAGTATTAAATTTAAAAAAAAAAAAAATGCCTAGGCGACCTAGGCGTTAGGCGGCCATGATTCGCCCGCCTAGCATTTTCCAACTTCTGCACCCTTGATTTATGGGGAAGCAATTAATAATAGATTAATTTAGAATTAATTATTATTAATATTTAATTAAATTGGATTTAATTAAATAAGAATTCTCAATAATAATATTTGGAATATTATTGTAGAATTTAATATATATGGAAACAAATCGTAGAGATTTGTCATATATGGAATTTAAATCCATAGAGATTTATATGTGGAAAATAAATCTAATAGATTTATATGTGGGAAATAAATCTAAGAGATTTATCTAAATAAAGATTAGGGATTTTATTTCCTAATTAGGTTAGCTTGAGACTTAAGCTAATCCTCTCCTATATATATGAGCTATTGAGAATTCATAATATGTGAATTCATATTTCTCCATAAAATCTCTAAGTTAGAATTTTCCTAGCAAATTCACCTCGGGGATTCAACGCTGGCAGATCTGTGCGAGTTAGTAAATGACTGTTATGTGGATACCATAGTTGAGGAATCCGTGTATGAATTGCTGTAAGAATTATGTTTACGTTTACTCGTATTTAATTATGCAATTAACTGTTCGTTGTTGGTGAACTTTAATTTTCGCTGCGCATGTATTACGTGTTTACGTGCCTCTAAATTCCAACAGTGGTATCAGAGCTTCAGGATCTTGATTAATTGCTAATTCAATTGGTTTAATAATTAATTTTTTTTATATAAAACTGTGCGGCCGGTCGATTGACCAAACCGCACCACACATATGTTTGTGTATTGGGGTATGTTTATTAAATAAACAAAACCCTTGTTTATTTTTGTTGTCTGGCGTCTTCTCCAATACGCTTAAGGTTTTCTGGGAAAACATCCCGGCCGCTCCTTGCTCCTGAATCGCGCCACCCGGCCTTGCGGGCGACACGCGATGGCGCTCGAGTGAGCGGCTTCACGCCAACTCGCGTCGCTCGCGCAAGCCCGCACCGCTGCGTGCTACGACGGACTGGACCCGCGGCGGCGTGACCCTCCTTCGTCGCGACTCATGGCAGTGCTTTCACTTCGTCTTGAGGGTGATTGTTCACAATTCGTGTCACTGCACCCCGATTCACTTCGATTCACGGCGGAGCGCCACTGACTGGTTTCGTTCAAGTGAGCGCCTCCTTGATCTCGCTTGATGTACGGCGGCACGCCCATATTTCGATTCAATTCGAGGCGGCGCACCACCGAATCGCTCGATTTCACGTTTGAACCCCTCTGGTTGAATTCGATTCAAGGGGACAGCGGCCCTACGCGCGTCCCTCTGTTTTGCTCGTGGCGGCGAGTCTCCCGCACGCGCCTAGCGGCGGCGGCGACTCGCACGCTCACACACTGCACCGATTGATGTTTCGTCCCTTTGGGTTTTGCATACTGTTGCCTGTAAATTTCGATTGGGTTGTTCTTTGAACTGATTAAAACCGTGATTAATCGAACACTAATGATTAAGCATGTTCTGAGAGTTATTTGGAATAATTCTGATGAACTCTGATGAATTATTGGATGGTTTTGGTTTATGCTGGTTGACCCGATTGGAAACGGTTTTGGAAACCGGGTAGTGATGAGGGAGGGACTGTTTTGCAAATTGAATTTCGAATAGGCCACTTAGTACAAATTTTAAAAATTGCACTTGAACCCCCTATATTTATTAATTAAAATTAAATTGGATTTAATTTGTTGAAATTGATAAAATTTGGGTTTTAATAAAATGTATTAGTTGGACTAATGACGAACTTAATTAATTGGATTAATTAAAGGTCTAATATTAATAATGAATATAATTATTAAACTCAATTTTAAAATTGGATTTTAAAATTCTGGTTTAGAGAATTAAACGAATTATTAATTCTCACTTGGTTAACGTGTTTTATATTATGTTAACGTTTTTACGTCCGCATTATAATTGTTTGGGTAGGCGGCACCCAATAATTGTCGGACCGTATTAATTGTTTGGGTAGGCGGCGCCCATATAAATTTTAGTCCGTGTAAATCATATTTGGGTAGGCGACGCCCAATAATTGCTCAAATGTGATGTAGATTAACATGTTGGATCTCGATTAAGCAATTAAAACTCCGCCTTTAAAATGTTCCTCACTAAAATATGGTTTTCTCATTAATTTGATAAGATGTCTTCCATCAAAATTAAAAGTAATGTGGATCCTAGTCCATTATAATTTATATTTGATATAAATTCGTACTTTTCCGATGAGGTCGTTAAGTATGTGAAAATAATGGAGACAAAATAAATACAAAAGAAAGGTCATGTTTATTTTGATTGCTTAATATTGATCATAGGAATTATGTGCTTTAATTCTCGTTTTATTTTATTTCTCTTGGTTAGTTGATATGTATAACTGTTATTGAGATGTGTTTTGGAAACAAACTAAATTGGCTAGGCCAAAATTTTCTGGACTGACACCGAAACATGTGTTTGGTGCTGAGGCAAGAAAAGATTGAGTACGTGTTGGACACGTATATCCCGGTTACTCTTAAATCTAGTACTCTAAGGCAGCCACGTTTGACGTAGCAGTCCAGAAGAAGCACCAAAAGGATGTTTCCCAGGCTCAGTATGTGATGTTGCTCGACATGACTCCTGAATTGCATAGGCAACATGAGAAAATGGGTCCCTTCTAAATGCTCAAGCATCTGAAGGATCTCTTTGATTCGGATCTCGTTCTAAGATTTATTAAGTGATGAGAGATCTGTTCAAATGCCGGTTAGCTAAAGAAGAGAAGATTTTACCTCATGTGCTTAAGATGATAGGCCTAATTGATAAACTTGGTAATTTAGGCTTTGAGCTAAAAAAGACCAACGTTTTTCATTTATGCTATCCTCCAGTCGCTCTCGGATTCATATTTTAGCTTCATTGTGAACTACAATATGAATAAGATGGATGCGACCATGCCTGAACTTCACAACGTGCTCAAGACTTTTGAGTTCACTATCACTAAGATGATGTTCAAAAGAAGGAGCGGGTAAAAACAAGGACGTGTGCCTCTACTGTAAGTAGAAGAGGGCATCGGAAGAAGAACTGTAAGGTTTTGGTTGCTGAATAGAAGACACTAGGTGTTTCTAGCACTATAACATGTATGTTTGTTATTAAGATAAACATGTCCACTGATAGCGCTAACTGCTTGGTATAGGATACCGAATGTGGCTCTCACATTTGCACTAATGTGAAAGGGCTCATGTGTCTTAGGACAGTTAGGGCGGGTGAAGTCGTCTTACACGTGGAAACGGAGCAAGAATTGCTACTGAACGTGTGGGGACTTATGTGTTAGACTTACCCTTTGGTTTTAGATTAGAACTTAATGATTGTCATCTAGTTCTTTCTATTACTCGCAACATATATTTGTTGCATTGTGGATATGATGTTCTTAATATACAAAATAAAAGACTCAAACTTAGTAATCATGAAAACTCGACTTACTTATGGCATTGTAGAACTTGATCATGTAAACGAGAAAAGAATTGCAATGTTAAGAAAGTTAGACTACTTAACTCCATTCGACTGTGAGTCTTATGGAGATTGTGAATCTTATCTCATGGGCAAGATGATCAACAGACCCTTTTCTGGGAAGGGGTGCATGCCAAAGAAGTTCTAGAGTTGATCTACAATGATGTTTGTGGACCATTGCCCACTCTAGCAAGGGGTCACTTCGGCTACTTCATCACTTTTACTGATGATTTCTCTAGATACGGATACGTGTATATTATGAAATACAAATCCGAATCTTTTGAGAAATTCAAAGAATACAAAGCTGAAATAGAGAAGAAACTTGGTAAGAGTATCAAGACTCTTCGATCGTATTGAGGAGGTGAATACCTTAGCCATGAATTCACTGATTACTTGAAGTTACATGGATCCAGTCACAATGGACTCCTTCCGGAACACCTCAGATGAACGGTGTGTTCGAGAGGAGAAACCGAACCTTGTTAGACATGGTGAGGTCCATGATGAGTTTTTCCTCTCTTCTAACATTCTTATGGGGATACGCGTTACAAACCTCAATCTACATTCTGAATAGGATTCCATCTAAATCGGTTGAGCATATACCATATGAACTATGGTGTGGCAAGAAGCCAACTTTTACACATATCAAACATGGGGCTGCCCTGTGATTGTGAAAAAGATGCTTACCGACAAGTTGGAATCCAAAGGTGAAAAGGGTTACTTTGTGGGATATCCTAAGGTAACTAAATGATATTACTTCTATCTACCTGAGAAATAATCAGTGATTGTTTCTAGGCAGATCAAGTTCCAGGAAGAAGACTATGTCTTTAAAGAACAAGGTCGTAAGCTGATAGAACTTGAAGAATTTCAAGAACCACAAATTAACAAAGAGACTGATATCTTGTCAAAACAACATGAAAAGGAATCAGTGGGAGCATTCAGCAACTTTCACGGTGGGAGTCTTTCACTATGTGATCGTCTTTCAGCTAGTGGGAGCGTAATTGGAGTTGACTTGCCTATGCAAGAACCTCCAAGTGGGCTGAATGAGAACAGCATAGTTCAAACTCCCGCCCAAGAGGCATCTGAAAGTGTATCTCTTGAGGACTCTCCGGACATTGATGAAATCAATGCACCACAAAATTTTCACGATCAGAATGTACAGCCTGCACAACCATAGCTCCGTAAGTCGATTAGGAATCGTAATCCGTCCATTAGATACGGTTACCTCTTGGAAGAACTCGATAATATGGACATACCGGATAAGGACGATCCTAATACTTATTCTGAAGCAATATGAAATATTGATTCAGGGAAGTGACATGAAGCCATGAAATCCGAGATGGACTCGATGTATATCAATCAAGTCTGGGACTTGGTTGAGTTGCCTAAAGGGGTTAGACTCATATGTTGCAATTGGGTCTTCAAGCGTAAGACTGATGCATATGACAAAGTACAAACCTATAAAGTTAGGTTGGTAACGAAGGGTATTAGTCAATGCAAAAGCACTGACTGTGACGAGACCTTCTCACCAGTTGCAAAGATCAAGTCCATTCGAATTTTACTTGCGATAGCAGCACACTATGATTATGAGATTTGACAGATGGATGTCAAAATAGCTTTCCTCAATGGAAACATTGATAAGGAAGTGTTTATGACTCAGCCGGAAGGTTTTACATCTAAGCCAAATTCTAATCTAGTATGCAAGCTAGAGAGATCCATTTATGGATTGAAGCAAGCTTCTAGGAGTTGGAATATCCGATTTGATGAAGCTATCAAGTCCCTTTGACTTCATCAGAAATTCGGAAGATCCTTGTGTTTATTGTAAACGCAGCGGGAAGAATATTATTTTTATAATCGTATATGTCGATGACATATTGATTTTGGGAAACAATATCCCATTAATGCAGTCCGTTAAAGATTTGGTGTTAAAGGCCTTCATGATGAAGGGTCTTGGTGAAGCCTGCTAAATCCTAGGGATCAAGATCCACAAGGATAGATCCAAGAGGATGTTGGGGCTGTCACAGTCCACCTATGTAGACAAGGTGTTGAAGCGTTTTGCGATGGAGAACTCTCAGAGAGGACCTCTATCGGCAAATCATGGGATAAAGCTATCAAAGAAGGATTGCTCTTCTATTGAAGCCGATATCAAGCACATGAAAGATGTCTCACATGCATATGCAATTGGGTCAATCATGTACGCCATGACTTGCACTAGGCCGAACGTGGCCTACGCTATCAACATCACTAGTAGGTGCCAACAGAATCCGAGTGCGTCTCACTGAACTGCTGTCAAGACCATTCTAAAGTATCTTAAACAAATTTATAATAATTTGGGTTATAATATACAAAATTAATTATGCAAAAATTCATTTATAAATAATAATTGTAATCATAAACTATAATAATTTTAATATATGTGGTGTAATCAGAGACGGACCTACGTTGGGGTCAGGGGGGTCACTGGGCCCCCCTGACCCCACTTGAATTTCTTATATATATATACACTTATAATTAAGATACATCTGTATGAGACAGTCTCATAGTAAGGCGAATCATAAATTGTATATTAACGCTCTAATATTTTGGAAGGATGAGTATTATTTGTGTTATAGATTATACCATATATCATGTATAAAATCATCTCATACGAATGTCTGTCTCCTTTAAACAAAGTATTATGTGCATCATGTTCAATGTACACCACTATTACTAATCTTTGTAAAAATCAACACTCTATAAATAAAATGTTGATATTTAGGTGAGAAAGGGGTAACAAAATAGAGAAAGAATATGTATAATTCACATTTTCAATATACATATAAATGTATTCGACTCTGTTAATATAAAGATGTTTAGTCCAAATAATTTTCAAAAATATATAAAAATTCTAAAGTGCATTTAGCTATACTATGTTATAAATTGGGCCCCCCTGGGTAAAATTTCTGGGTCCGTCATTGGGTGTAATGACTATTTATATTGTGGGTTATACATGTATTAATGTTTCATAATTCATAATATTTATATTGTGATATTAATTTATTTAGTTAATCATCACCTCATGTTAAGGATTATTTTTTGTGACGCTTTATTTAATTATGGATAGTTGTACGTTGCAATATCTAAAGTGATCAGTGAACAACAAGGTTTACAAATCATGTTGTGTGATTAAGCAAAGGAAGACTATAATACTAATTAGAAGTATTTTATAATTTTTTTAATTTATTATAATTACAATTAATTATTTTGTACTAATATATAATAAATAGCACATCAGTTGTAGATTAATGTGTGGACTGGGTCGAATCTACTGGGTTAAGGGGGGACTTCAATGGAGCTCCTATCACTGAATGAAAAACTAATACTCTTCACGATATGGAGTCCGCCACGCAATCCTTTTTCTATCACCATGCTTTGGTGTATTTGAACTGAACAAAACTCAATTATATTCAAATCAAAATCCAAAAAATCGAGGCAGGTAATCCAATTCTGGGCAGTGCACGTGGCAAAATAGGAAAAAATGAGAAGCGGACAAGATGCAAGATGGGTGAGACGAAGATAAACACAGATGCGTCGGTTAGTGGGGTGAAGGGATTGGAGAAAACTTTAGAGAAGGGGAACAAAAGACTGATTGTTGGAGGTGGATTCAAGGATCCTATTCACCTAGGTTAGACGCACTGCGAATGTAGCGGCTCACAAGTTTGATAATTTTAACTTTTTTTTGCTTGGATCCATATTTCTCCAAGCTTATTTATATGGATTATGTAAACGATGTTAATGTTAATTTGGCGAATTAATGAAGTATGCTACTTACCAGTAAAAAAAGTAGTATTAACTTACAAAAAACATATTTTTTCATATTTATATACTATATTCTACGTACATACTCCCTCCGTCCCAAACTTGTTTTCCTGCATTCCGTTTTGGACGTCCCATTCTTGTTTTCCTATTTCCTTAAATGGAAATTTCTACTTTATTACTTTATCACATAAAATACTAATAAATAACTCTTTTTAACTCCAACTACCCATCACTTTATCACTTTATCATATAAAATACTAATAAACAACTCTTTCTACCCCAACACTTTATCACTTTATCGTTTTTTCTTAAAACCCGAGCACACAGTAAACAGGAAAACAAGAATGGGACGGAGGGAGTATTTTTTATGCATTTGATTTTATTTTTTATACTACTAAATAATGTTAATTGTGACAATTGAAGGGTATGTATAAACTACATAAAGGGTATTATACATAACACTGAAAGATATGACTTATATTACAACATGACTATTAAGAATTAAATAGAAGATAATAATATGAAGAAATATGAATTTTGAGTGTTACGAAAGTATTATTATAGATTCTACAAACTCTCATGTAATACTTGTTCATAGTTTAATATCGGTATCATTATATTCATAAACTAATATCATTATTCTCATAAATTAATAACATAATATTATTATATGGTCAAAATGTGTTACTATGAAGAGAAATGTGTGATACTGCACGAATAAAACGACACTCACTCTATTTTCATCTGATTCTCCTTTTTTTTTATATGGATCTCATTCTGATTTGTGATAAATTAAATGCTCAGAAAATTAGGTTACACCATTGAATTAGTAATAATTTTTATAATTATCACGTAGTAATATATAATTGCCCTTTAAATAATGCATACTTATAATCTACTTGGCCCGATTCAACCCACACATAAAAGTCCTCCATGAACGGAGCAGTCCTCCTCCCCTACTGACGTTCACTTAAAAGTCAGATCCGCCGAACCTATTTTGTTTCCCTTGGATCGAGCGCGTCATAATTTTGAGGTCTCTTGAAAATTTTGAATGTTCCAATTTGGATTGCAATCAGTATTTTATATCGTTACTTCTGAAAAATCAGTTCAGTTGATTTTTATTCAAGTTGTATTCAGAATTAGATTTCTTTATCTCAGTGAGTTTATTATGAAATATATTTCTTTGTGTATAATTTATTAATTTGTACAAGTCTGTAATTTTTAGAAATAGGCGGCGGCGCGATCTTATGGCCGGCCTGCGGTGGCCGATGGTTCAACTAATTGACATTAAAAAAAAGTTCAACTAATGTTCTTTTCGTTTTCAATGTATTCAATTTAAAGTAAATTACACAAGGACAGATTAATAATTTTATAATATAAATAATATTAAACTTTTTTTTAAATTGATTCTGGCAGGGCAGAATGCAAATCTGCCCAATTAGCATGACTCTTTTCATATTTGACAAACATAATTGAATAAAGTAATACAAATTCACAGAAACAGATGAACAATAGAGCACTAATTCCAATATTGACCTTCACTACATGTTTAGAAAAATGAAAGGAAAACTGCATTGTCAAAGTTAATATAGACAAGACCTTCAACTTGTTTGCTGGAAGACAATAATTATTATATGCTCTTTCCACAATTTTCACACTTTCCTTTTTATTCGGTCGTGCCTTTTCCGTCGCACCATTGCCTGTTATCAAAATCTTCCTTTCCTTTTACTACCAACAAATACAATTAACTAATGCTCTCTCATCCCCTGTTCAACAGGCTCCTGTTTCTCTTTAGCACCTAGAAATTTAGCAAGGCTCATGTACACCAAATATAGCGTGCAATTGTGTAGCTAATACTTTTTAGTGAAAACAACTAATATTGTTCACAAAAAGAACTAATACTGTTCAGTGAAAAAACAACTAATACATTTTAGAAGTTTACTTGAGTTTCAAAGTGCACTTGATGCATACAAGACTTTTGTCCTAAAAATTCATCTACACAAATTGCACCAGATGCCATATGGATGAAGTTTTATTAACTGGAGCAACAACATATAGGAACATACCTCTGTATCCTGAGAGCTTGCAAGACAGTGGAGTGAAAACGAAATCCAGTTTGGTATAATTACTTGCGCCAGTGTTATGGATTGAGTCATCACCAGCGAAGGATTAGTACAAGAGGCAGAAATAGTGGAACAATAACTAAATATCAATTTCCATTTTTCACTAATGTATGCAGAACAACAGAATATGAATTGCATCTACAAAATCTTTAAATTATTATACATGTTTCCATCTTGAATCCAGGTGCATATAAAGAGAGCCTCATGTTTCAATCTTTGAACATCATAAACTATTTCATAAAATGAACCTTACTTAATCGTGTGAGGAACATATCTTTCTTGTGAATCACTAAATCTGAAGAAAGCAAGAAAGATACTCAGTTATCCTATAGAAAACCTAACCCATCAGAGCCTAAATCATCTCCCACCATTGGGCAATTTTCAGTTTCATGCCCTAATTGCCCACAGCAAGGGACCGTACAACGTCTTCTTTTTCTGTACATGTCTAGTTCATCTCTCACCCTTTTGTCTTTCACCTTGGCAAAAGCTAAACATTCGTGTGGATTTCCAATACTGTCAGAATCGTCAACATCTGGAAGAATGAACGAACCAGGACTGTTATAAACGATGGCATCAATGCCATCTGCTGATGTTGGAAACTCTTTCACACGGGATAGAACCAAAGATATGTTATCACAAGCAACATCGAGCCGATCCTCAGTCTCCATAGACTCTGTGATCAGCGATGACATCATCGACTGCAACAACTGCACCTTTCCTACTGTAGGTTTTGTTGACGATGAGTCACGCCAACGAAGAGGAAGATACTGGTATGGAATGTGAAAACAGTTATTAGTTGATAGAACACGCAGAATGTGTCTGCAAAGGATGCCTGAAAACTCGAAATGACGACAACTGCAAGTGATGAACTCGTCTTGCGGGACCCACAATACCTTGCACCCACCATCCACTTCAGTATGGTGCCTCACGATGTAATAACTTTCATCCACCATCATTGTTGCATATTGTGGGGCCAAGACTAGTTCCTCTTGTAGTTTGCAGAAGGCATACGGTGTTAGGACAGTAACAGCATGTGATTCTATTGGCGATCCTGTCTTAAGAGTAGCTTTAGGGACCTTTTGCAACATCTTTGGTTTCTCTCCTTGATCTAGATTTGAAGCAACCTGCGAAATAACAAAATATTGGAATCTCTAACCATTCATTTAACAAAGGAAAAATATAAATTAATGAGTAAATTGCAGAGGTGTTGGCGATATCAGTCTCACACGAATTAATTTTCACAATTATGTCCCGTAAAAATAATGCAATTTTAGTCCTATATTGACATTTTTTCGTTTTAGGATGATATTTAATTTCTGATTTTTTTTAATCAAATTCATATATGGGGTCTCATTATGCCATGTAAGAGACACCAGGAGTCATTAGTCCGGTTGCAACATGGAATTCCGTCAGCTTGCCAGCTCATGTGAGTGGCATGTAAAAATTCTTGCAACCTTGTCAATATATAGGACCAAAATTGCATTATATTAAAAGTTACAGGACTTACTTCAGAAAATTAATTCGTACGAGACTAAAATCACCAATACCCAATAGATACAGGACAAATTATGCAATTTACTTGAAAGTTGATAAACAGGAAAGATAGAGACAGATAGACAAATGCTGTCACCTGTTCCACAAAATCATCAAGTAAAGATTGTGCACTGAGAAACCGTTGGATATAGGAGTTAATCAACTCTGATTGGAATGTGTTCGACATTCCTGCAAAGAAATAAGATCTCAGAAACGGTAATGCCCAATACGCACGTAATGCATACAAGCTGACAATATGCTTGTTTCCATGTAGTCCATATATGCTAACCATATCCCTCCATCCAATTTCGAATTCCTCAACAGAATGTAGATTATAAACACGATGAAATTCAGCTTTCCAATTATCATACTGGGAGCCAAGTAACACAGAGAACCAATCAGAAAATTTTGATATTATATGCCAAATAGAGAAGGCATGTTTGGTCCCAGGCATTTCCATAGCCAGTGCTTCTTTAAGCCATGTATTTTGATCAGTCAAAACTGTTCCTGGAGCTTTTCCATTCATAAAAGCCAAGAATGTCTGCCAACCACAACAATAAAAACAAAAATGAGAAAGGACATATAAATTTTAAACTTTCCAAAAAAAAAAAAAATTGTTCACATGCTGTTAGTTTGACAGGGTTCTTCGGGATCTAGATGAAAAAGTAAGACAGATTTCTAGCAAATACTGCAATAAATTACACCAATCCACAATCTCGATTTTCTTTGCAGACCAACTGGATTTAAGGTCAAGAAAATTAAATTTATATATGCTGTTAACACAAACAAGATACATACCTTCAATCCCCAGGAGAATGACTGCACATTTTCGTCCCGAAGGAGCAAGCAGCCAAAGAAGCAGTATGTCCCATTATTGTCCACTCCAATCCAAATCCCAAGAAGCATATCATAAGCATCCAAACGATGTGTTGTATCAAAGACTACAACATCTCCAAAAGCCTCATACAATCTGTTAGATGAAGCGTAGGACCACGCAATGAGCTCCAACCGGTTATTCGAATCTATTTTGTACTCATATTTGAAGTTGCTATCTTTGTCTTTCTTCTCCTTACACATTTTGAGAAGGTCAATTGGATCATTATCCCGTTCCACATGTCTAAATGACTGCAGCAAATTCCTAACATCAATCTCAGAAAAAGGTAAACAACCTAGCTTAATACCTTTCTCTAGCTCCATTAACCTGAGCATTTGTCGCACAGACATCCCAGCTTTAGCATACATACAAACACGACCCTTGTCATCAGCGGTCATAGTACAATAGGCTGGGAGTAGTTGTACCTCGTTGGACTTCAAGAGTTCATGATTGTGGGCATTGCTAAAACCTGTGACCCTCCATTCTGGGACATCAAATTCTGCCCTTTTAACAATCCTCATATACGCTTGACACCCACAGCGTGAAGACTTCCTATTCCTCTGTGTTTTTCCATCGTCTGTTGGCTTTAGCTGCGGATAACCGCCACGGTGGCAGGTGAAATCCCGTCTCGTGATTCCCCTGCCTACACCGTCTTTTCCACGAGTTCGGTGGCGCCTGATTGAAAAGCCACATTGCTTAGCGTAGCTACAGTAGAATTCGTATGCAGCATCTTGTGATATAAATCTCTGTCCGATGAAAGGAACAAGGTTGACAGATGTAAGCTGGGATAAGATTGTGTCTTCAGGAGTTTCCTCCATGGTGCCACTGCCACTATCATCAGGAGACGATTCTGATCCATTATCAGATGTTTCTTTGTGTATATTTGTTTGCTCAGACATTTTAGGCCACCAACATAAATCAATCTCCAGAAATGGTGACTGCAAAAATTTATGAAACTTAAGGTCAATTGTAAGTCTCTTGTACACCAATTCCAATTGTACGGTGCAAGTGTACATAACAAATACTTTTTCAGAAAAAACAGCTAATTCTATTAAGTGAAAACAACTAATGTCATTTCAAAATGCACTTGAGTTGCACACATACAAGACTTCGTAAAAAATTAATTATCCAATTGCATCCAGTTGCAAAGAAGCCTGTATCTTAGTCAAGCTCGATCTACGTTATGAACTAAAGACTCACCAAATAAAGCTAACACCACAAAGTACTGTAGTTTTATTTTCTCTTTTATATTTTCACATACAATTCAAATGTTCATCGTGTGCTATGCTTTTGAGTTAATCACAATCAAATGTATCTTTTAAGCAATCGGCTATTTGTACATAGATCAAGTAAAATAAATTTAATGTTCTACTTACCAGCTAAAATTTTCAGATCATGAAAATCCTAGAACCTCCAAATGATCTCCATATCGAATAATCCTCGGAAACATTGTTGCAACAAGTATGCTTTGAGCATCTGAACATATCAACGCGAACATTGAATTAACCAGAAAACAGCTAACCAGGTTGCTTCCACCTGGCCACTGGGCTCCTCAGTCGAGTGGGAGACCCAGGTTCGAATCTCTTTGGGAACGAATTGAAGTATGAGAGTTATTAGGTGACTTGGTGAATTTGTGGAGTAAATTTGTGAAGTGTTTGGGTGCTTGGTGTAGTAACTAACTACTAACAACTAACACAACTAACTTTGTCCGCTAAACAAAAAAAACAAAAAAAAACCACAAAACAGCTATGATTATAAAAATAATGTAAAATGTACAATAAAATGAGCTCCAGCTCCAAAACTTCGACTACCGTAACTCCGATAAATGTTCCAAAATGAAGAGAGATTGACATGAATCAACTTACCAAATATTGGGGAAAATGCCAGTAGCCGTAGATTATTTTTCAAAAATTGAGAAATTTTGAGCGATTTTGGAAAGGCGGGGAAGATCCGGAAAGGGAACAATGCGCATCCATGGAGAAGGATAATGGTCAGTGGTGTGGATGAGCTATCGTGCGCCTATTGACAGAATGGGATTACCGTGCGCATGGTTCCTTTCTTAATACTTGCCGTCCGATTGGACATTGATATCCAACGGTGACTGGACGCCTTCCAGGCTTGAATTGGGCCGGGCTGGAATTTTTGTCTGGGCTATACGTTTGTGTGGTCCTTTTCTTGGACCCAAAAAATTTGTGGAAGAACCACACATCTATCTATCTATATTTTATATATATATATATATATATATATATAAAAAAAGAAACTGTCATAAATTTGGAAATTATTAGATTTTTTTACAAAAAATAATTGCTAAATTGGAAAATTAATATTTGGAAAAAATATTACCAAATAATAATAAATTGAGAAAATTTTTGAGAATATTTGAAAAAATATATTACTCCCTCCATTTTTTATTAGATGTCGTTTTAGCTTTTGAAATATTTTTTTATTAAATGTCGTTCTGGGATTTTCTCCCCCTTTATCTCATATATACCCTTAACATGATAATTCAAAATTTCAAATTTCCTACAAATATGTTGTGTCTAGAATTTTTCAGCCAATAGTAATCATTATTAAGAATTTTTAATTAATATTAACTAAGGTTAATTTTGGCATAAAAATATATTCTTAATTTATCTTAAAAACCCAGAATGACATCTAATAAAAAATGGAGGGAGTAATAATTAATAATAGATAACCGTCCTAAATTTGGAAACCATTAAATTTTCCCGCAAAAAATAATTGCTAAATTGGGAAACGAATATTTGAAAAAAATATTAAAAAATAATAATAGATTGCAAAAATCTTTGAGAATATTTGAAAAAAATATATTAATAAATAATAATAGATTTAGAGAAATCTTTAAAATATTCTTCATATAAAAAATATACACAAATAATGATCAAATCTAGCATAAACCTGTCATAATTTGGAAACCATTGGATTTTTCCACAAAAAATAATTGCTAAATTGAAAAATGGATATTTGAAAAAATGTTAACAAATAATAATGGATTGAGATTTTTTTTTTGAAATAAATATCAATAAATAATAATGATGGGAATCTCTCCATATAAAAAATATACACAAATCATGATCACTTCTATTGATTTCTCAAAAAATCTTGCTTTAGATTTCTTCCAAATTTATTATTATTTTTCTATAAGGTTCATGCAAATCAATTCATAATATTATTTTGAAAAACTCTCCAATAAAAAATATACACAATTCGAACTTTTTATCCAATTAGAAATTGGTTAAATATATCATACATACGACTACTATTGTCCCTCAAAAATTATATGGACTTCCTATATTATTTTGGGAAACTATCCATATAAAAAATATTTTAGTATTCTAATACATTCAAAATAAAATTATGATCAAATCTATATATCTCAAATAAAAAATTATGATCAAATCTATATTTATATATTGGGAAAAATCTTTGAAATAAATATTAACAAATTATAATGAATTGAGAAAAATCTTTAAAAAAGAATATGTAGAATATTTCTACAATACTAATGTTAAATTGAGACAAACTATAATGTTAAATTGTGATCTTTGGAAAAAATATATAATATATTTCCACAAACTCTAATGTTAAATTGAAAAATAAAAATTTTAAATAAATATTAATAAATTATAATTAATTGGGAAAATTTTTGAAATAAATATGTATGGTATAAATATTAAAATATTATAATGGATAGAGAAAAATCATTAAAAAAATATGTAGAATATTTTCACAAATACTAATGTTAAATTGGGAACAAATCTTTGGAATATGGGAAAAATCTTATGAATAGATATGTATTGAATAAATATTAACAAATTATAACGGATTAGAAAATATTTTTTTAAAAAATATGTAGAATATTTCATTTTAAATTTAATCTCACCCCTACATTTAAATATTTTTTTAAAAAAAAATAAAGAATCTCAACCTTATATGTTAAATTCTAAGTTCCATAAATTTGAATTTTATAAGCATTATTTGTGCGAAAGAAAAAATTGTCTTTAATTTCAACAATGATATATATAGAAAGTTAAAAGTCAAAAAAGATACATTGATCAAAGTCAAGATTGAGAAAGATTAGTTGAATACAAATTTATTTTTCTTATCTCTTTTGCCTACAAGACTAAACTTTTATTTGAATTTTCCAACAACAACAAATATTTTGATTTTATATTAACTTTAAATTTTTTGAGAGATTAATACATCATAACCGTGCATCGCACGAGTTCAAATAATAGTGATTAGTGATAGCCAGAGATAATCATTGTAGGTCCCGAACGGGTTTTGTGAGGGCAGAAGTCTAGAGGGAGGGGTGAATAGACTTCTGAAAACTTTTTGTGCAGATCAGGTGTGAGGGTAGTTAGCCTGATCAGAGTGCGAGTGAATCAGTTTGGGCTGATAACCAACTTACTGATCGCCTGAAGGCAGATCAGTTCGGTAACTATCAGTTTAACTGATGTGTGCAGAAGCTTAAGTTTTACCCGTGTGAAAAACCAGTTTTGATAAATCAGATTCCAAAGTTAATCTTTTAATCAGTTGACTGAAGTGTCAAGTTTGATCAGATCAGGAGCTTGGTGCTAACTGATCTCGACTTGGAATATGTATGCGCTTTAAAGGTTGTGTGCGATTGTGTAATCAGTTAATCAAAGCGGTAAAGGCACACAAGATTTATAGTGGTTCGGACAAACCAGTCCTACGTCCACTCTTCCCTATCACAAGGGGCACCTACTTAACCAACTGGACTTTGTTTTATGTGTAAGTCCAACACAGTACACCAACTAGATGTTTAAAGAGTTCACACTCAACCGATCCCAGAGATCAGAACTAGAAACCCTAGTCTGAAATCTTGCTAAACAACTTAACCTAACTTGGGGGTTTGGGTAAGATTGTTTTTGGTTCCAACTATGAAATCTTTTCTTGCGTATAAGCAGCCTAACAGCTAGATGAAAAGATTTCTTTGCTAAGAACTTATGGGATGAACACTTAATAAAAATTAATCTTCTTGTTCGTGTTCTTGGGGCGGAAATCGATATTAGCTTGAGCTTCTTGATTGTTCAAATAAGTTTTTAGTTATTTCACTCTGAAGTGTGATCCCATATTTATAGACCTTGAAATCAAAGAGCCGTTGGAGAGCAATTTGAATTTCAGGCTATATTAGGTAGGTTTGCAGGCTTGATGTGACGAGCTTTAGGAACGGCATGGCCAAAAGCGTGAGTTTATATTTTGTAGCCGTTACAGAGAGGTAGCATCAAATCCCGCAATTGCCGGCTCCGATCATACGTGTCTTGTTCTTATTGGATAGCAGACTCACTTTTCAGTGTTTGTTCTTCCAACTAAGGTTGACATTCTTCTTGTTCAGATCATCGACGTATGATTAGGTGAAACATAATATTTCACTGGTGGAGTTGACCTGATCGATCTGAACCGAATCGATCTACCACCGATGGAGTCTTCGGTGCCTACCGACTTAGCTTCAACTAGCGCACTCTGGCGATGTAGGTCTTCTGGTCTGATCTTCTGGAAGTCATCTGATCTTCAAGTATTCTGAGTTTGAGCTTTATGACTTCAGCTGAGATATCTGACTAGATCAGATCGATCTGATCTTCTGTTCTTGTCTTGCATTCTGGCCTGTCGGATATCAGCTGTCCTTTGAGTCTTCAGATCTGACCTATACATATTGAGTTTCCCCTCAATATGTGACCTATCTTTTTCATCGGTTGTTCTATACAATCATTATCAATCGGTCTCCTATAGCGGTAATATAAACATCGATCAAATTAATGTCCGACCGGGTCCTATTACATGTGTTTTTGGAACTTTCATCAAAACTATAAATTTCCCAACAATTTCCCCCACAGTGAAACCAAAACACTTTGAGAAACCAAAATACAGTTGATAAAAAAATAGAAACGATTAAGAGCATATAATCGTAAGACAATGAGACTTTGTCTTAGGATCGAAAAATAAACTTTTCTCATTAAAAATGTTGATTACATGTTACATCGGAAAAGTTTGTAAATAAGAATAAAATGATCCCGAGTAGTCTTGATTCTTCACTCTTTAAAGCTTGTATCCTTCCGCATCTCTCTTTGATCTTGAGGTACGTTGAAAATCGATAAAGTTTCCATTTGACATCATCGATCTGGCGAGGATCGATTATGTGCGTTTTGCTCGGGATGTCAAAATAGAATCTTTGAAATGTCATCATTCAAATGAGCCATCTGCCTTCTTTGAGTAATCCATCAGATCATACTCTTGGCGAGATATTTTTACATTGATAAGCTTGGCCTCATTTTCCAGATACTTCAAAAAATCCGGGTATTTATTTTCTAACCAAATTGAGGAATTCTTCATCGGAGATTCTTCTTGTGGAACAAGATTAAGAACAAAGGCATCCGAAGCCATTCACTCGATCTTATTCCATTCCTCAAATTTCTTAGCATCTTGCAATTTTTTGGGATGATCTCATCAACTCTTCTTTGGCGGCTTAGGTTACGTACGGATTTTTCCAAATTTCTTCCTTTTAAGCTCTCAATCCGAATTTCTTCTTCAGATTTTCTGCCTCTGCCATTTTTTCTGTCCTTCTTTCTTCTTGGCTTTTACGGGCTTCTTCAGCTACCTTCTCTTTGGACATCTTTTCAGCAGTCCGAGTTTGTGATGTCCATGCACCTGTTATGTCAGTTGGTTTCTCAATCTGTCCTTCCCCTTTTTGGTTTGATCAAAAGAGTAGTGAGGTGGGAGGTCGAGAACCAAAGTTCTTCGCGATCGCCTGTTGAGATCTCGCAACATATATGCCTTGAGTTTGAGCGGTTAGATTTTGAATCGTCGATATCATTTCGATCTTGACAGATTCCATGGCGAGAGAGAGTGTTTTAATCGGTTTGTCAAGTTTCTCTTACATCAATTCTAGCTTGTCGGTGAGCATCGGAAAAAAACTTGTTGTGGATCCACCCGAGTCGATTTGGCATCAACGGTCTTTATCGATTCGGTGACGCCTTGTGGACACCTGATTTTGGAGAATCGATCTTTGATTGCCCCAATCTGAAATAGCCAATTCCCTTTGATCTGTTATTTCTTTGATGGCAATCGCCTTTGATCGCCTATCGATCCCTCAACTTCTTCTTTCGGAGATCTTTGAGACAAGATTTGATCTCCGAAGTTGATCAAGAGTGATGTGTGATGTTGGAATGTTGGGTGTCACTTGATCGATTGATTTGTTTGTGCCTCCAGTGGTTGGTCATGAACTGCAAAGCACCACTCACACTATCATCGGCAGCCTCATCCTTCATGATGGCATCTGCTTGAGAGCTTTGTCGGCCATCTCGGTTAAATCTGTTCAAAGAACCCTAGCTTCCTGTGGATCGAGCTTTGACGGATTTAGCGATTATCGGCTCGGGTGATCCCACTTTAGCAGATTTCCTCATGTCGAAATCGAAGTCCGCAAACTCATCCGCACCCGCCCATCCGCTCAATAATTATTATAAAGTCCGAGAAGCTTTTTAATCGAAGATCTCTCGGTGAGGATCTCCATAACATCCTCTCCTATGGCGGGATGGGCGACCCGATTCGATACAACTCATCAATTTCTCTTCGATTCGCATTCGATCAATTTCCCGCTTATGATCTTTGTTGATCCGGACTCGAGAATTGTCTGTCGGTCCGGTTTGATGAGATGTGGAAGGTTACAATTTGTGCTTGAAAGTAAGGCGGAAGTTGGGTGTCGATTCGACTGCGGATGTTCTGTGGAAGCGAGTGTGCTTCGGTTCCACATTAGGTAAGCTTTTCGGTTCGAACGATCGATTCGGAGTTCAGCGGGCGGTGGAAGAATAGGAGAGACATGCTTTCGTGACCATTAGTCGAGTGGTGAATCAGCTCGAGCTTGAGGAGAAGGATCGATCGAGCATTGTGCTTCTTCCGGAATGATCTGGCGAGCTCTCGGCTTAAGAAGCACACTGTCGATTTTTTCACGATGTTTGTGTTTCTGTGGGTGATGGCGCTCTTTCTTCATCGACTCATCTTCAAGCATCGAGTCATGGAGGCTTGCTTAGCCTTCTTCGGCCTCTTCTCACAGGCCTTCACGGTTTCTTTTCTTCTTCTTGGGGGGCATATGGTGTAGCGAAAGTGGCTTCCTTGCCTTTTCCTTTCTTTGACTTTGGGGGGTTGGCGCATATCATCGTCTGTGGCCCAAAGATGGTCAAGTGGTCAGAGAAAGGCCTTATAGGACTTCAAATCCAATCATCCCCATTCAAAGATAAAGCGGTTTATCTTTCGAATAACCGCAACCTTGTTGAGATTGCGATCTTTTTTCTTCAGATATACCTCGGTTCATTTACTCCAAATTTCTCATGTTCTTGGAGCGAGAATAACCTTCAGAACCCGTGTCAATTGATGTTCTTGGCTTTATCAATTATTACAACCATCTTTGTACATTTTTAGCGGATGTAAGAGCATCTGGGTTTGAATGCAATACCCATAATTGTTTTTTGACAATATGTCAAAACAACAATCGGTATTTCCTCTTGAGCATTGGCACGACAAAACCTCGACGTATGATGTTTGTCGGCCTCTCAAGAGCTCTTTTTTCGATCGGCTCATCTTCGTTCTCCTGAATGAGCGGCGAGATTCGTCCTTTTGGTAGGTTTGAAATAGACGGGTTATATCATCATTCGTCGGTCGATCGATTTCTTCTCCGTTGACTGTCGAGAGCAGTTCATTTCCCGGAACTTCCGTATCCACTCTTAAATTCCTTAGAAATTCTAGTGCTTCATATTTGCATCACCGGATTGCGAAAGTGAGCGTATAAAATTTCTCAAGGCACTCGCTTCAGAAATTTGCTCGACCTCCATGGATTCCGGATCCCGAGTGATATTGAACTATGCATTTAACTTATCATCCACAATCTTTGTTGCCAGTTCTGCATAATTGCACATTATCTTTCCTATTCCGTGGGTGGCCATCTACAAAGGGATGGACTCGATTAAAGTTGTGCATATATATATAAGAACATCACATATCTGCGAAACCAAGAAACAATAAAGCATAACACGGATAAAAGCATTTAAGATCAATGGATTTAAAAAATACATCAAATAAACATAGATTACCGATTATTTTTTTCGGAAGGATGATTTTGAAACTTAGGAAAAACACTTTGAATCTGAGAGAAGTAATCTGGAGTTTTCAGAGAATAAATCGCAAGTTTGTGAAATGGAAAACTCTGGTATGGTTTTTGATGAACTTTATAAAGACGAGGAGGGAAAAAGAAGACAAGATTTGGAAGATCAACCGTTTGAAAAGATTAAACGCTCCAGATTAAGCGGTTTTGATCGTAGGGTCAGGAAAAGCACGTACGAAAACCTTTTGGATTTAAAAGCACATTTAGTAGCAGTTAATACATGTTCCCCACGTCCGCATTAAATGATTTGCAGGGAATACGTCACAAGGATAATGGGTACAGTAAGGCAAATAATATCAGATAAGATCCGATAAATAAGCAAAGAACAAGAGAAAAGAAAGGCGTATCTGGTTGACTGATATTGTAATCAGTCAATACCACTTGTCCATGTTGATTTCACTTGTTGATCTTAGTATTCTGCCTAAGCCTTAAAATTTCCCAACTGATCCTTTTAACTGATCTTCTTCACTTGCATCTGATTTGTTGAAGTTTCAAGCTCAACTGATCTTCCTTGAATACGTCTGATTTCCCTTCTGATCCTCCTTGATCAGTTGAAGTTCCCCCTTCAACTGATATTTCTGTTTTTCCCATAGACTGATGTATCTGATTTGTTGGAGTTTCAAGCTCAGCTGATCTTCCTCATCCGATCGACCAGATGTAATCGATTTTAGTTGACCTACTCGATTCTTCTCAGATCAAGCCAATTCTTGGGATAAGTGTTACCGCCAAAACTTAGTCTAGAATAGTAGCTTCTATTCCCTAAGTTGGCGCGATTTGACATGCGTAATTATCGTCTGAATCTTTCGATATGTCAATCCGCCGTAAATTTATCCAATTATCGATCGGCGTGATTTCTACATCGCTGTTTTTCTTTTGGTCGCATTTCTCTAAAAGGTTTTGAGAACTCGAATTTGCATTTGCACCCTTGCTTGGCCTCTATAAATTGGACAAATGTTTTACACAACATAACCCATTCACCATACTTATCTTCTTTGTAGAATCATGTATCCTGTGAACCCTTATTTCCGTGAAACTTCCTAAGAAACACCTTTACCCCTTTTTTCATTGATTTCAAATTTCTCAAATCATCCCCTCGTGTCCCTTTATCACCGTCTTCATCGTCATCAAAGATTTCACATACAATCGTTGCCAAGCTTCTACCACCGAGGCGGCGGTTACGCTTATCGCAATCGAAAGACACTTCTCCTAACCGTATGCACCTTGTGTGTCTATCGAGATAGCGTAACCGCATCAACAGACTCGGTCCGAAAATGAACATGAGTTTGATGTGCGGTTGCGCATCAGACAACAACTGATGCCCGCATATCAACTCACCATTTAACAGCTGGAGAGCCCACTGACTCTTTCTTAGGGCTCCTGGCTTAAAAAAATCCTATCAAGGCATTGCCGCTCCACTGGTTTTAGCTTCAGCTAGCGGCTTTAGGATTTCTTTAAAGCCTCTCTCACCCTTGTTAAGTGGGGGAAAATGAGAGCATCATATTTAAAATCTCTCTCTCTCCCGCACTTCTTGGGTTAGGATGAGGGTTTAGGGTTATAGGTTTAGGGTTTTCGGTTATGACTTATGTCTTGACCTCCCGGGTCCTTTGTATTTGTAACTTGTAATGTAATCGACCTTGGTCTTTATCAATGAAAAGTTCTATTATTTCATTGTTGTGTAAAATTCACCCATCCTTATATGCGATTTTAAGCTTTAATCTTTGAATCTTGCTTGTTGAATATCAGCTAAATCGACTTACAAAGATGTAAAATAACCCAACTGATTTAATCAGATATTCCTTTTATATTGTGCGTTTCCTTTAATCTGATAAACCTTAAATCTGATCAGTTCCTTTAATCTGATAACTCAGAATCGATCTATTTCTCTCATCGGTTCCTTGATCGATCTTACGAATCGATTGAGATACCAAACTCAATCGATTCCTTTCAGCCTGGTTAGTCTCTTAACCAGCTGGTTCTGGAGAACAATCCATCAAACATTTTAGGTGCTTTTTCTCCAAGATCCAGAAGACCTAGCTCATTACACAATTCTCTGAATCTGATCTCAGCTAGTGGCTTGGTTAGAATATCAGCTTTCTGTATATCAGTATGAATCTTTTCCATTCTGATATTCTTCTTTTCAACATGATCTCTTATAAAATGGTGCCTGACATCCACATGCTTGCATCTTGTATGTAGAACAGGATTCTGAGTGATTGCAATAGCACTATTACTTGTCATAGAAAATAGGTACATTCTTAGTTTCAATGTTATAATCCTCAAGCTTGACTAAGCCCGAGCGGATTGGGAACAACAACTTCCTGCAGCCATATATTCTGCTTCAGTAGTAGATGTTGCAACTGATGTCTGCTTCTTTGAAAACCACGAGATCAGTTTACTTCCTAAGAACTGACAAGTTCCTGAGGTGGATTTTCTGTCAATCTTGCAACCTCCATAATCAGAATCAGAATACCCACTAAGCTCTAGATTATCATCTGATGGGTAAAATAAACCAAGGTTTACTGTCCCCTTCAGATACTTAAGAATCCGCTTAGCTTCTTCTAGGTGACTTATCATTGGATTTGCCTGAAATCTGGCACATACACCTACTACGAAGGTTATATCTGGTCTGCTGGCAGTCAGGTATAGTAGAGATCCAATGAGAGCCCTATATTCCTTCTGATTTGTTTTCTGACCATCCTCATCTGGATCCATCTTGAATCCAAATATCATAGGAATTTTGGCTTCCTTACAATTTTGAACTCCAAACTTAGCCAATAAATTCCTAGTGTACTTTGCTTGGCGGATGAATATCCCTTCATACTTTGCTTTTACTTGAAGACCCGTAAAGTAATTCATCGACCCATCATAGACATCTCGAATTTCCCTTGCATCAGTTTGCTGAATCTTTCACATAAACTTTTGTTGGGAGATCCAAGATGATGTCGCCCACGTAATCTGAACCATCGAATATCTTTTCCATCTTCTATTCTCAATAAGGTTCGTCCCATCGCCTTTTAGTGAACCCACTTTCAATCAAGAACCGAGAGTGTATCATACCAAGCTCGAGGAGCCTGTTTCACCATAGAGAGCTTTTTCTTAGGCGGTACACACAGGTTGCCCTTTTCAAAGCCCGGAGGTTGTTCGACATAAACTTCCTCTGCTAGTACCCCGTTTAAGAAAGCACTCTTTACGTCCATCTGATACACAGTGAACCCTCTGTGGGAAGCATATGCCAGAAACAACCGAATGGCTTCTAGGCGAGCGACTGGTGCAAAGGTCTCATCATAATCAATTCCTTCTGATTGTGAATACCCCTTAGCAACAAGTCTTTCCTTATTTCTGGTGATGACGTTTTCTCATCTCTCTTGTTCTTGAATACCCACTTCGTGCCAATTACGTCTTGATGATTTGGTCTGCATCTACCGGTTCCCAAACTTGATTTACGTCGAATCGTTCGGCTCTTCTGCATGGCTAGAATCCAGCTTGCGTCGTGTAGAGCTTCCTCTATTGTTGTTGGTTCCTTCATAGACAGATAACAACAATACATAACACTTTCACCAATCTGATGTCTAGTTTTAACTTTATCAGATGGGTCTCCGATATCGATCGGTTGGATGGCCGGTTATCCGTGTCCTTCGCTCGATTTGCGTCGGTTTGGAGAACATCGTCCGTTTCTGATAAAATTTCATTACTAGCGATTGGGAGTGGTGCAGAATTATGATCCACTTGATAAGAACAAGTCTCAGCTGATGTTGGACTCATCATGTGCTGATGTCTATTCGTGGGAACTTCAGATGTTCCCCCTGAACCGGATGGTTCAGTTGATACTATCTCAGCTGTATCAGCTTCTTCACCGACAGTTTTTCGTACCTTAGGATCTGAATGATCTGGTGAATCAGCTAGATCTGGAATGTATATTGTTACAGTTTCTAATTCGTTTTCCTTGATCGTTAGCTGATCCATTTTTTGAACATCAGGTTCTTGTTGATCAGGTACATCTTGTTCTGAGGCAGATTTCTCTTGTTCAGAAGATGCTTCATCAAAGACTACATGGGGTGTTTCTTCCACAAGTAGGGTTAAATGCATTTGTAAACCCTGAAAGCCTTGCTAGATGAGGAATATCCTAAGAATATACCCTCATCTGACTTGGCCTCAAAAGTCTTCAACTGACTCTTCCCATTGTTGTGTATGAAACACTTACACCCAAAAACATGGAAGTAGGAAACACGAGGTTTTCTGTCCTTCCACACTCATAGGGTGTTTTTTGTAGTGAGCCTTAGTCGAAGACATCCTGCTACGAGTATGGCATGCAAAGGTTGATTGATTCTGCCCGAAAAACGGCTTGGTATTGCATGTTCATAACATCGTGCGGCCAGAACTTCTTTGAGAGTTCTTCCTCCGCTTCATTTACTCCATTTTGTTGTGGCGTCCTTGGTACCGATGTTTCATGTTTGTATACCAAACTTAGAGCAAAAAATCAAGAATAAAAGAGTTCGAAATTTCGTACTTTTATCGATCCGATTTTTACTACACCGACACCCTTCTCATTTTGTAATCTTTTTAGCGGCTTCGGGTATCTTCGTTGTCGCCTCATTCTTCTTATGTAAGAATATAACCCGGAGTAAACTTGGAATAGTCATCCACGATTACGAGTATATTTTCAAGGCCGTTGAGACCGACCGGTGTAATCGGTCCAAATAGATCCATATGAAGCGGATGCAATTACTCTGGCCGGATGCCGTCCCGAATTCCCTTGAATGAAGCTTTGACCTATTTTTCCTTCGACATGCAAGATATGTCGATCCTTTGAAAATACTTCATTCGGAAGTCCTTCCACTAGAGACATCCTTGCTATCTTATTAAGAGTTTTAAAGTTCGGGATGGTTCATTCTTTTGTGCGAGCCAATCGCTTTACTTTTGGAACTCTTGACAATCGAGCATGCATTTCTTGGGCAAATTGCTCCAATCACCGTAGATCGTCCCTTTCCTTGAACCATTAGCAAAATCATTGAGTGGCTCGATTCTTGATAGTGCATTGGTCGGGCCGAGAACTCAACACTGAATTCGTTGTCGCAGAATTGTGAAACCGATAGTAGGTTATGCTTCAGACCTTCGACATACGAGACTCCAGTTACTTGTACATCATCATTCTCTAAGGTTCCGTATCCTTTGTATAACCAAAGTTATCATCACCGAAGAGCACACGCGGGCCTTTCTTCTTCTATGTAAGAACCGAGGAGATGTTTGCTTCGAATATGTGCCTTGAGCATCCACTATCGATGTACCGGATAGTTGCTTGCACACCTCCTTTGTTGGCGGACCCACGCGATCCTGCGCAGCCAAATCATCGGGGCTTTAGGTACCCCTTTTGGATTGGGTCCCGAGGGTTAGGATTAGTTTTGGGGATCCATACAAACAGCGAGCACTTCTATTGTGATCAGTTAGATCAGAAGGCCGATTTGTCTCCCATACCTATCAACATAATCATACGTCTCTTTATATGCTTTCTGATTAGTATGATTATTAGTGTGAACCTTGGATGACTTAGAAGACTTGGGATTTATCTTTTCTGTTTGTCTTCTTTTTATCCAATTAATGTTTGGTCTGCGGCAGACCCTAGATTTACGATTATAGGGGTAGGTACGATTTGCTACCATCAAAAGATTCATATCTTTTTTAAGATAGGTGGTTTTTGCGGTTTACGAAGCATGCTTATTAGGCAAATGACCTTGATTGGGTCTCAGATTGGACTTCTCTTTTACATGTTGTCTTTTCTGATTCCTGATCTGTTGATCAGGTTGAGGTCTCTTCAGAAGAACTGGGTTCTTCTATTGATTCCTCGACTGATGCTTTACCAGTTGGGGTCCATTTCGTTCCCTCCCCTTGGCACCCGCCTTTACCCGCTCAATTGGTCTTTTTTCCTTATTAGATACATGTTTGGCTTTTGGTGTATCTTTGTTTAAACTCGTCTCGATTACACCTTTTGAGATGAATCGGTAGGGGCTTTTGAGGATGTGGAAGGGTTCTCATAGCCAAGTCCCTTCTTATTAATCGTTGTTCGAAAAATAGGTGTTCATGTCTTGAAACGGTTTTAGATGATTTTGCGAAAACCTCTATTTTCTTCGCAGATTATCCTCGGATGATTTCGGACTTTCATGCATTCGGAATAGCTCATCGAATTTTGCTTGCGGATTTTGAAGTCATCGACTTTGTTTGTTTGTTAATTGCCAACCGTCTTTGATCTGCTTCTCTGATCGAAGCTTTAACCGAGAATTTTAAATTCCTCGGTTGCCTTCTCGAGCGGTTTCAAATGATCTAATTTCGGAGGCTTTTACCTTGAGATCATTTTCTTTAGCAAGTGATTATTTACGGTCCTCGACTTATCATTTTCGACTTCCACTATAGCATAAGTGTCTCATCGCATTGGAGAGATCCTCAAGCAATTGCTCGAGTAGAGTCACAGTCAATCTCCCCAAAGTGTGCTAATGATAGCGGTGTGTAAAGCGAAACGAAGCGAGTTTGGAGGTTACCTCAGTTGGTCCTCCTGGCCATCGGCGAATCTCATCATCGTCTCGAAGAGAATATCGGATCTTCATTTTCATAGAAGTCAACAAAGATTCTTGATCGGTAGAAGTCTTCTACAAAGGAGTATCCAGAGTCCTCGGAGGGCGATAGGAATCATCAATTCTCGACGTGTCAAAGAACCATGGCTCTTACATCCCTATAACGTTGCTCTCTTCGTTTCCTCTTTTCTTCCCTTTCTCTTGGCGTCGGTCCAGGCGTCTGCGCTATAGTGACTGGCTTCTCACGGTTGAAGCACGCTCCTTGATCCACCGATCCTTTCCTTCCGGGTGAATCACTCTTCTGTATGACCCATCGGTGACTTCCATTTAAATAGTAGTCCGAGCTTCTTCGTCGATTGGTTATCTCTTCCTTCCTCCGATCGATTATCTCTTTTCCTTTCATCTCTGTGATCCCTCCGATCATCAGATCTGGTTTTTTCTGGAGATCTGTTGGCTGATCTCCTATCTCTCCCTCGGCTATGTTGATAGTCCTTATAAAATCTTCGATACTTACCAATTTGGATGTTCGACTTCTCAAGCTTCCTGGTAAGCAGAACGATCTGTTCTGCCTGACTCATTATATTCCCAACGGGTTCGTTGGCCTTCGTTCTACTGCTGGTTGCCTTAAAAGCAACTGATTTTGAAGTTGAGGCTTCAGCGGGTACCTCATCTTCATCAGCTTGTCCTCTTTCAATCAAATCGAACTCGTGAGCTTTAAGGCTCAAGAACAAGCTACTTGGCTTCATTTTTGAAATGTCTTGGCAATCCTTGATTACCGTGACCTTCATGTCCCATTTCTTGGTGAGAGACCTTAAAATTTTGTAGTTGATATCTTTATCAGACATCTCTCTACCAAGTTCTCGAAGCTTGTTTATTGACATCGTAATCCTTCCATCGAGTTCGTTGATGGTTTCGTTAAGGCAACATCTTGATTTTTCGAACTTCACCAGTTAAACTTGTAGACTACCGTCTTTTTATCCGTTCATTTCCTCGCGATATCTCAGCCAGAGTATCCCACATTGCTTTCGCAGATTTGAGATACTTAATCTTTTCCTTGGTGACCTTATCCATGGTTTTCATGACAATATGCCTTGCGATAGTATCTAGAGTGTGCGCTTTCTTTCCTCTGATCCATCAAGGCGGGGCTTTTTACGCACAAGACTTCCCGGTTGCAAAGTCTGGATCTCCTCCGACTGCAGGGTTGTCGTAATAAATGATGATGGGTCCTCTTTCGATGACTTCCATCATTCTGCCGCTTATCGAACCTAGATGGTTGGACATATATATGGCCCAATCTGCATACTCATCGATTGAGAACTTTGGCAGATCATGATACATACCTGAGGTGTTATCCATGTTGAGTGATTTTGGAAAATGAATGAGTTTTAAAAAAGGTTTTTCAAGATCAGTTCAGTTGACCACAAAGATTCTTCCTCAAGAATCGATGATACACAAAGTCGTCGTTAGTCTCAGAGAACCAACCGCTCTCCGATACCACTTGTTGGTCCCGAACGGGTTTGTGGAGGGGCGTCTAGAGGGGAGGGTGAATAGACTTCAAAACTTTTTGTCAGATCGTGTGAGGCGCTTAGCCTTCGATCGAGTCTTGAATCGATTTTGGGCGATAATCAACTTCTTGTCGTCAAGGCAGATCGATTCGGTAACTATCGCTTTAACTGATGTGTCGGAAGCTTAAGTTTTACCCGTGTGAAAAAACCAGTTTTGATAAATCGATTCCAAAGTTAATCTTTTAATCACCGATCGGCGTGTCAAGTTTGATCGATCGAGCTTGGTGCTAATCGATCTCGACTTGGAATATGTATGCGCTTTAAAGGTTGTGTGCGATTGTGTAATCGCTTAATCAAAGCAAAGAAAGACACACAATATTTATAGTGGTTCGGACAAACCAAATCCCCACGCCCACTCTTCCCTATCACAAGGGGCACCTACTTAACCAACCTGACTTTGTTTTATGTGTAAGTCCAACACAAGACACCAACTAGATGTTTAAAGAGTTCACACTCAACCGATCCCAGAGATCAGAACTAGAAACCCTAGTCTGAAATCTTGCTAAACAACTTAACCTAACTTGGGGGTTTGGGTAAGATTGTTTTTGGTTCCAACTATGAAATCTTTTCTTGCGTATAAGCAGCCTAACAGCTAGATGAAAAGATTTCTATGCTAAGAACTTATGGGATGAACACTTAATAAAAATTAATCTTCTTGTTCGTGTTCTTGGGCGGAAATCTGATATTAGCTTGAGCTTCTTGATTGTTCAAATAAGTTTCCATTATTTCACTCTGAAGTGTGATCCCATATTTATAGACCTTGAAATCAAAGAGCCGTTGGAGAGCAATTTGAATTTCAGGCTATATTAGGTAGGTTTGCAGGCTTGATGTGACGAGCTTTAGGAACGGCATGGCCAAAAGCGTGAGTTTATATTTTGTAGCCGTTACAGAGAGGTAGCATCAAATCCCGCAATTCTTCTATCCGATCATACGTGTCTTGTTCTTATTGATAGCGGACTCACTTTTCGGTGTTTGTTCTTCCAACTAAAGTTGACATTCTTCTTATTCGGATCATCGACGATGATTAGGTGAAACATCGATTTCACCGGTGGTGACCGATCGATCGAATCGATCATCGACTGCTGATGGAGTCTTCGGTGCGGTTGACTTAGCTTCAACTAGCGGACTCTGGCGATGTAGGTCTTCTGGTCTGATCTTCTGGAAGTCATCTGATCTTCAAGTATTCTGAGTTTGAGCTTTATGACTTCAGCTGAGATATCTGACTAGATCAGATCGATCTGATCTTCTGTTCTTGTCTTGCATTCTGGCCTGTCGGATATCAGCTGTCCTTTGAGTCTTCAGATCTGACCTATACATATTGAGTTTCCCCCTCAATATGTGACCTATCTATTTCATCAGTTGTTCTATACAATCATTATCAACTGGTCTCCTATAGCAGGTAATATAAACATCAGTCAGCTAACAGGTCTGACTGGTCCTATTACATGTGTTTTTGGAACTTTCATCAAAACTATAAATTTCCCAACAATCATGATGGCGAGGGGTAATCATAATTAATTAATTATTCTCGTGGATAAATTTAGGGATTTAACTAGAATTTATTTGTGTAAATTAATTGTGTTATTTTCTAGATTAGTCATTTATTCAATTGTATATACTTTTGTACGTGTGTACTCAAAACCATTCACAGTAAATAAAAGAGAAAATTTCAAATACATACAAAATTTAGGATACGCTAAATCTAGATACAAATATTTTTTCCACTAACAACTAACTACAAAATATACAATTAAATGACCTAATTACCCTCCCTCCCTATTTTAATTTTATGCGGGTGATTTTACCCCATCAATTTCAATTTCATTTCCCCATTCACTTTTCAAAATACACACTCTCTCAATCTCTCTCTAAATTCATCTTCTTCTCTCTCTAAATTCCTCCAACCTTCAAATCTCGGTCCCGTTCACGCCACTTCCCTTCGCCGTCTCTCTAACTTTTGAAATTATTCTATTCTCTCAAACTTTTGAAATTCTTCGTCGCCGGTGTTCTAAGATTGCGAATCGGGTCATTGCTACTACCTGCGTTCGGAAGGTGGTCGGAATCGCGATGCTGAAAGGTGGTCGGAATCGCGAAACAGCGATCTTCCTTTGAAGGCGACAACGACGATGATGAAGGTGTAGATAAAGATCTTTTTTTATTTTTTCGGATTTGTTTCCATCAGATCTTTGAGGCGGGACTCCGACGGATATGAAGGTTGATCCCGCCTCCACTACCACTCCGACGGATATTAATGGCGACGTTGTTATTCTTACAGAGATCTGGAGGTTTGAATTTTTGGGGCTAAAAGTTTTGGTTTGATTTATGTTTGTAAAAGCGATGTGGCGTTGATATTTTCTGGAAATTAGTATTAGTTGATTTCTGGAAATTAAAAGAGATTTATGTTTATAAGAAGAGATCTAGAGGTTTGTTGATTTTTAGAAATTAAAATTGGAATTTGATAATTTCTTAAAGTGGGTGGTGGTAATGGGTTGTTGAAACCACACTCTGTATATATATGTATATGTGTGTATATTTCAAGATCTGGTGGTGGGTTAATTGAGGAAAATGACATGGATTTGGGTTCACATTCAAATTAATCTTGATGTTGTGCATACCTTGGTTTCTGGTAAAATCTAATCTCTCTGTATAAATGTGCAAAAATGAAAAAAATTAAGAATGTATGAAAGGGATTGAAATTCAGGAGCTAATTATTGCATCTTTGTTAACACTCGATTGATGATGGAATGGTTTCAGATTCGGTTGTACTTTATAATTTTTCAAGGTCTTGGAATTGACCTCTGTCGATTAATTATTAGAGAATGAACTAGGTTTCACTTATTTTGATTACCAGGAGTCTATGTTATATTTGTTAATGTCTAGTTTGTGGGAGTTGTTTGTGTGGAATTATGGGATTTCTTGGTTAATGGTTGTAGAACTTCTTTTATTTCTTTTTTTTTTCCTTGAGATGAATTCTGACTGTTGATTGTGGCTTTCTGTTGCTTTAAATTTTTAAGAGATGTGCAGTCCCCGATCGAATTTTCGTGAGGCAGAAGTCTAGAGGGGAGGGGTGAATAGACTTCTGAAACTTTTTCGTGGGATCAGGTGTGAATAGCAAGTTGTCTGATCAGAGTGCGAGTGAATCAGTTTGGACTGATATCCCGGTGCAAACGAGTCTTACACGTGTATAGGGGGGAATACACATGTTCAGTGTTTTTAAAACTTTTCTTACTTAGGTTAGCTTGGGTCAGGTTGTCCTGATGATTTGGTCCTGAGAAGCACAAATCGCTCTGAGTCAAAGTCTATCTCGAGATGTTGATCCTGAATCTGCTTTGATACCTCGATAATCCCAACCGAGTCCTCGAGTTTTCGGAGATCCCGAGTTGCTTCGGATCGATAACTAACTTAATGAACCCTCGGAAGAGTAAGTTTAGTTTGGTAACTATCTGTCTAGCTACTTTCGGATGTGCGGAATGGTTGGCCCTTAGTTTATACTGCTTTTAAGCTTTTGTTTGAAAACCTTCCTTTAATGGAATAGTGATTAGGTTTGTGATTCAATTTATATGCAACTTTTCGATTGGATTGATTCCAACCTGAAATATCGGTGAAAATATGCTTTCAAGACAAAGTAATGCAACAGATAAATCAAGCAAAACCGAAAGCAAAGAACACAAAGAAAATTATAGTGGTTCGTGAGACTCAAGCTCCTACGTCCACTCTCCCCCGATCTTTTCGAGAGAAATTCACTAATCACTTCCTAAGGCTTTCGACTACCTCAGTAGTTTACTAACCTTTCTAATTTTGAGTTTTTCGACTACCTCTTGTAGTTTACTAACTCAAAACTCACACAAAACTTTTCCTGTCTATCCAAGATAGATTACTCACTTCTTCTCTAGAGCTTTAGACTACCTCAATGTAGTTTACTTACTCTTTACAACTCCAATCTCACCAACAATCACACTCAAACTACCTTACAAAGGGTTTGGGGTTTCTTTGGTTGGTTTCCAACTAGGATGAGATATCCTTTACAATAAAGAACAATGCAAAGGCTAGGATATCTCGACTAAGCTTTGGATATATCTTATCAAGCTAGGCTTAGTGGAATGAGCTCTCTTGATTTAAAGCACTTGGGAAATTCTCGGTTTTTTCGAAAGTGCTTCAACTTGCAATAATAAGTTTGAGCTCTTGAGTTGCTTACAAATTTCCCGTAACCTTTCAATGTAGAAGGTCACAAGTATTTATAGGCATACACCAAGGTCACTCTTGAAAAACTATCCGTTGGAGAGATAGCTTCGTGAGCTTCCTCTTATGGTGTGTGAGAAACGGCTATATTTAGGGTTTGACACTCCCTAACACGATTTAGGCATTAGCCTTTCATGTAGCCGGTCTTCACTTTTTGCAGTCTGGAACTTAGTACTTCGACATCTTTTTCAAAGGACTGTCATTTGTCGATTGTCGATATGGTACGATCTTTATCTTCCTCTTTTTGACTTTTATCTCCAGTTTAAAGGTAGACAACTCAACGGCACTTTTGGTTACAATCTCTGAGTTGATATAACCTTAACAACACTTTGTCTTAGTTCCTTTTGTCTGCATTTGAATGTCTTGGGCAATATCTATTTTTCTAAGGAATCACTATTTTCTCAGTATTGAATCCTTCAGATAGATATTTTCAGTGCCTCGGAACATTCAGGTTTATACTGAGCATTCAGTACATTCTTGAGTCTTGATAATTCTTTGTGCCTTCAATATTCTTGATCTTGATTCTTGATCTTACATCTTGAGTCTTCGAGTCTTGGTCTTCGAGTCTTGAGGGTCTTCGAGTCTTCTTCGAGTCTTCCACAGATATCTTGGCCGATATCTTGAGTCTTTAGTTCTTGATTTCATCTTGGAGTCTTGATATCTCGATTTCATCTTGAGTCTTTAGTATCTCGATTTCTGCGAAGTCTTGAAATCTTCGAGATCCTAACTTTGATCTATATCTGCTGACTATACATTTTGCAGATAACATCCTGAATACTCTAAAACTGAATCCTGATTCAATTATCAAGATTATCCTGAACATGTCATACTCAGGGGTTTTGGGATCTAATCAAAATCATATCTTTATTAAATTCATCTCCCAACAATTTCCCCCTTTTTGATGATGCCAAATTCTATCTTGTTACAAACATACTTAACCTATACTCAAGTTTCAGTTTATCCTATTACAAGATTGATTTTATTTTCAACAATTTCCCCCATAAATAATGAGTCTCCCAACAATTAGTCTCCCAATAATTTCTTCAGTAAAGAATCTCTCAAAGGATTCATCACCAAATACTTAATTTCCCAACAATTAATTCAGAGACAATTATTCAGGCATATCAAAATTAAAAGACATGTAAATAAGATAATGAGATATTATCTTTTGAGCATAAATGATAAGTTTTCATTGATGATAGGTAGACTGTTACAAGTGACAATGAATCTTATCTAAACAAAATCAAAAAGACAAAAAAAATAAAAGATTACAAGAATCTTTTGAGTCTTCATTTGCTCTTCAATTCAGCTCTTCAGTTCGGCTCTTCAGTTCTGCTCGTCCACCTCATCAGCAGGGACTTCAAGGTTGAACATTCCGTAATATCTTCTTTTCAGCGCATCTCTCTCTTTGATGATATCAGGATTGTTCCCTGTCAGACCTAACTGGGTGGCGTACTGAGTGATTTCCTGAGAAATGGCTTTCTCATTTACACAGCCATTCTCCAGCCTGGGAGGAGGGTACACGTATGGACCAGGGGGGGTTATCTGCACCTTTCCTTCATCCGCAAGATTTATCCATCCTTGAAGATATTTAGGATAGAAGGTCAGCAGATAGTCGATGAAAGCCTCATTCGGATTTGAGCTCTCCCCTCTCCATTCTCTGAGCACATCATAGTAGAACCAGAAGGTTCTCTTGATTTCTTCCCATGCATCATTGAGATGGACTGGCATCCATTTGTCAACATGCGGCCATTTCTGTGCTTTAGTGTTCCCTCTCCTCTTGCTTGTGAACTTTTTGAACCCACTCCTTCTTTTCTGCTCTTTTTCTACCTTCTTTCTGATCACTGGTACACCATAAACAGAAGCAGCAGTTTTCTTCGCTTGTTCAATCTGGAGTGTTTTCAGAGCGCTTCTGGTATTGAAGACCTTCTTCTTAGGCTCAACCTCAGATTCTTCAATATCCAGCAATAATTTCCTCTGAATTGGCTTAGAAGCCTTTGCTCTTTTGCCCTCAGGCTCTTTCATCGCCATAGCCTTTCTCTTGATGGGCATTTCAGCACCAGCTAGGCTTGTACCAATCCTTCCTCTACCACTCAGTTTCTCTACAGCAACTTCCTGCATTGTTTCCTCTGAAACCTGAGTGTAGACTGACTTCTCCACCTCCTTGAACTTAAGCTTCTCAGTGGCTTCTATCTCCTTCATGGCTTCGACAATGATCTTTTTCTCAGCATCCTTTACAACCTTGCCCTTCAGAGTATGTTCCAATAAAACCCTGAGATCAGCTCCAGGTCTTTCCCCCTTCTTGGAACCATACTCTGGCAGAAGCCTGGAGAGTGCTGTGTCCATATGGTATTGTTCTTTACTGACACTCCGCACCTCCCCTGCCATCTGATCTTGCTCCTCCTCGAGCCTTCTGAGGTGGTTCTTCGCCACAGAGAATTCTCCAGACAGATGAGCAAATTGGTTTGAGAGAGCTTCCTTGAACATGTCTGTCATCTTGGCCATGATCATTGAGCTCATCTCCTCAACAACGTTCTTTACCAGCATCTCACTCTTCTCTACCAATTTTGCTTCTAGAATTTGAGTCTGCTCCTGATGCTTCTGCTTCAGCTCTACATTAAGCTCAGCCTTGACCCTCTCCATATTTTCTTCTAATTTTCCTTCCATGGAGGTCAGCTTGTCTGTCAGAGTATCCTGAAGCTGCACCAGTTCTGAAGAAGAACTCAAGTTATCAATCTTCTGTGCTTGGTTGGCCAATGCCTCCTCGATATGAGCAACTTTAGTCAGGATTGGCTCAACCTTCTCCAGCTTCACCATCAGCGGGGTGAGATCAATCTCAGGAGCATATCTGATCGGTTGTGACTCCTGAGTTGGCTGTTCATCCTGAGTCTCAGTCTGAACCTGAGCTTCAGTTTGAACTGGGGCTTCAGACTCAGTCTGAGTCTGGGATTCACCCTGAGCTTGGGTGTCCACCTGAGCCTCAGTCTGCATATCAGACATTACATATTTAAAGGTAGTAACTTCAGTAATCCTGGCATAATTATTAATAGTGCCAAAAGTTACCTGAAGGCTAACTTCAGTCTGAGGATGTTCGACAGCAGCCTGATCAGCATCAGTTGAGTCTTTCTCCTTCTGAGATTGACTCTCATCATCCCCTTGTTGGTCCCCATCCTGAGATTTATCTTTGGAGCTCGGGGAACCAACTTCAGCAATCCTCTCAGCAACCTTCCTCTTCACAAGCTCATCAAAGTCTGAGATTTTCATCCTGAGCTTGGTTTTTCTGAATCCTGAGAATTCAGTGAGAAAAGTTGTCTCCTCGTTCCACCAGTCTTCCCCTCTGAATGAAGCAATATTGAGCATCTCCGGAAGAGTCTGGTTGAGGATGTAGACCGTTGACCTCAATCTGAAGAAGATGTCTTGGAGGTCAGGGAATGAGCTAAGCTCAGGGTAGTGGTCAAGGATGAACCGTTCCCCCTTGCTTCGCCATTCGGTCTCTTCAGCTTCACCTTTCTTGAGCATCGGGCTCTCAGGTTCAGTTGGAAACTCTGCTGAAAGATCGACTAACAGCTCATTCAGGAGCTCATCAAAATTCATCAGCTCCTGAGGCTCAGCAAACTCTGAGGTTTGGGCATGCAGCTCCTCAGTTTGAATCTAACTTGGTTATGAGGTCTGAGCTAGTTCCTCCTCAGTGGGAATTTCTGTTTGCTCTGAGAACTGAGCGGGCACTTCCTCAGAGGGAATCTGAACATTTTCTGAGGTCTGAGCAGGTGCTTCCTCAGCAGGAATCTGTACTTGCTCTGAGGTGTGAGGTCCTTGGAATATTTCTTGAGAGAACTTATCAGAACTAAGCGACGTCTCAAGAACCTCAGAGAAGACTTGCTCCTCAGTTTGATCCTGTGCCTTTGAGATAGCCTGAGCCAATACAAGTAAAGGCGATTTCTGAGCAGTTTGGCTCTCAGGCTGAGTCTCCTCAGTCTCACTTTCCTCATCATCATCCGTGAGAACCACCATCCTTTTGCGCTTTGGAGCAAGGGTTTTCTGCTTCTTCAATTTCCCACCCTGCTCCTTCTTGGCATCTAACAAAACCTTCCCCCTGGTTTGTTGGCTTTCTTCAGCAGCAGCCGCAACTGGTGATTCCACTTTCTTCTTTTTCTTCCCTTTAATCGTCCTCTTTGCCGCAAAGGGCTTGAACATTACTTTGGACTTAGGGAATGGAGTAGCTTTGGAAAAGATATCCTCCTCCTCTCGGCACATCTCCAAAATAAATGCTATTTTGGTGGCATGGAGGATCCTGCCTTTGATAGATACTACCCCATCCTCCCTTCTTATAACCTTGGTTTGCTCACTCACCACCTTGATCAGATATTTCAACCAGTTGAACTCCTTGGTGGGTGAGTCCTCGATCGCCGCCATAAGTCGGAGTTTGGGAGTGCTGATCTGCTCGAAGCTTCCAGATCGACTCATGATGCACTTTCCAATTTAGATGCCGCTTATGCAGAGTTGCCTCAAACTTAATAGGATTCTCAGTAATCCCATCAAGATACTCTTGCTCCCGTCCCAACATATACAACGAGGGATCATCTCCCCTATCGCACAACTCAAATACATCGTTTAAGTTCTTAGGGACAATATAGAGCTCTCGAACAAAATCCACATACTTCATCGATTGTTCAAGATGAGAAACAGAAATCTTGGACTCTATACAATCATCCTCATTTATTTCTAAATTAGCGACAAACTCTATTACCTCGGGAGTATACTCAGCCTCCGGTCGATTCGCGATGAGGTTCGACAGTTTCGCCAATCGGATTAAATGGAGCGCCTCTTCTTCGTGTTTGACATTGGTGGTACTCTCCAAGGAAACCACGCACTCATACCATGACTTATTTGTCTCGGCTAATCTTTCGAACATGGTAGGAGCCATTTGAGATTTGAAGATTTAGGGTTTTGAGCGATGAAGCTTTTCTGGGTAAAAGGGATTTATTTGCAGAGGGTTTTTGGGAATGAAGGGTTTCAATAAAATTTGGCTTGAATGACTTTCAAAGGATTAAATAGCTCGAGATCGTGGGAAGTCGTACCGGTTTGGTGAAAAACAACGGTTAAGATTAATCCACGATTAATCGGGTATGCGAAAGGTCGATCCCCGAAAAGTAAGCCACCATTTTAACTTCATTGGTGATTAAATGTAACAGAGCATTTAATGACTGTTTGACCCCTTTTTTTTTAGGAATTTCAAAGATCCCGCCCAAAAACATTCCTCAGGTGTTTTGTATTTATTGCAAATGATTACTGAGTTTCACTTAAGCAATAAATGAGTCGCATGAGTCATTACTTCTTCAGACTAATTTCCCTCTATCAGTCTTACTGAGTATTGACCTTGATAAAAATGTCAGTATGATACTGAGTACTGAATGGGTTCAGTATGCTACTGAGTACTGACCTTCAGTAAATCTGAGTTTCCTGAGACTCAGTTCAGTATTTCCAATTTTATCCTGAGTTTCTCAGTAGAATTCTGAGAAAACTTCATGCATCTGAAAATCTTCAATTTTTCAGATTTTACTCTATACACCTGGATCCAACATCCCTAATTCAACTGATAGTTTCTGAAATCTTGATTCAACCAAAGGTTTAATCAAGATATCAGCTCTCTGCTTATCAGTATGAATTTTCTCCATCCTGATGTCCTTTTTCTCGACATGATCTCTGATGAAGTGATGTCTGATATCCACATGCTTGCATCTGGTGTGCAATACCGGATTTTGTGAAATAGCAATGACACTATTATTGTCACAAAATATTGGTACTTCATTGGCTACAACTTTATAATCCCTTAATTGTTGTCTGAGCCAAAGAATCTGAGCACAGCAGCTTCCTACAGCCATGTATTCAGCTTCAAGAGTACTGGTTGCTACTAAGGTTTGTTTCTTTGAAAACCAAGATATCAGCTTGCTTCCAAGAAATTGACAAGTTCCTGTAGTGGACTTCCTGTCAATCCTGCAACCTCCATAATCAGCATCTGAGTAACCAGTTAATTCAAGGTTATCATCAGCTGGATACCATAATCCTCTATTCACTGTGCCCTTAAGATAATTCAGTATCTTTTTGGCAGCCTCCATGTGACTAGCTTTAGGATTAGCTTGGTATCTTGCACATATCCCAACAGCAAATGTTATATCTGGCCTACTTGCTGTGAGATAGAGAAATGATCCAATGATTCCTCTATAATTAGTATGACTTACTGATTTGCCTTCAGAATCAGGATCCATCTTGTAGTTAGTATTCATGGGAATTCTAACTGCATTGCAATTCTGTACACCATACTTGGCAATCAGATCCCTGGTGTACTTTGCCTGGTTGATGAAGATTCCTTCCTTTGATTGTTTCACTTGAAGACCTAGAAAGAAATTCATCTCTCCCATCATTGACATCTCAAACTTGCCTTTCATTAGTGTTGAAAACTTTTCACACAACTGATGGTTTGGAGATCCAAAAATGATGTCATCAACATATATCCAACCAAGAAGATATCTTCCCCATCCTCTATCCCGAAACAGAGTTCTATCAATGATTCCTTTGACAAAACCATGGTCGATGAAGAAACCGAAAAGAGTATCATACCATGCTCGGGTGCTTGCTTAAGACCATACAAGGCTTTTCCGAGCACAGAAACTTGGTCATTCTCGCTTGAAACCGGGAGGTTGTTCTACATAAACCTCTTCTTTAAGCACACCGCTTCAAAAACACACTTTTCACATCCATTTGATAGATCAGAACTTCATGTGGGCAACATATGCAAGAAACAATCGATGGCTTCTAGTCTTGCAACCTGGTGCAAAGGTTTCATCATAATCCAAGCCTTCTTCTTGGGAATAACCTTGTGCAACTAGCCTTGCCTTGTTTCTTACAATGTTGTTGTTTTCATCTCTTTTATTCTTAAATACCCACTTGGTTCCAATGACATTGTGCCTTTCGTGTCTATCCACTAGCTCCCATACTTCATTTCTTGAGAATTGATTCAAATTTCATCTTGCATAGCAAAGAATCCAATGAGAATCTTGTAGAGCTTCACCAATCTCGATGAGGCTCTTTCTCCGATAGGAAGCGGCGAGAATAGTGCACTCTCACCATGGAACCTTCTTGTTTTGACACCTTCAGTTAGACCACCCACAATCTGACTTGTAGGATGACTATCTAACCATCTTCTTCTAGATGTTCCCCTTCAATAGTATCCTCAACATTTAAAATGTTAGGTTCGATTAATTCGATAAACTTCGAGGGAACAACGAGAAAAGGAGAAAGGGAATCATCTTCCTCGGGAAATTCCATTCGAACATTGTCGAGACATTTGTTCCCCCTTTGGTTGATAGATTCGAAATTTGCCTCACCGTGACCACATCTTCATTGGCATCACATACCCGAGTCTCGAATCGGGTGTCTGTTCAGTTAGTCGGCTTCCGGTCGTTGGTTTTCCTTCAGTGAAGACTTTCCATCCTGAGTCTCACCATCCTGAAGTTCTTTATCTGAGTCTGAGTCACTCCAACCATAGATGGTGACTGACTTCTTCTTTTCAGGTTTAGTGGATGTTTTGTCATTCTTTTTCAGGCTTAATCTGTTGATTCTCTTGGTCAGTTCTTACGCATCATGTTCTGTTTCTTTACGAACACAAGTAGATTCATCAAAAAAACAACATGAGGTGTTTCCTCCACAATAAGAGTCCTACTGATTTGTAAACTCGAAAGCTTTTATCGACTTCGAATATCCTAAGAATATTCCTTCATCAGCTTTACTATCAAATGTTTTCAACTAATCTTTACCATTATTGTGTATGAAACACTTGCAACCAAACACACAAAAGAAAGAAACAAGAGGCTTCCTTTCATTCCAAAGCTCATAGGGTGTTTTGCCTTGACTCTTGGTCAGCATGGATCTGTTCTGAGAATAGCATGCAGTGTTGACAGCTTCAGTCCAAAATCTTTTAGGAATATCGACCTTCATCATTGTCCTTGCGAACTTCTTTTTTAGAGTCTTGTTCCTTCTTTCAGCGAACACCATTTTGTTGAGGGGTCCTTGTAGTGATGTTTCATGAGAAATTCCATTTGCTGGCACAATAATCGATATAATATGATTTATAAATTCAGTTCCTTTGTCGATCTTGATTTTGACCACATTCAGATTTTTCTTAATACTGAGCCTTTTCAATGAATTCAGTGACTTTTATCTCGAGTCTCTTTCTTCTTGAAAGAATATGACCCAAGTATATCTTGAGTAGTCATCAACTACTACTAGTGTGTATTTCCTGCCATTGGTGCTCACTGGTGTTATTGGACCAAAAAGATCCATATGCAACAACTGAAGTATTCTTTCAGTAGAAACATCTACTTTGCTTTTAAATGATGCTCTAATTTGTTTTGCTTTTTGGCACGCATCACAAATATGTTCCTTACTGAACACTTCATTAGGCAACCCTCTCACAAGAGCTAATCTTGCAAGTTTATTCAGGGTTTTGAAATTCAGGTGATTCATTCTTTTATGCCATAACAACTGGTATCTGTGGAAATTTTTGCAACCAAACATGTATCTTTAGGTGTTGAACTCCAATCAGCAAGATACACATTTCCTTTTCTAGTACCAGTCAGTAATACTTTCTGTGAGATATCATCTTTCACATAACATAAATTCTTAGAGAACTCAACATTAAAACCCTTATCACAGAATTGACTTATTGAAAGCAAGTTATGCTTCAATCCAGATACATATGAAACACCATGGATATGAACTGAGTCGATTTCCAAAGTTCCATATCCTTGATCGTCCCTTGGAGTTATCTCCAAAAGTGATCTGAGGGGCCTCTTTGTTCAACATAGTCAATTGAGTATCTTCTTGAATCTGTCATATGTCTTGAGCATCCACCGTCAAGATACCATACATCGGGGGTTTTTCATCTCTACTCATCGGTCTTTATGTGATCTTCAATCATTTCGATGCCCTTGTTTTCCTCCCGAAAAAGCAGATCAATTTTAGGTACCCAATTTGTGTAGGGTCCTACAAGGTTAGTTTGTACCTTTCGGAATCCAAATCACGACAACTCTAATCACTTTAGAGTGGGTGATCATCTTCCATAAACATCTACATACACATTTACTACTCTGGGTGCCTTAGCGGTTTCCTGTGTATGAGTTCTAGCCTTAGCATGAACATGGGCTTTTGAATTTTTCTTTGGTTCAGGCCTTTTGTTCATTTGTTTTGGCTTCTGTGCAGCTGGTCTGAATCTTTGTTGACTCGGGTTCAGGTAACCTTTACCCTTAGGCAAGTGGGGTTCAGTTACTCAGATTGAAATTTGGGTCTTTTACTATCTTGAGGACTTGGTCTCTTGATTTGAGAATGTCTCTCTTTGAGTGTTTCTCTTCCGAAGATTCCTCCGATGGTTCGATCTTGAATCCTTTCGAGTTTGCATTCTTAGCTTTGAGGCTTTGAAGTACTTGCTTGAAATTTTCCAAATGAGTGCTCGGGTTTTCTAGCCTTCACCGAGGTTTGGGCTTTCCTACGATCATTCGGTTTTCTTTGAAACCATGGGTCCTTTTCCCTTGTCTACAACCTTGGGCATTTCTTCAGTTTGAAGTGTGGGTGCCACTGGTTTTACAAAGATTGTCTTCTTGCTACTTGGTGCAGCATTCAGATGACCATGTGAGGTTCCCCCTGGAATGTATCCCAATCCAGATTTTATAGTGACAGATCTCTGGTAACTCTGAATTTCATCTATTACTTTAGATCACGATTTCAATAGAGTTAGCTTCTTCATGCACTATCCTCACATTCTGTAGAATTTCATGCTTCTTAGAGGTCATTGAACTTAGTTACGATCAATTTGAATCTCTTCAGTGGATTTCTCTAGCTTTTCAGTTAGGGTCACTATCAACTTCTCTTTCTCTGAGAGTTGTACTTTCAGAACATCCAGTTCATCAGTAGCTCCCATTAATTGAGAAGTGATTTCAGTTTTCCTAGAGACTTTTGACTTAAGTTTTTCAGCCTTCAGTTCCTTATTCTGCTCTTGAGTTTCATTTAGCAGTTCTTGTAAAACAGCATAGTCCTTCATTAGACTCTCAAAAGAATCCATCGGTCAAAATATTTGTTTTACTGATTTGAACTTTACAACTCTTGTGCTAATGTAGGAGTAAACAATAGAAAAGAAGAGTTTACCTCCTCAATAGCCATCGAGGCGATATGTCATCACTTTCATTGTCTGAGAATATTTCATCTGAAGAGCTAGATCCCTCCTCAGAATGTTCTTCTTCTGCAACCATGGCTTTTCTGTTGGAGAACTTCTTGTCTCGTTTTGCCTGTCTTTCTCTTCTCTCCTTAGCACTTTGGTCAGGACAATCATACTGGAAGTGACCTTTCTTTTGGCAATTGTAGCATCTGTTGGCATCATCATCCTGATCACTTTCTTCTTTGGACTTGGAGTCCTTCCTTTTGGATGAAGATCCCTCAGCTTTCAGGTCCTTCTTCTTCTCAGTTGATCTGTCCTCAAGTTTCTTCTGGTACCTGTGATTCCTGTAATAGTTTTTGTATTTTCCATATCGACTATTAAGTCTTTCAAACCTTCTTGCCATCAGTGCTAGCTTATCCTCAAGCTCATCCTGATTTTTAGCAAGGGAGTTCTCGAACTCTCTAGTTTCTGGTTTTTATCCTTGGCCTTAAAAGCCACATTCTTACTAGATGATGAATCATCTTTCTTTGTCGAAGATTTTTAGATTTCTTATCAATTCACGAACTCATAGGCCTTCAACTCAGAGAAGACTTGTTGGTATGACATTGAATTAATGTTTTTGGTGTTTTCAATCACCACTGCATGTATATCCCATTTCTTAGAAAGACCTCTAAGAATTTTCAATGCAACTTCTCTCTGTGGATATTTCTTACCAAGTGCATTTAGATCATTCATAATGCTAGTGAATCTGACTTCCAATTTGTCTATAGATTCACCTTCATCCATTCAAAACTATCAAACTTTCCAATTGCAACCGAAAGTTTGTTTTCCTTGATATGATATGTGCCTTGGCACATTCTGACTTAATGTATCCCAAATTTCTTTTTTGCAAGATATTACGGTGAGAGATCATTCCCATCACACCATCATCAATTGTCTTTGTATAGTGTGTCTTTAGCAATATAGTCTAGATTGACTAACTTTCTCTCCTCGAGTCAGGTTGGTCATCGGACTTAGGAAATTTCTGCTCTAGGATCGTTTCTCTCATTTTACTCGTTCCTCCGGATTCACCACGATAAATTGGAATGGTCCTTCAGAGACCACTCTCCACATACGTTCATGTTTAGAATGCAAGTGAGCCTGCATTCTCAGTCTCCATAAATCATAGTTCTCCACTGAGAACTTGGGATGTTTTTTAGAAGACATTTTATCTGAGTCTTTTAAGAATTCAACAAATATGATCAGTTCAGATAGACCACAAGTATTTTTAGAAAATAAACCTTTGGTCAACAAAGCGGTGGTCAAGTTGAACCCTTTGCGCCGAGATACCACTTGTTGGTCCCGGTGCAAACGAGTCTTACACGTGTATGGGGGGGAATACACGTGTTTAGTGTTTTTAAAACTTTTCTTACTGAGGTCAGCTTGGGTCAGGTCGTCCTGATGATTTGGTCCTGAGAAGCACAAATCCCTCTGAGTCAAAGTCTATCTGAGACAAATGATCCCGAAATTTCTTTCAGATACCTCGATAATCCCAACCGAAGTCCCGAAGTTTTGAGATCCCGAGTTGCTCGGATCGAGATAACTAACTTATCAACCCTCGGAAGAGTAAATTCAGTTTGGTAACTATCTGTTCTAGCTACTTTCGGATGTCTGAGGAGTGGTTGGCCCTTAGTTTATACTCGTTTTAAGCTTTTCTTTGAAAACCTTCCTTTAATGGAATAATGATTAGGTTGTGATTCAATTTATATGCAACTTTCGATTGGATTGATTCCAACCTGAAATATCGATGAAAATATGCTTTCAAGACAAAGTAATGCAAATGTAGATAAATCAAGCAAAACCGAAAGCAAAGAACACGAAGAAATTATAGTGGTTCGGAGACTCAAGCTCCTCGTCCACTCTCCCGATCTTTTTCGAGAGAAATTCACTAATCACTTCCTAAGGCTTTTCGACTACCTCTCGTAGTTTACTAACCTTTCTAATTTTGAGTTTTTAACTACCTCTCATAGTTTACTAACTCAAAACTCACACAAACTTTACATCATCCAAGATAGATTACTCACTTCTTCTCTAGAGCTTTTACGACTACCTCAATGTAGTTTACTTACTCTTTACAACTCCAATCTCACCAACAATCACACTCAAACTACCTTACAAAGGGTTTGGGGTTTCTTGGTTGGTTTCCAACTAGGATGAGATATCCTTTACAATAAAGAACAATGCAAAGGCTAGGATATCTCGACTAAGCTTTGGATATATCTTATCAAGCTAGGCTTAGTGGAATGAGCTCTCTTCGATTTAAAGCACTTGGGAAATTCTCGGTTTTTCGAGTGCTTCAACTTGCAATAATAAGTTTGAGCTCTTGAGTTGCTTACAAATTTCCGTAACCTTTCAATGTAGAAGGTCACAAGTATTTATAGGCATACACCAAGGTCACTCTTGAAAAACTATCCGTTGGAGAGATAACTTCGTGAGTTTCCTCTTATGGTGTGTGAGAAACGGCTATATTTAGGGTTTGACACTCCCTAACACGTTTTAGGCAATAGCCTTTTATGTAGCCGGTCTTCACTTTTTACAGTCTGGAACTTAGTACTTCTGACATCTTTTTCATTGACTGTCATTTTGTCGATTAATCGATATGGTACAATCTTTGTCTTCCTCTTTTTGACTTTTTGTCTCGGTTTAAAGGTAGACAACTCAACGACTCTTTTTGTTACAATCTACGAGTTGATATAACCTTAACAACACTTTGTCTTAGTTCCTTTTATGCGCATTTGAATGTCTTGGGCAATATCTATTTTTTCTAAGGAATCGCTTTTTTCTCGATATTGAATCCTTGAGATAGATATTTTTGATTGCCTCGGAACATTCGAGGTTTATCTTGAGCATTCAATGCATTCTTGAGTCTTGATAATTACTATGCCTTGATATTCTTGATCTTGATTCTTGATCTTGATCTTACGTCTTGAGTCTTACGAGTCTTGAGGTCTTCTGAGTCTTTAGGGTCTTCTGAGTCTTCAGGGTCTTCTGAGTCTTCTGAGTCTTCACAGATATCTTGGTGATATCTTTGAGTCTTCATCTTTGAGTCTTTAGTTCTTGATTTCATCTTGAGTCTTTAGTATCTCGATTTCATCTTGAGTCTTGATATCTCGATTTCTGTTGAGTCTTGAAAACTTCGGTTTCATCTTGAAACTTCGGTTTCTTCGAAACTCAATTGAGTTCTTGAAATCTTGAGATCCTAACCTGATCTATATCTGTGACTATACATTTTGCAGATAACATCCTGAATACTCTAAAACTGAATCCTGACTCAACTATCAAGATTATCCTGAACATGTCATACTCAGGGGTTTTGGGATCTAATCAAAATCATATCTTTATTAAATTCATCTTCCAACAATATTTTCTGGAAATTAATATTAGTTGATTTCTGGAAATTAAAAGAGATTTATGTTTATAAGAAGAGATCTAGAGGTTTGTTGATTTTTAGAAATTAAAATTGGAATTTGATAATTTCTTAAAGTGGGTGGTGGTAATGGGTTGTTGAAACCACACTCTGTATATATATGTATATGTGTGTATATTTCAAGATCTGGTGGTGGGTTAATTGAGGAAAACGACATGGATTTGGGTTCACATTCAAATTAAACTGTATGTTGTGCATACCTTGGTTTCTGGTAAAATCTAATCTCTCTGTATAAATGTGCAAAAATGAAAAAAAATTAAGAATGTATGAAAGGGATTGAAATTCAGGAGCTAATTATTGCATCTTTGTTAACACTCGATTGATGATGGAATGGTTTGATTCGGTTTGTTTTTTTATAATTTTTCAAGGTCTTGGAATTGACCTCTGTCGATTAATTATTAGAGAATGAACTAGGTTTCACTTATTTTGATTACCAGGAGTCTATGTTATATTTGTGTATGTCTAGTTTGTGGGAGTTGTTTGTGTGGAATTATGGGATTTCTTGGTTAATGGTTGTAGGACTTCTTTCATTTCTTTTTTTTTTCCTTGAGATGAATTCTGACTGTTGATTGTGGTTTTCTGTTGCTTTAAATTTTTAAAAGATGTGCAGGCCCCGAAAGAATTTTCGTGAGGCAGAAGTCTAGAGGGGAGGGGTGAATAGACTTCTGAAACTTTTTCGTGGGATCAGGTGTGAATAGCAAAGTTGCTGATCGAGTCTTGAAGTGAATCGGTTTGGGTGATATCCAACTTACTGATCATCTGAGGGCATATCAGTTCGGTGTCTATCAGCTTAACTGATGTGCGGAAGATAAGTTTAACCCGTGTGAAAAACCAGTTTACTAAATCAAGTTCTAAGTAATCAGTTTTAGATTAGATGACAAAGTGTCAAACTGAACAAATCAGTTGCTTGATGCAAATCTGATCCAGACTTAGAATATGCATGTAATACTTAAACAAGTGTGTGCAGATAGTGTAAAACGGGTAAATCACATAAAAGCACACCAGATTTTTATAGTGGTTCAGACAACTTGTCCTACGTCCACTCTTCCCTATCAGCAGGGGCACCAACTAACCAACTGGACTTAGATTAATGTGTTAGTCCAACATAGTACAATAGATGTTTCAAGAGTTCTCACTCAACCAATCCCAGAAGTCAGAATTAGAAACCCTAGTCTGAAATCTTGCTAAAACAAACTTAACCTAACTTTTGGTTTGGGTATAAGATTTGTTGTGTTCCAACTGGAAATCTATCCTAGTATTTGAGTAGCCTAAGGCTGAAGGATAATATTTCTATACTAAGAACTATGGGATGAACACTTAGAAATATTCTTCAATTTTGTGTTCTTCGTGCGGAAATTGTGGATAGCTTGAGCTTGATGATAATTTATGTAATCTTACTGTGAAGGTTTGATCTCATATATATAGGCACGAAACCGAACTTGCCGTTGGAGAGCAATTTGAATTCGGTCTATTTTAGGTAGGTTTTGCAGGCTTGATTTGATGTACGCAGAGATGGCATGGCTGAAAGCATGTATGCTTGTCCTTTCTAGCCGTTTGACTCTGAAGCACTTCGTCCTGCAATGTCAGCTCTCTGTACATACATGTCTTGCTCTCATTGGTTATCAAGTACACTTATTCAGTGTTTGATTTACAAACTTAGGTTGACATTCTTCTTGTCTGATGAACTCGTATGACTTGGTGAAGCTTAGGTTGTCACCTGATTTGAGCTGATCTGATCAGTCAAAACTGATCAGTCTACCTGATTGAGTCTTCTGATGCAGGTTGTCTTAGCACAACTTGCAGACTCTTCTTCACTTCTTCTGATGTAGGTCTTCTGCTCTTCTGAGTCTTGTTACCTGGTGGTCATCTGATCTTTAGGTCTTCTGATTCTCCAGCATGTTACCTGATCTTCTGATCTTCACCTGGTTATCTGACTAGCTTATCTTCTGATCTTCTTCAAGACTTAACATATACATATTGAGTTCACCCTCAATATGTGACCTATCTATTACATTAGGTGTCTATACATCTCAGCTGGTCATCCTATCCTGATTTCTAATTCATCAGTCAGCTAACAGGTTTGACTGGTCCTATTACAACCTGTTTTGGAACTTCCATCAAAACTACAATTTTTCCAACAAGATGGAGTTTTGGGGATGGCTTATTGATTAGTTGTGATTCCCCTAGTGAAAAATATTGTTGTGCTTGGATGGTGTAATTGGAATGTATAAATTGTGTGCTTGAATGTAAAGTCTTTGAGGATGTAAACATTTAATGGTGATATTCTGATGAACTTTTTTTTGTGGCTTGTGATATCGTGTTTGTTTGGATTATTATGCGTGATTGTTTGTGATTAAAAGTCTCACTATATACAGAAAAAATTAACTTTATAAAAAAAAATAAAAAATTACTTTACATATAGCAGGCTCACTATATATATATATATATATATATATAAATCACTTTATCAAAAAAAAAGTTCATTTTATATAGAAGTTTCACTATATATAAAAAAAATTCACTTTACCTAAAAAAAATTCACTACTCTTTAAAAAAATATCACTTTACCTATATAATTTTTATATGATTGTATTACTATAAAATTATTCAGTATACTGCAATTTTTTTCATAAAAAAAGTGAAAGAATTTATTTTTAAAAAATTCAACAAACAAGAATATATTTTTTAAAAAAGTGGAAGAATTTTTTAATAAATTAATTATTATCACTTAAATTGGAATAATTAAAAGTATACAAATTTGAAAAAAAATGTCATTCTAATTAATTTCAATTAATTTTGAAATTCTCGAAATCCCAATTAATTCCATACCATGTTCAATTAACTTTCAATTAATTTGGTCAGAATTAAAATATTAATGGTAAGTTGGTGACTATTCAATTAGCTTTTTCAATTAATTGTTTTTTCCATTAATTGTTTCAGTCTACCATACTTTTTCCTCCTGGGTAAGTGTCAAAATTAAAATATTAATTGTATTGTTCATTGATTGACCACCAGCACAGATGTGTCAAATCGACTGCTGAGAAAGGTGGAAGGAAGGGAAATATAGTCTTTTATAGCCTAATTTTGTATCCGGTTGTAATTGAAAAAAGATAGTGTAGTAATATGTTATATTTCTTGTGACTTTGTACTGCAACGTTTTATTCCCTAAATAAAATTATTTACTCACATTAATATTAGTATTACTACAACGTAATAGGCATTCCTTATGCTTCGGCTGTTGGAAGCCTCATGTATGCTATGCTATGCAAGAGGCCGGATATCTGCTTTGCCGTCGGCAAGGTAGCAAGATATCAGACTAATCCAGGGAAAGAACATTGGACTGCAGTTAAAAATATTCTGAAGTATCTGAAAAGAACTCGCGATAGAATGCTTATTTATCAGTCAGACAGTTAGATTCCCATCGGTTACACGGACTCGAATTTCCAATCAGACCTAGACTCCAGAAAATCTACCTTGGGTAGTGTGTTTTGCATGGGAGGAGGAGACATGACATGAAGAAGCGTTAAGCAGAAATGCATAGCGGACTCCACCATGGAAGCCGAATACGTAGCTGCTTGCGAGGCAACGAAAGAAGCGGTTTGACTCAAAAACTTCCTAGTGGACTTGGACGTAGTACCGAATTTGCCCAGCACCATCACGGTCTACTGTTATAATGCCGGAGCAGTTACAAATTCAAGGGAACCGAGAGCCCACAAGGCCAACAAACACATTGAAAGGAAATACCATCTTATACGAGAAATCGTTAAGAGAGGAGATATTGAGGTGGTAAAAATCGCGTCAGAAGACAACCTAGCAGATCCATTCACAAAGGGTCTGCCTCAGAATACATTCGAGAGACATGTGGAAGGAATGGGTGTCAAGACCGTTGCCAATCTGCTTTGAGTATAAGTGGGAGATATTATTAGGTTCGTGTAGGTAGATTCTACACGAGACGTGTTGTAGTATACTTATAAGCAGACTTTGAGTATAAGTGGGAGATTGTTGGGATTATACTGGAAAGTATGTTTTTACTTTGTATAATCACACTGAGTTTCTGTCTTATTTACTGAAATAAATTATTTATCACTGATGCTTTAAATATCATCGAATGTTACACATATTTACTGCATAACTGTTCAATAAGAAGTACGTGTTACATTGTAGTTAATTTGGTGATACCAGATCACAGAAGATTAAATTAATATTCCCTTGTAACAAAAAGTACACTTTCACGACCTAGATGGAAATGAACAAACCATCACGAAAGGTTGAGGTGTACGTAAGGATCAGATTGGCTTGTCTTGACCAAGAGATTGCACTAGTGCATCATGATGCACCGAACAGGACCTACAGGAGGACAAATTCTTCACCACTGAAAATAGAAGAATTAGACCTCAGTGGTTCATTATTTCTTAATCTCCGTCCCATAAATAGGATCGTGTGCAATCAATAGCTGTTGCTTTGACTTATGATGGGAAGAGGATCATTGAGATTCAATACCTTGTATCTTGGGCAATGATATTAATTACACGACGATTACTAAGATTTAATACGGTGAAACGTGTGCAAGTACGTCTTGTTTGATTTGTCCCCTTAGGAGGCTCATAAGATTTATCATATCAAATCTTACAAGTGGAATTTATTTCCGGTATGGATAATAATGTTGAGCCGTTCCTTAACCAAGGAAAAATATGTTAATTAATATAAAGCTATTTCAGTGGCTTGAATTAATTAATGGACTAGATAATCTTAAACACGAAAAATAATAACCGGGAGCCATATTAACAGTAATATGGGTTAAGATGGATAGTGCAATATTAATTATGTAGTGGGATTAATTAATATTTATGGGTTTGAATAATATTGTGGCTCAATATTGAAAATTCAAAGTCCATTGGAAGATCCAATCTTAATTCTCCTAAAGGCCCCCTAAGTATCCCAAACATAAAGTCCAATAACTGGAAAATGTGTTTAAAATAAAATAAATTATTGTTGCCTAATTTTTCTTAAAAAATTCAAAAATTATAAATAAAAGAGGGAGAAAAATTTTCTTTGAATTTTGTTATGGAATGAAGATAAGTATTCTTGGAATACAAGATTATCTCATTAAATTCAAAAAATCTCCCACGTGGTTATTTATTAGGATATTTTCGAAAATCCCATAACAATAAGGAGGGAAGATTTTATTTGGGAGATATATTGGGAAATAGAATATATTGGATATATCCAAAATTGTTTCTTGGAGAAGAAGCAAGGAAATTTCCCAATCTCCCCAAAAACCTAAATTTTCGTTCCCCCCTTGTATTATAAATAGGGGATGAATTTTTCATCCCCAAAGTAATTCCATGTATTGGAAAAATTAGAAATCCACAAAGGTGGTGCAACATAATTTTTTTCCCTTTTGTTAATTGTTCACGTGTGTCCTTCCACCGGATTGACGAGCAAGGACTTGTGAATACTTGGGAAGGATTTTTGGTGTGTTCGTGTGAACGAGATCCACCTTCTAGACGATTGCCACTTCAAGAGGTTAGTTCATGTAAACTCCTAGTTATTCAGCATGCGTAGGATTTACGTGACAAACTTGTATGCATGATTTGTTGTTGTATTATTATTTGAATTAATATAGGATTAATTCATGCTAGTAATAATTGTCAGAATTAAATTTGTATTTAAATTCACCCCGAATAGATCCGGGCACTCTATTCCCCAACAACTGGTATCAGAGCCACGATTTCGGGCTCTGACTTTAAATTGTAATTTAATTAGTTGTTCATTGAATTTGGAATTGGATAGTAGAATTGTTAGATCTTTTTTTGCAGGTATCCAATTGTCATGGTATTTGATGAATGTTTATTTATGCATGCATATAAATTGTGGTTTTTAATTCGATTCGTTCAAATTCATTTTTGCCTCGTGAGAAAATCCACGAGTAGATTAGGATTTGTTTGATTTGTTCAATGTAATAGACTAGTCTAGATTTAGGTTTATTTATTTTGTAAATAAATTATAACCGGATCAGAGAGGTGGAACAGCAGTCCTGATCTGAGCCGGTATGGCCGGCGTCATCGCGCGAACGCGTGCGAAGGGAGCGCTCGCGTCTGCGAGCAGGCGCCTGCTGGCGCGAGGCTAGGCAGGTGGGCGAGCACGTGGCGTGATCTCGCCCGGCACGCCGGGCGCGATCTGCATCGTCGCGGAGGGCGAAAAGGCGTGGCGAAGCCTTGGTGTCTTGTGCAAACCCGGCAGTGCTGGCGATAGCGTCGCGGATCGCGCAACGCCATCTTAGTCGACTGGCAATCGTACACGTACAGCGGGGCAATGCTAGCGGCGTCTTGTGGTGGGTGAGAACGGGCAAGGGCTGGCGCACGTGCATAAGTGCCTGCCGAGATCTGCCAAGACGCTGAGCAACCTTCTTTGGCGACGTCATGATGAGCTTTCCATCGTCTTGTGGCGCCGATCGACATGGCCGGGGTAGTGGAAGGCGTGCACTCTGACCCGCGAGCTGGTGGATGACGTAGCTTGACATGGCCAATTTTTCGAGGCGATCGAGTGGGAGCTTTTTGAGACGAACGAAGAAGGCGAAAGGGACGATTTCTCAAGATCAAGACATGACAAAATTAACCGTGACAATTGGATATATGTGCCTAATATGTTTAATTTTTGTTTTGATGTTTGCGTTTTTTTTCATGCGTATTTAACTGTATTTTGAATATGCGATGCATGAGAAATTGTTTTTGGAAAAATCTCACTTTCGAAAATTACTAAGTATGATTTAAATAATTAATTAATAATTTTATTCCGGATAATAAAATTGAATTATTTAGCCTCCATGATTTATTTATTTGTGAATTCTTTTGGAGAAATTCCCCCCACGGGACGGCCAAAAGATAGCTTTCACATGAATAAATTCCAAACGAATTATTGTGGATTATTATTAGTGGCGACGATGACCCTCCCCACGAGGCTCGTTCAAAGCGAAACAATAATTCTGTATTTAATCATGGTTATTACTTAGGTATAAAATTGATATGCATATACTTCCCCGAAGTCCCTATCAATTTTATATTGGTCAAGTGGGAGCCAACTATTAATCTGGATATTAAAGGTTTGTAACTGTTCTTGTTTGTAACCTACTTGAATGTGTTTAAATAATGACCCACCCCACGTGGCTTATTTAAACTGTTTCGAGATGTTGGCTGATGCATGTTCATATTTTTTTTGAGATTTTAATATGATACATGTGATCGAATTTTGTGATAATTTTGTACTTTTACAAATAGTTATTTATTTCAGTTCAGCATGTCACAACCTTTTAATCCACTATTATTATACTTAAAGTCAATTGTATGGGAAACTATGTTGATTGGAAACGAAAAATTATGATTGTCCTAACTGCACAAAAGCACAAGTGGATTCTTGACACACCAAAAATTAAATGAGCCAACTGACGAGTCAAAAACGCGAGGCTCGTCAGATCACCTTGTGAGAGATATCGTTGAAAATGGTGGAGGGCAAGCCCGTAAGGGATTACGTCCTCAGAATTGATGGCTCATCTGAACAAACTTGAAGATCTGGGTGCAGATTATTATCTGGAGACCCAAATCGATTTGCTACTCCACTCTCTGCCCAAAAGTTTTGAGCACTTTGGCCTCGCTAGCTAATTTGTTGTAAACTTTGGTCGCGACAGATACGTTGATGGGGCACAAAACTCAAGCTTTGACGGTAAGTGGTCCGTCTTTCATCTTCTAAGCCAAGGGAAGGCAAGAAGAAGAAGAGGACCAAAAGCCATAAGCAATCAAACTCAACTGTTGCCAAGGGAAATGGTAAGATGAGGAATGCTGGTGGTGTCAAGGAAAATCCAAAGGGGAAGTGCTTCAAACAACGGTAAGGACAATGGAGATTTGCCTGTTCCAACCCCAAAACGGCCGGAAAGAAAGGTAATTCTCACGCACTAATTGTTGAAACTTGTTTAGCGGCGTATACTTCTCATTCGTGGGTAGTTAATACGGGATCCACTGATCATGTTTACTTCAGGGGGTTCAAGCGGACCTCGCAACTTAGTGTGAGTGAGATCCTCATCACACTGGCTGATGCTACGAGAGTGGCAGCTGAAGCAGTGGGAGAAGTGCAATTATCTTTTGAAGATAAAGTTTTAATTTTAAGAGATGTTCTTTATGTTCCCAGTTTTAGAAAGAATTTAATTTCAGTTTCTAAACTTTTTCTTGATGGATATTCGGTTACTTTTAATAAAGTTGTTACCATTGCTCAAAATGATGAGTTTATCTGTCATGGAACGTTGTCGAATAATCTCTACACAATTAACTGTACACACCACTCATGAAATGCATCCTATAACATATCGACTGTTTCGGCTAAAAGAAAACGTTCATCAAACGTGAACGAGACACTTCTATGGCATCTAAGACTAGGTCATATCAATCCGAAGAGGATCCAAAGGTTGGTCCAAGATGGTTCTTTGGAGTCTCTCCAGGTCGAACCATTTCCAACCTGCGAATCGTGTTTGGAGGGTAAAATGACCAAGAGGGCATTTGGAGCCAAGGGGAATAGAGCCAAAGAAGTGTTGGAGATCGTTCACACCGATGTATGTGGTCCAATGACAATCAAAGCAAGAGGAGGCTATGAGTATTTCGTTACTTTTATCGATGATTACTCAAGATACGGATACATTTTCCTAATGAAGCATAAATCTGAGACCTTTGAAAAATTCAAAGAATTTAAGGCTCAAGCAGAGAACCATAGGGAAAAACGTATCAAGTCTCTACAATCCGATCGTGGAGGCGAATACCTCAGTGATGAATTCTTGAACTACTTATCGGATGAAGAGATTGTATCCTAGTTAATTACACCCGGAATCCCTCAACAAAACGGGGTTGCAGAACGAAGAAACTGAACTCTTTTGGAAATGGTCAGGTCAATGATGAGTTATGCGGATCTACCCAAATCTTTTTGGGGTCACGCCTTGGAAACGACGGCTTACATTCTAAACTTGGTGTCATCCAAATCAATTCCCAAAACCCCTAAAGAATTGTGGACCGGGCGCAAGCCCAGTCTAGGACACATGAGAATCTGGGGGTGTCCGGCATACGTGCTAGACAAGGAAGCTGGTAAATTGGATCCAAGATCGGAATTGAGGTTGTTTATAGGATACCCCAAGGGAACGAGAGGGTGCATGTTCTATGGCCCCGAAGATCAAAAGGTGGTCATCAGTGCACACTTTAGATTTTTGGAAGAACACTCCATGAACGACAAAAAACCCAGAAGTGAGATTACCTTGAATGAGCTAAAAGGGCTTACCTCAATGCCAACTGTACAAGTTGGTATACCAAACGACACACTTACACAACCGGAACCTCATCGCAGTGGGAGGGTTATCCGACAGCCCGAAAGATTCATGGGGATATGAGAGTCTTCGGACTTGATCCCCTACGAAAATGAATCTGACCCATGGACTTACAAAGAGGCAATCCGTGACAAGGATGCAGATTCTTGGCAAACAACAATGAAAGCTGAAATGGGTTCTATGGATCAGAACAAGGTGTGGGAGCTTGTCGAACCACTTAATGGGGTCAAACCCATTGGATGCAAGTGGTATACAAGAGAAAAAGGGGATCGGACAGAAAGGTGGAAACCTTCAAAGCTAAACTTGTGACAAAAGGTTACACTCAGAAAGAAGGGATCGACTATGAGGAAACCTTTTTTGCTTGTAGCTATGCTAAAGTCCATCCGCATTCTCTTGTCGATAGCTGCGCATCTCGATTTCGAGATCTGGCAAATGGATGTCAAGACAGCTTTCCTCAACGGAAGTCTTGAAGAAAAAATCTATATGCAACAACCCGAAGGCTTTACTGCAAAGGGCCAAGAACATCTTGTTTGCAAGCTCAAAAAAGTCCATCTACGGACTGAAGCAAGCATCGCGTGATTGGAACCAATGTTTTGATTAGGTTATAAAGTCTTACGGGTTTGATCAAAATGAGTTCGAAAGTTGTGTGTACAAAAAGCATGTCGGAACTGCATTGGTATTCTTAGTACTATACGTAGACGATATTCTGCTCATTGGAAACGGTGTAAAGGTTTTGTCAGACGTAAGGGCATGTCTATCAAAACAGTTTGATATGAAGGACTTAGGGGAAACCGGTCACATCCTTGGGATCAAGATCACTCGAGATTGCAAGAAAATGATGATAGGCTTATCGCAAGCCTCATACATAGATACTGTCTTGAAGCGATTCAGCATGCAGGATTCCAAGAAAGGCTTCGTACCTTTCAGGCATGGAATCCATCTATCCAAAGAAATGTGCCCTAAGACGCAAAGGGAGATAGATGACATGAAAGGCATTCCTTATGCTTCGGCTGTTGGAAGCCTCATGTATGATATGTTGTGCACGAGGCCGGATATCCGCTTTGCCGTCAGCATGATAGCAAGATATCAGAGTAATCCAGTGAAAGAACATTGGACTACAGTTAAAAACATTCTGAAGTATCTGAAAAGAACTCGCGATAGAATGCTTATTTATCAGTCAGACAGTCGGATTCCCATCGGTTACACGGACTCGGATTTCCAATCAGACCTAGACTCCAGAAAATCTACCTCGGGTAGTGTGTTTTGCATGGGGGGAGGAGCCATGACATGGAGAAGCGTTAAGAAGAAATGCATAGCGGACTCCACCATGGAAGCCGAATACGTAGCTGCTTGCGAGGCAGCGAAAGAAGCAGTTTGGCTCAAAAACTTCCTAGTGGACTTGGACTTAGTACCGAATTTGCCTGGCACCATCATGGTCTACTGTGATAATGCCGAAGCAGTTGCAAATTCAAGGGAACAGAGAGCCCACAAGTCCAGCAAACACATTGAAAGGAAATACCATCTTATACGAGAAATAGTTAAGAGAGGAGATATAGAGGTGGCAAAAATTGCATCAGAAGACAACCTAGCAGATCCATTCACAAAGGGTCTGCCTCAGAATACATTCGAGAGACATGTGGAAGGAATGGGTGTCAAGACCGTTGCCAATCTGCTTTGAGTATAAGTGGGAGATATTATTAGTTTCGTGTAGGTAGATTCTACACGAGACGTGCTGTAGTATACTTAAAAGCAGACTTTGAGTATAAGTGGGAGATTGTTGGGATTATACTGGAAAATATGCTTTTACTTTGTATAATCACACTAAGTTTCTGTCTTATTTACTGAAATAAATTATTTATCACTGATGCTTTAAATATCATCGAATGCTATACATATTTACTGCATAACTGTTCAATAAGAAGTACGTGTTACATTGTAGTTAATTTGGTGATACCAGATCACAGAAGATTAAATTAACATTCCCTTGTAACTAAAAGTACACTTTCACGAGCGAGATGGAAATGAACAAACCATCATGAAAGGTTGAGGTGTAAGGCTCAGATTGACTTGTCTTGACCAAGAGATTGCACCAGTGCATCATGATGCACTGAACAGGACCTACAAAAGGACAAATTCTTCAGCACTGAAAATAGAAGAATTAGACCTCAGTGATTCATTATTTCTTAATCTTCGTCCCTTAAATAGGATCGTGTACAATCAATATCCGTTGCTTTGACTAATGATGGGAAGAGGATCATTGAGATTCAATACCTTGTATCTTGGGAAATGATATTGATTACACGACCATTGCTAAGATTTAATACGGTGAAACGTGTGCAAGTACGTCTTGTTTGATTTGTCCCCTTGGGAGACTCATAAGATTTATCATACCAAATCTTGAAAGTGGAATTTATTTCTGGTATGGATAATAATATTGAGACGTTCCTTAACCAAGGAAAAAGATGTTAATTAATATAAAGTTATTTCAGTGGCTTGAATTAATTAATGGACTAGATAATCTTAAACACGGGAAATAATAACCGGGAGCCATATTAACAGTAATATGGGTTAAGATGGATAGTGCAGTATTAATTATGTAGTGGGATTAATTAATATTTATGGGCTTGAATAATATTGTGGCTCATTATTGAAAATTCAAAGTCCATTGGAAGATCCAATCTTAATTCTCCAAAAGGCCCCCTAAGTAGCCCAAACATAAACTCCAATAACTGGAAAAAGTGTTTAAAATAAAATAAATTATTGTTGCCTAATTTTTCTTAAAAATTTCAAAAATTATAAATAAAAGAGGGAGAAAGATTTTATTTTAATTTTGTTATGGAATGAAGATAAGTATTCTTGGAATACAAGATTATCTTATTAAATTCAAGAAATCTCCCACTTGGTTATTTATTAGGATATTTTCGAAAATCCCATAACAATAAGGAGGGAAGATTTTATTTGGGAGATATATTGGGAAATAGAATATATTGGATATATCCAAAATTGTTTCTTGGAGAAGAAGCAAGGAAATTTCCCAATCTCCCCAAAAACCCTAAATTTTCATCCCCCCCTTGTATTATAAATAGGGGATGAATTTTTCATCCCCAAAGTAATTCCATGTTTTGGAAAAATTAGAAATCCACAAAGGTGTTGCAACATAATATTTATTTTTCCCTTTTGTTAATTGTTCGCGAGTGTACTTCCATCGGATTGACGAGCAAGGACTTGAGAATACTTGGAAAGGCTTTTTGGTGTGTTCGTGTGAATGAGATCCACCTTCTAGACGATTGTCACTTCAAGAGGTTAGTTAATGTAAACTCCTAGTTATTCCGCATGCGTAGGATTTACGTGACAAACTTGTATGCATGATTTGTTGTTGTATTATTATTTGAATTAATTTGCTAATAATAATTGTCAGAATTAAATTTGTATTTAAATTCACCCTGAATAGATCCGGGCACCCTATTCCCCAACACTCATTAGAGCCCCTGACTATTAGTAACTTTGTCAATTGAATAATATATAAATTGTTGTTACCAAAATTTTACGTCCAGGATAACAAGTAATTATTGAGAATTAAAAGCAATGAAACAATGTAAAAACACAATATTGATGACCCAATTTATCTGGAAAGACTAAGTCTAGGGGGCAGTACCAAGCTACAATAATTATATGCCTAAGAGTCTAAGATTTTGAATCCTTTACACTGAAGATTTTATGTCTATTTATAAGAATACAACATGGACCGAGAACCCTAATGGGCCGATCGGTAAACCCTAGATGCTAAGATCTCTTGAATCACCATGACCGATTTGTTTCCCTGATTATCGTCGAGATTCTCGCTCGACGATCTCCTAACATAGTTATCCGGTTACACACTTAGCAGTGGATCTGATTATGGTATCTCTTCCACATATATCTCTGTTGAATTCGCCTGTCGACTTTGCGCTTTGGCCTAATTGGCCTGTGGTCGCCAGATCTGGACCGCTCGGCTTGTACTTCACCATTCTTGGCTGCCAAGGCCCCATTCGTTGCACTCGACCTGCGATCGCCAAAAGACGACCGACCTGTTGGGGTCATACTGTAAAGTATGTTTTTTACTTTGTATAACGAAACTGAATTTTTGTCTTATTTACTGAAATTAAATTATTTATCATTGTTGCTTTAAATATGAATGAATGTTATATATATTTACTGCATATCTGTTCAATAAATAATATGTGTTACATTGTAGTTGATTTGGTGATACCAGATCACAGAAGATCAAATTAACAGTTCCCTGTAACTAAGTACAAATTCACAACCTAGATGGAAATGAACAATCCATCGTGAAATGTTGAAGTGTAAGGCTCAGATTGACTTGTCTTGACCAATAGATTGCACTTGTGCATTATGATGTGCTGAGTAGGACCTACAGGAGGAGAAATTCTTCAGTACTTAATATTGAAGAATTTGACCTCAGTGGTACGTTATTTCTTAATCTCTATTCCTTAAATATGATCGTATGAAATTAATAATTATTTCTTTGACTTATGTTGGGTACAGAATCAATGAGATTCAATACTTTATATCTTGGGCAATATTATTAGTTACATGATGATTGCTAAGATTTAATACGGAGAATCATGTGCAAGTACGTCTTGCGTGATTTGTCTGTTAGGATTTAAACTGCAATTATGGAGAAATTAAGAGATCACAAAATTAAATAACATAGATTTGGTTACCCAGTTCGTCAGGAATGACTACGTCTGGGGCTACTACCAAGCCAGAAGATTTACTAATTTTTGGTGATGACAATTACAATGAATCTGATTGGAATTAATAGGCGCAACTGGGCCAAAACCCTAAAAGCCCATCCCGGTCGAGTCTGCTAAAGCAGGCCCAAAAACAGTTGGATCACCGAGAAGCTGGGACGTGAAGCAGTCGATCAGGCTCCATAACCCAACAATCTCCCACCTGGAGACTGACTTCAACTGTAACTTGTCTCCTCCATCTTATCGATATCTCTCACTGGTAGTAGTGACAAACCTTCATCTCAGTTTCCAAGGCCAATTGAAGTCATGCATAACTTCAACTTCTCTAAGGTCACAACCTTAGTCAACATATCAGCAGGATTCTCACTTCCTCGGATCTTCATCAGCTGCAAGATCTTGTTCTCAATAAGGTAACGAATGTAATGATACCTCAACTCAATATGCTTCGTCCTCGAGTGAAAAGCTGGATTCTTTGCTAAGTGAATAACACTCTGATTGTCACTATAAAGAATACTATCCTTCTGCTCCTTCCCCAATTCACGCAAGAGATTATGCAACCATACCATCTCCTTACTAGCGTCAGTAACTGCAACATACTCTGCTTCTGCAGTGGACTGTGTTACAATCTTCTGCAACTTAGAAGCACAAGAAATCGATGTACCACCAAAAGTAAATACATACCCGGTTGTACTCCTCCTTTTGTCAAGATCACTGGATGCCAAGTCTGCATCAACATACCCTGCCAATTCAACACTTTTGCCTTCAAAACACAATTCTCTTTCTGTAGTACCTCTCAAGTACTTAAGGATCCACTTTACTTCCTCCCAATGCTTACCCGAATTACCCATAAACCGGCTAACTACTCCTACCGCATGTGCAATATCTGGTCTTGTACACACCATAGCATACATCAAACTGCCAATTGCTGAAGTGTAAGGGGTGTTTTGCATGTAGGTTCGCTCCTCTTCGCTACTAGGTGAGTCCTTGTTGGATAGCTTGAACTAACTTCCCAACGAGACACGAACTGGCTTTGCATCTTCCATACTAAACCTCTTCAAGACCTTCTTTTTGTATTCAGCCTGTGAAAGATACAACTTTCTGTTGGGGTTATACTGAAAAGTATGCTTTTACTTTGTATAACCAAACTGAGTTTTTCTCATTTATTTACTGAAATAAATTATTAATCACTGTTGCATTTAAATATGAATGAATGTTATATATATTTATTGCAAACCCGTTCGATAAAGTCAGTACGTATTATGTTGTAGTTAATTTGGTAATACCAGATCACAGAATATCAAATTAACAACTCCTCGTAATTAAGTACAAATTCACAACCTGGATGGAAATGAACAAACCATCATGAAAGGTTGATGTATAAGACTGGGATTGGCTTGTCTTGACCAAGAGATTATACTAGTGCATTTGGATGCGCTGAATAGGACCTACAGGAGGATAAATTTTTCGGTACTGAATATACAAGAATTAGACCTCAGTGGTGTGTTGTTTCTTAATCTCCATCCCTTAAATAAGATAGTGTGAAATTAATAACTATTGTTTTGACTTATGATAGGAAGAGAATCATTGGGATTCGATACCTTATATCTTCGGCAATATTATTAATTACATGACGATTGCTGACATTTAATATGGAGAATCGTGTGCAAGTACGTCTTGTTTGATTTGTCCCCTTGGTGGGCTCAGAACCTTTATCATACCAAATCTTGCAAGTGGAAATTTATTTCCGGTATGGATAATAATGTTGAGCTGTCTTTACTCCAAGGATAAAGATATTAATTAATATAAAGCTTGTTCAGTGGCTTAATTAATTAATGGACTAAAATAATCTTAAACACGGTAAATAATGATCGGGAGCCATATTATAGTGAAGTTGTAATATGGATTAAGATGGATAGTTCAATATTAATTTTATAGTGGAAGAAATTAATATTAATGGACTTTGAATAATATTTAGCCCAATATTATAGGTTCAATAGTCCATTGGACGTCCAATCTTAATTCCCCTAAAGGCCCCTCAAATAGCCCAAAATAAAGTCCAATTAATGAAAGAGAGTAGAAAGTATTCTTGCTTAATATTTCCTTGAAATTTTCGAAATATGTAGGGAAAAAGGAAGAAAAGATTGTCTTGATTTTCTTGTAGATATTTTATGGAAAGAGATAAGTATTGTAGAAATACATAATTATCCCATAAATTCAAGAAGTCAAATCTTGACTCTTTTGCCTTGTTATTTTTGAAAAAAATAGGGATAAAAAAGGGGAAGAGATTTTTATGGAAAATTCAATTAAGGAGAAAAGAATATAGGAGATATATTCAAGATTTCTTGGAGACCAAGAAAAGATTTTCTTCTCTTATTTTTTAGACCTAAAAATCGGCCCCCTCCTCCCTATAAATAGGGGATGAATTTTTTATTCTCAACTGCAATTCCATGTGTTGGAAATATTAGAAATCCACAATGGTGGTGGCAAAATATTTTTGGTTTTCCTCTTGTTAAAATCGTTCGTGAGAATCCTCCCACCGGATTGCGTTCGTGGACTTGGGACATATTTGTGAAGTCTCTTTGGGGTGATCTGTTGTCTCATCCGTCGTCTCTACAAGAGGTTAGTAATCTCGTAACTCCTAGATTCCGCATGCTTAGGATTTACGTGGATTACGTGTACGCATGTTGTTTATTCATTTATTAATTATTATGTTGAATTGACTTAGGATTAATTCATGTTAGTAATTAATTGAATAATTTAAATATGTATTTAAAATCATCTCGAATAGATCCAGGCACCCCTAATTTCCCAACAACTGTTATCAGAGCTCTGGTTTCGAGCTCTGAATTTTAAATTGTTATTTAAATTATGTTGGACATTAAATTGAGAATAGATTGTAGAATTGCTAGAGCTGTTTTGCAGGTATCCAACTTGTCATGGTATTTAATGTGTTTAATTTTCATGCGTACTCGTTCGGATTTGTTTTTCTCGTGAGAAATCCACTAGTAGATTAGGCTATTTGATTTGTTCAAGTGTAATAGACTAGTCTAGATTTAAGGTGTATTTATTTTTCGTTAAATAAATTGTAGCCTGATCGAAGATGAAGATGGAGACGAGGAATTAAAATGGATCTGGAACCGTACGTGGGCGATGTGCGTCGCGCAAACCGTACCAAGGGAGGCATGCGCGCGATGCGGACATCGCCGGTCGGGATCAGCATTAGGCGCGCGCATGGGCGCGCTGGACGAGCACGGGCGAGGGATGGCCGAGGCATGGGGGCGCGCACGCCACGCGGGCGCTTACCGATGCCGCCGAGGCTTCCAAGATCCGTGTAGGCGTCTTGGCGCCGCGCGCCGCTTCTTGCTTTGCCAAGACCGTGTAGGGCGTCGCGCGCCCGCGCCTAGGGCGCTGGCGCGATCGCTTCGGGCGAAGGCGCGGCGGATCTTGGCGTGCATCCCGGCCAGAGCTACTTGGCGTGGCGTTCAAATGATGGAATTTTTTTTTCGAGATGAACGAGTGGGAGAAATTCAAGATGGTGTTTCTTCAAGATCAAGCCAAGGAAAATCAAACCATGACAGTTGGATAATATGTGCCCAATGTGTTTATTTTCTACTTTGCTTGATTTATTGTTGTTTTGTTTCTTATGCTTTATTTAATTTGTTTAAATGTGTTTGCATGAGAATTGCTCAACGAAAAATCTCAAACTCAAAAATTACTAAGTATGTTTTAAAAATTAAATTGGTTTTGAATCGAATTAATTTTGACCTCCATGATTTATTTATTTGTTAAATCTTTGGGAGAAATTCCCTACGGGACGGTCAAAAGATAGTTTTCACATGAATAAATTCCCAAAATGATGATGGTGAATTATTATTAGTGGCGATGATGACCCTCCCAAGAGGCTCGTTCAAAACGAAGTAGTAATTCTGTATTTAATCATGGTTATTACTTAGGTATAAAATTTATATGCATATACTTCACCGAAGTCCCTGTCAATTTTATATTCGTCAAGTGGGAGCCGACTATTAATTTTTGAAATTAAAGGTTTGTAATTGTAATTGTTTGTAACCTGCTTGAATGTGATTTAAATGATGACCCTCCCACGAGGCTCATTTAAATCTGTTTTGAGATGTTGGCTGATGCATGTTCATATTTTTTTGAGATTCAATATGAATCATGTGATCGAATTATGTGATTTTTTTGTGTTGATCCGGGATATTAACACAAGATATATGTTTATTTTCAGTTTCATTATGTCGCAACTTTTTAATCCATTATTCAATATACTGAAAGACAATCTCTAACTGGAGAAAACTTTGTTGATTGGTATCAACAACTCACTATTGTCCTCACTGCACAAAGCCATAACTGGGTTCTAACTGCACCCAAACCAGAGAAGCCATCAGACGAGGCTACAAAAACGGTTAAGAAAGAATATGCTGACTGGGAGCGTTCTAACGAAATGGCAAAGTGTACCATCTTGGCTTCAATGTCAGATGTGTTGCAACACCAACACCAAAACGTTGAGACCGCTGCAGACATCATGATTAATGTTAAAGCGATGTTTCAACATCAGAACCGTGTAGCTCGCCAGATCACCATGAAGGATATGCTCTCTATGAAAATGGTGGAGGGAACACCCGTGAGGGATCATGTTCTCCAAATGATGGCTCACCTTAACAAACTTGAGGTGCTTGGAGCTGAATATGATATCGAGACCCAAATCGATTTCATACTTCATTCCCTTCCCAAAAGCTTTTAGCAGTTCAGGTTGAATTATCAGATGAACAATCAAAAGTTCACCTTGCCTGACCTGCTGCAAGCTCTTGTTTCGGCCGAAGGGATTTTAGGAGGGAGCAACCAAGCTTTAGCGGCTATTGGTCCATCTTCTTCTTCTAGGCCAAAGGGAGGTAAGAAGAAGAAGAAAACCAAGAACGAAAGCCAAGCTAACTCAAGTGTTGCCAAGGCAAAGGTAAGGTGAAGAAGGAGGGTGGAGTAAAGAGTCCAGCTAAGGGAAAGTGCTACAACTGCGGTGAAAAAGGACATTGGAGGTCGGCCTGTTCCAAACCCAAAAGGAATGGAAAGAAAGGTAATTCTCACTCACTAGTTGTTGAAACTTGTTTGGCGGAGTACGCTGCCCATTCATGGGTAGTCGATACGGGATCCACTGATCATGTTTGTTTCACGTTATAGGGGTTCAAGCGGACCCGACAACTTAGTGGAAGTGAGATCCTCATCACGCTAGGCGATGCTACGAGAGTGGCAACTGAAGCAGTGGGAGACATGCACCTGTCTTTTGGAGACCAGTTTTTAATTTTAAGAGATGTTCTTTATGTTCCTATTTTTCGGAAAAAAACCTTATTTCAGTTTCTAAACTATTTATTGATGGATATTCTGTTCGTTTTAATAAACATGTTACTATTTTTCATAACGATGTGATTATCTGTCATGGAACTTTACGGAACAATCTCTTTATTATTAACTGTGCACACCACTCACAAAATGCATCGTATAACTCATCTACTATTTCATGTAAAAGAAAGCATTCATCTAACGTGAACGAAACACTTCTTTGGCACCTAACATTAGGTCATATTAAACCAAAAAGGATTCAAAGGTTGGTTCAAGATGGTTCATTGGGGTCTCTCCAGGTTGAACCATTTCCAACTTGCGAATCGTGCTTGGAGGGTAAAATGACCAAGAGGGCATTTGGAGCCAAGGGGCTTAGAGCTAAGGAAGTGTTAGAAATCGTTCACACCGACTTGTGTGGTCCAATGCAAATCAAAGCTAGAGGTGGCTACTAGTATTTCGTTACGTTTATCAATGACTACTCACGCTACAGATACATTTTCCTAATAAAGCATAAATCTGAGACCTTCGATAAATTCAAAGAATTTAAGGCTCAAGCAGAGAATCATAAGGAAAAGACTATCAAGTTTTTACGATCTGATCGTGGAGGCGAATACCTCAGTGATGAATTCTTGAACTATCTGTTGGAAGAGGGGTTGCATCCCAGTTGACTGCACCCGGTACCCCTCAACAAAATGGGGTTGCAGAACGAAGAAATAGAAAACTTTTAGAAATGGTAAGATCAATGATGAGCTATGCAGATTTACCAAAATCGTTCTGGGGTTATGCTTTGGAAACAACAGCCTATATTCTAAACTTAGTGCCATCCAAATCAGTTCCTAAAACCCCGAGAGAGTTGTGGACAGGGCGCAAGCCCAGTTATGGACACATCAGGATCTGGGGGTGCCCGGCATACGTGTTGGACAATGAAGTTGGTAAGTTGGATACACGTTCGGAATTAAGATTGTTCATTGGGTACCCCGAAGGGATGAAAGGATGCATGTTCTATGGTCCCGAAGATCAAAAGGTCGTAATCAGTACGCACTTTAGATTTTTAGAAGAAGACTATATGAACGATAAAAAGCCTAGAAGTGAAATTACCTTGGAAGAGCTTAAGGGGCCAACTCCATTGCCAATTGTACAAAATGATATACCAAACGTCAATCCTTCACAACCGGAACCTCGTCGTAGTGGGAGGGTTGTCAGACAACCCGAGCGATTCTTAGGGATTGGAAAGTCTTCAGACTTGATCTCATGCGAAGAATCAGATCCCTGGTCCTACAAAGAGGCAATCCAAGACAAAGATGCAACTTATTGGCAAACAGCAATGGAAGCCGAAATAGGTTCAATGGATCACAATAGAGTATGGGAGCTAGTCGAACCAATCAATAGGATAAAACTCATTGGATGCAAGTGGGTATACAAGAGAAAGAGGGGACCAGACGGAAAGGTTGAAACCTTTAAGGCAAGACTAGTGGCGAAAGGGTACACTCAGAAAGAAGGGATCGACTATGAGGAAACCTTTTCGCCAGTAGCCATGCTCAAATCCATCCGCATTCTCTTGTCGATTGCTGCACATTTAGACTTTGAGATCTGGCAAATGGATGTCAAGACAGCTTTCCTAAATGGAAGTCATGACGAAGAAATCTAGATGCAACAACCCGAAGGCTCATTTTAAAAAGGTCAAGAGCATCTGGTTTGCAAGCTCAAGAAGTCCATTTATGGGCTGAAGCAAGCATCCCGTGCTTGGAATCAGTGTTTTGATCAAGTTATAAAATCCTACGGTTTTGATCAAAATAATTTTGAAAGTGGTGTTTACAAAAGGCGTGATGGAACTGTATTGGTATTTTTGGTACTATACGTTGACGACATACTGCTTATCGGAAACGATGTAAAGGTGTTATCGGACGTAAGGGTATGGCTGTCAAAACATAGTTTGATATGAAGGATTTAGGTGAAGCCGGTCACGTCCTAGGGATCAAGATCACTCGAGATCGCAAGAAAAGGATGATCGGGCTTTCACAAGCCTCTTATATAGACACTGTTTTGAAACGCTTCAGCATGCAAGATTCCAAGAAAGACTTTGTGCCCTACAGACATGGAATCCATCTATCCAAGGAAATGTGTCCCAAAACACAGAATGAGATAGAAGACATGAAAGACATCCCTTATGCTTCGGCTGTAGGAAGCCTCATGTACGCAATGTTGTGCATAAGACCAAATATCTGCTTCGCCGTAAGCGGTAGCTAGATATCAAAGCAACCCGGAGAAAGCACATTGGACTGCGGTAAAGAACATGCTGAAGTATCTGAAGAGGACACGGGACATATTGTTGGTTTACCAGTTAGACAGTCTAATCCCCATCTGTTACACGGACTCGGATTTCCAATCAGACATAGACTCCAGAAAGTCTACCTCGGGTAGTGTGTTTTGCATGGGGGGAGGAGTCATAACATGGAGAAGCGTAAAGCAGAAATGCATCGCCGATTCTACCATGGAAGCTGAATACGTAGCTGCTTGTGAAGCGGCGAAGGAGGCGGTTTGACTCAAGAACTTCCTAAGTGACTTGGACTTTATCCCGGATTTGCCCAGCACAATCACGATCTATTGTGATAATGTCGGAGCAGTTTCAAATTCAAGGGAACCATGAGCACACAAGGCCAACAAACACATTGAAAGAAAATACCATCTTATACGAGAAATCGTTAAGAGAGGAGACATTGAGGTGGCAAAGATTGCATCGGAAGACAACCTAGCAGATCCATTCACAAAGGGTTTGCCTCAGAGTACATTCGAGAGACATGTGGAAGGAATGGGTGTCAAGAACTTTGCCAATCTTGTTTGAGTATAAGTGGGAGAAATTATTAGGTTCGTATAGGGTGATATTAGATGTCACATAGAACACGAGACATGTTGTAGTATACTTAAAAGCAGACTTTGAGTATAAGTGGGAGATTGTTGCGGTTATACTGAAAAGTATGCTTTTACTTTGTATAACCAAACTGAGTTTTTCTCATTTATTTACTAAAATAAATTATTAATCACTGTTGCATTTAAATATGAATGAATGTTATATATATTTAATTTAAACCCGTTCGATAAAGTCAGTACGTATTACATTGTAGTTAATTTGGTGATACCAGATCACAGAAGATCAAATTAACAGCTCCTCGTAATTAAGTACAAATTCACAACCTAGATGGAAATGAACAAACCATCATGAATGGTTGATGTATAAGACTCGGATTGGCTTGTCTTGACCAAGAGATTATACTAGTGCATTTGGATGCGCTGAATAGGACCTACAGGAGGATAAATTCTTTGGTACTGAATATACAAGAATTAGACCTCAGTGGTGTGTTGTTTCTTAATCTCCATCCCTTAAATAGGATCGTATGAAATTAATAACTATTGGTTTGACTTATGATAGGAAGAGAATCATTGGGATTCGATACCTAATATCTTGGGCAATATTATTAATTACATGACGATTGCTGACATTTAATATGGAGAATAGTGTGCAAGTACGTCTTGTTTGATTTGTCCCCTTGGTGGGCTCAGAACCTTTATCATACCAAATCTTGCAAGTGGAAATTTATTTTCGGTATGGATAATAATGTTGAGCTGTCTTTACTCCAAGGATAAAGATATTAATTAATATAAAGCTTGTTCAGTGGCTTAATTAATTAATGGACTAAAATAATCTTAAACACGGGAAATAATGACCGGGAGCCATATTATAGTGAAGTCGTAATATGGATTAAGATGGATAGTTCAATATTAATTTTATAGTGGAATAAATTAATATTAATGGACTTTGAATAATATTTGGCCCAATATTATAGTTTCAATAGTCCATTGGAGGTCCAATCTTAATTCTCCTAAAGACCCCTCAAATAGCCCAAAATAAATTTCAATTAATGAAAGAGAGAAGAAAATATTCTTGCCTAATATTTCCTTGAAATTTTCTAAATATGTAGGGAAAAAGGAAGAAAAGATTGTCTTGATTTTCTTGTAGATATTTTATGGAAAGAGATAAGTATTGTAGGAATACATAATTATCCCATAAATTCAAGAAGTTAAATCTTGACTCCTTTTGCCTTATTATTTTCGAAAAAAATAGGGATAAAAAAGGGGAAGAGATTTTTAAGGAAAATTTAATTAAGGAGAAAAGAATATAGGAGATATATTCAAGATTTCTTGGAGACCAAGAAAAGATTTTCTTCCCTTATTTTTTAGACCTAAAAATTGGCCCCCTCCTCCCTATAAATAGGGGATGAATTTTTCATTCCCAACTGTAATTCCATGTGTTGGAAATATTAGAAATCCACAAAGGTGGTGGCAAAATATTTTTGATTTTCCTCTTGTTAAAATCGTTCGTGAGAATCCTCCCACCGGATTGCGTTCGTGGACTTGGGACATATTTGGGAAGGCTCTTTGGGTTGATCCGTTGTCTCATCCGTCGTCTCTACAAGAGGTTAGTAACCTTTTAACTCCTAGATTCTGCATGCTTAGGATTTACGTGGATTACGTGTACGCATGTTGTTTATTCGTTTATTAATTATTTTGTTGAATTGACTTAGGATTAATTCATGTTAGTAATTAATTGATTAATTTAAATATGTATTTAAAATAATCTCGAATAGATCCAGGCACCCCTAATTTCCCAACACTTTCTTGCCACCTTATCACGATCGATTCGCATACCCGAGATTTGCTTGGCCTCTGCAAGGTCCTTCATAGCAAACCTATCAGACAACTGCTTCTTCAACTTGCTCACTTCTCGCGCACTAGAGTCTGCTATCAACATGTCATCAACATATAATAGCAAAATGATATAGCTAATATCATACCTCTTGAAATAGCAGCAATGGCCAGCTTCACACCTATTGAACTCAATCTCGTGCATGAACCCATCAAACTTCTTGTACCACTGTAATGGAGCTTGTTTCAAACTATACAAGCTCTTCCTCAATTTGCAAACAAGTTCATTGTTCCCCTTTGACAAGTACCCTTCTGGTTGCTTCATGTAAATGTCCTCATCTAAGTCACCATGAAGAAAGACTGTTTTTACATCCATCTGCTCTAACACCAAGTTCTCTGCAGCCACCAAACTCAAAACTAACCGAATGGTAGTTAGTTTCACAACAGGAGTAAAAATATCAGTATAACCAATACCATATTTCTGTTGAAACCCTTTCACAACCAGTCTTGCCTTGTAACACTTGCTTCCATCTGCCTCCTCTTTAATTCTGTAAACCCACTTATTATGCAGTGCCTTCTTGCCCTTAGGGAGCTCAACTAGTTCCCAAGTTCCGTTGGTCATCAACGAATTCATCTCATCATCCATTACAAGTTTCCACTTTCTCACCTGCTCACTACGTGTAGCCTCTGCATAACATTCAGGCTCACCACCATCAGTCAACAATAAGTAATGAAGAGAAGGAGAATACCTATCAGGAGCGGAATTGTTGTTGGTGGTGTACGTGGTTCTTCCTCAACAACCACCTGATCATCATGAACCTCCTTGCTCCCACCTGAGTTTGAAATGTCTAACTCAACAACCTGAGTCTCTGAACCACCTGCTTTGGATGTACCCGACCTATCGTTGTACAATATTTGCTCATTAAATACGACATCTCGACTACGGATTATCTTTCGATTCTCCTCATCCAAAAATCGATAACCAAATTCATCACCGCCATATCCAATAAACGTACATTTAACAGACTTAACATCCAATTTACTTCTACTAGCAGCATCAATATGAACATATGAAACACACTCAAATACTCGAAGAAAAGAAAGATTTACCTCCTTACCAGACCAGGCCTCCTATGGTATGCCATTTTCCAAGGGAGTTGAGGGTCCTATGTTTATCAAGTAAGCTGCAGTGTTAACTGCTTTTGCCCAAAACATCTTCGGCAGCCCACACTTCAATCTCATGCTTCTAGCACGTTCACATAAGGTTCTGTTCATACGTTCTGCCACACCGTTCTGCTGGGGGGTTCCTCTCACAGTTTTCTCCATTCGAATTCCATTTGCTTCACATAATTCTCTGAACTCATGGAGCTCGTACTCTCCACCATTATCAGATCTCAAACACTTCACTTTGAGACCTGTCTCAGTTTCTACAAGGGTCTTCCACTTCCTGAAAGCATTAAAGGCATCAGACTTATTTTTCATAAAATAAACCCATACCTTTCTCGTGGAGTCGTCAATGAAAGTCATGTAATATGATGCTCCACCAAGAGATGTCACTGGTGCTGGACCCCGCAAGTCGATATGGACTAACTCCAGCTTCTGCTTCTTCAAGGTTCTGCCTCCTTTCGAAAAACTCACCCTTTTCTATTCCGAATACACAATCCTCACATAACCCGATGTCAATTGTCTTGAGGTCTGGCAGTTTACCCTTCTAACATATCACTTTCATCCCTTTCTCACTCATGTGGCCAAGACGACAATGCCACAAATCTGCATTCCCTTTTGCACCTGCAAGAGCAATGCTATCTCGTGTGTTGCCTGTCATGTACAACGTTCCCTCCTTATTTCCTCGAGCCACTACCATTGCACCTTTAGATATCTTCCACGTATTGTATCCAAAGATCACAGTGTAACCCTCATTATCAAGTTGCCCTACTGAAAGTAAATTCCTCTTCAGTCCAGGAATATGTCTCACATCTCGTAACTGGAAAACAGTTCCATTTGGTGCATTGATCCGAACATCCCCCTTTCCTATGATTTTCAGAGGCTCATCATCAACAAGATAAACCTTTCCAAAATTTCCAGATGTGTAGTGTTCCATTACGTCAGCCCTGCTGCAAGAATGAAACGATGCTCTAGAATTTAACACCCAAGATTCCAGTGGTCTGCTTACGCTCAAAATTAATGCATCTGAGACCTCATCAGTGACATCGTTTGCTGAATTGTCATCCTTCTTTGGTGCATTCGCTGGTGCCTTACACTAGTTTTTGTAATGACCATGTTCATGACAGTTGTATAACTCAATCTGACTCTTGTCCTTCTTGGGCTTATCTTTGCCCCTCGACTTCGATCTACCTCGATTCGATTTCCCTTTAGATTTTTATCTGCCTCTGTTTCCTGCACTCAAGGTTGATCCTGTGGCCACACCCAATTATTTCCTGCGAATTTCTTCGCTCATGATCAGATCTCTAACCTCATCAAACTTAAGTTTCACCTTTCCTGCTGAAGCACTAACGAAACCGGCACCGTCCCACTCCAACTTTTTGGGTAAAGAAGACAACAAAATTAGGGCTTGAACCTCATCATCAAAATCAATCTCAACCGAGCTCAATTGGGCTATGGTCATATTGAACGTGTTGATATGATTGGCTACCACAGTATCCTCTGCCATCCTTAGGTTGAATAGCCTCCGCATCAGATGAACCTGGTTCGCTGCAGACGGCTTTTCGTACATCTCAGTCAGAATCTCCAACATCTCCTTCGTGGTTTTTGCTTTTACCGTGTGGAGAGCGACGTTCATGGACAACGACAGACGAACCACACTCATCGCCTTCCTGTCCAGTAACTTCCACTTGTTGTCCTTCATATCTTCTGGTTACGCACCCAAAGGTTGATACAGATCTTTACCGTATAGGTAATCCTCAATTTGCAATTTCCAGAATCCGAATTTCGTTCCATCAAATTTCTCAACAGGCGATTTCCCTTCAGCCATCATAATTGCTCCCACCAGATCCTCTGAACCTGATGCTCTAGATACCAGTTGTTAGGATTTAAACTGCAATTATGGAGAAATTAAGAGAACACAAAATTAAATAACACAAATTTGGTTACCAGTTCGTCAGGAATGACTACGTTTGGGGGCACTACCAAGCCAGGAGATTTACTAATTTTTGGTGATGACAATTACAACGAATCTGATTGGAATTAATCGGCGCAACTAGGCCAAAACCCTAAAAGCCCATCCCGTTCGAGTATGCTAAAACAGGCCCAAACATAACCCAACATTGTCCCCTTGGGAGGCTCAGAAGTTTTATCATACTATATCTTGCAAGTGGAATTAGTTTCCAGTATGGATAATAATGTTGAGTCATTCTCAATCTAAGGAAAAAGATATTAATTAATATGAAGCTTTGCAGTGGCTTAAATTAATTAATTGACTGGATAATCTTAAACACGAGAAATAATAACCGGGAGTCATATTACAGTAATATGAGTTAAGATGGATAGTGCAATATTAATTATGTAGTGGGATTAATTAATATTTATGGGCTTGAATAATATTGTGGCTCAATATTGATAATTCAAGATCCATTGGAAGGTCCAATCTTAATTCTCCTAAAGGCCTCTTTAGTAGCCCAAAGATAAAGTCCAATAACTGAAAAATATGATAAAAATAAAAGAAATATTGTTGCCTAATTATTTCCTATTTTTCGAAAATAATAAGGAGAAGAGAGAAAAGATTTTCTTGGAAAGATTTTATGGAATAAATATTCTTGGAATACAAGTTTATCCCATAAATTCAAGAAAAGTAAAAAATCTTATTTCTTCCTTTATTTAGTGAAATTTTTCGAAAATAATATAGTAGTCGGGAAGAAAAGATATTTTATGAATATTATGGAAACAAAATATATGAGATATATTCAAGATTGTATCTTGGGAAAATACAAAGAGATTTCCTAACCCTAATATTGCTCAAATTTGTTGCCCCCTCTTGTGTCTATATATAGGGGATGAATTTTTCATCACCAACATAAGTACATGTGTAGGAAAAATTAGAAATTCACAAAGGTGGTGAAATAATTTTTCTCATTTTCTTTTGTTAATTATTTGAAGGAGATTCCTCCACCGGGATATCAAATAAGGACGTGGGGATACTAGAGAAGGTCGTTAGGCTTGTGCATTCCTCCGTTGAATCCGCCAAAAGGTATGCCTTACGTAACTCCTAGAAATCCGCATGTGTAGGATTTACGTGGCTTTTTGTACGCATGATATGTTGTTGTGATTTAATTGTTATTTGAATTAATATATGATTAATTCATGCTAGTAATAATTAACTTAATTTAAATTGCACCTCGAATAAATCCGGGCACCCTATTTCCCAACAACTGGTATCAGAGTCTCGATTTCGAGCTCTGTGATTTAAATTGTTGTACATTAAATTTTGGAATTGTATAGTAGAATTGCTAGATCTCTTTTGCAGGTATCCAATTGTCATGGTAATTTAATGTTTATTTAATTCATGCTTATGATTGTATGCTTTTCAATTCTACTCGTTCGGATTCATTTTTCTCGTGAGAAAATCCATGAGTAGATTAGGCTATTTGATTTGTTCAATGTAATGGACAAGTCTAGATCATAGGCTAATTTATTTTCATTAAATAAATTGTAACCGGATCGAAGACGGAGACGAGGGATTGAAGACGGGATCCAAAATTGTGGCGTGGGCGGTGTGCATTGCGTGAAACGTGTCAAGAGAGGCATGCGCGCGACGCGGACACCATCAGACACATGAGAGCACGGGCATGGTAAGGCTGGCGTGCACGAGGGCTGAAGGCCACAGGTGCGCGCGCTGAAGCCGAGCAGGTGACGCGCGATCAAGGCGCCGAGACAGGCGTTCGCTGATGCACGTGCGGGACCGTACGGGCACAGGCGAAAGCTTTCGGGTGGGCGCGCGTGTGTGTGCCCAGAGACGCACGGGGGCGGGCTAGAGCAACGCGGGCGGTAGCGGGCGAGCGCACGGACACGCGAGGGTACGCATGGCGCCCTGCCGATGCTGCCGAGACATGCCGAGCGAGCCCTGGCGGCGTGTGTTCGTGCACGGGCGCCAATCGACACGATCGGGTTGGATGCAAGGCGTGCATCCCGACCTGCGAGCTGTTCGATGCACGAGACGTGACTTGACATGATGGATTTTTTTCGAGACGTTCGAGTGGGAGAAATTTGAAGACAGACGATTTTTCAAGTTCAAGGCAAAGAAGAAATTAAACCGTGACGATTGGATATATGTGCCCTGTTGGGATATTTTAGTTTTGATGAATTATGCCAAAACATTATCAACTTGTGTTTTTTGAAGCTAATTTACAGATAACAAGTTGAGGGGGAACGAGAGAACAAATTGAGGGGGAACTCACGAAATCAGACGTAGATGATCGAGATCAGACGAGGCTGCAGACGAGACTGATCGAGGTCAGATGAGTAAGATGAGTTCCAGAGTTAACTGATGAGCTGAGCAAAATCAGAAGAGAAGATACGCTAAGCCAGCTGATCAGAAGATCAGATGACCAGATGACCTGATCAGATAACCAGAACAAACTTGATCAGATAATCAGAAGAACAGACGAGCTAATCTGGTGATCGGAGAGCGCATGTTTATCGAAAGAAACCCCGACCCAGAAGAGAAGGTTGCGGTCGAAGAGGAGAAGATGAGATCGACGAGATCGACGTGATCGAGATCGATATATGAAGACGAAAGGATGATCAAAATCGGACATGATTGAGATCGATGTTCTAAAACGATATGCTAACCGACGATGTAATAACGATGCGGATAAACCGATATGTTAACTGTTGCTATCGACCGATCATGTGAAGTCGACGATCGCGAGAAGAAATCGATATCGAAACCGAAATCTGCATACCAGATCAGGAAAGAAGTCATCAGAAGAGAAGTCATCTGAAGTCATACTCACTGAGAATCGAACGCCGATGATGATCGCTTAGCTGAAAAGCTTAGTGACTGAGGGTCGATGTCTGAATTCAAGAGCCAACTCGATGTTTCGAAAAGTCGTTATGCTGATCGTATAAGGTCCGGCCAAGAGAAGCCCGCTGAATCAAGAATCCTGAGTCCAAGGAAGCCTGAGTTTGAAGAAGCTGAGGATCAGACAATCCTGAAGAATATAGCCGTTAGATTCAGCTGACGTGGACCAATGAGAGGAAGACAACCAGCCTGAAGAAGCTGCTGTACTTACAAGAATAGTATGGATTTGAATGTGATTCTCTCCAACGGTAACATTCAAATCCACACTATAAATACAAGTTCTTCCCTCATTATCAGGTGTGGAAAAATGCGTGAAACATCCATCAAGCCAAATAATCAAAGCATTCCCACCCTAGAACACAAGTCTGTATATACACGCATATATTCAAAGAGTGTTCTAGAATCCAATCTAAGCAACCCACGATGTATCCTAAGCTTAGAGAGATTTTCCCATCCTTAGCATCGAGGCTAAACAAATGTAAGGGAAAATCTCAACCTAGTTGGAAACCAAACAAACCTTACCCAAATCAGTTTGATAGGATAAGTTTGTAGGTGAGTGTGAACTCGGTAAACATCTAGCAATTCCGAAAGGGAGGGTAGGCAATCCCGTGAGGGTGATAAGTCCCGTTTGAGTGTGAACTCGGTAAACATCTGTTGGGTGTTGGACTAACACGTTAAACTAAGTCCAGTTGGTTTAGTAGGTGCCCCTGATGATAGGGAAGAGTGGATGTAGGAGTTGGACTCCGAACCACTATAAAATCGTGTGTTCTTTACTGCTTTATGTTCTTACTTGTCATATGCATTTGATTATAAGCAAAACACATCACATGAGCTTAAAACGTAAAAATCTGAAATCACTCTGCCCTCACCCCTGTTTTATAGGCATCTCATGAAAAGTTTGCTTCCGCACGCGCAAAATGGGTTTTCCACCGGGACCAACATGCCCAATATGTGTTTAATTTTTATTTTGATGTTCTTGTTTATTTTATTTTGCTTGTATTTAATTTGTTTAATTATGTTTGCATGAGAATTGTTCAATGAAAAATCTCAATTTCAAAAATTACTAAGTATGCTTAAATAACTAATTGATAATTTTATTCCTGATAATAAAATTGAATTAAGTTTGACCTCCATGGTTTACTTATTTATGAATTCTTTTGGTGAAATTCTCTTAAGGGATGGCCAAAAGATAGTCTTCATATGAATAAATTCCAAAGGATGATTGTGGATTATTATTAGTGGCGACGATGACCGTCCAAAGAGGCTCGTTCAAAACAAAATAATAATTATGTATTTAATTATGGTTATTACTTAGGTATAAAATTGATATGCATATACTTCGCCGAAGTCCCTCTCAATTTTATATTGGTCAAGTGGGAGCCAACTATTAATTTTGAATTAATGGTTTGTAACTCTTCTTGTTTGTAACCTTCTTAAATGTGTTTAAATGATGATCCACCCACGTGGCTCATTTAAACTGTTTTAAGATGTTGGCTGATGCATGTTCATATTTTTTTGAGATTTTAATATGATTCATGTTATCAAATTATGTGATTTTTTTTTGTGTTGATCCGGATATTGACCCAAAATGTATGTTTATTTTTAGTCTCATCATGTCACAACCTTTTAACCCACTGTCCGATATACTTAAAGATCATGTATTAACTGGTGAAAACTATATTGATTGGAATTGAAAACTTACTATTGTCCTTACTGCACAACAACATAAGTGGGTTATTAATGTACTAAAACCCGAAAAACCTACTGATTACTCAAGTGAGACGGATAAGAAAGAATATAATGATTGGGAGCATTCCAATGAAATGGCTAAGTGCTTCATCCTGGTCTCAATGTCGGATGTGTTGCAGCACCAATACCAGAAATTTGGGACTGCTACAGAAATTATGCGATATCTTAAAGCGATGTTTCAACATCAAAACTGTACAACTATGTATACCACCATGTGGTATATGTTGTCGCAGGAAATGGTGGAGGGAACGCCCTTAAGGGACCACGTTCTCCAGATGATGGTTCACCTTGATAAGTGTTGGGAAATTTATAATTTTGATGAAAGTTCCAAAAACACATGTAATAGGACCAGTCAGACCTGTTAGCTGACTGATGTTTATATTACCTGCTATAGGAGACCAGTTGATAATGATTGTATAGAACAACTGATGAAATAGATAGGTCACATATTGAGGGGGAAACTCAATATGTATAGGTCAGATCTGAAGACTCAAAGGACAGCTGATATCCGACAGGCCAGAATGCAAGACAAGAATAGAAGATCAGATCGTTCTGATCTAGTCAGATATCTCAGCTGAAGTCATAAAGCTCAAACTCAGAATACTTGAAGATCAGATGACTTCCAGAAGATCAGACCAGAAGACCTACATCAGCCGAGTCTGCTAGTTGAAGCTAAGTCAACCGGCACCAGAAGACTCTATCAGGTAGACTGATCAGTTCAGACTGATCAGGTCAGCTCACCAGGTGAAATCTGATGTTTCACCTAATCATACGTCGATGATCTGAACAAGAAGAATGTCAAGCTTAGTTGGAAGAACAACACTGAAAAGTGAGTCTGCTATCCAATAAGAACAAGACACGTATGATCGGAGCCGGCAATTGCGGGATTTGATGGTACCTCTCTGTAATGGCTACAAAATATAAATTCACGCTTTTGGCCATGCCGTTCCTGAAGCTCGTCACATCAAGCCTGCAAGTCTACCAAATATAGCCTGAAATTCAAATTGCTCTCCAACGGCTCTTTGATTTCAAGGTCTATAAATATGGGATCACACTTCAGAGTGAAACAACGGAAACGCTGAACAATCAAGAAGCTCAAGCTAATATCAGATTTCCGCACAAGAACACGAACAAGAAGATTAATTTTTATTAAGTGTTCATCCCATAAGTTCTTAGCATAGAAATCTTTTCATCTAGCTATTAGGCTGTTTATACGCAAGAAAAGATTTCATAGTTGGAACCAAAAACAATCTTACCCAAACCCCCAAGTTAGGTTAAGTTGTTTAGCAAGATTTCAGACTAGGGTTTCTAGTTCTGATCTCTGGGATCGGTTGAGTGTGAACTCCTTAAACATCTAGTTGGTGTACTGTGTTGGACTTACACATAAAACAAAGTCCAGTTGGTTAAGTAGGTGCCCCTTGTGATAGGGAAGAGTGGACGTAGGACTGGTTTGTCCGAACCACTATAAATCTTGTGTGCCTTTACCGCTTTGATTAACTGATTACACAATCGCACACAACCTTTAAAAAAGCATACATATTCCAAGTTGAGATCGATTAGCACCAAGCTTCGATCCGATCAAACTTGACACTTGATCAACCCGATTAAAAGATTAACTTTGGAATCGATTTATCAAAACTGGTTTTTCACATGGGTAAAACTTAAGCTTCCGCACACATCGATTAAACCGATAGTTCTGAACCGATCGCCTTGAGCGACAAGAAGTTGGTTATCGACCCAAACCGATTCACTCGCACTCGATCGGGTTAAGCGCCCTCACACCTGATCTGCACAAAAAGTTTTTGTAGTCTATTCACCCCTCCCCTCTAGACTTCTGCCCTCACTAAACCCATTCGGGACCTACAAGTGGTATCAAAGTGGTTGGTTCTCTGAGCACCAATCGACTCGTGTATCATCGATTCTTGAGGAAGAATCTTTGTGGTCAACTGAACTGATCTTGAAAAACCGTTTTTAAAACTCATTCATTTTCCAAAATCACTCAGCATGGATAACACCTCAGGTATGTATCATGATCTGCCGAAGTTCTCAATCGATGAGTATGCAGATTGGGCCATATATATGTCCAACCATCTAGGTTCGATAAGCGGCAGAATGATGGAAGTCTTCGAAAGAGGACCCATCATCATATATTACGACAACCCTGCAGTTGGAGGAGATCCAGACTTTGCCCCGGAAGTCTTATGCGTAAAAGCCCAAATTTGATGGATGCGGAGGAAAGGAAATCGCATACTCTAGATACTATCGCATAAGGCATATTATCATGAAAACCATGGATAAGGTCACCAAAGAAAAGATTAAGTATCTCAAATCTGCGAAAAGCAATGTGGGATACTCCGGCTGAGATATCTTGAGGAAATGAATAGATAAAAGACAGCCATCTACAAAACCGAATAACGGTGAAGTTCAAAAACGAAAGATTCTCGCTTAAACGAAACCATCAACGAACTCGATGGAAGGATTACAATGTCTATAAACAAGCTTCGAGAACTTGGTAGAGAGATGTCTGATAAAGATATCAACTACAAAATCCTAAGGTCTCTCACCAAGAAATGGGACATGAAGGTCACGGTAATCAAGGATTGCTAAGACATTTCAAAGATGAAGCCAAATAGCTTGTTCTTGAGCCTTAAAGCTCACGAGTTCGATTTGATTGAAAGAGGACAAGGCGATGAAGATGAGGTGCTGCTTTGAAGCCTCAACTTCAAAATCGATTGCTTTTAAGGCAACCAGCAGCAGAACGAAGGCCAACGAACCTGTTGGGAATATAATGAGTCAGGCAGAACAGATCGCTCTGCTTACCAGGAAACTTGAGAAGTCGAACGTCCAACTTGGTAAGTATCGAAGATTTTATAAGGACTATCAACATAGCCGAGGGAGAGATAGGAGATCAGCCAACAGATCTCCGAAAGAACCGAATATGATGATCGGAGGGATCACGAGATGAAAGGAAAAGAGATAATCGGTGAGGAAGGAAGAGATAACCAATCGACGAAGAAGCTCGGACTACTATCGAAGAAAGCTTTAAGTCACCGATAGGTCATACAGACGAGTGATTCACCGGAAGGAAAGATTCGTGGATCAAGGAGCGTGGCTTCAACCGTGAGAAGCGAGTCACTATAGCGCAGACGCCTGGACTGACGCCAAGAGAAAGGGAAGAAAAAGAGGGAACGTAAGAGAGCAACGTTATAGGGACGGGAAGAGCCATGGTTCGACACGTCGAAATTGACGATTCCTATCTCCCCCTCGAGGACTCGGATACTCCTCTGTAGAAGACTTCTACCCGATCAACAAAGGTCTTTGTTGACTTCTATGAAAATGAAGATCGATATTCTCTTGAGACGATGATGAGATCTGCTGATGGCCGTGGAGGACCAATGCTGAGGTAACCTCCAAACTCGCTTCGTTAAACTTCACACTGCTATCATTAGAACACCTTTGGGGAGATTGACTGCAGCTCTACTCATAGCAATTGCTTGAGGATCTCTCCAATCTGATGAACACTTATCTTTATAGTGGAAGTTTGAAAATGATAAGTTTGAGGATCCGAAATAATCGACTAAAAAAAAATGATCTCGATAAAAGCTCTCCGAACTTAGATCATTTGAAACCGCCGAAGGCAACCGAGAAATTTAAAATTCTCGAAGTTAAAGCTTCGATCGGGAGAAAGCAGATCAAAGATCACCGAAATTAACAAAAGCGACAAAGTGATGACTTCAAAATCCTGCAAGCAAAATTCGATGAGCTGTTCCAAAAGCATGAAAGTCTAAAATCATCTGAGGATAATCTGCGTAAGAAAATAGAGGTTTTTTCAAAATCATCTAAAACCGCTCAAGACATGAACGCCTATTTTTCAACAACGATTAACAAGAAGGGACTTGGGTATGAGAACCCTTCCACATCCTCAAAAGCCCCTACCGATTCATCTCAAAAAGGTGTAATCAGACGAGTTTTTAGACAAAGATACACCAAAAGCCAAACATGTATCTAATAAGGGAAAAAGACCAGTTGAGCAGGTAAGGCAGGTGCCTAACCAGAAGGGGAACATAAATGGACCCCAACTGGTAAAGCATCAGTCGAGGAATCAATAGAAGAACCCGGTTCTTTCCGAAGAGACCTCAACCCGATCAACAGATCGAGAATCGAAAAAAGACAACCCGTAAAGGGAAGTCCAATCGAGAGCCAATCAAGGTCAATTTGCCTAATAAGCATGCTTCGGAGTAAACCGCAAAAAACCACCTATGCCGAAAAGATATGAATCTTTTCGATGGTAGCGATCGTACCTACCCCTATAATCGAAAATCTAGGGTCAGCTGCACTTAAAACACCTTTGGATGAAAAGAAGACAAACGAAAAAGATAAATCCCAAGTCTTCTAAGTCACCCAAGGTTCACACTAATAATCATACTAATCGAAAAGCATATAAAGAGACGTATGATTATGTTGATAGGTATGGGGAGACAAATCAGGCCTTCGATCTAACCGATCACAATAGAAGTGCTCGTTTGTATGGATCCCCAAAACTAATCCTAACCCCTCGGGACCCAATCCAAAAGGGGTACCTAAAGCCCCGATTTGGGCTGCGGGGATCGCGTGGGTCCGCAAACAAAGGAGGTGTGCAAGCAACTATCCGGGTACATCGATAGTGGATGTTCAAGGCACATGATGGAAGCAAACATCTCCTCGGTTCTTACATAGAAATGAAAGGCCCACGTGTACTCTTTTTTCGGTGATGATAACTTTGGTTATACCAAAGGATTGAACCTTAGAGAATGATGATGTACAAATAATCTGAGTCTCGTATGTCGAAGGTCCAAGCACAACCTATTATCGGTTTCACAATTTCTGCGACAACGGATTCAAGTTGAGTTCTCGACCGACCAATGCACTATCAAGAATCGAGCCACTCAAATGATTTTGCTAATCGGTTCAAGGAAAGGGACGATCTACACAAATGATTGGAACAGTTGCCCAAGAAATGCATGCTGATTGTCAAGAGTTCCAAAAGTAGCGATTGGCTCGCACAAAAGAATGAGCCATCCCGAACTTTAAAACTCTTAATAAGATAGCAAGGATGTCTCTAGTGGAAGGACTTCCGAATGAAGTATTTTCAAAGGATCAGACATGTACTGCGTGTCAGAAGGGAAAACATGTCAAAGCTTCATTCAAGGGAATTCCCGCATCCGGCATCCAAAGATCTTCTCAAGTACCGCTTCATATGGATCTATTTGGACCCGATTACACCGGTCGGTCTCAACGGACGAAATATACTCTGTAATCGTGGATGACTATTCCAAGTTTACGGGTTATATTCTTACATAAGAAGAATGAGACGACAAAACGAAGATACCCGAAATTTCTAAAAAGATTACAAAATGAGAAGGGGTCAATGTAGTAAAAATCGATCGAGATAAAGGTACAAAATTTCCGAACTCTTTTATTACTGATTTTTTGCTCTAAGTTTGGTATACATCATGAAACATCAGCTGCAAGGACGCCACAACAAAATGGAGTAGCTGAACGGAGGAACAAAACTCTCAAAGAAGTTTCGCCGCGACGATGTTAGTGAACATGCAATACCAAGCCGTTTTTCAAGCGTAAGCAATCAAGATCGCATGCCATACTCGAAATGATGTCTTCGACTAAGGCTCACTACAAAACACCCTATGAACTGTGGAAGGACGAAAAAATCTCGTGTCTCTTACTTCCATGTTTTTTTGGGTGTAAGTGTTCATACACAACAATGGGAAGAGTCGGGTTGAAGACTTTTGAGGCCAAGTCGATGAGGGTATATTCTTAGGATATTCCTCATCTAGCAAAACTTCGGGGGTTTACAACAGATTTACCCCTACTTGTGGAAGAAACACCCCATGTAGTCTTTGATGAAACATCTTACAAACAAGAGAAATCGCCTCGAGAACAAGATGTACACGATCAACAAGAACCCGATGTTCGGAAAATGGATCATTTAACGATCAAGGAAAAAAAAGAATCGAAAACTATAACAATATACATTCCAGATCTAGTCTGATTCACGGATCATTCGGATCCTAAGGTAAGAAAAAACTGTTTGATTGAAGAAGTTCATTCAAATGAGACAAGATCAATCGAACCATCCAGATTCGGGGGAACATCCGGTTCCCACGAACGTACATCGGCACATGATGAGTCCAACATCAACTGATCTGATCATCGGAGACCCATCTGATAAAGTTAAAACTAGACATCAGATTGGTGAAAGTGTCATGTATTGATGTTATCTGTCTATGAAGGAACCAACAACAATAAAGGAAGCTCTACAAGACGCAAGTGGATTCTAACCATGCAGGGAGGAGCTTGAACGATTCGGCCAAATCAAGTTTGGGAACCGGTAGATGCAGACGAAATCATCAAGACATAATTGGCACGAAGTGGGTTTTCAAGAACAAAAGAGATGAGAAAAATGTTATCACCAGAAATAAGGCAAGACTTGTTGCTAAGGGGTATTCACAATCAGAAGGAATTGATTATGACGAGACCTTTGCACGATCGCTCCGCTTAGAAGCCATTCGGTTTATTTACGCATATCTTCCCACCTGAGAGGGTTCACTTTGTGTATCGGATGGACGAAAAGTGCATTTTTAAAACGGGGTACTAGCGAGAGGAAGTTTATGTCGAACAACCTCCAGGGCTTGAAAAGAACAACCAAAGTGTACCATTTACTTAAAAGCTCTCTATGGCACAAAACAGGCTCCTCGAGCTTGGTATGATACACTCTCTCGGTTCTTGATCGAAAAGTGGGTTCACTAAAGGAAACGATGGGACGAGAACCTTATTCGAAATAGAAGATGGAAAAGATATTCGATGGTTCAGATTCGTGGGGCGACATCATCTTCGGATCTCCCAACAAAAGTCTATGTGAAAGATTCAAAAAATCCGATGCAAGGGAAATTTGAGATGTCCATGATGGGTCGGATGAATTACTTTACGGGTCTTCAAGTAAAAGCAAAGTACGTAAGGGATATTCATCTCGCCAAGCAAAAGTACACTAGGAATTTATTGGCTAAGTTTGGAGTTCAAAATTGTAAAGAAGCCAAAATTCCTATGATGACCGGATTCAAGATGGATCCAGATGAGGAATGGTCGGAAAACAAATCGAAGAATAATATAGGGCTCTCATTGGATCTCTACTATACCGACCGCCAACAGACCCGATATAACCTTCGCAGTAGGTGTATGTGCGAGATTTCAGGCAAATCCAATGATAAGTCACCTAGAAGCAGCTAAGCGGATTCTTAAGTATCTGAAGGGGATAGTAAACCTTGGTTTATTTTACCCATCAGATGATAATCTAGAGCTTAGTGGGTATTCTGATTCTGATTATGGAGGTTGCAAGATTGACAGAAAATCCACCTCGAGAACTTGTCGGTTCTTAGGAAGTAAAAATCGATCTCGTGGTTTTCAAAAGCGGACATCGATTGCAACATCTACTCTTGAGCGAAATATATGGTCTGCGAGAAGTCATTGTTCCCAACCGCCTCGCTTAGTCTTAATCGGCCGGTGAGGATTATAACATTGAAACTAAGAATGTACCTATTTTTTGTGACAGTAATAGTGCTATTGCAATCACTCAGAATCCTGCTCTACACACAAGATGCAAGCATGTGGATGTCAGGCACCATTTTATAAGAGATCATGTTGAAAAGAAGAATATCAGAATGGAAAAGATTCATACTGATATACAGAAAGCTGATATTCTAACCAAGCCACTAGTTGAGATCGATTCGAGAGAATTATGCAATGAGCTAGGGCTTACGGATCTTGGAGAAAAAAGCACCTAAAATGTTTGATGGATTGTTCTCGAGAACCAAATTTGGTTAAGAGACTAACCAGTGAAAGGAATCGATTGAGTTTGGTATCTCAATCGATCGGAAGATCGATCAAGGAACTGATGAGAGAAATCGATCAGATTTACGAGTTATCAGATTAAAGGAACTGATCAGATTTAAGGTTTATCAGATTAAAGGAAACACACAATTTAAAAGGAATATCTGATTAAATCAGTTGGGTTATTTTACATCTTTTAAGTCGATTTAGGCGATATTCAACAAGCAAGATTCACAGTTAAAAGTCTACAATCGCATAAGAAAGCGTAGAATTTACACAACAATGAAATAATAGAACTTTTCATTGATAAAGACCAAAGGTCGATTACATTACAAGTTACAAATACAAAGGACCCGGGAGGTCAAGACATAAGTCATAACCAAAAACCCTAAACCTATAACCCTAAACCCTCATCCCCAACCCAAGAAGTGCGGAGAGAGATTTTTAAATCGATGCTCTCATTTTCCCCCCACTTAACAAGGGGTGAAAAAGGCTTTAAAATAATCCTAAAAGCCTCTCAAGAAGCTAAAACCAATGGAGCGAGAGAGGCCTTGATAGGATTTTTAAGCCGAGAGCCCTAAGAAAGAGAGTCGATGAGGCTCTCCAAATTGTTAAATGGTGAGTTGATATCACGGGCATCAACCGTTGTTCCGATGCGCACTGCACATCAAACAAACTCATGTTCATTTTCGATCGAGTCTGTTGATCACGAGTTACGCTATCTCGATAGACACACAAGGTGCATACTGGTTAGGAGAAGTGTCTTCTCGATTCGCGATAAGCAGAAACCGCGCCTCGGTGGTAGAAAGCTTGGCAACGATTGTATGTGAAATCTTTGATGACGATTTAAAAACAAAGGATAAAGGGACACACAGGGTTGATTTGAGAAGCTGAAATCATTGAAAAAGGGGAAAAGGTGTTTGCCGGAAGTTTCACCGGAAATAAGGGTTCACCAGGATACATGATTCTACAAAGAAGATAAGTATGGTGATTGGGTTATGTTGTGTAAAACAATTGGTCCAATTTATAGTGACCAAGCAAGGGTGCAAATGCAAATTCGAGTTCTCAAAACCTTTTAGAGAAATCTGCACCAAAAGGACAGCGTGTAGAAATCACGCGACTGATAATTGGATAAATTTACGGCGGATTGACATATCGAATGATTCAGATGATAATTACGCATGTCAAATCGCGCCAACTTAGGGAATAGAAGCTACTATTCTAGACTAAGTTTTGGCGGTAACACTTATCCCAAGAATTGGCTTGATCTGAGAAGAATCAGATTAGGTCAACTAAAATCTGATTACATACAAAGTTGATCAGATGAGGAAGATCAGCTGAGAAACTCCAACAAATCAGATACATCAGTCTATGGGAAAAACAGAAATATCAATTGAAGGGGGAACTTCAACTGATCAAGGAGGATCAGAAGGGAAATCAGACGTATTCAAGGAAGATCAGTTGAGCTTGAAACTTCAACAAATCAGATGCAAGTGAAGAAGATCAGTTAAAAGGATCAGTTGGGAAATTTTAAGGCTTAGGCAGAATACTAAGATCAACAAGTGAAATCAACATGGATGGTATTGACTGATTACAATATCAGTCAACCAGATACGCCTTTCTTTTCTCTTGTTCTTTGCTTATTTATCGGATCTTATCTGATATTATTTACCTTACTGTACCCATTATCCTTGTGACGTATTCCCTGCAAATCATTTAATGCGGACGTGGGGAACATGTATTAACTGCTACTAAATGTGCTTTTAAATCCAAAAGGTTTTCGTACGTGCTTTTCCTGACCCTACGATCAAAACCGCTTAATCTGGAGCGTTTAATCTTTTCAAATGGTTGATCTTCCAAATCTTGTCTTCTTTTTCCCTCCTCGTCTTTATAAAGTTCATCAAAAACCATACCAGAGTTTTCCATTTCACAAACTTGCGATTTATTCTCTGAAAACTCCAGATTACTTCTCTCAGATTCAAAGTGTTTTTCCTAAGTTTCAAAATCATCCTTCCGAAAAATAGAATCTGGTAATTTATGTTTATTTGATGTATTTTTTAAATCCATTGATCTTAAATGTTTTTATCCTGTGTTATGCTTTATTGTTTCTTGGTTTCCGCATATGTGATGTTCTTATATATATATGCACAACTTTAATCGGGTCCATCCCTTTGTAGATGGCCACCCATGGAATGGGAAAGATAATGTGCAATTATGAACTGCAACAAAGATTGTGGATGATAAGTTAAATGCAGTTCAATATCACTTTCGAGATCCTAATCCATGGAGGTCGAGCAAATTCTACAAGGCGAGCCTTGAGAAATTTTATACCGCTCACCGCAATCCAAAGATGCGAGATGAAGCACTAAATTCTAAGGAATTTAAGAGTGGATCTGGACGTTAAAAATGAACCGCTCTCGGCACCAACGGAGAAGAAATCGGTGACGAATGATGATATAACCCGTCTGTTTCACCTACCAAAAGGATGGATCTCTTTTTTTCATTCTGAGGAGAACGAAGATGAGCCGATCGAAAAAGAGCTCTTGAAAGGCCGACAAACATCATATATCGTTTTTGTCGAGCCAATGCTCAAGAGGAAATACCGATTGTTGTTTGACATATTGTCAAAAACAATTATGGGTATTGCATTCACCCCGATATGCTCTTACATCCGTCAAAATGTACAAAGATGATGCAATAATTGATGAAGCCAAGAACATCAATTGGCACGGGTTCCTCAAGGCCATTCTGCTCCAAGAACATGAGAAATTTGGAGTAAATGAACTGAGGCGGTGTATATCTCAAGAAAAAGATCAGCAATCTCAACAAGGTTGCGCTTATTCGAAAGATAAACCGCCCTTATCTTCGAATAGGAACAAGTTGGATCAAGTCCTATAAGGCCTTTCTCACAACCACTTCAGCCATCTTTGGGCCACCAGACGATGATATCGTAACCCCCCAAAGTCAAAGAAAGGAAAAAGAAGGAAGAAACTTGCGTCTACACCAGATGCCCCCCTGAAGAAGAAAAAAAACGTGAAGGCTCGGGAGAAGAGGCCGAAGAAGGCGGCAAGCCTCCATGACTCGATGCTTGAAGATGAGTCGATGAAGAAAGAGCGCCAGATCGATCTGTTGCAACACAAACATCGTGAAAAATCGACAGCAAAGAAACTTCTCAAAAGTGAGAGTTCGCCAGATCACTCGGGAAGAAGCACAAACCGATCGATCTCCTTCTCCTCAAGCTCGAAATGATTCACCACTCGCACTAATGGTCTGCGAAAGCATCTCTCTCCTATTCTTCCACCTGCCCGCGCGAACTGGAAATCGCATCGATTCGCGAACCGAAAAGCTTACGATGTGGAACCCGAAGCACTTCTTCCCACAATGAGAACCTCGCTTGGTCGAACCGATCAAATAACTTCCGCTTACTCAAGCACAACCGTAACCTTCCACATCTCATCAAACCGAATCTGGGTGACAATTCTGAGTCCAGATCAACAAAGATCATAATCGGGAAATTGATCGAGAATCACGAATCGAAAGAGAAATTGATGAGTTATATCGGAATCGGGTCGCCCATCCCGCCATAAGAGAGGAAGTTATGGAGATCCTCACCGGAGAGATCTTGATTAAAAAACTTCTCGGACTTTATAATAATTATTGAACAGATGGGCGGTGCGATGAGTTTGCGGACCGATTTCGACATGAGGAAATCTGCTAAAGTGGGATCACCAAAAAGAGCCGATAATCGCTAAATCACAAAGCTCGATCCACGAGAAGCTAGGGTTGCTTTAACAGATTTAACCGAGATCTAGCCGACAAAAGCTCTGGCGATGCCATCATGAAGGATCAGAGCTGCCGATGATAGTGGAGTCGTCTTTGCCAGTTCATGACCAACCACCGGAGGCACAAAACAAATCAATCGGATCAAGTGACACCAACATTCCAACATCACACGTCACTCTTGATCAACCGGGAGATCAAATCTTGTCTCAAAGATCTCCCGAAGAAGAAGTTGAGGGATCGATAGGCGATCAAAGGCGATGCCATCAAAGAAATAACATCAAAGGGAATTGCTATTTCCCAGTTAAGGCAATCAAAGATCGCCTCTCCCAAATCAGGTCCATCGTCGGCGGTGAATCGATAAAGACCGTTGATGCCAAATCGACTCGGTGGATCAACAACAAGTTTTTTTCCGATGCTCACCGACAAGCTAGAATTGATGAAAGAGAAACTTGACAAACCGATTAAAACACTCTCTCTTTTGCCATGGAATCTGTCAAGATCGAAATGATATCGAAGATTCAAAATCTAACTTGCTCAAACTCAAGGCATATCTGTTGCGATCTCAACAGAGCGATCGCGATCAACTTTGGTTCTCGACCTCCCACCTCACTACTCTTTTGATCAAACCAAAAAAGGGGAAGGACATAATGAAAACCAATCGACATAACAGTCTTGAGGACATCACAAACTCGGATCACTGAAAAAGATGTCCAAAGAGCGTAGTCAAGAAGCCCGAAAAAGCCAAGAAGAAAGAAGGGCGTAAAAAAATGGCAGAGGCGTAAAAAATCAAGAAGAAATTCAGATCGAGAGCGAAGAAAGGAAGGGTTGGAAAATCCGTGCGGAACTAAGTCGCCAAAGAAGAGTTGATGAGATCATCCCAAAAACTGCTGCAAGCATCTTAAGAAATTTGAGGAATGGAATAAGATCGAGGAGTGAATGGCTTCGGATGCCTTTGTTCTTAATCTTGTTCCACAAGAAGAATCTCGATGAAGAATTCCTCAACCCGGTTAGAAAATAAATACCCGGATTTTCAAGTATCCGGAAAATGAGGCCAAGCTTATCAATGTAAAAATATCTGCGCCAAGAGTATGATCGATGGATTACTCGAAGAAGGCGGATGGCTCATTTGATGATGGCATTTCAAAATTCTATTTTGACATCCTGCTTGAAGCGCATATAACTGATCCTCGGCAGATGATGATGTCAAATGGAAACTTTATCGTTTTCAACGTACCTCAAGATCAAAGAGAGATGCGAGAAGGATACAAGCCTAAAGAATGAAGAATCGAAGACTACTCAGGATCACCGTTTCTTATTTACAAACTTTTTCTCGATGTAACATGTAATCAACATTTTTAATGAGAAAAGTTTATTTTTCGATCCTAAGACAAAGTTTCATTGTCTTCGATTATATGCTCTTAATCGTTTCTATTTTTTTTTATCAATCAGTATTTGGTTTCTCAAAGTGTTTTGGTTTCATCAAAAATTGTTGGGAAATTTATAGTTTTGATGAAAGTTCCAAAAACACATGTAATAGGACGGTCGGACTGTTAGGTACCGATGTTTATATTACTTCGCTATAGGAGACCGATTGATAATGATTGTATAGAACAACCGATGAAATAGATAGGTCACATATTGAGGGGAAACTCAATATGTATAGGTCGAATCTGAAGACTCAAAGGACACGGTGATATCCGATAGGCGGAAATGCAAGACAAGAATAGAAGATCGGTCGTTCGATCTAGTCGATATCTCAATTTGAAGTCATAAAGCTCAAACTCGAATACTTGAAGATCGGATGACTTCGGAAGATCGGACCGGAAGACCTACATCGGTAAGTCTGCTAGTTGAAGCTAAGTCAACCGGCACGAAGACTCTATCGAGTAGATCGATTCGGTGATCGATCAACTCACTCACCAAAAGAAATCGATGTTTCACCTAATCATCGTCGATGATCTGAACAAGAAGAATGTCAAGCTTAGTTGGAAGAACAACACTGAAAAGTGAGTCTGCTATCCAATAAGAACAAGACACGTATGATCGGAGCCGACAATTGCGGGATTTGATGGTACCTCTCTGTAACGGCTACAAAATATAAATTCACACTTTTGGCCATGCCGTTCCTGAAGCTCGTCACATCAAGCCTGCAAGTCTACCAAATATAGCTTTGAAATTCAAATTGCTCTCCAACGGCTCTTTGATTTCAAGGTCTATAAATATGGGATCACACTTGGAGTGAAACAATGGAAACGCCGAAACAATAAAAAAGCTCAAGTTAATATCGATTTCCGCTTTAAGAACACGAACAAGAAGATTAATTTTTATTAAGTGTTCATCCCATAAGTTCTTAGCATAGAAATCTTTTCATCTAAATTGTTAGGGTCTTATATATGCAAGAAAAGATTTCATAGTTGGAACCAAAAACAATCTTACCCAAACCCCCAAGTTAGGTTAAGTTGTTTAGCAAGATTCGGACTAGGGTTTCTAGTTACGATCTCTGGGATCGGTTGAGTGTGAACTCCATAAACATCTAGTTGGTGTCTTGTGTTGGACTTACACATAAAACAAAGTCCGATTGGTTAAGTAGGTGCCCCTTGTGATAGGGAAGAGTGGGCGTGGGGCCGGTTTGTCCGAACCACTATAAATCTTGTGTGCCTTTACCGCTTTGATTAATCGACACACAATCGCACACAACCTTTAAAAAAGCGCATACATATTCCAAGTTGAGATCGATTAGCACCAAGCTTCGATCCGATCAAACTTGACACTTGATCAACCCGATTAAAAGATTAACTTTGGAATCGATTTATAAAACCGTTTTTCACACGGGTAAAACTTAAGCTTCCGCACATCGCTTAAAAGCGATAGTTCTCGAACGATCTGCCCTGAGCGTCGGTAAAGTTGGTTATCGACCCAAAACTTATTCACTCTCACTCTGATCAGGTTAACTGCCCTCACACCTGATCTGCACAAAAAGTTTTCAGAAGTCTATTCACCCCTCCCCTCTAGACTTCTGCCCTCACTAAACCCATTCGGGACCTACAATACGCTTGAGGATCTTGGCGCTAAGTGTGATCTCGAAACTAAAATCGAGTTCATCCTCCATTCTCTACCGAAGAGCTTTGATAAATTTTATCTGGACTACCTGATGAGCGATCAGGAGTACAATTTGCATAATCTAATATAAGCTCTAGATTCGCCTGATAAGATAATGGGACACCAGCACCAAGTCTTGATGGCAATTGGTCCTTCTACTTCTTTTAGGCCAAGTGGTGGTAAGAAGGAAAAGAAGGAAAAAGGCCAAAACCAAGTCAACTAAAACATTGCCAAAGGCAAAGCAAAGGTGAACCAAGGGGACGGTGTCAAGAAGACTACTAAGGGAAAATGTTTCAAGTGCGGTGAGAAAGGATATTGGAGGTCGGTCTGTTCCAAACCCAAGCGGAATGCAAAGATAGGTAATTCTCATACACTAGATGTTAAAACTTGTTTAGCGGGGTATGCTACCCATTCGTGGGTAGTGGATACGGGATCCACTGATCATATTTGTTTCACTTTACAGGGATTCAAGCGGACCCGACAACTTAGTGGGAGTGAGATCCTCATCACACTAGGCGATGCTACGAGAGTGGCAACTGAAGCAGTGGCCAGTGGGAGAAGTGAAGCTATCTTTTGAAGATAGAGTTTTAGTTTTAAAAGATGTTCTTTACGTTCCTAGTTTTAGTAAGAACTTTGTTTCGGTTTGTAAACTGTTTTTGGATGGATATTCAGTTTCTTTTTCAAACCGTGTTTCTATTTTTCAAAATGATCTGCTTATCTGCTTTGGAACGTTGTCGAACAATCTTTACACTATTAAATGTTCACATCACTCACGAAATGCATCCTATAACACATCGATTGTTTCAAGTACTAAAAGAAAACGTTCAGCAGATGTGAACGAGACACTTCTTTGGCATCTAAGATTAGGTCATATTAATCCAAAGAGGATCCAAAGGTTGGTTAAAGATGGTTCATTGGAGTCACTCCGGATTGAACCATTTCCAACCTGCGAATCATGTTTGGAGGGTAAAATGACCAAGAGGGCATTTGGAGCCAAAGGGACTAGAGCCAAAGAAGTGTTAGAAATCATTCACACTGACGTGTGTGGTCCAATGTCAATCAATGCTAGAGGAGGCTTTGAGTATTTCGTTACCTTTATCGATAATTACTCAAGATATGGGTACGTTTTCCTTATGAAGCATAAATCTGAGACCTTTGATAAATTCAAAGAATTTAAGGCTCAAGCAGAGAATCATAAGGAAAAGAGTATCAAGTTTCTACGATCCGATCGCGGAGGCGAGTACCTCAGCGATGAATTTTTGAACTACCTATCAGATAAATGGATTGCATCCCAGTTAACTACACCCGGAACCCCTCAACAAAACGAGGTTGCAGAACGAAGAAACAAAACTCCAATGATGAGTTATGCGGATCTAACCAAATCATTTTGGGATCACGCCCTAGAAACAACAGCTTATATTGTAAACTTGGTGCCATCCAAATCGGTTCCCAAAAGATAAACCCAATTTGAGACACATGATAAGATGGGGGTATCCGGCATACGTGTTGGACAAGGAAGCCAGAAAATTAGATCCACGTTCAGAATTAAGGTTGTTTATAGGGTACCCCGAAGGAACGAAAGGGTACATATTCTATGGCCCCGAAGATCAGAGAGTTGTAATAAGTACGCACTTTAGATTTTTGAAAGAAGACTATGTGAACGAAAGAAAGCCTAAAAGTGAGATTACTATAGACAAACTAAGAGGGTCAACCCCAATGCCAACACCAAGCAAAACGCTTACACAACCGGAACCTTGTCGTAGTGGAAGGGTCGTTAGATAACCTGGGCGATTCATGGAGATAGAAGAGTCCTCGGACTTGGTCCCCGGTGAAAATGAATCAGACCCCTAGTCCTATAACGAGGCAATCTAAGATAAGGATGCAGATTCTTGACAAACTGCAATGAAAGCCGAAATGGGTTCAATGGATCACAATAAAATATGGGAGCTAGTCGGTCCACTTAATGGGGTAAGACCCATTGGATGCAAGTGGGTATACAAGAGAAAAAGAGGACCGGACGGGAAGGTAGAGACCTTCAAAGCTAGACTTATGGCGAAAGGGTACACTCGGAAAGAAGGGATCGATTATGAGGAAACCTTGTCGCCCGTAGCCATGCTCAAGTCCATCTGTATTCTCTTGTCGAGCTGCGCATCTAGATTTTGAGATCTGACAAATGAATGTCAAGACATCTTTCCTTAACGGAAGTCTTTGAGAAGAAATCTATATGCAACAACCCGAAGGCTTCATTAAAAAAGGCCAAGAGCATCTGGTTTGCAAGCTAAAGAAGTCCATTTATGGACTGAAGTAAGCATCCCGTGCTTGGAATCAATGTTTTGATCAGATTATAAAATCTTATGGTTTTGATCAAAACGAGTTCGAGAGTTGTGTGTACAAGAAGCGTGCCGGAACTGCCTTGGTATTCTTGGTACTATATGTAGATGATATTCTACTCATCAGGAACGATGTAAAGGTATTGTCAGACGTAAGGGCATGACTATCAAAACAGTTTGATATGAAGAACTTGGGAGAAGCCGGACGTATCCTAGGGATCAAGATTACCCGAGATCGCAGGAAAAGGATGATCGGTTTATCACAAGCTTCATACATAGACACTGTCTTGAAGCGATTCAACATGCAAGATTCTAAGAAAGGTTTTGTACATTTCAGACATGGAATCCATCTATCCAAAGAGATGTGTCCTTAGACACAAAAGAAGATAGATGACATGAAGAGTATTCCTTATGCTTCGGCTGTCGGAAGCCTCATGTATGCAATGTTGTTGTTGGGATACGTTATGTCAGGATCTATCGGGATAACCTCATAAATAAAAATTTAAATTATCGATTATTACTAACATGAATTAACCTATGTGAATTCATATAATAATCATGCCAACAACATCATGCAAATAATAGTTACGTAAAAATTCTTAGCATGCAGAATTTCTAGGAGTTTACGTAAACTTACCCGTTAGAGTGACAGCTTCTGAGATAGACAGGACCAGGTATCTGGCTACCAAACGAAAGTCCTTCTCAAGTATTCCCAAGTCCTCGTTCAACAACCTTGGTGGGAGGTTCTCCAATGAACAATTATAAACAAAGTAAAAATAAATAATTTGTTGCACCACTTTTGTGGATTTCTAATTTTTCCAACACATGAAATTGTATTGGGGATGAAAAATTCATCCCTATATATAATTGGGGGGGGGACGAAAATCTGGGCCAAAATAGGGTTATGAAAGATCTTTTCTTGATCTCCAAGAAATCTTGAATATATCACATATATTCTTCTTTCCATGTGTATTTTTCCACAAAAATCTCACACCCTTATTTACCCTTAATTTTTGAAAATAATAAGGAGATTTCCAAGATTGGATCTTTCTTGAATTTATGAGATATTCTTGTATTCCAAGAATACATATCTTTCTCCATAAAATCTTTCCATAAAAATCAAGAAATCTTTCTTCCCTTTTATTTCTCTAAAATTTCAAAAATTACAATTAAAGAAACCAAGTGGGAGATTTCTTGAATTTATGGGATAATCTTGTATTCCAAGAATACTTATCTCATTTCCATAAAATCTTTCCAAGAAAATTGTTCTCCCTCTTTTTCTCTAATATTTTCAAAATAAAGGAAAAAATTATGCAACAAAATATTTAATTTATTTTAACCACCATTTCATTTAATGGAGTTTATTTGGGCTACTTGAGGGGCCTTTAGGAGAATTAAGATGGACCTCCCAATGGACTTCTGAATTTCAATATTGAGCCACAATATTATTCAACCCATTAATATTAATTAATTTCACTATATAATTAATATTTCACTATCCATCTCAACCCATATTACGATAATATGGCTCCCTATTATTATTTTTCGTGTTTAAGATTATTTTGTCCATTAATTAATTAAGCCACTGAAAAGCTTTATATTAATTAGTATCTTTATCCTTGGAGTAATGACAACTCAACATTATTATCCATACCCGAAAATTAATTCCACTTGCAAGATTTGGTATGATAAAGGTTCTGAGCCCACCAAGGGGACTAATCATGCAAGACTCTCCAAGCATACGATTCTCTGTATTAATTTAGCAACTGTCATGTAATTAATATTATTGCCCAAGATATAGGGTATCGAAGTCGCAGTGATTCTCTTCCCATTATAAGTCAAAACAATAATTACTAATCGGACACAGTCCTTATTAAGTGACAGAGATTAAGAAATCAACAACCACTGAGGTCTAACTCTTCATCCCATAAGTCAATGCGAATTAGTTAATCCTCTCTGTAGGTCCCCTTCAGCGCATCAAATGCACTAGTGTAATCTCTTGGTCAAGACAAGCCAATCTGAGCCTTACACATCAACTTCTACCAATAGATTGTTCAAATCTATCTAAGTTGTGAAATACACACTTGTTTACAAGGGACAATTAACGTGATCTTCTGTGATCTGGTATCACCACCTTAACTACAATGTAACACGTGTTATTCTATGAATGGTTTGCAATAAATATATATAACATTCAATCATATTTAAAGCAACAGTGATAAATAATTTATTTAAGTTAATAAGTGTTTAATACATAGGTTATACAAAGTAAAAGCATACATATAACCCCAACAATCCCTCACTTATACTCAAAGTCTGCTTTTAAGTATACCGCAACATATCTAATGTATTACTATGTGATATCTTATGTCACCTACACCAACCTAATAACATTTCTCCCACTTATACTCAAAGTAGATTGGCAACGACTTGACACCCATTCCTTCCACATGTCTCTCGAATGTAAACTAAGGTAGTCCCTTAGTGAATAGATTGGCTAGGTTGTCCTCCGATGCGATCTTTGCCACCTCTATATCTCCTCTCTTAACGATTACTCGTATAAGATGATATTTTCTTTCAATGTGTTTGCTGGCCTTGTGGGCTCTCGGTTCCCTTGAATTCGCAACTACTCCAACGTTATCACAGAATACCGTGGTAGTGATGGGCAAATTCGGAACTACTTCCAAGTCCACTAAGAAGTTCTTGAGCCACACCGCTTCTTTCGCTGCTTCACAAGCAGCTACATATTTGACTTCCATGGTACAATATGCGATGCATTTTTGCTTAACGCTTCTCCATGTTACAGCTCCTCCTCCCAGACAAAACACACTACTCGAGGTAGATTTTCTGGAATCTAGGTCCGATTGGAAATCTGACTCCGTGTATCCCACTATAAATAAACTATCTAACTGATAAACCAGCATTCTATATCGCGTTCTCTTCAGATACTTCAGAATGTTTTTAATAGTAGTCCAGTATTGATTTACCGGGTTACTTTGATATCTTGCTACCATGCCTACGGCATAACAGATATCTCGCTTCGTACACAGCATTGCATACATAAGGCTTCCTACTTCCGACGCATAAGGAATGTCTCTCATGTAATCTATCTCCTTTTGTGTCTTAGGGCACATATCTTTGGATAGATAAATTCCATATCTGAAAGGTACAAAACCTTTCTTGGAATCCTGCATGCTGAAACACTTTAAAACTGTATCTATGTATGAAGTTTGCGATACGCCTATCATTCTTTTCTTGCGATCTCGAGTGATCTTGTGTAGCGCCCCACAAACAGACGCCACTCACTTGGGGGAAACTTAATTTGGGTTTAAATAATTTAAAATTTTATACTTAAGGTGATAAAAGCGGAAGACCATATTTATGAAAACACGAGCCATTTTTTTTTTAAGTTTCTAAACATGTTTGTGCCTAACTCGTGTCTTACCCACATTTCTAAGCCAAACATTTACTCAATTAAAAATTTTCAAAGCATAGCATCATACACGAAATAAAATGTCATAACTAGATATAATATATTTAGAATAAGTTTGATAGTGTCATGCATTTGAGTTCAAGTTTAAAAGACCGTCATAGATACTTAAAGGAGTTTAAAAAGGTTTGACTACATGACACAAAAATTTAAACATTAGCACGAAAGTAAAATATTGAGGACGTCCATATATGTCACACTAATACTTAATACTCTTCTTACGGAGTTTTGATACACAATAATTAAAGTTTGAGGAGTCCGTCGTAGTCAGTTACACGTCCCCCTCGTCTCCAGCAAGACCTGAAATGATTTAAGGCGCATCATGAGTACTGCACTCGACACATTTGGTAGCTCTTTAGTCTCATAATCATTTAAATGTTACTAAAATATATTTCGAAATTCACATTTTATAATCATACCAAAAGGTCCTAATCCCCAATCAACAATACCTATATAACTTATAACTTAGGTTTAACACCTTGGAATAACACGTTGTAGTGAATTATTTACTACAAATTGAGAACATATTATAAGTTTATAAAATTTGTACAGTAGGTGGCTAACACATATATGTACATATAGTAAAATTTTCACATAAAAATAACTTGTGTTTTATTACTTATGAATTTTCCAATCTAAGTGAAAAACAGGCCCCAAAATGAGGTCGTGTCCCATCTTTTTCCAACATTTGATAACACACGAATATGTATTTAAAAAAATCAATTAATTTTTTTTTAATGTAATCCTATGAATCATTAGTAATACCAGTAAAAATGGCACAATTTAAAACTTCGAATTTCCTATTTAATGGTATAATGTTTTAGATCTTTAAAAAGCGCCAGGTTTTTCATTGTAAAAATCTTTTTTTTACTAGAAAAATCATTAAAAATATAATATAACTCCAAATTTATCCAAATAAAATCCATATGAAAGATGACATGTAATAGAACAACATAGTCTAAAACTAGATTTAAAGTTGATAATGTTTTGGCATAGTTCATCAAAACTAGAATCCATATGAAAGATGACATGTAATAGAACACAAGTTGATAATGTTTTGGCATAGTTCATCAAAACTAAAATATCCCAACAAGGACGCCAAAACATTAAAATATATGTATTTTTTTAAAAACGGGTTTTCCTTTAAAAAGATCAGTTCAGGTGGTCACTCTGAAATTAGTGAACCTTTTGAACTCCTGTTCTGATACCACTTGTTAGGTATCAGATCAGATGTTCGAATTTAAAAAATAGTGACCTGTTGAACAACCCGCTCTGATACCAATTGTTAGATATCAAATCAGATGTTCGTATTTGAAAAACAGTGACCTGTTGAACCATGAAATGCGGAATAATCATGAAATGCATATAAAAACAGGGGTGAAGGAATGGTGATTCTAGATTTTTCTCGTTTAAGCTCATGTGTTGTGTTTTGCTTATAATCGAATGCATATGACAAGATAAGAACGTAAAGAAGTAAAGAACACAACAATGTATAGTGGTTCGGAGACTCAAGCTCCTACATTCACTCTCCCTCGCTTCTAGGAAATTCCTTCAAAGGCTGGACTTATCACCCTCTCGGGTTTAAGCTTCTAGATATTTAACGAGCTCTCACTCCAACTGGACTTATCACCCTCTCGGGCTCGCCTCTAGATATTTAACGAGCTCTCACTCCAACTGGACTTATCACCCTCTCGGGCTCGCCTCTAGATGTTTAACGAGTTCACACTCCTACGGGACTTATCACCCTCTCTCGGGATTGCCTAACAACTACCTCACTTCACCACTAGTTATCTCTTACGAGAATGGGGTTTGGGTTTGGTGTTGTCTCCAGCTATGGTGAGATTTTCCCTTACATTTGTTTAGCCTCAATGCTTTGGGTTGGGAAAATCTCTCTAAAAGCGTAGGATACATCGTGGGTTGCTTAGATTGGGTTCTAGAACACTCTTTTGAATATATGTGTATATCTCTGACTTGTGTTCTATGGTGGGAAAGCTTGAGTATATGTTCTCTTAGCTCTGTAGCATTGTTAGCTATCTTCTCCGCACTTCCACACGTAATAATGAAGGAAGAACTTGTATTTATAGTGTGGATTTGAATGTTATCGTTGGAGAGAATCACATTCAAATCCATACTATTCTTTATAAGTTTCTATGACTTTTTTCGTTTGGTTGTCTTCCTCTTATTGGTCCATGTCAGTTGGATTCCAACGGCTATATTCCTCAGTTTCTTTGCTTGGAACATTGAGGATATCTTTGAGCATTGATACATTCTTGAGTCTTGATATTCTTGTGCCTTCATATCCTTTGTCTTCGATCTTGATATCTTGATCTTACGAGTCTTGAAGATATCTTGATTGATATCTTTGAGTCTTCATCTTGAGTCTTGATTTCTCGATTTCATCTTGAGTCTTGATTCTCGATCTCATCTTGAGTCTTGATTCTCGATCTCATCTTGAGTCTTGATTCTCGATCTCATATTGAGTCTTCAGAAACTCCAGTTTCATACTGAAACTTCAGTTTCTTCAAAAACTTACTGAGTCTTCAGAATCTTCAGAATCTATCCTGATCTATATCTGCTGACTATACACGGTGTAGATAATATCCTGAACACTCTAAAAATGAATCCTGACTCATCTATCAAGATTATCCTGAACATGTCATACTCAGGGGTTTTGGGATCTAATCAAAATCTTCTTTATTAAATTCATTTCCCAACAATTTCCCCCTTTTTGATGATGCCAAAACCATCTTGTTACAAATACACTTAACCTATACTCAGGTTTAAGTTTTTTTTATTACAATACAAGAATGGCAAATCTCCCAACAATTTGACAACACATCATAAGGCATATCAAATATAAAGACATGTAAAAAGATAATGAGCTATTATCTTTGAGCATAAAGATAAAGTTTCATTGATTGTATGATATCAGTTACAAATTCAATGAACTTATCAAAAGTAAAGACAAAAACATAAAGAATTACAAGAGTCTTCAATCTTGGTCTTCAGTCTTCTTTGATCTTCAGCTCGGCTCCTGGCCTCAAGTCTATCTGAGCCTCAGTGTCTTCAGTGACATCTTTGAGTCTCGGGTTTTCTTGATTCGATGGACTTTATGTCGTCGGGCATCTTGACACTCGGTGGCCCGAGTTCGATTTCTTCGACCCGGACATCGACCCTCGGGTCTCTTTTTTTTCTTGACCCTCGGTCGCTTGACCCTCTTGAGTCTCGATTCACTTTACTTCTTGAGTCTCGAGATCGGTTTACTTACGCGAGTCTCGGATCGGTTTTCTTTCTTTGAATCTCGGATCGGTTTTACTTCTTGAGTCTCGAGATCTTCTTGAGTCTCGGTTACTTTTACAGGCTATCGATTTCTTCTTTGCCTGATCTGATTAGCTCGACTGATCAGAACAACACATCTTCAGATCAACATATCAGGATAGCATCTGGTAAGTTCACCATATTAGGTTAGCATATCAGGTTATCATATCTGATCTCGATCACGTCTGATCTTGATCAGTCTCTTTTGCTCATCTTCTGATTTGCAACCTTCTCTTCTGATTTGCTGGCTTTAGCTTTTCTTTACTTCCGATTTTGCCTGGCTCATTAGTTGACTCGGGGAACTCATCAAACTCATCGATCTCGATCGGTCTCGTCTCTGACCTCGTCGATCTCGATCATCTACTTGATTCGTGATTCCCCTGAGTTCCCCCCCTCAACTTGTTCTTTCGTTCCCCCTCAACTTGTTATCTGTAAATTATCTTGAATAACACAAGTTGATAATGTTTTGGCATAGTTCATCAAAACTAAAATATCCCAACAAGGACGCCAAAACATTAAAATATATGCATTTTTAAAGAAACGAGTTTTCCTTTAAAAAGATCAGTTCAGGTGGTCACTCTGAAATTAGTGAACCTTTTGAACTCCTGTTCTGATACCACTTGTTAGGTATCAGATCAGATGTTCGAATTTAAAAAATAGTGCTTGTTGAACAACCCGCTCTGATACCACTTGTTAGGCCCGGTGGAAAACCCATGAAATGCGGAATAATCATGAAATGCATATAAAAACAGGGGTGAAGGAATGGTGATTCCAGATTTTTTAGTTTAAGCTCATGTGTTGTGTTTTGCTTATAATCGAATGCATATGACAAGATAAGAGCCTAAAGCAGTAAAGAACACAACAATGTATAGTGGTTCGGAGACTCAAGCTCCTACATCCACTCTCCCTGTTCCTAGAGAAATTCCTTCAAACTGGACTTATCACCCTCTCGGGTTTACCTCTAGATATTTAACGAGCTCTCACTCCAACTGGACTTATCACCCTCTCGGGCTTGCCTCTAAATATTTAACGAGCTCTCACTCCAACTGGACTTATCACCCTCTCGGGCTCGCCTCTGGACTTATCACCCTCTCGGGCTCGCCTCTAGATGTTTAACGAGTTCACACTCCTACGGGACTTATCACCCTCTCTCGGGATTGCCTAACAACTACCTCACTTCACCACTAGTTATCTCTTACGAGAATGGGGTTTGGGTTTGGTGTTGTCTCCAACTATGGTGAGATTTTCCCTTACATTTGTTTAGCCTCAATGCTAAGGTTGGGAAAATCTCTCTAAGCGTAAGATACATCGTGGGTTGCTTAGATTGGGTTCTAGAACACTCTTTGAATATATGTGTATATCTACAAACTTGTGTTCTATGGTGGGAAAGCTTGAGTATATGTTCTCTTAGCTCTGTAGCATTGTTAGTTATCTTCTCCGCATTTCCACACGTAATAATGAAGGAAGAACTTGTATTTATAGTGTGGATTTGAATGTTACCGTTGGAGAGAATCACATTCAAATCCATACCATTTTTTGTAAGTTCTGCTGACTTTTTTGGTTTGGTTGTCTTCCTCTTATTGGTCCACGTCGGTGGATTCCATTCCATCTATATTCCTCAGTTTCTTTGCTTCGGAACATTCAGGATATCTTGAGCATTGATTACATTCTTTGAGTCTTGATAATCTTGTGCCTTGATATCCTTTGTCTTGATATCTTGATCTTACGAGTCTTGAGATATCTTGATTGATATCTTGAGTCTTCATCTTGAGTCTTGATTTCTCGGTTTCATCTTGAGTCTTGATTTTTTCGATCTCATATTGAGTCTTGATTCTCGATCTCATCTTTTGAGTCTTGATTCTCGATCTCATCTTGAGTCTTGAAACCAGTTTCTTGAAACTTTCTTGAGTCTTGAGTCTTGAATCTTGAAATCTATCTGATCTATATCTGTTTGACTATACACGGTGCAGATAACATCCTGAACACTCTAAAACTGAATCCTGACTCATCTATCAAGATTATCCTGAACATGTCATACTAAGGGGTTTTGGGATCTAATCAAAATCTTCTTTATTAAATCCATTTCCCAACAATTATTTATCCTCTCTGTAAGTCCCCTTCAGCGCATCAAATGCACTAGTGTAATCTCTTGGTCAAGGCAAGCCAATCTGATCCTTACACATCAACTTCTACTAATAGATTGTTCAAATCTATCTAAGTTGTGAAATACACACTTGTTTACAAGGGACAATTAACGTGATCTTCTGTGATCTGGTATCACCACCTTAACTACAATGTAACACTTGCTAGTCTATGAATGGTTTGCAATAAATATATATAACATTCAATCATATTTAAAGCAACAGTGATAAATAATTTATTTCAGTTAATAAGTGTTTAATACATAGGTTATACAAAGTAAAAGCATACATATAACCCCAACAATCCCTCACTTATACTCAAAGTCTGCTTTTAAGTATACCTGCAACATATCTAATGTATTACTATGTGATATCTTATGTCACCTACACCAACCTAATAACATTTCTCCCACTTATACTCAAAGTAGATTGGTAACGACTTGACACCCATTCCTTCCACATGTCTCTCGAATGTAAACTAAGGTAGACCCTTTGTGAATAGATCGGCTAGGTTGTCCTCCGATTCGATCTTTGCCACCTCTATATCTCCTCTCTTAACGATTACTCATATAAGATGATATTTTCTTTCAATGTGTTTGTTGGCCTTGTGGGCTCTCGGTTCCCTTGAATTCGCAACTACTCCAACGTTATCACAGAATACCGTGATAGTGATGGGCAAATTCGGAGTTACGTCCAAGTCCACTAAGAAGTTCTTGAGCCACACCGCTTCTTTCACTTCTTCACAAGCAGCTACATATTAAACTTCCATGGTACAATCTGCGATGCATTTCTGCTTAACGCTTCTCCATGTTACAGCTCCTCCTCCCAGACAAAAAACACTACTCGAGGTAGATTTTCTGGAATCTAGGTCCGATTGGAAATCTGAGTCCGTGTATCCCACTATAAATAAACTATCTAACTGATAAACCAGTATTCTATCTCGAGTTCTCTTCAGATACTTCAGAATGTTTTTAATAGTAGTCCAGTATTGATTTACCGGGTTACTTTGATATCTTGCTACCATGCCTACGGCGTAACAGATATCTCGCTTTGTACACAGCATTGCATACATAAGGCTTCCTACTTCCGACGCATAAGGAATGCCTCTCATGTCATCTATCTCCTTTTGTGTCTTAGGGCACATATCTTTGGATAGATAAATTCCATATCTGAAATGTACAAAACCTTTCTTGGAATCCTGCATGCTGAAACACTTTAAAACTGTATCTATGTATGAAGCTTGAGATACGCCTATCATCCTTTTCTTGCGATCTCGAGTGATCTTGTGTAGCGCCCCAAAAACAGACGCCACTCACTTGGGGGAAACTCAATTTGGGTTTAAATAATTTAAAATTTTATACTTAAAGTGATAAAAGCGGAAGACCATATTTAAGAAAACACGAGCCATTTTTTTTTTAAAGTTTCTAAACATGCTTGTGCCTAACTCATGTCTTACCCACATTTCTAAGCCAAACATTTACTCAATTAAAAATTTTCAAAGCATAGCATCATACACGAAATAAAATGTCATAACTAGATATAATATATTTAGAATAAGTTTGACAGTGTCATGCATTTGAGTTCAAGTTTAAAAGACCGTCATAGATACTTAAAGGAGTATAAAAAGGTTTTTGACTACATGACACAAAAATTTAAACATAAACACGAAAGTAAAATATTGAGGACGTCCATATATGTCACACTAATACTTAATACTCTTCTTACGGAGTTTTGATACACAATAATTAAAGTTTGATGAGTCCGTCGTAGTCAGTTACACGTCTTCCTCGTCCCCAGCAAGACCTGAAATGATTTAAGGAGCATCATGAGTCTTCCCCCAGAGAGGAAGCCCAATGGGATAACACTTAATATGCAACTGTTTTAAGAAAGTCATTTGATGCGAAAGAAATGAGTACATGCCAAGGCCCGTCGACCCGGCTAATCCACACAACTTAATTCCACACAGCGTAATCCACATAGTATAATCCACACATAGCAAAATCCAAAGATCTGCTTATATGCATCTTACTCTCAAATTAAACTAACTGATACAAAAACAATTAAATGTTACCCAATTTCTTGACGGTGAGTGCCTCAAGATAGCTTCCAGGAAGCACCGCTGGCTCGTACTGCACTTGACACATTTGGTAGCTCTTTAGTCTCATAATCATTTAAATGTTACTAAAATATATTTGGAAATTCACATTTTTAATCATACCAAAAGGTCCTAATCCCAATCAACAATACCTATATAACTTATAACTTAGGTTTAACACCTTGGAATAACACGTTGTAGTGAATTATTTACCACAAATTGAGAACATATTATAAGTTTATAAAATTTATACAGTAGGTGGCTAACACATATATGTACATATAGTAAAATTTTATCAAAAAAATAACTTGTGTTTTATTACTTATGAATTTTCCAATCTAAGTGAAAAACAGGCCCCAAAATGAGGTCGTGTCCCATCTTTTTCCAACATTTGATAACACATGAATATGTCTTTAAAAAAATCAATTAATTTTTTTTAATGTAATCCTTAGAATCATTAGTAATACCAGTAAAAATGGCACAATTTAAAACTTCGAATTTCCTATTTAATGGTATAATGTTTTAGATCTTTAAAACTGCCAGTTTTTCACTGTAAAAGTACTGTTTACTAGAAAAATCATTAAAAATATAATATAACTCCAAATTTATCCAAATAAAATCCATATGAAAGATTACATGTAATAGAACAACATAGTCTAAAACTAGATTTAAATACGAAGTTATCTGTACTCAGTAAATCCTACAATCATCGTAAAAAATAGGGTCGATTTTTCTGCTGTACAGTAGTATAATAGAAAATTCATATAAATTTAAAAACGACTCCAAAAATTCTGAAATTTTTACTACGCAATCTATACTTCCAGGCCTTTACTTTGAATAAAGAGTTTTATAAAATTTGTTCATAAATGGTCAGAAACATTTTCGAAATCAACACGCAATTGCAGAATCAACATGCAATCACCTAAACAATAAGTAATCTACTAAATAATATCAAATAACTTTATATTTGGTACATCCATGGCTAAAAACATATAAATCATCAAATATATTCAACCAAAAATTCCCAAAAATATTTAAAAGTGTAGTTTGGTCATCTCTTACCTTTGAAGACTCTTAAATCTCTAATAAGTAGTGTTGATTTTTCTCCAGGATGTAGAGAATTTATCAGAGAGAAAGCGGAGAATAGAGAGAGAAGCGGAGAGTAGAGAGAGAGAAAATGAAAAGAAACAATTGATATTCTCTAAAATATAGAACAAGTCATCTGATATTATACTTATATATATTCTTTTATTCTTTTTGTTATTTATTAGCTTGTGTTTGTTATCCCTTTTCTTTTTCTTCTTTTAATCAGCGTGCGTTTTTTTTTTATTTGATTAATAACTTATGAAAGATTTAAATATATATATATATATAAAGATATAATAATAAAGAAGATATAGAAATAATCTATGTAATATCTTTCTTTATATATCTTTTATTTTAAAAATTATAACTTTATTATTATTAAATATGTTTTATTATTATTATTATTATTCGATCTAATTCTACCAAAATTAGTTTCAAATATTAACTTATCTCTTTTCATTAGTTACTTGTGTCGAGTTCTTTGCACTTGAGCCCGGCCTCATCGGTCTGCTATCCTGCAAAACTTTTCTAAACTCATAAATAACATTAGTTCTTTCATTTAATAATTAAAATTCTTTAATAACAATAAAAATACTCCACCATAATAGTTAAAATTTAAAACATGCAATATATATTTTAAAAGAAAACGGGGTGTTACAACTCCCCCCACCTTATAAAAATTTCGCCCCCGAAATTTGGACCAACTATGTGAAAAGTTCAGGTTTGCTTAAGATTTCTCCTTCTCGTTCCCATGTCGCCTCCTTTTCTCCATGTCTACTCCACTGTATTAGGATCAATGGTATTTCTCTATTTCTCAAGGTCTTAACTTTCTTTCCGAGTATGCTTATGGGCCGCTCTTCATACGTAAGATCCTTATTGAGGTCTAAATCCTCGAGTCTTATATGGTGACTGGAGTCGGGTATATATTTTCGAAGCATTGATACGTGAAACACATCATGAATCGCGGATAAGTCTGGGGTCAAGGCAAGTCGATATGCTACGTCTCCAATTCGCTCTAAGATTTCGAACGGCCCCACATATCTAGGTCTTAATTTCCCTTTCTTCCCGAACCTGATTATCCCTTTAATGGGTGAAACTTTCAGGAACACTTTTTCTCCTTTTTTGAATTATAAGTCCTTTCTCCGAGAGTCGGCATAAGACTTTTGTCGATTCTGGGCGATCTTGATTCTCTCACGAATTTTATTGATGGCTTCCAAATCTCTACCAGTTCGAGTCCCAAAATTTTTCTCACTCCAACTTCATCCCAATGGATTGGAGTTCTGCATCTCCGTCCGTAGAGCGCTTCATATGGAGCCATTCTAATGGTAGACTGATAGCTATTATTGTAAGCAAATTCTACTAAGGACATGTAATCTTCCCAGCTTCCTCTAAAGTCCAAAATACATGTCCTCAATAGATCTTCTAGTATTCGATTTGTCCTCTCTGACTGTCCATCCGTCTGTGGGTGGAAGGCGGTACTGAAATTTAGTTTAGTGCCCATGGCCATCTGTAAACTCTTCCAAAATTTTAAAGTAAAACGTGGATCACGATCGGATACGATGGATACTGGCACCCCATGCAATCGTACCACTTCATCAATGTACAATTTAGTCAATCGATCCATTGAGTAGGTTATCTTAACTGGTACGAATCGGGCTACTTTTGTTAGTCTGTCGACTATGACCCATACTGCTTCATGTTTGTTTGGACTTCTCGGCAATCCTGTCACAAAATCCATTGTCACATGTTCCTATTTCCATTCTGGAATATCTAATGGTTTCAA